>CM060943.1:713678943-714928943 GCA_030765085.1 Allium cepa | reverse complement strand
GAGCATATCCCTAAGTTATCCGTCTGCATGCCTCAGTAAATTCTCTTACTATCCACTGATAGTGAGTATGAGATCATCATTCAATTTCAATTCTTTGATAGCTTCGTGGCAGCTCGAGGGAGAAGCTTCGGGGTGATGGTGGCCCTGTAAATCGTTATAGATAAGTTTCTATCTCGTATTCTCTTCATCAAATTTCTGTCAGCTTTTCATTTTTAACCTTAACGAAATTGAATTTTTATTGGAGTAAATTGGCAAATTAAATATGAAGTTAAATATGAAGATTTTTATTGATAAAACGATTTTGATTAAAACTAAATTTGGGATTCTATTGTGATTTCTTGTGAGAGTCAAAGTCCGAAGATGGACAAGCTGGTGTAAACTTTAGGGTATTTCGACCTAAGTTTGGAATCCATTTGTTAGTTGTGGAAGATTAAATCCATTTATCTATTGTTGGTCTCGATATATTCTACGAGTGGTTAGTTATCCTTCGAACTAACCGATGCCCCTGCATATTTCGTAGGCTGGATGACCCAAGTATCTTGTGAGATATTAAATGAGTTTGTTCTCATAATTATTGGTGATATTCTAATTTGATAAACCAAATGCAGAATAACTATTCAGTTTGATCTGGTGAACCATTTCTCTGTGTGTTAATCTATCTTTGTTGTCTCCCTGGCAAATTTCGAGGACGAAATTTTCTTAAGGGGGGAATCTGTAACGATCCTGATTTTTAGCTAAATTTAATTTGGTAATTAATGTTAAACTGGGAATTTAATGGTGAACTAATTCAATTTTTTTCCAAATTAATAAGAATATGTTTTGTTATTTATTTATATTTATAAATTTATTTTAAAATTGAATGTAGGAACTGAAGTTCAAAATATTGGATTGTGAATTAATTTGAAATTTTATATATATCTAGATTGAAAGTTAAATTGTAAAAAATTTGATTTTGGAAAAATTCAAAATGTAAATAATTATGAACAAATTGGATTTATTATAAAAATTAAGTTTTATAAAATATTTCCCTTAAATAGTTATATAAGATTAAATAATATAAAATATATACATATAAAACTTCATTCATTTATAAAGGATAATAACTTGAATTTGAAAATTCAAAATAAAGACAAATACCAAGATTTAATTTATACATATCTTTTGAAAAAATTAATGATATTTGGATAAAGTATTTAAAAAGGAAAAATAATTGTAAAACTAAATTGAAAAAATATATATGTATATGTAACTAAGTTAGTTAACCATTAAAAACATTTTCTTTCATACTTGAAATAAATTAGTTTTGTACATATTTAAACTGAATAGAAAATATATTACATAAACATATGTAAATATAAAGATTAAGTAATTTATAAAAGAAAGGGTTAAAACACAATTTGCAAATTAATTTAAGGTTAAGGATTTGAACATAATTTTATGACAAATGACAAATGTTTAATAAATAAGGTGTAACATTTACAAGTGTTGGTCAATTTGAACAATTGGCAAAAGATAAACTTTTTTTTATTAGAAAAACATGTATGAAAAAAAAATCAGGTTTCTCAATTTCTTTCAAACCTGAACAAAACAATGAAGTAAAAACTGAAATCCCAAAATAAAACTAAAATCTCAAACCATAAATTAAAAGCAGAAAATTAAAATCAAACAATATTCAAGTTTAAAGCAAAGATCAGTATCTTCTCAAATCTGAAAGCTTTCAAGCCTAAAATTCAAACCTAGAAAATAAAGTTTGAGTTCATTTCAAAATTCTGGAACAAACAGCAATCAAAGCGAAGGAACCGAGACAAAAAAGAAAAGAAAAAAAGATCAAAAACTTCAAAATTGAAGCAAATGGAAATGGATTCAAGTTCAATACAGGAAAATTAAAGCATGCACCAGGCATTAAACTCAAATTTAAAATCCTGAGCAACAATTGTCAGGTTCAACAAAATTTAAAGATCAACATCAAAAATTTCCAGGCAAAAGAATTTGTTCCTGTTCTCTGCCGTGTTCCTACCTAAGCGGGCAAACTTTAAATTTGAACCTTTAATTTGTTTGAGATCTGATTTTTTTTGTGTGATAATCATTTGGGTAAGGATGTTGCATGAATATATTTAAACAAGAAAATGGTTAAACCCTCTTTGATGTGCATGTTTGAGAACAGACATTGGTATCTGTTCTAAGTATTACAAGAATGCAAACTTGTTCAAAAAATTTGATTTCTCTTACCTTGATTATTGTTAGACTTTAAAATTTAAACAAGAGTTGTTTGTTTAAACATGTCCAAAGATTTAAAAAAAATTTAAGCAAAAGTAATTAAAGCTTTTTCTGGAAATTTAAATATACATGGAAACTCAAAATTTATCAAATTTTCGATTTGCCTGAATTCAAGATTTACTTATATCATTCAAATTGATTTCGAAAACCATGAATTTCAAAGGTGAAATCAAGATTTTTAAACTTGTTAATTGAGAGCATTTGTGAGTTGAACGATTTTAGCAGTTTCGTCGATTGCCAACGATTGACGTGGTGTTGGAGGTTTGAGTTGATGTCGAAGATGGCTTGCATGTTGATGATCACAAGAAAAATGCTAGAAGAATTTTGTGTTGGTCGAGGCGGCGACGTAGCGATGAAGTAGGATTTAATGGCCGGGTGTGGTTGTCGATGATTCTTGCGCTCATGTGTCGTCAAGGATGGATCTGGTTTGTTCGCAAGGGGTGGAATCAAAGCATGGGTCCATGGAGAAGCTCAGAAAGCAACCGCGAGTTTCCTAGTGATCTGACACGGCGGCGCGAGGGGGATTTTGTCATCTGGGTTTGTGTTCCAATTCAGTCGACAAGATCATTATCGATCTACGAACAAATCAGGGAATCTGGGTGCGTGTGAGGTTTTGGTGGATCGTCAACGATGTGTTCGTGGCAGCGGAGTTGATAGGATCGTCGGCAAAGTGATGTATACGTGCACGACATATCAAATGTTCAGGTAGTTGAGGATTTGGGGGAGAAAGATTCACCTTGGGTTTTTGCTCAGAATTACGTGGGTTTGACTCGAAGAAGAAAAGGGTGGCGAATGACTCGAAGTACATCTCGGGTATTAGAAGCTTGTGCTCCGGTTTTGTTTTGATTATCCCGAGCTTTTAAAAGAATAAAATTTCAGGATTTTAAAATTTTAAAAATAAATTTGTATACAGGTTTTAAAATCTGGTAAGTAACCTTATACTATTGTTTGAAATATAAATTTAAAAGTAAAATGTTAACCAAATTTTTAAGTGAAATTATTTGAACAAGTTTTCAAAAATAAATGTTTTAAATTTCAAAGCTAAATGAAAATTTACAAGTTTTCATAAAAATGAACTAACTGAGTTTTAAAATTAAATATGAATTAGTCTTCAAAGTCAATTTATTTAAAACAAGTTTAACAAGTTTCAAAGTATAAAATGTCGAATGTTTTTAAAATTGTTTTAAAGAAATTTAATTTAAGTAAGTAATTAAAGGTAAAAGTATTAATTTTAATTAATAAAAGATATCGATTTATTTTGTAATAAATCAATTTCAAGCTTTAAGAAAAAATGATAAGATTCAAATGTTAACTAGGTAAAGTAAGTGGCTTATTTTTGATTAATTATGGATTAATGTGATTGATTAAAAGGTAATTTATCTGTGTAATCAATTTAAAGAATAATTAATTAAAGGACAATTAACTATGTGATAAATAAATTAAGGTAATTAATTTGAGGATGAGTAATTAATTAAAGGTTAATTAATTAATGAAAGTGATTAGGGATAATCACTTATTAATTAAGGACAATTAATCAAATGGTAATTAAATTAAGGGTTAATTAATTAATTAAGAATAATTAATTTAAAAAACAATTAAATAATTTGGGGTTAATTATTTAATGATTAAAGGTTGATTTATTTATCAATTAAGGTTAATTAATTAATTTATGATTAAAGGATAATTAATTTAATGGTTTGTAATTAATGTTAATTAACCAGGATTAGTGATTTATCTGATTTAAATTAATCAGATGATTAAATTGATCTTACTTATGGATGTTTGGATTCAACTGAATGTTGAATTATGTGATATCCCTGATGTGTGATGCTTTGTGGTATGAATTATTTTTGATTCGAGCTGTGATGAATGTAATTATCCGTGATGAATGTAATTTATTTATCTGTGATAGATTTACTTTATCTGTGAATCTGTGAATGGAAGATAAGCGTTATAGATTATACCGCTTATTGATATTACTATACTTGAATCTGTGATGATTGATGTTGTTGCACTATTGTGTGAAAACCCTGGACTACACCATACATACACAAGTATGGATTTCACGAGGAAATCGGTTAAGTCACAGATTTTTGAAATGGTTTTAAAATTGAATTTTGAATCCAAATGGTTTTGGAATAGATTTGTGTTAAATGTAAAAAAGCTTTTGAAAAGAAGTTTTGAAAATAAAAGTTATTTTGAAATAACTTAATAAAGTTTTGAAATTTAAAATAGTTTGATTTGAATTTAATTTCAAAGATTTGAAATTGAAATCTATATTATGAAATTATGGTTTAAAAATGTTATACAAGTTATAAATATGTTCATATGGGTTTTAAACCATTTTAAAAGTATTATTTTGGAAATTTAAACTTAACCCAAGTTTGAAAGGCTTTTACTTGTGCAAATGTAATCAGCTTTTTCCGAAACAAAAAACTATCTGTTTTAAATAATAATAGCTTTCATATAAAGAAAAGAATTTCCAATTTGTGTTGAAAGATTTCAAGTTTGAAATGGAATTGAAATGGTTTTGAAAGCTATGGATTAAATCTGTGATTTAAAGATTGGATGAATTAAGCCAATTTGAAAGGGAAATTGTTTTGAAAGAATATGAATGAATCTTTGGTAAAGATCGGTATACTTTGTTTTCGAATTGAAAAGGGGTCTTAAAAATATATCTTTTCTATAAAAGATTTGAAATTGTATTAAAAGCTATGAATGAATCTATGTGAAAGATTGGTGAACTTTGTGAAGTGAATTTTTTTTTTTGAAAATGGTAATTGGTTTAAACCATTTGAAAGAAAGGTTTTGGGTAATAAGTTGTGAATTAACTGAAATCCCACATCCATATGTTTTTAAATATTGCGCTCATTATTCGGTTTAGCCGAGAGAGGACCTTGTATCATATAAGCCATCCCGAATAATGATACGACGTTATAGATAGCATTTGAAGACCGGTGGTGATGACCAGATATTTTCGAAAGCAAAAGGATAACTCGTCGAATGTCTCTGCACCGACTGGTCCCGGGTATAGAGATCTCCATATGTGATGGGGAATCCGGACGTGATTAGGGATTATCCGGTTTTGCATGGGATTCTTTGGAAGTGCCTTAGGTTCTGTTCGAACCCGGAACAGACTTGTATGGTTGTGTGTCTGACATTACACTTTGAGATGTAAAGCTGGTTTCTATCAAATACATTTCTGTTTGGTGGCGGAGATTTATTCTCTTAGCTTAACACCCTTCTCTGAGATGTACGAGCTCAAAGGTTATGTAGTTGACCTACTGATCATTTGTTGATCAAAGCATGACTTTGTGAAAAGTGTAGCTTTGTGGATGATACTTCGCCGAGCCTCACGACCCGGTGATGGTCGAAATAGGAATCGTGGCAGTAAGGTTATTTGAGGGTAGCGTCCCCTGAGGGTATGTCCATTTCCTTCTGGATAAAAAGTGATATCATGGTATGGAGCCTAGATATTTACTTATGTTGTTTTTGAAAGTGGTATCATGGTATGGAGGCCAGATATATTGCTTTGTGGTAGTTGGTTGAGGCGCCTCGGATAAAGGTTGGTAACGACCGGAGGGTGGCATACTCATGTCAGTAGTTACTTCCAGGCAGGGGTAAACCGGCCTTGTGTAGCAGAGATCCGGTTAGGTTCTCGGGGCGTTCTTCCAGAGGCGTTCCATTTTGTGTGGGAAGTTTCTTTGCCTGACAATCTGTTGGAAATCCAAAAAAAACAATACAAGCCCTTTACGATTGCAATTGTATAACTTGCCACCTCAGGTGGTAGCTATAACTGGCATAATATAATGGTACCTATGCTGGTTAAGATTTATATTATACTTTCGAAAGGTTTTCTGCACTATGCACTAATTAATATCGAAAAGATTTTGCATAGTAAGTATTTTTGACTGTCATAAGGGGAAATCGCCTCTAAGTTTGTGCTTGCATTGTGTGTGTGGCGGAAGGCCTTATGGTAGTTTCATTTTCCAAAAAGCATTGCGAATTTCTATTTTTTTAAAATTCTTTTGTTGTTTGTTCTAAAGATAAAACTGTTTTTGTTTGCTCATACCAGTCCCATGACTGACCTGGAGTTTATTGTTCCCTTCCTAAACACTGGGTGTCCACAATTTTCCACACGGGCAGTCTAGAGTTGGATTTTTCAGATAATCATATAATAGGTATAGATTCGATAGCCTTCAAAGTCTTTGGATTTTAGCTATCGCTTTGTGCTTCTCTTCCACATTCGGAATCGACCTTTCTTAATACATCTTGATGGTGGTTTGAGTTTGTTGGATTGGAATCTTCGAAGTTTTGGTTTGGAGTTGCAGATTTTGGATTTACTCTTCATCGATGATCATATTTGAGTTATCTCTTCCATTGTTATCTTTTTCCGCTATTGTTATTTACCTCTGATATTGTTGTATCATATTGTATCATACATTGTATTCATTGTTGTATCAATGGTATTATTCATTTTCATCCGCTATGTTGTTATACTTAATGTGTTATAAGCTCCGGCAAACCATATTCGATGTTTGAATCTGCGGCATTCGAGTACAAGTGATGTATTCAGTGCCGATTTTCAAAGGTCGAGTCAGGGTTGTTTCAGGTCGTGCATCAATATGGTAGAACAATAGAAAATACACCGAGTATCAATAATTGCTTAGCACATATATCCAAGCCCTCCTTTCTGCTCAATCCAATTTCCATTATCTAGGAACCTAACATGTTCCCCATTCTATGACTCCCTCCTTTATCGAGTCGCTATCTTCGGTACCTACTCCCTTCATGAGTCACCAATGAAGATACAAAGCTTCTATCGTGCCGTTACATCGCCATTCAATCCTCAAGCGAACGAGCCAACACCTCCAGCATAATCTATAGAACCCCTACTCCATTCCCAGAAGTTCCACATCAATTTGATCCACATATACAATTGGGTACCAAGTCGTTCAACTTGGTACCGACCCATTTACATAGTGAATTTTGGCTAAGTAAACTCTCATATCTCTAGTACATCATTCCTAAAGGCTTCAGACCCCGATCCATTCCTCTAAACAACTCGGTCGCATTCCATAGAATCCAACTTCAAAATCTAGAAAATAACTCAGTATAATATTCAGCACTTAGCCAATTTCCTGCATCTTGCCATGGACGACCTCCTCTAGCCATACTCTATCGACCCATGCCAACCACCGATCCATTTAACTTTCCAAAATTACTCAACCCCGATCAACCTAGCCTTGAGTTGAAGCTTAAGCAATGATGAAGTGTGACTTATTCTATAAGCATAGAATAATATGCATATACACCCATTCATACAAGCAATACACAACACTATGATAAACAAGCCAATTCTAATCTAGATCCACATATTACATGCACATATGAATATGAATAACGAGAATTACTAAATCATTTTTTTGAAAACCATTTCAAAGATTAACAAATTTAGGTCATAAGCATATGATAACATGTAATTAAAGTTAGAAAAGTTTTATGGTCAAAAATCATGTTAAAAAGTGTAATTCTACCATATAAACATGCATAAGATGGTGAGAAGGCATAAATCACTCACCAGTTGAAAAAATTAACCAATTCAAGTCTAGATTCAAAGTGAACAGTAATTGAAAGCAATGCGAATGAACCAAAATGATTATCTCTATCTTTTAATTGATGATCTTCTCTTTAATTAATGATTTAGCCAGGTTCAGTGAGCAATTTATGTGATTTTGGATGAATCTAGGATTAATGGGTGTTTAGATCTGATTTGGGAAAGAGGGAAATGACTTATTTCAATTTTTATAACCACTTATTCATACTAATCCCGTATTAGACTAATGGGCCTAAGCATGGCTTAGTTAATTACGCATTAATACTGGCTAGTAGTTGTATAAATTTAAAATGGGCATAACTTCCTAATCGTATGTCTTTTTTCCTGTTATGACTACTGTACGGAATGGGAATCAATCATCTTAAAGTAGCGTAACTAGCTTGAAACTGTAATTCGACCCTATCAAAAGTTATATCTAAACAATGTTTTTTGGGTCAAAATAGCAACATAGAAATTCGAAAAAATCATAGGTGTCCAAATGTCCCTAAGAATCATTTTCCAAAATTATAGACTAATATGATCTCACATCGTAAAATAAAAATATTTTACGATCCTCCGATACGTAAAATATTGGTCATTACATTCTCCCCCTAAAAATTTCACCCCTAAAATCCCTAAACAAGTCAAGGAATATGCAACCATAGTTACTCCACATGCCTAACAACCATATGCAACCACTGACCATGTCAAACAGGCAATGATGTAATCAGTAGTGAACCTACCATTGCATGGGGAACACTAACCTGTCAAATATAATATACAACAATGAAAGTAAATGCGATAAACAGTGGATCTTACCATTCAAAGAGTTTTAGACACATAGTAATCATGCTTTCCTCAGTTTTCCACATACAATCGTCATCACTTCCACTCCAGTGTACCTTTACTAGCTTTACTGACTTTCTCCTAAGTTGTTTCTTATCATGTCTAATATACGAACCGGCCTACGAGATCTTAAAACTTCTGGTTCTGCCTTAACATCTTCAAGCTAATCTGGTGTGATTGTCTCGCCTAAGTCATGCACAACTTTATATAGATATGAAACATGAAAGATGTTGTGGAAGCTTGCCATACTCTAAGGTAAGTTAGCCATATATGCTAACTTCCCAATCTTTTATATTATCGGAAAAGGCCCAATGAATCTTGATGCCAATTATCCCTTATCGAATTGAAAAACATTCTTCAAAGGAGATAGCTTCATAAAAACCACTCCAACATAAAATTCCAAATCTCTAAATCTTTTATTGGCATAGCTCTTCTGTCGATCCTAAGCAGCTTTCATTCGTTGACAAATAATTTTAATATTTTCTGAAGTTTCTCTAATCATATCTGGCCCAAGTATCGGTTCCTCGTCCGCTTCCCACTAACATAAAGAAGCGCTACATGGTTGGCCATATAATGCTTCATAAGGAGCCATACCAATACTAAACCGATAGCTATTGCCATATGCAAACTCTAGCAGAAGTAGATGGCCATCCCATGATCCTCCAAAATCTATGATATGTGCTTGAAAGAGATCTTTTAATATATGAATTACTCTCCCGCTCTGCCCATCCGTTTACGATTGATAAGCTGTACTAAGATGTAGTTCGATCCCTAACGCTTCCTGCAAGCTCTTCCAAAACCCACTGGTGAATAACGGGTCTTGATCACTCACAATGCTCATTGGCATACTGTAAAATCATGCTATCCACTTTACATCCAAATCGACCAACTTGGATGCCGATTTATTTGACTTTATGGGTATGAATCTAGCGCTCTTGGTCAATCGATCCGGCCCAAATGCTATCATACCATGCTCGAGTCCTTGGTAGTACATCAAGAAAATCCATCGATACTTGTTCCTATTTCCACTCAAGAATATCCAGCGGTTGCAAAAATCCTCTAGATTTCTTTTGCTCCGCCTTTACCAACTGGAGGTCCATGCACTTTGAGATAAATGCCCGGACATCCTTCTTCATGCCTTGCCAATAATAAATCTGCTTCATATCTCTGTAAATCTTATTACCGCTGGGATAATGGTCAACATGGAATGGTGAAACTCTTATAGCACTTCATCTCGCAATCCATAAATATTGAGAACAAACAATCTTCCATCCTTATGAAGCCAACCATCTCGGTCAAGTCCATATATCTTCGTGTCTTCAGGTTCTACTCCTTCTACTATCTTCGTTATGATCTTTACCAGTCTACATCTCACTTCTGACTAGCATTGATCCTTTCATTAGAGTAGGTCTGATTGACAAACTTGCCAACATCTCTAATTCCAACTCGCAATGAGATCTGAAATCATACCCACCAATAAACTCAATCTGCTTCCATTCTAAGAATATTGCTCCCAAATAAACATGTCTTCTACTCAATGCATCAACGACTTCATTTCCTTTCCATAGTTTATAGGAAACACTAAAATCATAGGAGGAAAAGAACTGCAACTACCATTGCTGACGAAGGTTGAGATCCCTTTGAGAGAAAAGGTACTTCAAGGATTTGTGGTCCGTAAATAGGTCAAACCTTTCTCCTAGCAGATAATGACTCCACGTCTTTAAAGCAAAACTATCGCGCCAATTCCACATCATGAGTTGTATAATTTTTTTCGTATGGTTTTAGTTGTCGGCTAGCATAGACAATAATTTTTCCCTTCTGCATCAATACTGGACCCAATCCAGTGCCACAAGTATCTGTATATACTGTCAATTTCTCATTACCACTTGGAATGTTCAAAACTAGCGCACTTGTCAAACTCTCTTTTAGAATTACAAACACATGCTCACACTCCACATCCTAAACAAAAGTCGAATTCATTTTCGTCAAATTGGTTAGTGGTGATGTTATCTTTGAGAAGTCCTTGATAAAACACCTATAGTATCCTGCCAATTACAGTAAACTACTTACATCCATAGCATTCTTGGACTAGTACCAATCTTGGACCGTTGCCATCTTCGAAGGATCCACTGCTATACCCTGTCTAGAAACGATGTGACCCAATAACCTTACTTCTTTTCTTCAGAAGTGACACTTAGAGGACTTCGCTCTCAACTTTTGCTTCCTCAACACCTCTAGCATAATCCTCAAGTGCCTCTTGTGCTCCTCTTCATTTATGGGATAGACTAGAATGTCATCCACGAAAACAACACAAACTTATTCGATCGGTCTTTGAGAAGCTGATTAATGAGATCCATAAAGTATATCGGAGCATTGGTCAACCTGAACAACATTACCAACCACTCATAAAAACCAAATGGTTTACGAAACATAGTAGTAGGCACGCTCTCATTTTCTACTCTCAATGGGTGAAATCCCCTTGCTAATCTATTTGGGAGAACATCTTCGCACCGTGAAGCTGATCAAACAAGTCATTAATGTGTGGGAGTGGATACTTGTTCTTTTCCATTACTTTATTCAGCTCAGGATAATCCATTCACAACCTTAAAGAGTCATCCGCCTTAGCCACAAACACTATAGGTGCACCCCATTTAGATGTACTCCTTCGAATGAACCTTCTCCTTAATGGGTCATTCACCTGCACTCTATTTCTTCTTCTCTATGGGTGTCATATGCCTCATATGCATAAAAATAGATCTGGCTTCTTTCTATCCATAACTCAATCTCTGTATGTAGTGGAAATCTAGTCACTCCCTCAAATACATCCAAATACTCTCTAGCGATAGCAAGAGATAACAATCCCTCTTGTGTAACTTCAAGCGAATATAGAAAACTAACCATCACCCCAACCTGTGGCAGGCAGCCAATCACTACCATCCGCTCTTCCACATCTCTGATTGTCACCAATAGCTTCCGCAATCCACTATTGTCGTATATTTTCTAAGCTAGTCTGTTCCTAAGATAATCCTGAACCAAAATTTTTTTAGGACAATTACAAACTAAAGAACATCCATGACTCGATAACACTAGTCCATGACAGACCATGCACAAGCCAGTAGAGCCTTCAACTATGTTTGTCACAATCAAGGGTTGGTCTATTATCTCATGTCTGAATCTCAGTCTGTCTATCATGTCACTAGATATGAATGAATGCGAAGCCTCGGTATTAAACAAAACACGAATGAAACATCTTTAATGGAAATCATACCCTAAATAATGACACTATTTCCCTTCTCCTTCACTGAGGTAGCACTCGACAAAGTCAAGACAACATCCAAATCATATGCTTTCACAACCTGTTTATTTTTCACCGGTTTCAAACAACCCTTCTTTAAATGTTTAGGTTTGTCACACTTGTATCATTTCTTTTCCTTGCTCATTTGCAATCCTTAATCATGAGACCCTTCTCCTTGCATCCATAGCAAGTAGGTTCCCACTTAGCTTTCTTCTAGCCATTTTTCCCTTAAGGCCGATTCTTCTTTCCATTCCACTTTAACTTTCCTCCACCGCCTTATTGCGGTTTTGTCTCTTCCTTCTCAACAGAAACGACAATAGCTATTCTAGCCTTTGGATACAGATTCTCATGACGGATAGCTTTCTCAACAAGCTTCTAGAATAGCTATCCTATATGGTCTCCTAGCTTTCCTCTAAGATAGTCATCCAGACCAATGATGAACTTCTAGTTCTTTGTCAAGTGTCAATGAATGATAATGCATACTTCGATAATACATCAAATTCTACAACATACTTAGGAACTGACATCTCTCCTAGCCTAAGATCAACGAACTTCCTAAATAATACCGACTTTCGAGCAGCCCGAATGCAATTCTCTTCAAACCTTGCTTTATCTCCTAGAGTAGAATAGTATTTACCTCTCTTGGAAAAATTAGCCCTAGGCGCTTGCATGAGAGCACCTCCTCTAGCAGCCATACCAAGAGCAGTAGCCCGAACATTCCTCATCATAGTTGCCATTATAGCATTCAACATCGCTTGAAAGTTAGGTGTAGTAGCTCCTAACCCTTTCCTTCCTCAACTCTCGAAGCAATTTTCCTCACAGTATTTCTTGTATGTTGGGTCATTCTTATTCTGTAACAAGTCAGTCCTCCATAAAGAAAAATGTGTCTACGATGCTCGTGGAATGTGACTTATACTACATAATATATAACTATATAGCTTTGAAAACCGAAATATATATAAAAAGTACATGTTCTCTCATATATCTATTTTAGATCCGGTCTAAGGAGATAACTCCTTTCTTATCTCTATCGGATCACGGTATCAACTCAGGTTAATCGTGACTAAAACTCTAATACCAAACGTGACGACCGTCCTATACCATCGACACCAAGACAACTAAATAGTGTGCTATAGCTATGCCCAATCGATATAGGATGATCATCAGAGTTGATAATGAAACAAATCCAACAAATAACCTGTCAGATATCTCACAGCGCATGGATAAAATATAATATAACAATTATAATAGGAGAGACAATATTAACTATGTAACAAATCATCAGAGTAATAGATCCATAGAGTTATACATCAGAAGCAGTAGTGTTTATACAACAAGGTCAAACTCAATAGCTATCTCAATACAGGAAGAGTAAGCAAGCACTTTTAAGGCTCCAAAGTGTTGCACAACGGAAAATAATAGAAATCTATATTTGTATATAATACAAGATTGCTCCATCCAGCTAATCCTTCGCACATCTACTATGTCGCTTAGGCCTGCTATCCAGTCTGCTCATTTAAGAGTTCCCACGATAATAAGATACAAAGTATAAAACCTTGGGTTAGATAACTATCTGATGTGAGCGATAAATGAATCTCAAAATACCATGAAGATAAATATAATAAGGAATAAAGCTACAGGAGCCATACCATAACATTCATTGAGAAATCCTCACCATCACTCAAATGTACCCTAAATGTATAATAACTCGTTTAGACTCCTTACTGTTAGGGACTAATGGAAATACCCATTTCTAGTGTACTCTCGTATCACATAGCACAAAGCTAGACACTACCAAAAGTCACTAGTCTAGGGTATTCAAGTCCATTCCACTGATCCATGGGCGTCCACATTTATAATACCCCTGCTTCGAGTACAATTGAAAACACACCCGGTATCAGCGATTCCATCACACATGCATCCAACCGTCCTTTTTGATCAATCCAGTTTCCATTATCCAAGAACATTTACAGGTTCCCAATTCCACGTCTCCTTCCTTTATCAACCCATCTCAGAACCTTTACTCCATTTCTTAGAAGCTCCACCTCAACCTGATCCGTATAAACAACTTGGTAACGAGTTGTTCAATCGGTACCTACCCATTCACTTAGTCAATATTGGCTAAATAAACTCTCATGCCTATGGTACTTCCTTCCTAGATGCTTCAAGCCCTGATCCATTCCTCTAAACAACTCGATCTCATTCCATAGCATCCAACCTCAAATTTTAGAATATAACTTGGCATAATATCCAGCACTTAGTCAATTTCCTACATTCTACCATGGATAACCTCCTCTAGCCATACTTCATCGACCAATGCCAACTATGGATCCATTTGACTTCCCAAAATAAGTCAGCTTTGGCCTTTCAACTCGGCCTTGAGTTAAACCCTTAAGCAATATGAGCGGCGACTTATTATGCAAACTCCTTCCATGCTCCAGAGCCTTTCCTCCAAGTTTCATTCAATTTCGACCAACTTTACCTCTGATTTGACAAATTATCCAACCTATCTTCCTAAGTATCCAAAACACTAGCAAACAACATCAAAGCACAACATACAAGTATATTTCCATTCGTACAAGCAAGCATAAGAATGTGATAAACAAGCTAACTCTAATCTGGATCTACATATTACATGCATGTATGAATATGAACAAGGAGAATTACTAAATCATTTTTTTGAAAACCATTTCAAAGATTCAAAAATATAGGTCATAAGCATATGATAACTTGTATTAACTTTAGAAAAGGTTTAAGGTAAAAAACATATTAAAACATGTGATTCTACCATATAAACATGCATAGAATAGTGAGAAGGCATAAACCACTCACCAATTATCGAAACCAACCAATTTAAGTCTAGATAAAATGTGGACAGCAATCGAAGGCAATGCAAATTAACCAAAATTATGATCTCTATCTTCTAACTTATGATCTCTGTAACGCCCCACTCCGAGACCCACTCTAGTAAAGAGTATTACGGAGTAATACCGTCTACTAGAACGAAGAATAGAGTATAATAGAAGCGACCATGTGCAATCAAGCTATAACTAACTACTGAATACGTCGAATAGGTGGTTTTCTTTTCTCAAGTGGTTCGACATATCCAATAGATATTTATAACGAAATTACAATGGCTAAGGAAAATAGGTTCAGAACAAACATAATACTAAATGATAACATCATCATCACAGAACCGTCACATAACAGTCACAGAATATAGGTACAATATATCGTCAATACAGATCCAAATATCAAAAGGTGGGTACAAAGCCACCGCTCACACATGTGAGTCAAAAATATGTACATAAGAGACTAAATAATCAGAGTATCAAAATAGTGGACAAATATAATGAGCTATCTATCAGCATAGCAGATAATGTCCAAGCGGAAGCACAGAAAGCTAAGTCCAGAGACCTAACCAGAAACAACTCGGTCTGACCCGAGCGAAAAACACTCGGGTCAGGCTAGCTAAACAATCAGTTAATAAACTGAGATAAACATAATAATGCGATACATAAATAAAACAGTACTTCTCCAAAGAGAAGAGTATTATGGACTATATGAATATAATGACGATCCCTAATCAGCAATAAACAGTAAAAATCTCCAAAGAGAATATCAACACCAAAGTGTTAAATAAATAAAATCGCCTCATATCATCGGCGTAGCCAAAGCTATATAAAGTTGCCCGTAGGCAATAATCCCAAGAGTGACCAGAGTCTGTAATCAATGCCCAAGCAAAGATCGATGGTCCAAAGAGCAATAGGGATATACTGAAAAGTCAATGAAATCGAATACAGAAAAGCAGTGTCCAGAGACACTGTGAATCCACAAGGTAATCGCACTTACATCGTATGGTTCCATAGAACCAACACCGAATGGCGGTACTCGAATGGATATAAAAATCATCAGATAATACAAGTATAGCACGTGCACCGACCAGAGTCATTATTGCCAAGTATTGTAGAGTTGTGATCGATCACTCGCACAGATGCGAAACGCGCGAGACGGCGAGATCCTTCCCAGAAGGACAAAGGCCCAGAGGCACATGCCGCAAAAACTGCTCCATAGAGCAGGTGTCCAGAGACGGTTGCCCAGAGGCGTGGTGACCCAGAGGTCCAGTACTGGCCACCCAGAGGCTAATGTGTCACAAATTCTTGGAGAGGAACCCGTAAAGTGTTAACAATGAGTCCCATACCCCACGTTCGCACTAAACGGTTTACTAACCAATAGCATGCTCACACTCCAAACAATAAAAAGTCCACCTCGTATCATCAGTAAACTAGACCCAAAGGTCAAAACGATCAATCGAATAGGTCGGGGATTAACCGGAAAGAAAATACACATGGTTCCATAGGCCGGAGATATCCTAACCATTTAAGCACCTTTCCACTTCGCTCGACGTGCTAAAAAGTGAGTGTGAGATTTTTATTATAGAAAATAATGGTGCGAAACAGATTTATAATTGATCTTGAAATCACTTTAAAACGGCTTTTGAAAACTCTCCTATTATGGAGTAATTAGTTTAATAATTAAAAATAATATTATATAATAATTTCGAAAGCCATTTAGGAGTGAAAAATCCTTTTTAAAATAGTTCATAAAAACCCGTGTACGAAATCCAGAGACAAATCTCAAAGAAATCGATAAATCAGAAAATCACTGAAAACCAATATTCGCGTTGGAAAATATTCTGAATGGTTGTGAACCAATGTTCGACCATTTTTGATTAGCAATTAAAGCCCAAAGGTTCATTGCAGAAATAATCAATTTGAAGCGATTGCACCAAAATGGTGCAACCCAGACTCGGTTGCACCAAAATGGTGCAACCGGTGGGTCGAAACCCGGCTGCACCAAATGGGTGCAGCCCTGGTGCAGCCTGGTTCGGTCCAGCCCCCAGCCCGCATGGGCTGGGGGTCTAAAGGGGTAAGCCCCAGCCCCATGCGGGCTGGGGAGGAGGGGGAAGCCCAGCCCGCATGGGCTGGGATAAGGGGTCCAGCCCCCAGCCCGCTTGGGCTAGGGCGGGGACAAAACCCCCAGCCCGCTTGGGCTGGGACGTGGACAAAAACCCCCAGCCCGCTTGGGCTAGGGCGGGGACAAAACCCCCAGCCCGCTTGGGCTGGGGAGTGGGAAGCCCGCACGTCCCTGTGCCCGTGCGCAGGCATGCGTGCCAGCCCATGTGGGCTGGCCTGGTACCGGCTAGCCCACCCGGGCTCGCCTGCTGCGCCCGGGCTGCAGCCTGGGTGTAACCCAGGCCTGCCTTGGCGCACTCAGAGCCCTGTTTTCAGGCCGAAACATTCCACCCAGCTGATTTTGGTGATTTTTGTGATTTTGGGGTGTTTTTTTCAAGTTTTTGGCATCAAATTTCACCAACATCAATCACTAACTACCATATAATGATTAATACACTATATCGAAGGAAACAAAGGGACAAAGCTTAGCATTACCTTATGAAGCAATATCACAAACACCTTATGTGCACACCCAAAATGAAAGCAAAGATGATCAAAGAGCTATGATTCACATGTTACATAATAAAACATGTGTTACTAAATGATTACTGAAATCAAAAGAGGATTAAACACATACTAGAAGAGGTTTTTAGCAATATACCTCTCTAGAAAGCAACAAAGACCACTATAGCATCAACCCAAATTAGCAAAAGATGATTAGGAGGCTATAAGATCAAAAAAACACATAAAACATGTGTTACCAAATAAATTTCAGAAATTAGAAAGATATAAAAATGGATTTGAGGTGGGTATTTGCATTACCTTTGCATTGAATGACTTGCATAAGCTAAAACTAGAAGGAGATGAAGATGGATGCCATTTTTGTTAAGAAAGCTTTAGGAAATGATTAGGGTTTTGATTAGGGATGCATGAATGAGGTTAGGAGAGTTTGAGATAATTTATAGAGGAGGTTTAGGGTGGGTTATTGGGTTAAGTTTAGTAACCCAATAAGAAGAGGGTTATTTACATGTTTCCAAAAATTAGTCTAAGTGTTCATGTAAGTTTATAAAACTCATTTTTCTTACCCAAACCCGTTTTAAAATCTCTCCTAAATATTTAACTTTCCAAAAATAACATTTTATCCTCATTTTAAAATCTCATATTTCCCATTTAATTAAAATAGCCTTTTTCAAATAAATTTTGTTATTCCAAATCCTTTTACGCTTCATTAAAATAAATAAAAATCCTAACTTTTATTTATTAATTGGTAATGTAAATCCCGGGTTGTTACAGACTCCCTCCTTAAGAAAATTGCGTCCCCGCAATTCCTTAAGATAGATGTCGTCTATAACGTCAAATCCACAAAAGAAGTGATAGAGACAAAATAGAGAATTCTTACCCATAGAAGAAGATGGGAGAAAGCCAGGATAAGAGCGCTCGATAGATTCTCTGGTCTCCCAAGTGCAGTCCTTAGGATTCGGTGACTATTGAATCTTCACGAGTGGAACCTCTTTGTTGCGAAGGCGTCTAACCTCCGAATCAAGCACACGGAGAGGTTTCTTCTCTAAAGATAAGTCAGGTAGGATCTCTAAATCAGGCACGACATGCGGCTCAATGATAGAATCAGGATCGCGAACACATTTGCGAAGCTGAGAAACATGGAACACTTCATGCGTTCCGGAAAAATGAGCAGGTAGAGCCACACGATAAGCAACGGGGCTGATGCGTTCCGTAATAGGAAATGGTCCAACATAGCGAGGAGCCAACTTCCCTATAGAGCTGAAACGCACAACCCCCTTCATGGGAGAAATCCGAATGAAGACAAAATCACCAATGGGGAACTCAAGAGGCTTCCTACGGTTGTCCGCGTAGGATTTCTGGCGGTCCTGTGCCTCTTTCATTCTCTGACGGATAAGAACAATCTTTTCAGAAGATTCTCGAACTGAATCTAGACCAAGAATAAGCTTCTCGCCAGATTCTAACCAATAAGCAGGAGAGCGACATGGCTTTCCGTAAGAGCCTCGAAAGGTGCCATGCCGATACTAGACTGAAAGCTGTTGTTGTAGGAGAACTCTACAAGCGGTAAGTGATCCTCCCAACTACCTCCGAAATCCAGAATACAACAGCGCAAAAGATCTTCTAAAACACGATTCACCCTCT
The DNA here is from genome assembly GCA_030765085.1 of Allium cepa. Lineage (NCBI taxonomy): Eukaryota > Viridiplantae > Streptophyta > Magnoliopsida > Asparagales > Amaryllidaceae > Allium > Allium cepa. The sequence continues at coordinate 714,909,814 of CM060943.1, read as the reverse complement.
CTGTCTGACCGTTGGTCTGAGGATGATAAGCAGTCGAGAGATTCAGCTTTGAGCCCAAAGCTGACTGTAGGCACTTCCAAAAGTGACTAGTAAAGATGGTGTCTCGATCACACACGATGGAGCTAGGAATGCCATGAAGTCGAACGACTTCCTTCACATATAGCTTGGCAAGCTGAGGAGCAGTCCGAGTGGACTTAATAGGAATGAAATGAGCTGATTTGGTCAAGCGATCAACGATGACCCAAATAGAAGTATGGCCTGACCTCGATCGAGGCAGACCGTCAATAAAATCCATGGATATCTGATCCCATTTCCATAATGGAATCTCTAGCGGCTGAAGAAGACCAGATGGACGCTGATGCTGGGCTATGATCTGTTGACAAGTCATGCAACGACTTACATAACTTGCAACATCACTCTTCATGTCCTCCCAATAAAATAGGCGACACATGTCGGCATACATCTTACTCGACCCGGGGATGAATAGTGTACTTAGTGCGATGACACTCGTCTAGAATGTCACGCCTAAGAGATGAATCAGATGGCACAACAATACAGTTCTTCCTCCGAAGACACCGATGAAAATCAATAGAATAGTCCAGTAATGTCTCATCACTGGATCCTGACTCGAGAAGATGAATGAAATGCAATAGGTCCGGATCCTGCCGCTGAGCATGGGCAATGCGATCCAACAAGATGGGACGAGCTTCCAAGCTGGATAATAAGACAGGAGCATCAGAAGATGGAGCTCGATCTCTAATATCACATAAAGATAGAGTCTCAAGAACATTCCACTCGGTAATCATCATAGAAACAACTGCCGAGTGTTTGCGACTGAGCGCATCTGCAACACGATTCCCCTTTCCAGGGGTATACTGAATATCTAAATCATATGAGGCGAGAAACTCAAGCCATCGCTGCTGCCTCATGTTGAGATCTCTCTGGCTGAAAAGATACTTCAGAGACTTATGATTGGTGTAAAGAGTGAAGCGTTCGCCTAATAGAAAGTGACACCACGTCTTCAAGGCAAAGACGATAGCTGCCAACTCAAGATCATGAGTTGGATAGCGAACCTCATTCGGATGTAGCTGCCTAGAAGCATAAGCAACTACCCGATCCTTCTGCATAAGCACAACACCGAGGCCGCTACCACAAGCGTCGGTGTAAACAACAAGATCCTGGTTACTCTCAGGAACCACAAGGATAGGAGCATGAGTGAGAAGTTCCTTCAATCGCTGAAAAGAAGCTTCACACTTATCAGACCAAATAAAGCAAACACCCTTACGAGTCAGCGTCGTAAGGGGAAGTGCAACTCGAGAGAAATCCTTGACAAACTGACGGTAATAACCCGCCAGACCAAGGAAGCTACGAATATCATGAACGTTCTCGGGCTGCTTCCAATTCTGAATAGCTTCGATCTTGGCAGGATCGACAGAAATACCCTCAGATGATACAATATGGCCCAATAACTTGACCTTGATCTCCCAAAAATGGCACTTGGAGAGCTTGGCCTTAAGCTGTTGCTGACAAAGAGTATCCAAGACGATCCGCAAATGATGAGCATGCTCTGCCTCGGATCTAGAATAAATAAGAATATCGTCGATGAAAACCAGAACGAATCTATCGATGTATTCCCGGAATACTCGATTCATAAGATCGACGAAAAAAGCCGGTGCGTTCGTCAAGCCGAATGGCATGACCAACCACTCAAAAGAACTATAACGAGTGCGGAAAGCGGTAAGAGGAATGCTATCTTCCGCAACTCGAAGCTGATGAAATCCGATGGCAAGGTCGAGCTGGGAAAAGACCTTCGCACCGCTCAACTAATCAAACATATCGTCTATCCGTGGCAATGGATAACGATTTCTGATAGTCAACTCATTAAGCTTACGATAGTCAATGCAAAGCCTAAGAGAGCCATCGGGCTTCTTAACGAAGACCACAGCAGCACCCCATGGCGAAGAACTGGACCGAATGAACTGCTTCGTCTCAAGCTCTGCTAACTGCTTCCTGAGTTCCTCATTCTCTTTAGTAGACATCCTCGTGGGAGGACGCCCAACTGGGTGGGATCCTGGAATGAGATCGATGCGGAACTCAATGGCCCGCTTTGGCGGCAGGCCTGATACTGGCTTGAATATATCGGGGAAATCCCGAACAATAGGAACACGAGATATGTCCACATCCTCATCTCGTGAATCAAGTGCAAATAAAGTAATGTCAGAAATCCCAACATCCTGAAGAGCAATAGCTAATGGAGCGGACGAGTCAGGATGACGAAGAAATAATATCCGCTCCGAACAAATGATTTTTGCGTCGTACTAAGCGAGCCAATCCATGCCAAGAATCATGTCAAAGCCCAAATACTCCATAACGTGCAGATTCGCACGGAAAGAAAATCCACAAAGATCAATATCTATATCCTCACAAAGCAGACTAAGGGTCATGGATCCACCGATGGGATTTACAATCCTTAGTGAAGAAACCAAACAAGTAACATCCAAAGATAAAGTATCAACTAGTTCCTTTGATACGAATGAGTGAGAGGCACCCGTATCAAAGAGAACTCTACAAGATCTACCATGAAATAAAATAGAACCTTCGAGAACGGAAGGATGCGTACCTCGAGGCTGAGCTGAAGATGTAGGAGCCTTGGTAGCATTAAGCTTGCCAGATCTAGGAGGTGCAGTGGGACAAGTGGAGATCCTGTGTCCCTCCTTCTTGTAGAAGGTGCAATAGAGAGGTTTGAGACACCTCGAATAAAGTGATCTGGAGAATCACAGTTGAAGCATTTCTTCAGGGGACGTGTCCCACTAGGCCGAGCAGGAGTCTGGGACTGAGGACAAGTCTGAGGCTGAGTCTAAAAAGTAGAACTTCCAGTCTTCTTCTTCTTGTTCCAAGGCTTGGTCTTCTGAAATGGACCCCGCTTCTGATTGGGGTTTTTGGAACCCTCACCATCCTCATCACTGTCTCTCTCATGCTCAACCGCTTCAAGGTGAAGCGCTGCGTCAACTAGCTCATCAAAAGGGAGCTTAAGCTGGAGCATAAGCTGTTTCTTCAAATATTCCTTCAGGCCTTCTACAAACTTGAGATTCTTCTTATAAGGAGTGCTAGTGAATTCGAGGCCATACTTAGATAGGGCCTCGAAAGATGATGAATAATCAGCAACAGAGGTCTTCCCTTGCTTAAGGTCAATAAAGCGGCGTGCAAGGGCTATCTTCTCGGACTCGGGGACAAACTTGAGCAAGAAGCGCTCTCGGAACTGATCCCAAGTGAGAGTGGCCTCATCGGTCTCAGAAATAAGGAGCTCGTACCAATCCAAGGCACGGCCCTCAAGATGGCTAGAAGCAACAAGAACTCTGTCATGGTCAGGAAGGGTCATGCGAGTGAAATTATGCTCGCAAACTCTGATCCAAGCCTGGACCTCAAGAACAGTCTCGGAGCCATTGAACGGCTTCCCTCCAAGATGAATAAAGTCGCTGCAGAGGCGCGCAAAAGCAGACTTGCGCGGTACATCAGAAACTAGTGCAGGAGACTGAGAGTGTGACTGAGAGTTACGAACCAGCTCCATGATCTGATCCGTGGTCATGTATACGCCCTCTGGATGAGGGTTACTGGACTGTCCAGCATCAGCAGAACGGAGGTTCCTAACTCTCCCAACCATACTGAAACATAAGGTAAGATTTAGTTAAGCACGATTCAAATATAGATAATTCATTAAGGAATATTACGGAATATAACAGATTCCTACAACTATTCCTAACTTATCTATCTAAAGGTGGTGATGTTCAATTTGGATCGTATTGTAACGTATTATACTACATGTCTATTCTGTGTTTGTTATGCTTAATTCTGAACCTTGGCTCCGATATCAAACTGTAACGCTCCACTCCGAGATCCACTCTAGTAAAGAGTATTACGGAGTAATACCGTCTACTAGAACGGAGAATAGAGTATAATGGGAGGGACCATGTGCAATCAAGCTATAACTAACTACTGAATACGTCGAATATGTGGTTTTCTTTTCTCAGGTGGTTCGACATATCCAATAGATATTTATAACGAAATTACAATGGCTAAGGAAAATAGGTTCAGAACAAACATAATACTAAATGATAACATCATCATCACAGAACAGTCACATAACAGTCACAGAACATAGGTACAATATATCGTCAATACAGATCCAAATATCAAAAGGTGGGTACAAAGCCACCGCTCACACATATGAGTCAAAAATATGTACATAAGAGACTGAATAATCAGAGTATCAAAATAGTGGACAAATATAATGAGCTATCTATCAGCATAGCAGATAATGTCCAAGCGGAAGCACAGAAAGCTAAGTCCAGAGACCTAACTTGAAACAACTCGGTCTGACCCGAGCGAAAAACACTCGGGTCAGGCTAGCTAAACAATCAGTTAATAAAATGAGATAAACATAATAATGCGGTACATAAATAAAACAGTACTTCTCCAAAGTGAAGAGTATTATGGACTACATTAATATATGACGATCCCTAATCAGCAATAAACAGTAAAAATCTCCAAAGAGAATATCAACACCAAAGTGTTAAATAAATAAAATCGCCTCATATCATCGGCGTAGCCAAAGCTATATAAAGTTGCCCGTAGGCAATAATCCCAAGAGTGACCATAGTCTGTAATCAATGCCCAAGCAAAGATCGTTGCTCCAAAGAGCAATAGGGATATACTGAAAAGTCAATGAAATCGAATACTGAAAAGCAGTGTCCAGAGACACTGTGAATCCACAAGGTAATCGCACTTACATCGTATGGTTCCATAGAACCAACACCGAATGGCGGTACTCGAATGGATATAAAAATCATCAGATCATACAAGTATAACACGTGCACCGACCAGAGTCGTTATTGCCAAGTACTGTAGAGTTGCGATCGATCACTCGCACAGATGCGGAACGCGCGAGACGACGAGATCCTTCCCAGAAGGACAAAGGCCCAGAGGCACATGCTGCAAAAACTGCTCCATAGAGCAGGTGTCCAGAGACGGTTGCCCAGAGGCGTGGTGACCTAGAGGTCCAGTACTGGCCGCCCAAAAGCTAATATGTCACAAACTTCTTGGAGAGGAACCCGTAAAGTGTTAACAATGAGTCTCATACCCCACGTTCGCACTAAACGGTTTACTAACCAATAGCATGCTCACACTCCAAACAATAAAAAGTCCACCTCGTATCATCGGTAAACTAGACCCAAAGGTCAAAACGATCAATCGAATAGGTCAGGGATTAACCGGAAAGAAAATACACACGGTTCCATAGGCCGGAGATTTCCTAACCGTTTAAGCACCTTTCCACTTCGCTCGACGTGCTAAAAAGCGAGTGTGAGATTTTTATTATAGAAAATAATGGTGCGAAACGGATTTATAATTGATCTTGAAATCACTTTAAAACGGCTTTTGAAAACTCTCCTATTATGGAGTAATTAATTTAATAATTAAAAATAATATTATATAATAATTTTGAAAGCCATTTAGGAGTGAAAAATCCTTTTTAAAATAGTTCATAAAAACCCGTGTACGAAATCCAGAGACAAATCTCAAAGAAATCGATAAATCGGAAAATCACTGAAAACCAATATTCGTGTTGGAAAATATTCCGAATGGTTGTGAACCAAAGTTCGACCATTTTTGATTAGCAATTGAAGCCCAAAGGTTCATTGCAGAAACAATCAATTTGAAGTGGTTGCACCAAAATGGTGCAACCGGTGGGTCGGAACCCGGCTGCACCAAATGGGTGCAGCCCTGGTGCAGCCTGGTTCGGTCCAGCCCCCAGCCCGCATGGGCTGGGGGTCTAAAGGGGTAAGCCCCAGCCCTATGCGGGCTGGGGAGGAGGGGGAAGCCCAGCCCGCATGGGCTGGTATAAGGGGGGTAGCCCCCAACCCGCTTGGGCTGGGGCAGGGACAAAACCCCCAGCCCGCTTGGGCTGGGGTGTGACAAAAACCCCCAGCCCGCTTAGGCTGGGGCGGGGACAAAAACCCCAGCCCGCTTGGGCTGGGGAGTGGGAAGCCCGCACGGGCCCTGTGCCCGTGCGCAGGCATGCGCGCTAGCCCATGTGGGCTGGCCTGGTACCGGCTAGCCCACCCGGGCTAGCCTGCTGCGCCCGGGCTGCAGCCTGGGTGTAACCCAGGCCTGCCCTGGTGCACTCAGAGTCCTGTTTCAGCCAGCTGATTTTGGTGATTTTTGTGATTTTGGGGTGTTTTTTTCAAGTTTTTTGCATCAAATTTCACCAACATCAATCACTAACTACCATATAATGATTAATACACTATATTGAAGGAAACAAAGGGCCAAAGCTTAGCATTACCTTATGAAGCAATATCACAAACACCTTATGTGCACACCCAAAATGAAAGCAAACATGATCATAGAGCTATGATTCACATGTTACATAATATAACATGTGTTACTAAATGATTACTGAAATCAAAAGAGGATTAAACACATACTAGAAGAGGTTTTTAGCAATATACCTCTCTAGAAAGCAACAAAGACCACTATAGTATCAACCCAAATTAGCAAAAGATGATTAGGAGGCTATAAGATCAAAAAAACACATAAAACATGTGTTACCAAATAAATTTCAGAAATTAGAAAGATATAAAAATGGATTTGAGGTGGGTATTTGCATTACCTTTGCATAAAATGACTTGCATAAGCTAAAACTAGAAGGAGATGAAGATGGAGGCCATTTTTGTTAAGAAAGCTTTAGGAAATGATTAGGGTTTTGATTAGGGATGCATGAATGAGATTAGGAGAGTTTGAGATAATTTATAGAGGAGGTTTAGGGTGGGTTATTGGGTTAAGTTTAGTAACCCAATAAGAAGAGGGTTATTTACATGTTTCCAAAAATTAGTCTAAGTGTTCATGTAAGTTTATAAAACTCATTTTTCTTACCCAAACCCGTTTTAAAATCTCTCCTAAAATATTTAACTTTCCAAAAATAACATTTTATTCTCATTTTAAAATCCCATATTTCTCATTTAATTAAAATAGCCTTTTTCAAATAAATTTGGTTATTCCAAATCCTTTTACGCTTCATTAAAATAAATAAAAATCCTAACTTTTATGTATTAATTGGTAATGCAAATCCCGGGTTGTTACAATCTTCTCTTTAATTAATGATTTAGCTAGATTTAGAGAGTAATTTTTTGTGCTTTTGGATGAATCTAGGTTTAATGAGGATTTAGATCTGATTTGGAAAATAAGGAAATGACTTATTTCAATTTCTATTACCTCATATTTACACTAATCCCGAATTAGGCCAATGCGCCTAAGTATGTGCTTAGTTAATTACACACTAATATGTATCAGTAGCCATCTAAACTTGAAACAAGCATAACTTCCTAAATGTAATTCTGTTTCCCTATTATGACCACTCCATGGAATGAGAAATCATTATCCTAAAGTAATGGAACTACTTTGAGACCCAAATTCGACTTCTATCAAAAGTTATAACTCAAACTAGATTTTAAGAGTCAAGGTCACATAGAGCTTTGGGCAAAATCATAGGTGTCCAAAATTTCACTAATATACCTATCAAAAAATTATAGAGTCATATGAATTCACATGAGTAAAATAAAAATATTTCATTAAAGATGCGCATAAAAATATTGAGTAAAGATGCACTCGCAAGTATACAACCAATCCTACACTTCTATGGCTAACTCCGTTCTATGGAATGGTTTTCCTCCTACAGTAGAATAGTCTTTACTCAACTTGGTGAAATCAGCCCTAAGCGCTTGCACGGGAGCACCTCCTCCAACAGCCACACCAAGAGTAGTAGCCTGAACATTCCTCATCATAGTTTCCATCATAGCATTCAACATTGCTTGAATGTTGGGTGTAGCAGCTCCTAACCTTGCTCCTTCTTCAACTCCTGAAGTATAATTTCTCACAGTATTTCTCATATGTCAGCTCATTCTTAATCTGTAACAAGAATGATCAGTTTATGATAAAGAAAATCATGTCTAGGGTGCTCTTGTGCATGCGACGTATTGTGTATAATATATTACTATATAGCTTTGAAATTAAAATATATAACAAGTACGCACTCTATCTTTATGCCTATTATCGATCCAGTCTAAAGTGATAACTCCTCCCTTACCTCTACTATATCATGGTATTAACTCAGGTTAATCAAGTAACCAAAGCTCCGATACAAAATATGATGACCGTCTTATACCACCGTCACCAAAATAACTAAATAGAGTGCTGCAGCCGTTCCCAATCGACATAGGACACTCATTAGGATTGAGAACATTTAACCTGTCATATAATTCATAGTGCATGGATAAAATATAATATCATAGATATAATAGGAGAGACACTAATAACTATGTGAACAAATCATCAGAGTAAAACATCCATAGAGTTATGCATCAAAAGCAGTAGAGTATATACAACAAAATCAAACTCAATACTCGTCTCATTACAAGAAGAATAAGCAAGCATTGTTAAGGCTCCATAATGTTGCACAGCAGAAAAGCATAGAAATCCATGTTTGTATATAATACGAGATAACTCCATCCAGCCTGTCCTCCACACAACTACTACGTCACCTAGACCTACTATATAATCTACTCGTTTAAGAGTACCCAAGATAATAAGAAAAAAAGCATAAAACCTTAGATTAGACAATAGTCTGGTGTGAGCGGTAAATGAATCTCAAAATACTATGTAAGTAAATATAACAATGAACAAAAGGTACATGAACCATACCTGACCTATTCCTGCAACCAATGAATTAGCACATAACATCATAATATGCTACTCTACAAATATCATAAAGGCACTCTACTCAAAATGGAATGATGGATGTCAAATATCTCTATTTGCAGTACCTACTTCCAATGGTGACTCCAAGTGATAGCCTACTAAAGAAAGCAACCAAAGAAACCATAACATCCATAAAGCAATCCTCACTATCACTTCATGTGCCCTGAATATATGATACCTCGTATGGCCTCCTCACTACCTAAGACTGATGGAAATCTCAATTTTTGATGTACGCTCATATCATGTAGCCCAAAGCTAGATATGTATTTCGTAGCCCAATGTTAGACATTAGACCCAAAGCCATCTATTCGGGATATTCAGATCCACTCCACCAATCCATAGGCAAACCAACTTATAACACCTTTACTTTGAGTACAAAAAACACTCTGGGTATCGATGATTCCTTAGCATATACATCCGAGCCCTCCTTTCTGCTCAATCTTATTTCCATCACCTAAGAACCCTTACATGTTTCTCATTCCACGGCTCCGTTCTTTATCGAGCCGCTATCTTTGGTACCTACTCCTTTCATGAGTCACCAACCAAAGATAAAAAGCTTTTATCATGTTGTTATATCGCCATCCAATCCTCAAACAGACAAGCCAACATCTCCAGCATAATTTATAGAACCTTTACTCCATTCCCTATAAGTTCCACTTCAACCTGATCTATGTAAACAATTCTGTACCGAGTTTTTCAACTTGGTATCGACCCGTATATTTAGCTAATTTTGGCTAAGCAAACTCTCTTGCTTCTAATACTTCCTTCCTAGATGCTTCAGGCCCCGATCCATTCCTCTAAACCACTCGGTCTCATTCCATAGAATACAACTTTAAGTTCTAGAAAATAACTTGGCGTAATATCCAGCACTTATCCAATTGCCTATATCTTACCATAAAAAACCTCCTCTAGCCATACTTTATCGGCCCATTCCCACCACCGATCCATTTGACTTCCCAATATAACTTAGCCCTGACCTTTCAATGGCCCTAAGTTAATTCCTTAAGAAATTATGAGGTGCGACTTATTCTGCAAGCTCTTCCCATGATCCAGAGCTTTCCCTCCAGGTTTCATCCAATTTCGATCAACTTTACCTCTGATTTGCGAAATTCTCCAACTTATCTTCCTAAGCATCCAATACACTAGAAAACAACATCAAAGCATAACATACAAGCATAAATAACATGCGTATACATTCAATCATACAAGTAATACATAAGAATGTGATAAACAAGCAAAGTCTAATCTAGATCTACATATTACATGTGAATACGAATATAAATAAGGAGAATTACTAAATCACTTTCTTGAAAACCATTTCAATGATTCACTAATTTAGGTATATGCGTATGTAATTAAAGTTAGAAAAGGTTTTAAGGTCAAAAATTATGATAAAACATGTAATTTTACCATATAAAGATGCATAGGATAGCGAGAAGGCACAAACCACTCATCAATTATCAAAATCAACCAATTCAAGTCTAGATCTGATGTGGGCAACAATAGAAAGTAATGCAGATCAACTAAAATTGAGATCTCTATCTTTTAATTGATGATCTTCTCTCTAATTGATGATTTAGCTAGTTTAAGTGAGTAATTTCTGTGATTTTATATGAGTCTAGGGTTAACGTGTGCCTAGACCTAATTTGGGAAATAAGGAAATGACTTATTCTACAGCCCTCTATTTATACTACTCGATAATTAGGCTAATGGGCTTAAGTATGAGCTTAGTTAATTATACACTAACACACGTCATTGGCTATCTAAACTTAAAACAGGCATAACTTTCTAACTGTAAGTCTATTTTTTTATTATGACCACTTTATGGAATTGAAAACCATCATCCTGAAGCAATGAAATTGGTTTGAGACTCTAATTCGACTCTTATCCAAAATTATAGCTCAAACAAGTTTTTTGGGGTCAAAATTGTGACATAGAAATTCGAAAAAATCATAGGTGTCCAAAATGTCCTTAAGATTCATATTCCAAAATTATAAAGTTATACAACACCACACGAGTAAAATAAAAATATTTTATGATCTTTCGACACGTAAAATACAGGTCATTACAGTTTATCTGTGTGGACTTTGATAGGATGCACTAGAAAGTATGACCCCTGTTTCTTTTCTGTGAGAATCAGGTTGTAACTATCTTCTTAATGATCGAGTAACTAACTTATGCTCCTGATTAGCATTTGCTTACGCAGTAAAAAAGCCTATGTGTCTCTTCATCTTCTCAAACCACTACAGCGCTAACAGATTTATCAGTTAATGCTAAATATACATAATTTCCCTTACTCGTTATTGGTTTTGATAGGATAGGGGTACGATCAAATGGCCTTTCAGATTCTAGAATGAAATTTTGAATTCTAAGGTCCATTTGAAATACCATCCCTTTTTTACCCGGCCTACGAATGTTATACACTTGTCTGTTGCTTTGAAAAATGAATTTAGTTAGTGCATCCACCTTGCCATTTAGGACTATGATGTCTTTTGGTTTTTCTGGGATTCCCATATTTCCTATGGCCTCAATCCATTTTGGATTTGCTTCGATGCCACGGGCACTTACTATGTAGCCTAGAAACTTTCTTGATTGGATAGCAATGGTGCACTTCAAAGGGTTTGGCTTCATGTTATTTTTATTCAAAGTGCTTTTAAAATTGAAGAAGATGTTTTAATCGATTTTTTTAAACTATTTTGCAAGTTTGTTTATAGGGAAAAATGTTTTCTTTTGAAATGAGAAATTTTCTGATTTTCAAATGCCACATACTTAGTATAGGGAGTGTCAATGTGTTAGTGAGTTTTACAGCCCGACAAGGGTGACAATATACTAAACATAGATAGTGATAAGGTAAAATGCTGTTTTAGCTTTGGAATTTCTATTTCCTTACCTTGTTGATGGTGAAATGGAACTTGTGTATAGGATAATTACGTTTTAACGTAAAAAAATAAACCTCCTTATGCGTATTGTATTTGAAAAAATTAGACAATAATTGGGGTAAAAGAGAAGGCTTCAAGGTGTAACAAAATAGGTATTCAATAAAAATGTGGAACTGTAAAATTTTCCATCGAAATTCCTTTTTGACATAGGAGTATAGATTTAGTAATCTAACTTTTCAAAAAATTGGACGTTAAAAATTGTGTGCTAGGTTTTGGATGGTAGGGATTGGATGTAAAATTGGTTGAACCATACTTCTACTTGTAGAAGTGTGGAATTTGTGCGAAAAAGGATTTTGAATTTTTGCATACATATAATACTACCAGTATATCTAGGTTTTTGCATCATATTTTTCAAATGTTTTTAAAATTAATGCATTCATGTAAGACACGTCAATATAGAATCATTTTTGCACGCATGTTTTATATGCTGTAATACACCATGCACCTGTACACGTTTGGTTGTAAAATTAGTTGATACACTAATTTATTAAATATCTTAGAATTGTTGTGCACTATGTTACATGATTCAACCCTTGGGAACTTTGGGGCCGAAACTCTTTTAAAGAGGGGATAATGTTTTGTCCCGTAAAAATTAACTATAGCTATTAAGGCTCCAAATCTAGAATTTAAGCAAGCGATGGAATTTGGCTGCTAATCTTACACCATTCTGTTAATGGTAATTTTTTAGGCAACATTCTTATTTAGAGTTTCATGATTGGAGCTCAAATGAAGAAGTTATCAGCATGGGAAATTTTCGGAACGAAAATAATTAAAAAACAAAAATAGGAAATAAATTACATTAAATGCGGACCCTATCGATGATCCCCTCCTTGGCCGGTCAGCGGTCGACTGCCTATAGAGGAGAGGTGGACCGATCGTATAATGGCGGCTAGGGTTTGTACCTTGGCAAAATATCTCGGATTTAATTATTATAATCTAACAATTACGATTGGTCCAAGCGCCTATATATGCATGCATATCCGCTCACTTTTCTTCTCATATTCTATGATCAAAGCAGCAAAGCTCTTCCATTTTTCCTTCACCGCTGTTTTTATTAATCATAAAATATTATATACATGTATATATATTATGAAAGGATAGTAGAAAAAAGAGAAGAAGAGAAGAAGTGAATCAATACCGTGGAAAAAGGTAAATTTCTATAGTTATAAATTTATATTTCCTTTAACCCTAAATCTCTTCTCAAATCTGTTATTCTAATAATATGTATATATCTTGTTATACCTACTCTTTTGGATTGGAAAGGAAAAGGAGATAAGTGAAAGAATGGATTAAAATATGGGAGGCTTGGTAAGCTTGGAAGGTGAGTGCGAAATTATATAATTTATTTATAACAATAAAATTTATATCGTTGAGTTTTATTTAAATATTATTCTTATGCAAGATCTATGAGTTGTAGGCTTAGGAAGATGAAATATTACCTATAAATTTTGTAAATCAGGTGATTGGAATATGAATGTTATTTACATCCAAATTTAGAAATTTGAAAAGCAGTTCATAAATTTGTTTAAGTTAAAGGTTGATAAGGTTGTAAGATTTATTCCAGATTTATGATAATTGGGTTGTAAATTATTAGTATAAATTTAGATTTCCCTAATTTAACTTGGAATATGAATTTATATGTTTTAATTTACTAGGAGCGGGGTATATTTTAAATGTTACTATTTTCGCATAATTTCCATAAATTATCCAATTCCAAAATTATGTATAAAAGTGCTTCGTTCGAATCAACAAGGAATATACTAAAAAGAAAAGATATGTATAAAATATGGATATTCTCCACCATAGTTTGCATTGTCTATTTCAATATAATAAGAAAGATAATTCCTTATAATTTTAAACGGAGCAAAAATTTCATTTTTGGGTAATTTATGGAAAATATATGGTAATCCTTTTAGGAGGGATAGCTCTGATAAATAAAAACATGGAAAGGAATGTTCTAGTTTAGAAATTAATAGTTAAAAATAGGAATACACACACATATAACCATGCTTATCAATTAGAAATAACAATATAAATATATAATTTATGACGATGTTCGTATTAGTTATTAATAGCGCATTAGATTATAGGATTAGGAGGTGTAAATGGAGAAGAGATAGTAACTACAAAATTAATAGGACAATAAACGTGCAGTTAGTAGAGAGTCACAAGAATCAAATTAGAACATACATGCGATTATTGATACCCATTAAAGGCTTTAATATGATATTTATAGAGAAATGAGGCATAATAGGTAGAATTAGAATGAATAAATAAATGTTATTTAAAATTGTCCAATTAGAATAAAAATGGCCATTTTTACGGTTATTTACATTTACGGAATATTATCAATAAGCATATAGGGTAAGAATTAAATACTGTAAAGCATTATAATTTTCACAGCAAGAAATTTTATAGTCTTATTTACATAATTTAACAAGCATGAATTAGTGGGCCTAGCCCAACATTTAAGCCTAAGTTGGTTAGTTCAGTTTAATGGGTTGGGATCTGAGGTCAGTAGAGTTACACAACAGAAGTCTACCGAGTGCACTTCACAACAGCTTCTAGAACATTGATTGCTATATGGGTTTGAAGTTGTTATGTTTCGAGTCATCTTATATAAGTGCACTTCCCCGCTTAACAGGCACTCCAAAACTAATCGATGAATTTTCGGTCAATTTAACTCCAGTTTTTTCAAAAATAAATATACAATACATAAGAGTGGAGATAATCTTTTATTTGGATGGATTTCCTTATCATTTATCCTAGAAGAGCAAGATAAGCTTGTACGCATAGTACAACATCTCTAAAAATAACTGCATCATATAATCCTTATGTTTTTTCTAGATATTTCCTAACTTATTTTGGTCAATTTTGATAGTCGATTAATCGACTATAAAATATAAGATAGATGATCATCATTGAAATCTAAGTCTTATATACTCCTCACACGAATAAACACATAAAGCACGATCAAGTCACTATTTTTTATTAATTAAAACCTCTTTTATTAGTAAAACTTCCTTCCACCTAATAAAAATTCATTTATCAGTTACCACTATTCATTTTTACTCTTCCAATACTTCAAAAGTATTTATATACTTATCTTAATTGGTATATGTATATTCACAAATTATTAACAAGATTTCTTATTTTAAACTTTTACATTTTCTATCTTTTTTAAAAGATTCCATATCTATAATTTCCTTCAAAATATCTTTTTTAAGGATCTAAGTACTTTCAAAAATCCATTCAAAAGATTTAAGACTAATTTTATTTAAACATTATCACTATAAACCCAAACCCATTCCACTTATGCTTATCTTTAAAAAATTCTTTTAAAGATCTATTTACATTCATAAGTATAATCAAAATGAGTTAAAGACGAATGTTATTTGAACATTGTCACAACAAACCCAAAACCATTTCTACTTGTTACTATCATTAAAACAATTCTTTTAAAGATCTAAGTTAGTATTTAGTTAAGATCGATATTTGATAAGTCAACTACCTAGTTAAAACAATCGCTTATAGGAATCACAGTTAGTATACCTAACTCATTTTTGACATTTCAACTTATGCAATCTCTCATTCAAGAGTTTAGCCAGGTAAGTTAGAGCATTGTTTTCATAACAAAGCCTTGCCTTGGCACTTATTTTGAATCTTACATATAGATATGTCTACCTCGTCGGCTTTTAGTGTCAAGTATGGTATTAATGATTTTTATAAACTAGTAAGAAACAAATATGATTAACGGGTTTCGACATTTCCAAATCAACTGTTCATTGGTCAAGAGGAAATCCAATAGGTTAGAGCTCTATTGCTTTTGTCCTTACTTGAAAATCAATCTGAACTCTTATAAATAGATAAGCCTACTCCGTCGGCTTTATAGTAAAGCATTGTTAATTATCTTTTTCAAAACTTATATATACAGAAATACTTTAAAAAACACTTGTAAAATAAATTTTAAAATATCTATGTAAAATATTACATGAAAATAACTAATTTATAATTTAATGAAAATAAAGTAAAAGCGTATTTTAAAATTTAAAACCCATTTACTTCCAAAATTCATATACAAATATTAAAAATATATTTAAACTTCAAACCAACTTTAAAACACTAAAATATATGTTGGAAAATATTTCTAAAAAAACTAGAGAAAATTACCAAGTTAATGAATCTTCACTTTACATAAGTTAAAGTTAAGGGATATCGAAGTGCACTTATAACGACTATTCTTGCTTCAAACACTTTCAAACATACTTCAGTTCAACACACGAGTCAAACTATCATTTAAACATCAAGTCAAGGCCATGCCAACTGTTTAGAAGGGTAATAGAAGTAATGTTATACAATGTAAAGTTACTATTTTCTTTCAAAACCAATAAGAGTCCAAAGTTTATAACTTTAATTAGTTAATGTCACTTTAACTTTATATTTCAACCACACAACATATATACACAATATATGAAAAAATGATAATGAGATAACTCACTTAGATCCAAGCCAAATGTATTCTCAAATACTCACAAAGTCAAGAACATTTCCCACCATCACCAAACACAAAAAGATCCAACCTTTAGCACTTACAAACCAAGACAACACCCCCCTCTTCCATTGCTCAAAGCCTCACCACGCTCTCCTTATTCCATCCATCTTTCACTTTTTACTTTATTTGAATGCTTCCTAAGGTGTTGGTTAACGTATGGTGAAGTTTGGAGAAGATTTAAGTTAACTAGAGAAAGATTAGTTAAGAACAATATGAAGCTAATCCACTTCCCCCATTTTCTTAATTTTACAAAAAAATTATCAGTCAAATCCTTAAGGATGTATTTATAGACTTTTTTCAGGAGGTCATAACCACCTTCTACCTTTCATTAAAGGTCACAATGGAGCCCCCCACTTACATGCTACCTTTACACCTTTATATCTCTAACTTAAGTCTTAAGACTTTCCTTAAAAGCTCCTTTTCAATATCTTATCTTCCCTTTCACATCTGACTAGTTTACTTTAAGAAGCTTCTTAACAGTTTAATGCAAAACATTTTTATTTCAAATTAATGTTCACTTAAGAAAATAAGTGTATATAAAAAAATATGAATAACTCCAAACGGTTAAAAAACTTTTTATTGATAAGTGGAATTTTAGCCACATTAACGATATTTCTTTAAAGCAAATATTTTTGTAAACATTTTTCCAAAACAAGTTTACCATCACTAGTTATAATTTAAAAGGGGATTAACCAGGTTATTTAATCATTCTATTAACATCTAATTCAAGATTCAGATGATTAAATAATTCAGATATTTAAATACGAAGTGTCCATAATTCCGGGTCATTACATCTCCAACTATAGGACTCGTGGGGATGAGACATGCATTTACGGATAGGTAGGGGAAATATACTAAGGGTTTGCATCAGATTTGAAGTATTAAATGGCTAAGTACTTTTAAAAAAATAGGGTTTGCTTCATTTCTAATAAGAGGTATTAAGTAAATGAAGCGACATTTTTCTTGACTTACACTAGGTTAGTATAAACTAGATGTCAACTGAGGAAGGTCGGCGGGCTATGTCAGTGTTCTTGTTGGATTGATATTTTACAATAGATCTGCCAGATAGGCTTTGACCACCAGCGGTCTCGAGTGTTCAGTGGAAAAGGCTTGGGTTATGTTGTGATGGATTTCGCTTTCTGCTTGTGTAGAATCCATATGGGATATGCACAAATCTCAAGGTTAATTGGTTAGATGTTTGTTTGTGGGAAGTGGGCCAGTTAACCCTTAGATGAATTTTTGAGATGCGTTAATAGTGTAATGACCCCTTTTTTTAACCATTTAAGAATATGAAATGTAATAAAGAATTTGTATAAAATTGGATAAAAATTAAAATTTTATGATTTTATTTACATTAACTCTTATTTGAAGATAAGTTTATGATCTTAATTTGGATTTTTATTAATGACACAGATTGCAATTAGATGAAAAGGGTGACATATGCTAGGTTATATTTTAATGGTATTGGTTTGAATGTAATTAATTACAAGGATTGGAATAATATATGCTACTTTTAATAAAGTATAGAATGAATGATTTATTAAAGGAGGAAGCATATGTTTATTTATTTGAAATGTATTTTAACATAAAGATTGATTACATGAATAAGAAAATTTTATGTGTGAAGTAAAATTTCAAATCTTATTTGTATACATCAATTTCGTAAATATGTTTAAATTACTAAACAAAGAATTCAGTTGCTTTAATTATCTTCCTATTAATTAGGGTTCATTTTAAAATTTAATATTGAATTCAATTACAATTAATGTGATTGGAACCTTTCAATTTTAAAGGAAATAGGATCTTAATTGTAATTAATGAGTGTAATAAAAGAAACATTTGTTATAATGAAAATAAAAAGAAACATACGTTTGTTAAAAAAATAAGGAACATGCATTTGTTTAAAATAAAACGAAATTTTTTAAACAAAATAAATGAATGCTGGAGAAAAATAAAATGAAAATTAACATTTTGAAGGCAAGTTTAATTTACTAAGAATTTTTTTTTTTGACTTTTGAAACAACACTTCTCAACCATTTTATAACAATCGATGTAACGACCCACAAATTTGACTAGTAATTATTAATTTTTCAGCAGCTATTTAAATTAGAGATATGATGGAAAAAAAGAAAATTGGGGCAGAATTGTGTTTTTGAGGTTTTTGATATTTCTATTGGGTTTTAAAATATCGTAAACCTATATTTCGATATATAGGATGATATATTTTCATTTATGGGTGAAAACGGGTTTTCGGGTCTTTTTGACCGCTTTGGCCCAATAGATCTTCCATTTTCCTACAAATATATTATTATGGTGAAATCCTAGAGCCTCCATCTTATTTTTCTTTATTTTCTTTTAGATCTAGACTTTCTTCTCAGATCTAATCTCTTCCTTGATAATGGAGATTATCCCTAATTCCTATTTACTGGCTACAAATCACTTGAAAACTCAAACTGTCTAAACCCTGTCAAATTACATACCGTTTGAAAGCTCTCAACAAAGATGAAGAAGCTTTTGGAATTCATTTTTCAATCTAAGGCTCTAGTTGATCACAAATTGATGACTAATCCTCAGCCATTGAATTTAGGGTTTTCGATCGGTGAAATGACAACCAGTCATCAATTTGAAGGGACCAAAGGGTAGAGGATGTCATTAGCATTAGAACCATGGTCTTTGATCATTCAATTGGTGCCAGATCTCATTGAAAATCATGCCCAAACATCCATTTTGGCTTAATGGGGGCATCAAGGATGGTCGGTTGGAGGGAGGTGGTACGGATAGGCAAGGGGACGGGAACGATGGCATCGGATCTGGTCAAAAAGAAGTATGAAGGCGATGACCGATGACTGAAGTTGGCGGCTTAAGGCTTGATGTTGGGTTTAGTTGCATGATTAAGGGGAAGGAGGAATACGACGTTTATGGTACGTATACGTATTCAATTTTATTTTAGTTATTAAAACGGGAATGATATGTTCTAGTCATGATAACTTTTGCATACGAACTCCAATTTACACGTGGCTTCTTCCCATGGAATCAAGAAGAAATTCTAGATTATATGAAGTTGATTTTGTTTATTTTGGAAACTGTTGGATAAAACGCATTTTGCCAAGTTAACAGTTGTAGTGTTATTGTCACGACCCGTCTTCCACTATCCAGAAAGGCGTATCATGAGTAAGAAAGAAAGGGATAAAGAATAGAAAGATAGAGAAGAAAAGAAAAAAAACAAAATTAGAATCTCAACAGCGGAACGAATAAATTATATTAATAACATAAGTATTACATAGTATACAACCATTATCAGAGTTACACAGATAATACATCACATACTAGACGGTTTTAAACACCTGTCTAGTTATTACAATTCAATATAACACAACAAATGACTCAGAGAACACACAGCAGAAACTATAAATCAATCGCTGAAGCCTCCTGCTCCATTGCTCCTCCAATATTCATCAAAGCTAACCTGAATCCCTTGGCTACTCGTAAAAATTTGAGTACCTAAGAGTTTAAGAAAACAGAAGATAAAGTCCGGGTCAGACATGAGTCTGGTGTGAGTAACATGTTAACCGAGCTAACTTGGGCATAACCCTAAATCCCCTACAGTACAAGGCCAGAACCATCCCTCACTGGATAGTCCCGAACAAGACAACCCCGGCAGTTGTCGCGAAACAACTGCCCCACACAGCCGAATATAAAGGGACTTCTAGACAGGGGAAAATCTCGTCCTATTTGGGCATAACCCACTTAGCCTTGCTGCAACTCCTCTGTTTTAGCCATTCCCGGTTGATGAGGCTTGAGGCTACGATTACCTTTAGAGAACACATCTCTTAGAATGCTCATCGTCCACCTGACGACGTTCTGAAAGCATTCAATCCATACAAGTTCGTTTCGGGTTCGAACAAAACCGAAGGCATTATCTCGTTACACTCATTTTGAAATCACCCTCAGAGTTAACGACGATAACCCTTGCACTCTTAATCTTCATCTTCACTTGAGATTCACGACCTATCGTTAATTTGGATCGATGTGGTTTTCAGATATCCAAATTTGGAAACCCGATCCCGGTCTCATCGAAATCCAAAACGTATCTTTTAAGGTCCAAGTTGTTTTAAAGTTTAAAACAATTCAATTCCATTATCTATACACACATAAATAGATAATTCACATATCACAATAGATAATCAACATTATCATCACAAACAGATAATTCACATTATCATCACAATGCAACCAAAACATTCATATCATACAACATCACTCATCTCATATCTGAGATCTCAAACCATTTAAGGTGAACAAATATCATCCATCCATACATAAGCAAGTATTTATTAATCACACTAAAATTAATTTAAAATGATTTAATTTAATTATTTACATGTCTAATTAATTTAAAGTAAATTAAATTAATTACTTTACCATTTTAAATCTTGCTTACAAATCCATTTATTAATTACAAATCAATAAATCAATTATTCTCTAATTACTCACCTTAATTAATCATCCCTGATTAATCATCCTTTAATTACATTCAAGTAATTATCCTTTAATTAATTTCACAAATTAATTATTCTTAATAACATACAGTAATTAACCTTTAATTACTTCACAAATTAATTAATTATAATTGATTACATTCCTACTTAATTAATTACATTAATTAATTATATTTAATCTCTTATCATTGATTAATTAATCTTAATTAATCAACCTTTAATTACATCATTAATTATATAAATTAATGATCCCTAATTACTTCTCTAATCATTTATTCTATTTAAATTAATTACATTAAGTAATTAGTCATTTAATCAAACCATAATTATTAATTACCCTTGATTAATCCCATCCAGTAATTAACTTCCCTTAATTAATGCATTAAATCAACTATTACCCCTTAATTACTTCATTAAGTAAATTAATTACTCCTAAATTAATTACATTTAATAAGTAATTATATTTATTAATCACCCTTGATTAATCTCATTAGTAATTAATTACCCTTAATTAATTACATCACTTAATTATTTTCAAATGACCTAATTAATCAATTCTTTAATTAATTACACTAAGTAATTAATTACTAATTATTTTCACTAAGTAATTATCCTTCATATTAATTACACAAAGCAATTAATCCCAAAACTCTTCCACACTTCAATTAATTACCTCCAGTAAATTACTTATCTTAGTTACTTCGCTAAGTAATTATTCTTCATTAATTACATTTAGTAATTACTTATCAACCCATCCAATGATTATTTTAAATTAATTAAACCTAATTAATTAACTTAAACTAATCAAATTTATTTAATTAATTACCTTAAGTAATTAATACCTTTTATTACTTTCATAAAGTAATCATACTTAACCAAATTCCATAAATGATTACCTAAATTAATTAATCCAATTAATTATCAAAATTAATTACATTAATTAATTAATTATTAAATAATCTCAAGTTAATGACCTTCATTAACTTATCAACAATTCTTTAATTACCTTTTCTTAAGTAATTAACTTAGATTATTCATTATTAATTACAAATTAATTTATCCTTAATAACCCATTAATTAATCTCTAATTATTTAATTAATTAAGTTTAGCTGTAATTTAATTAATCTTAAATTACTTGATAAATTAATTTCAAATCATTAATTAAAATCTTAACTTATCTAATTAATGATCTTATTTTCAAATTAATTAATCTTAATTAATTAACTTCAACCTTAATTAATTAATTCAAATCATATAAATAATTAAATTAATTAATTATTCTTTAATTACCCTAAATAATTCAATTTATCCCAAATCACTAAGTCTTAGTTAAATTTAAGGTAATACATTTTCTTCTTAATGATTCAATTATCATTCACACACATTTGAAAACATTTTACTTTCAACTTTCAAATTTCATTTCAAATTTAAAATGAAAACAACTTTAACTTAACAAAGTTTAAAAACCATTTACAAACTTTTAAAATCATATGTTGAAGAAATACTCATCTTATAAAAGAACTTAAAGAATTCAAACCAAATTTACTTTTAAATTCTAACCATTTAAATACATGTTAAACAATTAAAGTTGTTTAAAACAATTTAATTTATAAAACTTAATTTAAATTCAAAACTAGGATTCAAACTCAGTTTTGAATCCATACTTTAAATTTTGGGTTTTAAACTCTGTTTAAAACTTGCTTTCAAATTTTAAAACTAAATTTGAATTTGAAAACAAACAGGTTCCAGAGAAACCTGTAACCACCCTTATACCCGAGCCCCCTCCTATTTACTTCGAGTAAAACCTTTCATCACTTCGAGCAGTTACTCGAATTACTCGAGTAAAACTCGAGTACATAATCCACTCAAACGAAAACATCACCTGACACAAACCACTGCACCGTGCATATGCACGGTGGCTCTGACCCTCTCCGGTCATCACCGGTGCCTTGATCAAGTCGTCGATCGTCCTCAGATCCAACATCGACCATCAGAATCTTACAAACATCACGAAATCAAAATTTAATATGCGAACCAAACCTAGAACCCACAGAACCAAACCTGAAAACCCCTCGTCAACTCATCTCCGACCACCGGAGGCTTTGAAACTTCGTCCAAACCCTCGTCAATGACCAAACTATCATCTCCTCAAATATTGTAGCACTCGATCATCTAGAGGAACAATGTCAATCAAAAACTTCTGCACCACCCAAAACTAGGTTTAGAAACTTAATCGACCTACCACCATCGCCACGGTCATCTATATGACCATCCAATATTTTTCCTCCACTCACTGATCACCCTACTACGACCAGAAGAAACCCCGACCTCCAAAATCAATAGATCACTAGTAAATCCCCCAATTCCTATTTTCTGATGAACTAGAACTGCTCATTCAAAACTTAGCTGAAAATTGTGATTCTACTTTTTAAAATCATGTTTTAGTTTAGGAATTTGATTTATAATCCTGAACCTATAAATTATTATGTTTGAGTTTTTACTTTTATTGAGCATGCACTGATGTTTTAAATTTACAGAGACAATACACAATTGTTTTTATTTTAAACAAATTTTAAAACTAAAATCTATGATATAACAATCATATTTTGTTCAAGACTCAAATACTAATAATGGTTGATTCAAGAGCAATTGATTTTTGACTAAATTTTGAACTTGGAATCTAAAAACTGTAGTAGCATAAAACAACAGTCTACACTCATATATACATTCATATACAGAAGATAAACATACACAATATAATATTTATCACAAAAAACTAGCATGTAACCATAAACATACTTAAGTTTTAAAATTGTGATGTTACTCACCTAGAAACAGTGATGATCAGAGCACCAGATTTTTGAAAAGCTTTTGTTTTGATTTTAAAACCAGAGTGCCTTTGCTTTTAAAACTGCATGTTAAGATCTGAAAATGCTTCTTCGATTTGAAAACTTGTTGAGACCGCTTTTGATTTTTGAAAATGCTTGCACGCTTTTAGACAGATGAAAGAAAATGCAGGTTTGAACAGATTTAAAAAAGCAGGCTTGACCAGATTTGATTTTGAGGATGCTTCACAGATTTGCATTTTTCTGAAAATGGATTTTACAGGTTTGGAAAAAAGCAGATGTTCAGTTTTGTGAAAAATCAAAATGCAGGCTAGTTGATTTTTAGTTTTGAGGAAGAGTTTTAGATTTTGATTTGTATTGGATTTTTGGTTTGAGTAGTTTTAGAAATTGATTTAATTCTCAGCTGAAGTTTTATCTTTACTTTTGAAAATAAAGAAAGGAAATGAATAGAAGAAAACATGTTTATATAAGTGTAATTGATTTTCCAAAAATAAAAGGAAAAAAATACAAATGACACTTGTCCTATATTACTACATTTGTCAAATAGAGTAGATTATTAGTTCATACTTGTCTCATTAGTTACTTAAGATATTAACACTTGTTATATACATATTTTTACTTATTTTTATTCAATTTAAAAGTAAATAAAACCCTTTTCTTTATTTGTTAAATACTTATATATATATATATAAATTGTTTTCATATGTAAATGTATATGTGCATTTCTTCTTAAAGAAAATGAAATAAAACAAATTATATAAAAATGAAAGCTTATCCAAATAATTTAAAAAAATTTATTCTTTTGAATTCAAAATTAATTCAAATTCAAATCCAATCATAAATTTAAAAATCCAATTTAAAGCTAATTTATATCAACATATTTAATTTAAAAGTAACAACAATATTGTCTTTTAAAACCTATCTATACTTATACATTTATTAATATTATTTGAAAATAACATATGTATCAATTTTTAAATTTTTTTTTTGTAAAAGAGATTATAAATTACTAATCACTTTATCTTATTTAAGTGAATAAATATTTTATGTAAATGGTATTTTAAACTTTCATATTTATTTTCAAATCATATTTATCAAGCTATATTTAAAAGAAAATAAAATAAACCTTTTATTAATTTATACTTAAACTAAGATATAGTTTAAAAAAATTAATATTTACCTTAAGTATTTAAAACCATATAGTTATTTATTAAATAGCTTTGAAAAGTTATATATTAAATAAAATAATAATTTCCAAATTATCAAAATGTATGTTAGAATTTAAAAACAAGATTTTATTTGTTTATTAAACTTCAAATCAAAGCTTATCTATTTACAGTATATATATATATATAAATATATATAAATATACATTATAAATAGAAAGCATTTTATTAGCTTTCTAAAAGATAAAATCCACCAATTAAATATATTTTTAATTGGATTATTAAATCAAGTCAAATTTTATTAACAAAATTTATCAAATCAGTTTAATTTTAAATACAGATTATTAAATTGACATTGCCTAAAATTCTGGGTCATCACATTCCTCCCCCTTAAAAGAATTTCGTCCCCGAAATTTAAAACAAAGGTAATTTAATAATCTCATTAAAGATTTAATTTTAAAACACAAGCATATATCAATCATATGCTAACAACCATAGCAACCAATTTATCTAATCAAACAAGTCTAACTATCCAAACAAAATTCTGGATAAAATTTCCTCGAGTTTCCCAAGTATATATACCGAGATACTCGCTTTACAGAATCCAAACAATTAAAAGTACGAAGCTACAGAGCTCCTACTCATCTAGATCTACTAAACTAAACAGGATATCAGACTACAGACGAGTCTGACTCAACAACCAAACCTTCCTGAATAGCTGGTTCCACAACCAGAGATACACGTACTCCCTCAGAGATACGTGAAACACGTCGAATCCGGTTATCCAAACTGGCAATTCAACCTTACAGATCAAAACACTTATCCTCACAAGAACACAAAAGAGATCCAAAACACCTCGGAGCTAGCTTCCTAGACTTACCAAAACTTATAGCTCCTTGGATCGAAGAAATCTTATCTAAAACCAAATCTCCAATTCTGGAGTCCAAATTCCTTCGTCTCTTATCCTCAAAATCTTCTGAAAATCCCGAGATGCCTACATCCTCCCTGATCAGCTCAACCCTTGCTGATACCTCTAGAAAAAAACTAGATCAGAAACAACCCATCAGAATGATCCTCTCAAGATCAACCAGCAACCAAGAACACAACTATACTTCACAAACAACAGAAAACTGAACTTACTTCTCCTATTGGGAAAAGACAAAACAGATGCACTCCCAAACTGCTTCCGCTGCACAACTCTGATCTGAGATAGAAGAAAATACTGATGAAGAACATGAGTACAAACTAGACAACACATTCTAGAAATATGATTCAACAGATCCATAAAGAAAACTCAAAAGTTCCACCAATCCCGAGCTGCTTCACCAAACCCTATCTCAAGGAACCATCCTTCTACTAAGCTGAACTACCGACATTACTCCTGGAATCCAGTCGATAAGAAAACTCAATCTCCAGATGCAGACAAACCTCTGACTTCTCTGAAGACATCCGAAAAAAACCCTAATAACCCAAGAGAACACTCAAACTATCGCAAGCCACTTTTGCGATAAACCCAGCCTAATTCCAAAGAAGAAAAAAACTATTCTCTCTTTACCAATCAGAATATCTTAATCTTATCTAGCCTATCTATCGAAGAAATGGATCCACTCTACTGCTTCTGAACTCCACCTCTAGAAGAAAAAAAACTGCTATGCCAGAAAATTCCTGCTGACACACAGAACACTCCGAGCTGCACTACCGACACAGATGCCAAAGACTTCCTAATCCAAAATTCTTCGAGAAACTCAGACCTCAAAACAAACAGAAACATCCTGCCGAACTCGGCCACAATACCGAAGCAGATACACTTCCTTCAACTTGTTCCAAAGAAACATCTTCGGAAATATCCATAGTCACTGCATCTCATCACTCAGCTACTACTTCCTGAGGTATCAAGATACCATCACTCACTTCTCCTCAGCCGACAGATCCAAACTTTCACTTATCCAAACTGCACTTCAAAGATGGACTCCGAACCTTAACAGGTTTCCTTCAGAGATCGATGAAATCCTTTCACCATAGCAATGCTCACCCGAGACGGTATTTGGTCTGCAGTCTCGACATATACACTTCCAACCTCAAACATTCAAACTCCAACCAATGGTAGTCGTGTTATATACACCACTACCATATTTACCTTTATAACCTATATTAGAAAACCCGAACAGGTAACCCAACAAATAGATATATATATACACACACACACAAATATATATATATATATATCAATATTACAAATACGCTCTCTCAAGAAAGATAACACTCCAAAGCCTAGGTATTCACTCAACCTAGTGCTCTGATACTAACTATCACGACCCGTCTTCCACTATCCCGAAAGACGTATCATGAGTAAGAAAGAAAGGGATAGAGAATAGAAAGATGGAGAAGAAAGAAAGAAAAAAATCAGAATCTCAACAGCGGTACGAATAAATTATATTAATAACATAAGTATTACATAGTATACAGCCATTATCAGAGTTACACAGATTATACATCACATACTAGACGGTTATAAACACCTGTCTAGTTATTACAATTCAATATAACACAACAAATGACTCAGAGAACACATAGCGGAAACTATATATCAATCGCTGAAGCCTCCTGCTCCATTGCTCCTCCATTATTCGTCAAAGCTAACCTGAATCCCTTAGCTACTCGTAAAAGTTTGAGTACCCAAGAGTTTAAGAAAACAGAAGATAAACTCTGGGTCAGACATGGGTCTGGTGTGAGTAACAGGTTAAAGTTGCTTAACTTTTGAAAAACCTTTGAAAAGAAAAGGTATCACGTAAGACTTCCCACACATACATGGGAAAGTTTTTACCTTACGCTAACCAAAACATTTGATAGGAAATCTGGTGATATTATAATAGGGTCTAGGGTTTTCAAATAAATAAGAAATAGCCGAAATTGTTACATCTATTAAATTCCAGCTACTAGCCACAAAAGTGGTTAATACAATCAAAACCGATGGACTTATTGGATTTTGGATTCCATACAATGGCAGGGCTACTGGGGTACCGCCCGTCACAGTACGTGGCCTAGATCAACGTACCGAGGATCCACCCTAAATCCCCTGCAACACAAGGCCAGAACCATCCCTTACTGGATAGTCCCGAACAAGACAACCCCGACAGTTGTCGTGAATCAACTGCCCCACACAGCCGAATATAAAGGGACTTCTAGACAGGGGAAAATGTCGTCCTACTTGGGCATGACCCACTTAGCCTTGCTCCACCTCCCCTGTTTTAGCCATTCCCGGTTGATGAGGCACGAGGCTACGATTACCTTTAGAGAACACATCTCTTAGAATGCTTATCGTCCACGTGATGATGTTCTAAAAGCATTCAATCCATACAAGTTCGTTCCGGGTTCGAACTAAACCGAAGGCATTATCTCGTTACACTCATTTTGGAATCACCCTCAGAGTTAACGACGATAACCCTTGCACTCTAAATCTTCATCTTCACTTGAGATTCATGACCTATCGTTAATTTAGATCGATGTGGTTTTCAGATATCCAAATCTAGAAACCCGATCCTGGTCTCATCGAAATCCAAAACGTATCTTTTACGGTCCAAGTTGTTTTAAAGTTTAAAACAATTCAATTCCATTATCTATATACACACAGACAGATAATTCACATATCACAATAGATAATCAACATTATCATCACAAACAGATAATTCACATTGTCATCACAATGCAACCAAAGCATTCATATCATACAGCATCACTCATCTCATATCTGAGATCTCAAACCATTTAAGGTGAACAAATATCATCCATCCATACATAAGCAAGGATTTATTAATCACACTAAAATTAATTTAAAATGAATTAATTTAATTATTTACATCTTTAATTAATTTAAAGTAAATTAAATTAATTACTTTACCATTTTAAATCTTGCTTGCAAATCCATTTATTAATTACAAATCAATAGATCAATTATTCTCTAATTACTCACCTTAATTAATCATCCCTGATTAATCATCCTTTAATTACATTCAAGTAATTATCCTTTAATTAATTTCACAAATTAATTATTCTTAATCACATACAGTAATTAACCTTTAATTACTTCACAAATTAATTAATTATAATTAATTACATTCCTCCTTAATTAATTACGTTAATTAATTATATTTAATCTCTTATCATTGATTAATTAATCTTAATTAATCAATCTTTAATTACATCATTAATTATATAAATTAACGATCCCTAATTACTTCTTTAATTATTTCTTCTATCTAAATTAATTACATTAAGTAATTAGTCATTTAATTAAACCATAATTATTAATCACCCTTGATTAATCCCATCCAGTAATTAACTTCCCTTAATTACTGCATTAAATCAACTAGTTACCCCTTAATTACTTAATCAAGTAAATTAATTACTCCTAAATTAATTACATTTAATAATTAATTATATTTATTAATCACCCTTGATTAATCTCATTAGTAATTAATTACCCTTAATTAATTACATCACTTAATTATTTTCAAATGACTTAATTAATCAATTCTTAATTAATTACACTAAGTAATTAATTATTAATTACTTTCACTAAGTAATTATCCTCTATATTAATTACACAAAGCAATTAATCCCAAAACTCTTCCATACTTCAATTAATTACCTCCAGTAAATTACTTATCTTAATTACTTCTCTAAGTAATTATTCTTCAGTAATTACATTAAGTAATTACTTATCAACCCATCCAATGATTATTCTAAATTAATTAAACCTAATTAATTAACTTAAACTAATCAAATTTATTTAATTAATTACCTTGAGTAATTAATACCTTTAATTACTTTCATAAAGTAATCATACTTAACCAAATTCCATAAATGATTATCTAAATTAATTAATCCAATTAATTACCAAAATTAATTACATTAATTAATTATTAAATAATCTCAAGTTAATGACCTTCATTAACTTATCAATAATTATTTAATTACCTTTTCTTAGGTAATTAACTTAGATTATCCATTATTAATTACAAATTAATTTATCCTTAATAACCCATTAATTAATCTCTAATTATTTAATTAATTAAGTTTTATTGTAACTTAATTAATCTTAAATTACTTGATAAATTAATTCCTAATCATTAATTAAAATCTTAACTTATCTAATTAATGATCTTATTTTCAAATTAATTAATCTTAATTAATCAACTTCAACCTTAATTAATTAATTCAAATCATATAAATAATTAAATTAATTAATTATTCTTTAATTACCCTAAATAATTCAATTTATCCCAAATCACTAAGTCTTAATTAACTTTAAGGTAACACATTTTCTTATTAATGATTCAATTATCATTCACACATATTTGAAAACATTTTACTTTCAACTTTCAAATTTCATTTTAAATTTAAAATTTAAAATGAAAACAACTTTAACTTAACAAAGTTTAAAAACCATTTACAAACTTTTAAAATCATATGTTAAAGAAATACTCATCTTATAAAGAACTTAAAGAATTTAAAACAAATTTACTTTTAAATTCTAACCATTTAAAATACATGTTAAACAATTAAAGTTGTTTAAAACAATTTAATTTATAAAATTTAATTTAAATTTAAAACTAGGATTCAAACTCAGTTTTGAATCCATACTTTAAATTTTGGGTTTTAAACTCTGTTTAAAACTTTCTTTCAGATTTTAAAACTAAATTTGAATTTGAAAACAAACAAGTTCCAGAGAAACCTGTAACCACCCTTATACCCGAGCCCCCTCCTATTTACTTCGAGTAAAACCTTTCATCACTTTGAGCAATTACTCGAATTACTCGTGTAAAACTCAAGTACATAATCCTCTCAAACCAAAACATCACCTAACACAAACCACTGCACCGTGCATATGCACAGTGACTACGACCCTCTCCGGTCATCACCGGTGCCTTGATCAAGTCGTCGATCGTCCTCAGATCCAACATCGACCATCAGAACCTCACAAACATCACGAATTCAAAATTTAACATGCGAACCAAACCTGGAACCCACAGAACCAAACCTGAAAACCCCTCGTCACTTCATCTCCTACCACCGGAGGCTTTGAAACTTCGTCCAAACCCTCGTCAATGACCAAACTATCATTTCCTCAAATATTGTAGCACTCGATCATCTAGAGGAGCAATGTCGATCAAAAACTGCTGCACCACCCAAAACTAGGTTTAGAAACTTAATCGACCTACCGCCATCGCCACTGTCATCTATATGGCCATCCAATATTTTTCCTCCACTTACTGATCACCCTACTATGAACAGAAGAAACCCCGACCTCCAAATCAATAGATCACTAGAAAATCCCCCAATTTCTATTTTCCGATGAATTAGAACTGCTCATTCAAAACTTAGCTAAAAATTGCGATTCTAGTTTTAAAAATCATGTTTTAGCTTAGGAATTTGATTTATAATCCCGAACCTATAAATTATTATGTTTGAGTTTTTACTTTTATTGAGCATGCACTGATGTTTTAAATTTACAGAGACAATACACAATTGTTTTTATTTTAAACAAATTTTAAAACTAAAATCTATGATATAACAATCGTGTTTTGTTCAAGACTCAAATACTAATAAAGGTTGATTCAAGAGCAATTGATTTTTGACTAAATTTTGAACCTGGAATCTAAAAACTGTAGTAGCATAAAATAACAGTCTACACTCATATATCCATTCATATGCAAAAGGTAAACATACACAATATAATATTTATCATAGAAAACTAGCATGTAACCATAACCATACTTAAGTTTTAAAATTGTGATATTACTCACCTGGAAACAGTGATGATCAGAGCACCAGATTTTTGAAAAGCTTTTGTTTTGATTTTAAAACCAGAGTGCCTTTGCTTTTAAAACTGCATGTTAAGATCTGAAAATGCTTCTTTGATTTGAAAATTGTTGAGACTACTTTTGATTTTTGAAAATGCGTCATAGATTTGCATTTGAAAATGCTTGCAGGATTTTAGACAGATGAAAGAAAATGCAGGTTTGAACAGATTTAAAAATGCAGGCTTGACCAGATTTGATTTTGAGGATGCTTCACAAATTTGCATTCTTTTGAAAATGGATTTTACAGGTTTGGAAAAATGCAGATGTTCATTTTTTTGAAAAATCAAAATGCAGGCTAGTTGATTTTTAGTTTTGAGGAAGAGTTTCAGATTTTGATTTGTATTAGATTTTTGGTTTGAGGAGTTTTAGAAACTGATTTAATTCTCAGCTGAAGTTTTAGCTTTACTTTTGAAAATGAAGAAAGTGAATGAAAAGAAGAAAACATGTTTATATAAGTGTAATTGATTTTCCAAAAATAAAAGAAAAAAAATACAAATGACACTTGTCCTATATTACTACATTTGTCAAATAGATTAGATTATGAGTTCACATTTGTCTCATTAGTTACTTAAGATATTAACACTTGTTATATACATATTTTTACTTATTTTTATTTAGTTAAAAGTAAATAAAGCCCTTTTCTTTATTTGTTAAATACTTATATATATATAAATTATTTGCATATGTAAATGTATATGTGCATTTCTTTTCAAAGAAAATGAAATAAAACAAATTATATAAAAATGAAAGCTTATCCAAATAATTTAAAAATGTTTATTCTTTTAAATTCAAAGTTATTTCAAATTCAAATCCAATCATAAATTTAAAAATCCAATTTAAAGCTAATTTATATCAACATATTTAATTTAAAAATAGCAATAATATTGTCTTTTAAAACCTATCTATACTTATACATTTATTAATATTGTTTGAAAATAACATATTTGTCAATTTAAAAAAATAATTGTAAAAGAGATTATAAATTACTCATCACTTTATCTTATTTAAGTGAATAAATATTTTATGTAAATGGTATTTTATATTTTCATATTTATTTTCAAATCATATTTATCAAGCTATATTTAAAAGAAAATAAAATAAACCTTTTATTAATTTATACTTAAACTAAGTTATAATTTAAACAAATTAATATTTACCTTAAGTATTTAAAACCATATAGTTATTTATTAAATAGCTTTGAAAAGTTATATATTAAATAAATAATAATTTCCAAATTATCAAAATGTATATTAGAATTTAAAAACAAGATTTTATATGTTTATTATGCTTCAAATCAAAGCTTATCTATTTACAATATATATATATATATATATATATATATATATATATATATATATGCACATTATAAATAGAAAGCATTTTATTAGCTTTTTAAAAGATAAAATTCACTAATTAAATATCTTTTTAATTGGATTATTAAATCAAGTCAAATTTTATTAACAAAATTTATCAAATCAATTTAATTTGAAATACAGATTATTAAATTGACATTGCCCAAAATTCCGGGTCATCACAGTTATCATGCTCTTGTCTCTCTTGCTTTTTTTTTAATCCTAGCGTGTTAAATCAAAGGTGAGATTTTATAACTCAGTGCATATATTTCCTTATTGAAGTAAACTGAAATCTGGTTGGATTGAATTGAATCTGAATTGATATTATGTCATAGTCAAGCTGAATTGATATCGTATCGTATTGTTGAAATTGAATTGAATTTATAAATGTTGGCGTTATATTATTTAATCGAAATGAATATAAATAGTAATGACTTGAAATATATTTAATCGAAATGAATATAAATAGAAATGACTTGAAATCTAATTGTTTGAAATAAATAATTGGGCTAAACATTTTTTAAATTAGAATGTAATCAAACTAAAAATAAGAAATATTTTCATTTTTTGGAGTATGAATAAGAAATGCACATTGATTGTTTATAGATGTTGATTGATATGGTTGTATGGTTGAATTATTGTTATGAATATTGTGATGATATTAATTCACTGACTTATGTCATCCCATTTAATTGATTATTATGACACCCTATTGACACTGTATTATACCATACCATCATTAATTGTTTATTAAAGTTATGTTAGTTAATTGTATTACCAAATAGTGAAATTTAAACACCAATAACACTGGGTATTGAAACAAAAAGACTGAAACTGAAATTTCACTGTTTTAGCCTTAGAATAGAAAATTTAAATAAAATGCTGTTTTGTCCTTATTTGAATTTTTTTTCACAAATGTAGATATCGAATCTTGGAAAAATTATATGTTATAAGGAATTATATTTTGAACATGCTAGTTAAATCAGCTTTCCAAATAATTATTTTGGGCTTGGTTTCTAAAATATGTATGTGAATTGAGAAATATACATTTTTGGAAAGTAGATTAAAATGATTTGAATTTTTTTTTGTAACTTCTTTACATAAGAAGAAAAATATTTTGTTAAGAAAACCATATTTAATTCAGCCATCTAAGTATTTTAGAAATTATTTTAAAGAAAATAGCTTTATTGTAAAAAATGTATTTTCATACAAATTTTTTTTTACCCGAAACTTTTTCTGTAGCTCCATTAAATTATTTAGAAAATAATTAATAAAGTGAACCATATTTATTTTGGCCATCGTGTAATTTTAATAATTTAATCTTTGAATTTAATCGTTTGAAATATTGGGGAAATTATTAAATCAATTTGAAAAAAGCTTGCAACCTTGCTAGAAATTCTAAAGCATTGTTTTTGGATGTTTAAAATTTTATTTTAAATTTTTTGGTAAATTTATAAGTTTTTATAAAATATTTGGTGTAAAATATGATGTATTTTGACTATGAAAAATAATAAATAATTTTAGAAATTTCTAGAACTTTTTATGTGAATTAATGAAGTAATAAGTAGAATGTTTTGTTGAACACTTTTTGAAATTATTTAAGGATTTTATTGCAAAATTTAAAATGGACAAATGATATATTTTTATAAATGAACGATTGGTTATTAAAGAAATCGAGGTCGAATATTGACATACTCTCTATCAATAGCAGAACCACTTTATTAACTATGTATGCAGTGGTTGTTATCCAGAATGCGAAGGTTGAATTGGCGAACGTTTGCTGGAATGATTAGCTACCTCTAATGGACATCCTTTCCTAGTATTACTATCTTGATTTTGAACTCAATTAGTGCACCTTTGATTTTTGGAAGGATGGACGCGGTCGGCCATTAGGGTTTACGATCAGTCTAGGAGGGCAAAGTAGTAGAACCATATCTTGGGCATCGCCTCATGTGCCTTACCATATGATTATTCTATACGAGACCAATACTATTTTGTTTTAGTGTTGTTCTATCACGGCGTCTTCTTGGCTACTGATGTTATTGATAGAGTTGTAAGGAAAATTGTAGAATAATGCTTAAAAATATGTTAAAGGGGATTAATGTGAAGCCTTAACGCTATTTTAATATTTACATTACTGATAGACGTTACATATATATAACATATCTTACTACGTAGATATTTTAACGGATCCTTACGAGATAGGAAATCCCGTAACACCTCTTAAGTTACTGTACTCTTATTGCTTGATTGAATTTACTTGCATAAGAATGTATAGTCTTGACTCAAGTGCATTGTTTTTCTTTATGCTCCGGCCAGTCTGAATCTTTTTAGTGTTTCGAAGACGTGTGTTTCTTGGAGATGAAGATGGAGTTTGGAAGATCGTATTTACCAGTATTATTCCACTATATTATTTCATTGCATTTGTTGAAGGCATAACTCAGATTATGTTGTAAAAGGAAATCAAATGTATATTGTAAAACAGCTTCATGAACTGTTTTTGTAATTATTATATTTTGTCATTCCGCTATGACATTCTGTTTATTATTTTGTTTTATTCTTAGTTATGTACAAACCTCATTGATAATCTGTCTTTTAGATTGTTTAAGTTAGACATGTATGGTTTATTATCAACTTGAATCGTCCAAAATGGCGAGTCGTCACAGTTGGTATCAGAGCTTTGGTTGAGCGAACACCTAAGCCTGTTGGGATAAACTCATTAAGAGACAGGGCAATGAAATGCCCTATTATAAGTTGAGTGTATTATATATCTAAGTGTGTACTTGTTATTTTATTATATAATGGTTTTAAAAGTTATAAATAATTTTAAAACAATTTTTACATATAAGATTTGTAAATGTTTTGGAATATAATGAAGAAACATTTCTTTGAAAAATAGTTAAAGGAAAAAATAGAGTTTTATGGATTCAGTTAATATATACAAATAGAAAGTGTAAACTTTAAATCTAAAAGTGAAAACTTTAGAAGTGTAAAATTTAAAAGTGTAAACTTTAAAGAAAATAAAACCAAAAGTGTAAACTTACCAAAAGTGTGAACTTTAAAACTAAAAGCGTAAATTTTAAAGGTGTAAATTTAAAAGAAAATAAAATCAAAAGTGTAAGTTTAAAAGAATGAAATTAAAGTGTAACTTAAGTAATATTCAAACATATATTAGGAAAACCCTATAAACCCTATATTTTGTTGACATTGCTTATGTGTTTGTTTCACCTAAATTTCTTAATGAATTAAATCTTGATTGAAAGCTAGGTAATACAAAAAATGGTATTTTTAATAGGAAATGTTTTATATAAAAGTGATTTTATATAGGTAAGATTTATGAAATAAATTTTTTAAATAAGGAGGATATTGAAAAAGATAAAAATATACATAGTAGTATTACTTATACAAATTTATGAGTCCAAGTATTTTTAAAAGGAAATCATGCTTTGGATGGTTTTCTGATAATCCGAATAATCTTCTAAGTGATGATTAGATATTTGCCTAGGCAAACATTATAATGCACTTAGTAAATTATTCTCATTTTCAGTGTATGATCAAAACGAGTTCGAATCCGAGCGAATCTAAAACAACTGATTGTAGAAATTGTTAAAACTATTTTTTCAATATATAGTAATAATTAAAATAAAACATGGGTATTTAATTCTAAAAGGCCTTTAAAAGAAATTGGAAAAAAAGAAATTGTATTTTGATATAATGTGTTTTAGTTATATAAAATTTTGATATAAGTTATGTGAATTCTCAAATTTAGGATGAATAATTTATATTAGATTTAAAATGTGTTAAATTGAGTGAGTAGGGTTTAATAAACATTATCTTATTAAAATCATTCTTTGTTTACATTTAAATTGTATAAACTATTAAATACTATTGGGCCTTCATATGAATTTAAAAGAAGAAGATAATTTTAAAATGATATTTGGTATATACTCTCAAGACATAGTAGAGTATTAGACGATTTTAAACTTAAGTTATACTTATGAAATGTTTTCATAAATAATTTTTAGTGGTAAAACAGATACATTTTATAAATAAATGTGAAGAAAAAAAGGTTTAGGGAGCAAATTTCAATTTTGTTCTGAGATAGCTTAGGTAATCTTCTAAGTAATAACCAAGGGCTGAAGAGTGTAACGGTATGCTTAGGACGTTATCTCTATCTTTGAGCAATCCTAAAGGTTGTGAAACTAATTTTTTTTTAAGTTTTGACAATAATTAAATGTATTGAAAAATGTTAAATGTTGGTTTGTTTCTTTGTAAGTTGGTTGTTATGAAATTCTGGGTCGTTATGTCTTTCACCTCCCTTAAAAGAATTTTGCCCAAATTTTCAAAAATGCATTTCACAACATAAATAGCCCTCTTTCTAAATATAAATAATGATGATAATAGTTATTTTCAAATATTTTTACATATATTTATAATGACGTCTAAGGTGAATATTTAAATGGTATTTACCTTACGTGAAGTAAGGAACTATACAAATGAATTTTGAAAGTATTACAATTTTGAAGATTATTGATTCTGGCATAAATGAGATTTATATAAGTTTTCTTCTTGTATGAAATTCAGAGATATTATGTAAAAGAGTTAATTTTAAAAATATCCCTTTTGAAATTTTATGGTATGGAAGAAATGATTTAGAAAGTTATTTTTATAATATGATGTGTTTGAAAACATTTTGAATATCCAAAAAAAAGTATTTTAAGTTTTTCACTTGATGTTAAAACTAGTTTACCAAGTACTTAGTTGTTTTAGGCATGCGTCTAACTAACATATGGATTAAATTCTGTAAGAACGAGGATAGATGTAACATCCCTCAACGGACTGTTCATACGAATGGATCTCACTTTTGTCGCTTAAAAATAATTCTGGCGAAGACTGCAACATCATCGACATTTATGTTTAGGCCTCAAAAGTCAGAACTGAATAATAAACTGGCTAAGACATCAAGAAAATATAAAATTATTTTGAAAGGTATTTGAGAAAATTTGATCGTTTTCAAATTTATAGAGAAAACTATGTAAGAAAGGTTAAATGTTTACAAGTTGATTATTTTTGTAAAATATATCAAAATGCTAGATTCTTTGCTTCGTTCTTTTTCGAGGACGAAAAGTTTTGAGTGTGAAAAATTATAACGACCCATATTTTTAACGATTCAAGAATATATGATTGGTTAAAATTTTTGTATAAAATTGGATAAAAATAAAAAATTTATGACTTCATTTATGTTAACTAATATTTGAAGATAAGTTTATAATCTTAATTTGGATTTTTATTAATGACATAGATTGCAATAAGATAAATAGGGTAACATATATTAGGATGTTATAAATTAAAAAGAGAAAGAAGCCATTAGAAAAGAGGAGAAAATGTTATTCACACGGATATCAGTTACATAAGATTGATTCATACAATAACATTACATAGGCTCCTTTATATATAGGCCTTGGAGCATGGGATGGAACATATCCCATGATGCGAGACTAAATCGAAAAACACAAAAGCATATTCACTTTTATATTTACATATATTATAACACTCTCCCTTGAATACGCGTCTTCGAAATCTTGGATGCTCATATGGTTGCTAGAAATTGTTTCTTTTGAAACGTCCATGACAATTGCTCCCCCTCATTATTATCTTGCTTTCATACATCCATTCAGTCGTTATAAATATTTTTTGTTGCCTCATTAAAAACCTCTATTAGGAAAACCTAATGGAAAAACCTTGAATGAGGAAAACAGTGCAACTTGCAATCATAAATATCATACAATGATATTCTTTTTAAAGAGTTTGATACTTCGGGATCAAAATAATGCTTCATTAAAACCCTTACTAAGAAAAACCCAATGGAAAAAATCTTAGTGAAGGAAAAAAAGAGTACAATACAATACTTCTGGATCTAACTAATGCCTCATTAAAACTTTACTAAGAAAAACCTTACTAACTAACTAATGCCTCATTAAAATCTTACTAAGAAAAACCCCATGGGAAAAGCTTAGTGAAGGAAAAAGAGTACAATATAGTATGAGATATTTCAATAATTTATAGAATCAAATAGAGTTTGATGCTTCTGGATCAATATAATACTTCATTAAAAACCTTACAAAGGAAAACCCGATGAGAGAAAGCTTAGTCAAGGATAAAAACACAATTTAATTTAAATAACATATTTGAGATGTTATTTCTTGAAAAGACATTTGATTCTTCTAGATCAAGACAATGCCTTGTTAAAACCTTAGTAAGAAAAACCCCGTGGAAAAAATCTTAAATAAGGGAAAAGAGTACATTGTAACTTATTTTCAAATGTTACTGGGGAGTTGATACTTCTAGATCAAGATAATGCCTCATTAAAACCTTACTAATAAAAACCCAGTGAGAAAAATCTTAGTTAAGGAAAAAGAGTGCATTATAAAATACTTATAGATGCTCCCCCTGATTTAAAATTTTCCTCTAAATTCATATTCGTCTTTCGATAACTCAAATAGCTTATAGATACTTCTGGATCTGTAAATATGAATCTCATTAATAATACAATTCATTAACAGTTTTCTTCGATACAATCAAATTTTCTAAGACTGTTTCTTTCAAATATTACTAGCATTTTATGCATTTGTATGCTACTTTTATGAAAAACACTTCATGTGCTTTCGCTTTCATTTTTGTGCTTCAAATCAGTTTTGCATATTGCAACTATACACCTTTCATGAATATTAAAAATTCATACAACATTACTAAAAAGCAGGAAGTAATCTACTCATCTTGAAGTATATCAAGATTTTCATTACAACAATACTCAGAAGAAGATTGTAATCTACACTTCATATCTTTTGCATTCTTTATAACTACAAAAGTTATATATATTCTTCAGAATTTTTGTATACTTTAATAAGTATTTGCATATCGCAACTACTACTTTAATGGATATTAAAAGTTTCATTACAACAATACTTAAAAGTAGGAAGTTATCTACTCATCATGACTTATATAAAGAATTTCATTACAACAATACTTAAAAGAAGTTGTAATCCACGCTTCTTGTTTTTTACCTTCTTTATAACTACCAAAGTTATTTATATTCCTCAGGAATTTGTGTACTTTCATTGTTTATTATGATTTAACCAATATTTGTAACTTCGGGGTATTTTAAGTGTTTCAATCACTGCTTCAATCAATTCAATTATCTCTAAAAATAGCATGCCCATGCCACTTTACATGTTGTTGACAATATATGTGTTTTAATAATTTTAGTATGCCTTTGTCACTTTATATACATGTTTCTTATTTTATTTTTGTGAACTACAGGTCCATATTTCTTATTTAGGAGAATTTCATGATGGCTAATCATGTTTTTCTCTAATCCAGGATCTTTAATCCATTAATAAACATAAGCGCTTTATTATGTATAAATATATAATCAATGATTATTTATTGTCAGTTCTAGACATGATTACTGAGATCTCTTTAATTATATGTTTTAGGTACCTAAATCACTTCTAGGATAATTTGACAATCATGACATTAGTCTCTTCAAGAGCACTCTTAAGTGTTTCTTCAAGAACACTCACCTCTTTTATTTGGCATCTTTATTACTTACTCCAAAAGTATTTCAAACTAACTTTTTACCATATTTCAGATGTTGTTTACACATTTTGACCCTTCGGGGATTCAAATCTATATTGGAGAGGGTCTACTAGGGATATTATTAATAATTTATTCAAGTTACTTCATATTTTGCATCACTATACATGTTAACAAATATTTGACATTGATGATCAAAATGAACTTGTATCCCTTTATCCTCCCCCTCAATGTTGAGGAACATTGTCACATTAAATAATAATCATCTTTGGATTCTCATTTTGATCCATTATCATATTCCTACAGCAAATACACCGTACATATTAATAATAGGAGGATAATTCTTTTATCAATTGATGAGATGCATTCAAGCGATTTTTGTGAGCTTTTGGCTCATGCTTAAATATGGGATTCAATTATGCCAAATTTTATGAAATATAATCCTGTTGAAATTGTACCAACTTTTTCTAAAATGAGCTTCTAGCTTTCAATTTTAGAAAAATGCGAAGATATTCTTTGGCGTTTTCATTATAGTTCCAATACGATAGCCATTCATTAATGTATCCTCAAAACCCAACAAATTTCCTTTAAATTTGCTTGAGTATAATGTATTTTGAATTAAGATATATGTACCATTTGGTAATACTATATGGGCTCTTCCACACCCTACAATTATAGTAGTAAATTTTCTATGGGAAAATTTTTAGCTAAATATTTTCAGATAGTTCGGAGAAAAACCTTCTGGTTTTTCAAAATAATGTGAGTAGTTGCACAATCTAGTAGGCATACATCATCACTCAAATATTGATGGTTCATGTCTTAAGGACTAAAGGACAATATAGTTAGTCAACTACTAAATTTATAAGCATAGATAAATGCTAGTACTTTTCAAAAAAAATTAAAATAGACTACTGATTAAAGCCAACATTATCGGTACAATATTTCAATTAGTTATGAAAGGAAAAACATGCAAGCACCAACTTCCAACAGATTTATTGAACTGAAATAAAATAAAATCCACATAGCAGACTTCAGGCTGCTAGTATTGATCAATTCGACCATGTCATTTACTATTGCACTTAGATTTTCATCATTTATGAAGTTTCCTTCATCAACTTCGAAGAAATGATCTAACTTCAGGCTAGTATTACTAGACAATCCTTTCACATAATTTTAGTTTAGAAGTAATTCTAAATATAGAGGAATTGTATTTCCTAATAGATTTAAAGATTTGAAACTTCAAGTTCAACCACTCTGTCTAGTGTTTAGAAGTGTGACCATATTTTGGTGGTCATAACGCTCCTTCAGGGAGTTCCATAGGTAAAGATAATCTTTTTCAGTTAAATATTTTATTTTAAGTTTGTCATGAATATGACACCTTAAAAATATAAGAGCCATTGTTTTATCCTATTGGATTATCATTTTTATGGCATTTTCTAAGCAACGAGATTGTAATTGGATGTCAACATCCAATATCTATGACAAAAAATTATTTTCTAGTAAGTCCAAAGCTTTAAATTCAAGCTTCGCTGTGTTAATCATATTACCAACTATAAGTGGAAATAAAAATGCATAAGCATCAAAATATTGTTCATGGGTATATAATCAATGCATTTCATGAAATAAGAAACCATATCTGATAATAGTTACAGTGAAAGAATAAAACATTAATGAAAAATAGTAAAAGACAACCAAATATAATCTATAAAGGCGACTATAATTTCATATTTACATCCCTCTGATAGCTCTAGATCCAATCTCATTAATTACATTCATTACTTTCCTTGAAAATGCAAAACCATCCTTAAAAATATGGACAAGCCTTTATATGGATTGACCGGTGGAGAAGAGATGAATTATAATCAAAGACTGTGCTGAATTGATTATGTTTACTTTCATAATATAGGCAAATTTAAGAATATGAATATGTAGTATTAAATACCATTTATTAATTCATAACAACTGCAATAGTGAGAAACATGAATATGTAATATATACACATGTATATACATTATGATCCTTGTCAACCATAAGAATAAATGTTTGAAGTATTCATACGCATCTTTGTTGGACCATTCTCATTAATCAATTAATTTTATTTAATGATTTATTAATTGCTACTAATTAATATATGAATTAATATATGCAGTTATTTACATATCGTAAGCTAAAAAGAGAGAGGAAATTTATACATCGCATTGTGTATGAATAATATCATGAAAAACAAAATAGTTTGGCATGGCAACTAAAAAATATGTTGTATGAGTTACACCTATTAATAACAATCAATAAGTGTACTCTTGTAACATGACAATAATGGGTAAAAGATTAAGCATATAAAATAGTAAACATTGGAATACCTCTTTGCTGAAAGAGGGAAGATGAATGAGTTTTATATATAATATAAAAGAATTAACGGGTGTATAAATATTAACATTCATTTTATGAAGAATACAAAATACTTACTTTATGAGCCAAAGGAAGGAAACTTGATATACTATATATTTTACCTTTTGAAAGGCATGATTGGAGGCATGGAAGAAGGAAATTTTTTTAGGAAATAAACTTCCTGTTAGAATATCTTGTTTTGTATTAAAAAGAAAGAGAGTAGGAGAGTAGATATATTTCTATGTATTTATTTGGTTTAATAAAAGCACCAAATATATCAACAAATCTCTTTTGGAGATTTTTTATTATCATCACCACTTCTGGAGTGAACAGATTTCTATATATTTATTTGATTTAGTAGTTAATACTGCTGGTAAATATCTTTAGAACTTCAGGTTCCAATTTTACTTTAAAATAAGGTCTTTGTTTAGTACTTTAAATCCTAAATGGTACAACTTGATTTTCATTATCAAACTCCATGTTTGATTGCAAACATGGTTGAAATTTACCATAATCTGAATTAGTTTTTCTAATAATTCAAAGCTTCACATCTCAAATTTATATATTTGAGTTTTGATGTATAATCCCCTATTTTTCTTAGGATTGCAAACTTATATGCATAATTTTTATTTGTGAACTTCAGGTCTCCAATATTAAATGAACACAATGAAACAAGAGGACTCTTCATAATTGTATTCGAACATGAGAATCATAATACTATTTCTCTTCGAGAAAATAGTATTTACCAAATTTATAATGTTATTCCAGCATACTGTTTTTATGTTATGTCTTCTGGACATATCAACATCTTCTTCTGGAATTGCTCGCTTATTTTCTTCAAGACTTTATTTCCTTTAAGAAAACTTTAATCTTTCACCTTCGCACATATGAACTTCAGGTTCCTATTCTTTCATATAAACTTAATACGATCTTCTAGATACGTATTATTCTTATATTTGTTTCTCTAAGAAACAATGAAATATTTCTATTGGAAATATAAATCATGTGGCAAAATCATTTCTATAGTTCTCATTCAAACCGAAATCCGAACAAAAAAAATTTCAAAATGAAAACCCTTTTTTTCACCAAACAATGAAATGAGATCTAAAAGTTTAGATCTACGATAAAATGAGATCTAAAATGATAAGATTAATAGAGTAAGATCTATAAGATAATACATATATAATGAAATCTGGAAAATTAGATCTATGATAGATAAGATTAAAAAAGGAAACTAACAGAATAAGGTCTGAAATTACATTTTAGTCTATGAAACAATTTTGGTTTCAGATCAAATTCAAAATTATCACAAAAAATGGGTATATATGAATAAAAATTAAATAAGAGATTCGATGATTAAAATCTACAGATCTAAAAAATATATCATTTGA
Organism: Allium cepa; assembly: GCA_030765085.1. Taxonomy (NCBI): domain Eukaryota; kingdom Viridiplantae; phylum Streptophyta; class Magnoliopsida; order Asparagales; family Amaryllidaceae; genus Allium; species Allium cepa. The sequence goes on along the minus strand of CM060943.1, from coordinate 714,865,410 downwards.
ACATGATAGTAAAATCTACAAGAGATCTAAAAAATTAGAATAAAATAAAAATCTACAACAAAACAAGATCCAAAATACATAGACAAAAAAATAAGATGTGCAAATAGAATCAAATCTGAATAATTAGATCAATGATACAATGAGATTAAAAAGAAATAAAATTAATGAATAAGATCTAAAAGATTTGATCAATCAGATTATAAAGATAGCTTACCGTTTTGATGATTTATAAGAGCTTCGTGCTGATAACGTGTTATAAAATAAAAAGAGAAAGAAGCACTTAGAAAAGAGGTGAAAATGTTATTCACACTGATATCAGTTACATAAGATTGATTCATACAATAACATTACATAGGCTTCCTTATATATAGGCCTTGGAGCATGAGATGGAACATATCCCATGATGTGGGACTAAATAGAAAAACAAAAAAACATATACACTTTTATATTTACATATATTATAACGTATATTTTAATGTATTAGTTTGAATGTAATCAGTAACAAGGATTTGAATAATAAATGTTAATTTTAATATAGAATAGAATGAATGATTTTTTGAAGGAGAAAGCATAGGTTTATTTATTTGAAATGTGTTTTAACTTAAAGATTGATTACATGAATAAGAAAACTTTTATGTAGCACGTAATTTTAACACTAGTTTATAGAAAACAATTTCATTAATATGTTTAAATTGCTATAAAAGGAATACAATTATTTTAATTATCTTCCTATTAATTAGGGTCGGTTTTAAAATTTAATATTGAATTCAATTGCAATTAATGCGATTGGAACATTTCAATTTAAAAGGAAAGAGGACATTAATCATAATTAATGGGCATAATAAAAGAAACATAGGTTTTAATGAAAATATGAAGAAACATATGTTTGTTAAAACTATGGAATATGCATTTGTTTAAAATAAAAATAACATTTTTAACAAAAATAAAAGAGTGTTTGGAAAAATAAAACGAATGTTTCCATTTTGAAGGAAAGTATAATTTTATAAGAATTTTTTTTGAATTTTGAATTCTCAACCATTTTATAGCAGTCGGTGTAACGGCCCATAAATTTAACTATTAATTATAACTTTTTAACTAGTTATTGAAATTAGAAATTTGATGGCAAGGAGGAAAATTGAAGCAAAATTGTGTCTTTAGGGTCTTTGATATTCTGTTGGGTTTTGAAATATTGAAAAACTATATCTCTATATATAGGATGATATATTTTTGTTCAGGGGTGAAGACGGGTTTTCGGGCCTTTTTGACATCTTTGGCCCAATAGATCTTCCCTTTGCCTATAAATACATTATTATGGTAAAACCCGAGAGCCTTTATCCTATTTATCTTTATTTTCTTTTAAATTTAGACTTTCTTCTCAGATCCAATCTTTTCCTTGATAATAGAGATTATCCATAATTCCTATTTGCTAAATAAAAATCAATTGAAAAATCAAATTGTCCAAACCCTATCAAATTAAATATTTTTGGAAAGCTCTCGACAAGGTGAAGAAGTGTCTTCAATCTAAGGCTCTGGTTGATCATAAATTGATGATTAATTTTCAGCCGTTGAATTTAAGGTTTTCGATTCAACAGTGAAACTACGGCCATTCGTTGATCTGAAGGGACCAAAGTGTAGAGGATGTCAGTAGCATTAGAACCATGGTCTTTGATCATCCAATAGGAGCCAAATCTCATTGGAAATTATGCCCAAATTCTATGTTTGGTTTCAGTGATAGAAGTTGGCGACGGCACTAAGGGTGGTCGGTCGAAGGAAGGTGTTACGGCTAGGCATAGGGACGGTAACAATGACATCTCATCTGGTCAAAAAGAAGTATGTAGGCGGTGGTCGATGATCAAAGTTGGCAGCTTAGGGATAAATGTTGGGTTTGATTGCATAATTAAAGGGAAAAAGGAATATGATTTATACGGTAAGTATACATATTCAATTTTGTTTTAGATATTAAAATAAGAATGATATGTTCTAATCACAATAACTTTTGCATATGAGCTCTGATTTACGCGTAGTTTTTTTCCATTGGACTTATGAATTTTTTTGAATGATATGAAACTTGTTTTGCTAATCTTGGAAACTGAAGGATAAAGCGTTTTCGTGCCAAGTTGACCATTGTAGTGTTGTTGTGCTCTTATCTCTCTTGCTTTTGTTTTAATTCTAATGTGCCAAGTCAAATGTTAGCTTTTATAATTCAAAACCTATATTTCCTTATTGAAGTAAACTGGGTTTTTTTTGGGTTGAGTTGAATCTGAATTAATATTGTGTCATACTGAATCTGAATTGGTATTGTATCATATTGTTGAAACTGAATTGAATTGAAATTAAATGTTGACCTTATATTATTTAATCAAAATGAATAAAAATGGAAATGTCTTGAAATCTAATTGTTTGAAATAAATAATTGGACTAAACCATTTTGAAATTAGAATGAAATCAAAGTGAAAATAAGAGAAATTTTCATTTTTAGAGTATGAATACGAAATGCACATTGATTGTTTATGGATGCTGATTGATATGGCTGTACAGTTGAATGGTTGTTATGAATATTATGATGATATAGTTTACTAACTTATGACATCCCATTTAATTGATTATTATGACACCCTATTGATACTGTATTACACCTTGCCATCATTAATTGTTTATGGAAGTTTTTTAATTAATTGTATTACTAAATATTGAAATTTAAATACAAATGGCATTGAGTATTAAAACAAAAATATTGAAATAGAAATTTTACCGTACTAGCCTTAAAATTGAAAATCTAAATAAACATTGTTTTATTCTTATTTGAAATGTTTCTCGCAAATGTAAATATCGACTCTTGGAAAAATTATATGGTACGAGGAATTAGATTCTTGACATGTTAGTTAAATTGGTTTTCCAAATAATTATTTTTGAATTGGTTTATAAAATTATGTATGTGAATTGCGAAAATATACATTTTTGGAAAGTTTGTTAACATGATTTGAATTTTTTAACTTCCTTGCATAAAAATAAATTATTGTAAAGAAACTGATATTTAATTCGGCCATTAAGTGTTTTTGAATTTATTTTAAATAAAATAGATTTATTCTAAAAACTATAGTGTTATAAAAAAAAGTATTTGTACTTGAAACTTCTTTTGTGGCTCTAGTAAATTATTTGAAAAATAATTAATAATGTGACCCATATTTATTTCGGCAATCTTATAACTTTAACAATGTAATCTTTAAATTTAGCTATTTGAAAAATTAGGAAAAATATTAAATTGATTTGGAAAAAATTTACACTTTGCTAGAAATTCTATAATGGTATTATAGTATCTCTAAAATTTTATTTTAATTTTTTCTATAAATTTATAAGTTTTCATAAATTATTTGGCGTAAAATATGATGTTTTTTGACTATGAAAAATAAGAAATAATTTTGGAAAATTTTGAAACTTTTTTGTAAATTCATGAAATAAAAATAAGAATTTTTTACGTTGAACACATTTTGAAATTCTATAATGATTTTATTGTAAAATTTAAAATGGACAAACGATATATTTTTATAGATGAACATTTAGTAATTAAAGAGATGGGGGCCGAATATTGACATACGCTCTGTCAGTACGGAAATCACTTTAATAAGTGTGTAGATGACAGATGTTATCCAAAATATATTGGTTGAATTGGCGAACGTTCGCTGGAATGAAATAAGAGAACGATGATGGATGACCCCAACACTTGTGTCAATTTAAAATGACTAAAACAAAGGCTATATCGGGCTAATGAGGTTAGCTATCTTTAGCCGACATCCTTTCCTTATATTACTATCTTGATTTCGAACTCAACTAATGCACCTTTGATTTTTGGAGGAATGGACCGGTTGGCTGTCAAAGGTTACGACTAATCCGGAGGGCAAAGCAGTAGAATCCTACCTTGGATACTGCCTCATATGCCCTGTCATACGATTATACCATATGAGGCCACTAGATTTTTTTAATGTTTTTTATCATGGCACCTCCCTGGCTATCGATGTTACTGGTTGTGTTATAAGGGAAAATATAGAACAATGCTTAAAAATATGGTAAGGGGGATTAATGTAAAGCTTTGATGCTATTTTAATATTTACATTACATTAAGCATATAGCATATTTATTACAGATAGATAGTCTAACGGATCCTTAGGAGATGGAAATTCCCATAACATTTCTTAAGTTATTATACCATTATTGCTTGATTGAATTTTCTTACATAAGAATGTATAGTCCCGACTCAAGCGTACTATTTTTCTTTATGCTCGGGTTAGTTTGAGTTGTTTCAGTGTTTCAAAGATGTGTGTTTCTTAGAGATGAAGATGGAGTTTGGAAGACCGTATTAACTGGTATTATTTCACTGCATTTTTATTTGTTAAAGGTATAACTCTGATTATATTGTAAAAGAATATATATATATATATATATATATATATATATATATTGTAAGATAGCTTCATGTACGGTTTATGTAATTTTTTTTTTTTTTTTCATTCCACTTGAGATTCTATTTATTGTTTTCTTCTCATCTTATTTTCCTTACAAACCCCATTGATAATCTATCTTTTGAACCATTTGAGTTAGACATGTTAGATTACTCTCGACTTGAATCGTCTAAAATGGAAGGTCATCACGAGTAGCACGCCAAATAAATTATATATATTATAGAGCAATAAATAGGTGTCACCGGTCTCTGTGGCTAGGACTGATTGACTGGTTGTTATGTTATGGAGGACCCACTTCGAGGATTGAGATATTAAATGGTCGTTGGGTCAGCCTCCTCCCTATTTAAGAAGTGTTAAGTGGCCAAGGTTTTTGGGTAGTTTATGTTTAGACATATATGTATATAGACACATATACATAGTTATACCTTGGAGGAGGTTAGGCTATCGTACATGCACATAGGATTTAATGGATTAGACGTAAATAATAAACATAACTCTTAAATGGAACTCAATTAACTTAAATTATTGGTATAGGCAAAGTATGTAATTTTCAAGTCACCAGAATGTTGTTCTGACCCCCCATTCATAATAACCTACAAGATAGATTTAAAGGGACATGCTACTGGTGCAAGACAAAAACGATAGAGGATGTAGTCTTCTTATTCATGCTCAGCACTGATAAGGCAATTAAAAATCCAAGGAATACTATTGATTCCAAGATAGCAGCCTTAGTCGGTATATATGTTCCATTATATTTTTCTTTTATGTTGTGAGTTTATACCGTTCGCACTTTGATATACTTGTGTTTATTATAGGTTAGCAAAACCAATGATCCATGCCCTAATAAACTTGGGTTTTGTCTTAGTTGAGATTCGATCCCATTAAGTGCAGATACTACACAAGCATCATCGGGAGTGTTAGCTGTAAAGCTCATTTTTGGTAATTCTTTAACAAATTCATTTTTAGCTAATTTGTCAATATATTTAAAATATATGTGACAAAATCTCCTATCCTACAGCCATGGATCATGATTGTTGGCTAAGGGACACATATTGTTACCCTATTAATTTTTATAATAAAAATATAGATATTTCTTTTTCTTATTCCTTCATAAACAAATTTTTTGTATTGGCCAAAAATATTGTATTTACCTTTTAAAAATGATACAGTAAATGCTTTATTGTAAAGGTGACTGATGTTTAATAAGTTATGTCCCCAATTTCCTACTAGTAGGACATTTGTGATCAAAGGAGAATTAGATATACCCCCATTGCAGATGTCTCCAATGCCGTTGACAAACCCTTTAGAATTATCTACAAAGATCGTGGTGCCTCCAGCCTTGTATTTGATATCTGTAAGCATGTATGGATTTCCCATCATGTCTTTGGAATATCCACTACCAAAAATCCAACCCTCCCTTTTCTTGTTGGGTACAGTTTACAACCAAAATGGGGATAAACACCCAAGGATAGTTTTGGTAGAGAAGTAAGTGAAGAAAAAAAATAAACTAAGTAGATAAATTAACAAGTAACATAGAATCAACTATAATTAGAGTTACAAAGGTTTATAGTGGTTCGGCATTGTATGCCTACATCTTGAGGATTATCCTTTATTAATTACATATAAATCATAGTGCAACAATAGATGACAACAAACACTTGATTACAATAGAGTCTAGAGTAACAAGCAGCGTAAAGGTCCTAAAACTGAAACAAAAGGCCTGTATTTATTAGGCGAGATGATGATTTTTTTCACTAAGATTGCGGCAGAAGGCCTTCTAGGTCCATAGGGCCCTACCATAACGATCAGTGGCCCTAACTTGATAATTTGGAATGATCGACCAAAGTTTCATCGATCGATATATTTGTCTCCAACTTATGTGCGATCGTTTTTAGGGGGTCCCACATGCCTCTTGAACCTGTCCCCAAAATATGAAGTCAATCTGAGTTGTAGATTTCGAGATATGGATCAACCTTTGCTACATTTGGAATGTTCGTCGATTGTTATGAAGGATCCGCAAATAACGATCGACCTAAAATGATCGACTATCTTCATATCCGAAGGTCTTGATGTGCGATCATTTTTGTGGGATCCACTCTTCAATATACAAGAGCTTTGAAAGTTTCAAGCGAAATAATCTTATGGATTTTGAGATATCGATCGATCTCTGTTGATTTGTTGTTTTATGGACCGTTCCCGGTCGATCCATGTGAATCCTTGCTTTATCCGTAACTCGAGCATACGAACTTCGATCGACTCTAAATTTGAAATATAATTTCATGGCGCTATGCCAATCACTCCATGCTGCTTGCACCTGGATTGGGACCCGATTCGAATCTGCCCGACCATTGTCCATAGTATTGTATATAATCGATTCTTAAGGTTAATAACCATCTAATCCTAGCCAAGTCGATGATATCACGACCTTGCCAAAAGGCATGATAACCTTTTTCCCTCAAAGTACATCTTGTTTCGAACATGACGTGCTTTGAATGGTCGCAAGCTAGCATTGCTGAAAAGAAATCCATCCGGTCCATTGAATAGTTGTTATCCTTCAATTGAGTTATTTTCTTATCGAGGGTCGTATTTTTCTTATTCATCATGATGATTGGTCGATTTTCAATAGTATAAAATAAGGGATCACAACTTGTTAGCGATCATCCTGCTTTGTTTTTGGCAATTTCTAAGCTTCAACAAGTTGTTTTTAATTTTTCTCCTGTCGATTCCAAGTAATCATTTAAATTTTGTCGATTTCAAAAAATTGGATTTTAAAACGTATACTAACACGTAAACGTGTTCTTACCTGACTCTCGATCACGGTTACACATTTACGGGTCATTGTTTAGTTTTGAAATTTTTATAAATAATCTCTACCGATCGTTATTTTTATTTACATGTATGTCTTAACAAATGCTCACTATCGATCATTATTCCCTCATTCACATTCTCCCATTTTATTTATATACATTTTTATTTTTTCAATCGATCGTTTACTTCCCAGAAAGAAACTTTGGATCGTTCTTAGTCATGGAACCATCAGTGTAAAACCCTTGCCTTGAAATGATCAGCATCTAGCCTGCTTATGGAACGGTTGACATAAGATCGTTACCTCAAAACAATCGACGTAACTTTGGGGCCATGAACGATCGGCATGCACCTTATCTATATAAGCACTTATACTTGGCCATTTTTCCTTCATCCTTCATTTCATATCATTCCCAGTTGAGAAGAAAAAACGAACCATTCCACTTCCTCTCCTTACAAATCAAAGAAACAGTCCAATTTTCCCCAAACTAAACCGCATCTCTTCAAGTTAATCACCCTTCAAGTGCTCCCCCAGATCTTACTTTTCTTTGAATTTAAAACCATTTCCCTTTCTAGATTATAAACTAGGTAATTTGATTCAAATTCTCTTTATGATTCGAGTGTGAGGCTTTGGGTTTCATCAATTTAATGATAATCGATTTAATCCATGGAGCGGGTAGTAGTTGGAGGAGATGTAATCTTCAGTCGATCGTTTCTGAGAAGACGGAGTAGCTGTATTGATGTGGGATGATTGTTCTTGAATGATCAGATGAAGTGATGGAGTGAACGATCGATAAAAAAGGAGGTGAATTGGAAAGAATGATCATATAGAATGGTTGAGACAAACGACCGGTTGGAGGTCGGAGACGAACGTTGGATGGGATTTTAGCTCGATTATTGACGATCATTATAGTACAATCGTTTATAAACGATTATCCTAGAACGATCAACTATGTCTTAGTGGATGGATTGACTATCAATAACTAATTTTTAAAATGGAACTTAAACAAATGAATTTGAACCCAATGATGAGCTTCGGCTTTGCATACTTGAAGGTACGTTTGAGCTTGCACATGACTCAAATTGCATACTTGGAAATTCATGACATTTTATACTATGACTTAAACCAATGCCTCAAACAATTCTTTTAAAGCTCATCTTTGACTTGAATATAAACACTGTTCTCAAACTGACAACCGATCCCGAACCTTAGGTTGAATCATTCCCTAACAATGTAGTGAACTGGTTGAGATGGTCAGTGATGATGGTCACGCCGGTTAAACTTCAAAGTTTCATTGTCTTCTTTGTCTTTAGTTTCTTACAGCTTATTACTATATTGTATAACACTTCATCACACCACACTAGCACTCATTATGCACATGAGGATACAGGTTACTTTATCTAACCATGATTTTTACTAAGTTTAATAGCAAAGGATTCTAGAAGTTTTGGGCGTCTTGTAGCCATGCCAGCTGGATTATCTTTTCAATAGGATAACCCTGATGTGGAATCAAGCTCTATAACTGAATCTAATAATCCGTCCTCTAATCATTATTCAAAACAACAGGAAATCCCGGGCCCTCAATTTATCTTTCTGAGGGAGTTCCCATCCTTCCACTAAAAGTTCTTGATCCTACTCCCGACACTCTAGAGGATGCAGTTATTCTGGAGACCTGTTGATTCTGTAGCATCTAAAATTTAGGAAGATTCTCTTCGCCTGATCTGCGTAGGGCACAGAATTCCTTTTAACAATGTGTTGGTTCTGTCACGGGATTACGTGGCTCATAGACCCCCAAAAGGGTATATGGCATGCAACAAGATCATGTGCTGGACCAGATACATCCCACCATTTGATTCACACATTCGGGTAATTCTTCATTATTTAAGGATAGCTCTAGCGTAGCTTCATCCAAATGGCTACGTTCTTCTCAACTGTACTTATATGGTATTTATGGAATTCCTGCACCATCCCCCAACCATTTATGACATTCGATTTATATTCACTTTCAAGCGATGAATAAGGAGTCTTTCATTAACATCTCTTAAGTCGGTGAAGAGGTGCCATATTCTAACTGGCGCATGGAATGAATTAACCGCCTTTAAAAGTGAGTGGTTCTTCATTATTTGTCTGCCGCTTTCGCTCGATAATGGCTGGAAAGATGTAATTGCTATCCACTATTTTAACATTAGCACAGGAAAATGATATTCAGATTGTATTCCCGATAATATTACTCCTTTACAGATATCGTCACCTAGCGTAGCGGCAATATTTTTGAAGAGGATGTCACAACTCTGAAAAGTGCACCACCCGAGGACAGGAACATCGAATATCTACTTATGGACGAACGTCTCATTACTTTTTGTTTGATAGTTAAGGGCCTAGGCGTAGGGCTAACCAATGTCCCCAAACTGCAGGGATAAGATCATGGGATGTGGTCAGTCAATGAGACAATCGAGACGAACCCATGGTGCCCCCAATCATGAGTGCTCGGGAATTCACTATTATCGTTGCCGAAGGATATAAAGGCGATGTGCCCAGTCACAATGGTGGTGAATTCGGTCTTGGGTCTGATGTCAGATCCTCATAGATCTCATAAACCTTAGTTTTTGATAAGAGAAAGAAGAAAACATTTGTACATAAATTTTCAAAAAGTCATCTCTTTGATCAATCTGAGTCGTCGATAGCTCCTAAGATTGTTCAAGATGAATCTTCTTCTCAACCGTTAGAGCGTTCAAGTTTACCACTTGATTCTTTGTCTGGTCTACCAATTCCGCACGACCTAGATGCTTTTCATTTTCTTAATGTGAGCATCTAGGGGTCAAAATATCCTACCAGAATTGGCACTGGGATTCCAACTTCTAGAGGAGAAGTTACAGCAATGAGAAAAGCTCCTGCACCTGTGTATTAGGGGGTTACATAAGAACACTTGCACACACTTGCACCCTCAACATTGCATTATGATCGACTTATGCTTTTTAATGCTTAAAGTTGATTGATTTATGTTTTCCTTTGTGGAAACGATGGTGAAGAAAATGAACATGTTTGATTCCCTTTGGGATATACACCACTAATCCTCTGGTTAATGCTCTAGCTCTTATTATCAAGGTGGTACTCGAGAGTATTATAATTCCAATTATCGCCTCGGTCGGGATGGGATCATCAAGACAGAGGTGATAGGGACAAGCCACCCTAAGACTAACATCTATTAAGATCGAGATCCCCTCCTTCAAAGGATCCCGAGAAGCCAAGTGACAGCGGGACCTACCTATCGATCCCTTACATGGTCCTCCTCTTGCTTCAGTTGCTCCACGACCTGTTGTTTCTTTTCATTCTTAGTGGTCGAGTGATCATCATCGTGTTAGTGAACATGCTGCTGCCCAAAGGTCTAGCAAGGAAAGTACTAAAATTAAAGCTGCAACTCAAAGATCCTACAGTCAATCCAATTGCTTGTATGGCATAGCTTCTGAAGAATTTCCAAATTTATGTTTTGAAGGATTTTTTTTCCTCCCAACCCAAAGAGCGGCACAGACTATGTTTAGAAAATGAATATTGACTATGTCACTGACATCCACGTGCGGTACTGGATGAAGGCAGTAGAGAAAAGTCAAAAGTGTCCTTCGAGCGCACGACGGAGATTTAAAAGCTAAAATGCCAGGATGCTCAAGATAGAAGAATTATCGACACTTTGATAAATGAGCTAAAGGCTTTTAGGACCTCCCTAGTAGAAGCCGTAGGAAAAGCAAACGATGCTATCAAATCCATGGAGGTGATGAAATCCAATCATCTTTATATGGTTCAAGTCTTGCATCAATGAAATCAAGAAATAGTGCTTAAGTGGGATACAGCTCGAAGTAATGAATCTGTAGCCTTGAATGAGATAGTGGATCTCATGGCTATGCTCAAGTATGTAAATAAGGAAAAGGATGATGCTTAGAAAATCGCTCAAGATGCTTGTGAGGAGCTGGTCAATGTCAGACTTGAGAGAGACACAGCTGTTGAAAGGGCCAAAAATGTCATTGCACTTATTCAGCATGAAGTAGAAGCTACCAAGGATGAGGTTAGGGAGAAGATAATGAATGAGCTTGAACCACTTCTTATTCTTTACAATGGCAATGTTCTCTAGCATATAAATTTAACATGGCTTGGTGACGGTTATCCCTACCAGCTCTGGCGTGCATGGGAATTTCTTGTTGCAGAAGAAAAGAAAATTCTTAATTCGGAGGATATCGACCTATCTACTCTTGAAAGTGGAATGTTATTGGGAGGTGAACCCCAATCATTGCACAATATCCAATTACACTTAGGAAAGAATCTGCTGCTACTTCTTCACATGAAGTGGGTGAAGGATCCAGGTCGGCACAACACGATATTATAACTGAATTGCCCCGGCACCCCAGGCCATTCCTAACTCCATGGCCGGCTCTTCAACCATCCCTGGGTATATTCCAGACAAGCCACAACTTTCTACATATCCCGAGCGCAGTTTTGAGGATGTTTTGGCTCAATTTGGGTGCCACGTCGAGGAAGGTATTCTGTTGACATTTCCCATCTTTCAAAAATTTGGGGTGTTATTAGTTGATATTTATAATCTTTTAGCCTATTTTTTCTCAGCATTGAATCTATCAAGTGTTGCTCCTCTTCACTCGCAAGGGCCTCAATTGGAATCGCAAGAAGCCGTAACAAAATCCATCAAAGTTACGACTTCGGCCGCTGTTTAGGGTGCTCAAAAAGAAGACTTTGTTATTGATGATCAATTCATGGAGACATTATTCAAGGAAGGGAGTGATCCCCACCATGAAATTGCCTTTGATTAGGATATTGTGATCACAGGCTCTTCCAACCCCACTAATGAACTCAACATGAAAGAGTGCGTTGAGAGGGAAGAATTGTCGAGAAAGAAGGTAAAAACTAAGCCTGTGGATTTGGACTTCAAGGAACCAATTCCTATCCCGCTCTAGATGATCCGTCATGGTGGGAAAATTCCTCGGGATGATGTCCCCCCTGATTTTGGTGCTAAGAGTTCCTCGATCCCTTCTGTTTCTAAAGATCATACCGCCTTGATCTATACAACTGAAGATGCTTCTTTGAAGAGAAGTTGAGGCAGAAAAGAGTCGAAGAGAAGGTCGAGTTGCAGTTCGGAAGGAGCCACTGCAAAGAATAAAGGAATGATAGAAAATCCATGAAATAATCTTTCGATTGGATTGATATGTAAATAGCTTGGATGGTCACCTTCTTTTTTTTCGTCGTTCGTATTTATTCAGGTATAACCCCCACTTTTATTTTTCATTTTGGATAAACTTTGTATTATGTATAACAAGTTCAGTGTAAATAAGAATTCTTTTATTTTTGTGTATGATTCTTGTATACACTTGTACAAATGATCGAGCTATCACGTTTTTCATTTTATGTACTTGTGATTCATTACTCGTAGGATCAGATATCAATCCAATTTATCCATCCTAAGGCCTCCCTGAGGTCGTGGCCTTAATTCATATCAAACACTAGGCTTGAGTCGTATCAAACACTTGGCTCGAGCCTTAATGGTACGCTTGTCGAACTCGGCAATTTTAGTTACTGTACTCTTGCCCCCATACTTGTGTCTATGGAGTTATGTAGTGGATGACCGAACTCCATCCTTAGCAAGTTTACACTCCTTCTATCTTTTTCAGTCCAGAGTTTATAGAATAGTGAAAAGTCGAACCATGATCATCTATTTGTTTTCATATCTGCACCCTAGGGATAAGATTTAATTGATGGGTGGTCGGATCGCACCTAATTTAAGTTTAGACTCTAGCCCGCAATCTGAGTTATTTCACGGGTGGTCGATTCACATACAATTTATGTTTATACTCCAATCACACTCTAGGGACTTAGAGTTATTTGACGGGTGGTCGAATCACACCCAATTTACCTTTATACTCCAGTCCGCACTCTAAGGACTTTGAGTTATTTAACAGGTGGTTGATTTACACCCGATTTATGTTTATACTCCAACCCGCACTTTGGGGACTTGGAGTTATTTCATGGATGGTTAAATCACACCCAATTTTATGTTTATAATACAGTATGCACTCCAAGGACTTAGAGTTATTTCGAAGAGCAGTCGGATCATATTCTCCGTAGTTGATTGATTTTCCCCTAGGAGTCATGGGTTTAATTTAGCAAGCGATCTGTCATGTCATGATCATTCTTATCTTATTTTAGTCTCATCATATAATTGATATACAATTCTACAACAAACATAAATACAAAGGAAGTCTAAGATTTTATTTGGTAAATGGAAAAGAATGACAAAATTTGTCTTATTACATATCTAGAAAATCAAATGCTAAAGAAAATAAAACCGAATGAAAAAGAAATTAACTAAGTGAAATTGCATTGTAAATGCTCGCTATTCCACGCCCTTTAGAGTGTGATGCCATCAGTAGTCGCCAGCTTATGTTGAATCATAAGTTTTTGATTCATGACAAAGAGATTAAACAAATCAATAAATGATACTATATGGGCAAGCGACGAAAAGAGAAAGAAATATACTGTTAACACTATAAAGAAGACAAGACAACAAAACTGAGTATGGTATGTTTATTGTCGAAGTTTTTAGTCTTAGAATTGTTAAAATCTATCCTCAAGTAGTCCACACAAATAAGAGTTGTTTTAAGTTTAAAATTCTTTAACATATATGAGAACCGTGCACTGACAGTCAGGTCAGTCGACTGACCATATATGGCTAGTCGACTGAATCTGCACAGTTGCAGAGATACTCTCTGTTTTTTTACTAACTTTGAACATTCAGTCGACAGGTCATTTGGGTCAGTCGACTGAGGTTTTCCAACAGCTATTTATCTGAACAGACACTTCCATTTGCCAAGAGATATAATCTAAATTGAAGAGTTATAAATTCTTCTCTTGGTCAGAACTCTTCGTGAATGGTTGCAACTGTTTATCTACTATATAAACACATGAGATTCACTTCACAAATCACCAAACTTCTTTTTATTTTATAACCATACTCTCTGCTATCTCTGCATTCTGAAAAGCAATCATGACTTACATATATTGCTTGAATCTCTGAATCAATTAACTTATTCTTCGATTCAAAGCAAGATTCTCCTTTCTAAATCTTTACACACACATATATACTTGAGGAAAAGATTATAGGAATGTTGTACTATCAAAGACAAATCAGTGTTATCGAGAACACAAAGTGTCAAAGCAATTTTATTGAAACTGTTGAAGTCCTATTCGGTTGTTCAGGCGGGAAAAGTCCTCTTTCGGTTGTTAGAGGCAGAAAAATCCTGATTAGTTGCTTAGATGTTGTTTACCTATTCCTTCGGGTTAAGTGAGAGGTTATTGTGAGAAATTTCAGAGGAAAGTCTGAGACTGGACGTAGAACGGGAAGTTCGAACCAATATAAAAACTCCTGGTGTGCTTATTCTTATTTACTTTACTATTATTATCTGTTTCCGCATTTTGATTATAATACATTCCATATTACACGATCCTAATGATAACTAGCAACACGGTAGTCACTTTCAGCTTAAAGGTTTCCTCTCAAAGCCTCTATTCAATGAGATATAGTCCTTCCCAGATGAATTCATGTGCGACGGGGTAGGAAAAACCCGTTTCAGGATGATATCACCGGCTTCAAAGGTTCTAGGTCGGACTTTAATGTTATGATAACGGGAAACTCAATGTCAATGCACAACTGCCTTTAGATTGGCTTCCTCGTGCTTCTCATCTATAAAATTGAGATATTCTAAGAGGGGATCTTTATTCACTTTATAATCATAGTAAGTGACTCGATGAGAAGGAACTTCAAGCTCAATAGGAATGATGGCTTTGGAATCGTAAGCAAGGGAAAATGGAGTATGGCCAATTGCGGACTTATCGGTGATCTTGTAAGACCATAGTGCTGTAAGGAGTTTACGCACCCCATGCCTCTATCCTTTTCCAATCGCTTCTTCAGAATGGACTTTATGATTTTGTTTATAGCTTCAACCCGTCCATTCGCTTGAGGGTAAGCGACCGCTGCAAACATTTTTTCAATACGATACCTTTGACAAAAATATTTGAATTCGGCACCGTCAGATTGAGTCCTATTATCTTTTACAATAGTTCGTAGAAGACCAAAACGACATATGATATTTCAAACAATAAAGTTGATTGCATTCTTAGTTGTGATCATGGCTAAAGATTCTGCTTCGGACCATTTGGTGGAGTAATCAACTGTAACGATAACATATTTTGTGCCACTTTTAGAGATCGGTAAAGAACCGATAACGTCTATATTCCACAAGGAAAATGGCCATGGGTTAACCATTTGCATGATTTTCGTCACTGGAGCTCTTGGAACTCTTGCATAACCTAGCACTTATCGCATCATTTTACATAGTCAGTGGCATATCGAGTTTGGCCAATAATACCCGTAACAAAGTATTTTCTTTGCCAGAGTTTGCCCCCCAGTGGGGTCGCCACATTCCCCTTCATGAACTTTTAGGACATGTTTTATCATGTCATGAGAGACACGCCAGAGTAAGGGAACTGAAAAACCTTTTCTATACATAATTCCTTCTTGCATGACATATCATGAAGCTTTACGGAGGACTTGCCGCTTTTCATTTCTTTGATCTGGTAGGAATCCATGTAACAAATAGTCTTTGATTGGTGTCATTCACGATTCCATCCCAGGCTTCGCTTCTAACTTCTGATCAATTTCTATCATGTTTATACTTGCGACATTTAATACTTCGACCAAAACCAAGCCCATCTGCTATGCGTCACCGGTGCTGGCAAACTTTGCCAATGAATCAACTTCTCTATTTCGATCCCGTGGAATATATAAAATGCCATCGTACTAAAATTCTTCCAACAACTCTTGGACTTGGGTAAGGTATGGTGCAAGTTGTGGTCCTTTAGCTTGATAATCTCCCCTGACTTGGGAACACTACCAACTGCGAATCATAAAAGATTTCAAGAGATTTTATTCCGAGTTCTCTAGCGAGTTTAAGTCGAACAATTATAGCTTTATACTCAGCTACGTTGTTTGTCGTTGGGAAATCAAGCTTTAAAGCATAACAGATTGACCAATCATTAGGAGTTACAAGCATAATTCTAACTCCAGACCAATGATAATTCGACGCTCCTTTAGTATACAATTTCCTTCGCATGGTAGGGATTTCACTGCCTCTAAGAGAATCATCCCACGGAGTAAACTCTATTGTAAAATTTATCGATGCTTGACCCTGGACAGCTCTTTGAGGGATATAAGTAATATTGAAATAACCGAGCTCGATTTTCCACTTGAGTAACATTTCAGACGTCTCAGGATGCTGTAGGACTTGTTGTACTAATCATGTGTGCTTGGAAGTATGGATAAAGCTTTCATGATGCAATTAGCAAGCAGTATGCCTGTTTCTATATTTTTAGATAGTTCTTTTTAGCTCCAGTCAAATGTTTGCTGACATAATGCACCGGCCTCTGGATCTGATCCTCCTTGCGATGCGATGCGGCACTTATAGAATGTGTTTATATGGCCAAATAATTATACAAATCTTCATGATCCACCAGCTTTGACAAGATGGGGTGTCTCTCCAAATGATTCACCAAAGCTTGAAATGTATCTTTACAATCCTGTGTCCACTCGAAGTTTATTTTCCCTTTCCTAATCAAGTCAAAGAAAGAAATGCATTTGTCGGTAGCTATAGAAATAAATACCATATTTCATAACCTGGATATTGCATGTGTCCACTCGATGTTTATTTCCCTTGTCCTTGGCGCTTGGATATCGCAGATAACCTGGATCTTCTTAGGATTAGCTTTTATTCCATGGGCGTTAACAATAAAGCCCAAGAATTTCCCTAGTGCAACACCAAAAGAACACTTCAAAGGATTGATTTTTATCTTGTAATGTCGAGGACGTTGAACATTTCTGACAAGTCTCTAATGTGGTCGCTTGATCGTAGTGGCTTCACGAGCATATCATCCATATACACTTCCATCATTTTTCCAATCTTATCTTTAACATCCCATTGACTTAGCACTGATAAGTTTCTCCCGCATTCTTTAATCCATATGGCATTACTACATAGCAGTACAATCCAACATCGGTAATGAAACTAGTGTGCTCCTGATTGGGAATATGCATCGGGATATGGTTATATCTTGAGTTTGCATCCATGAAAGATAGCAATTCATGTCTCGCAGTTGAATCCACCAGCTGGTCAGTCTTCGAAAGAGGAAAACTATCTTTTGGACGAGCCATGTTCAAATATGAGTAGTCAATGCATGTTCTCTATTTCCCATTCTCTTTTTTTTCACAAGTACAGGATTACATACCCATTTAGGGTGGAGGGCATCATGGATAAACCCGTTGTCTTTGAGTCTACCCACCTTCTTTTTGAAAGTAGCAAATCTCTCCGAATCCATGCCGCGTCTTTTTTGTTTCACTGGTAATGCTTCTGGTCGATAATCAATGCATGGCTCACAATAGCAGTTGAGATTCCACACATGTTAGAATGAGTCCATGTGAATACATTAAGATTCGCTTGGAGAAATCCGGCAAGTTCTTTCTTCATCAGAGGGCTGATCTATGATCCGATCTTTATGACTCGTGACGGGTCATCATGGCTGACCGTGATATCAATTTTCAACTCAACAGGTGCAACCTTGGTCTCTTTGGGCTCCACTTCATCATCTTTCGGATATATATCTCTACAGAATCCACTATAGAGCCTAAGCCAAGGCTCAAGCGCTAGTTGTCAATCTTCGGTAGCTTGGATGCGGACAGTTTTCTCCACACCCTCACCTTCTTCTTTGCACTTAGCATCGCTTAACTCAACTACATAACAAACACATCCAGTCGCCTGATCGCCATGAACAACTTCAACACCATTATCCGTCGGAAACTTCAAATTCAAACACCATGGGACAAGAGCTACCCAGAATTCGGCTAGGACTAGTCAACCCAGAAAAACATTGTGTGGGGAGTCAACATCCAAAAAACAAATGGCAAGATCCATACTCTCCTTTGTACACCTTCTCCCAACTCTATGGGCGGTTCTACATAACAAACAACTTCGGTTGTAACGCCGCTAAAACCGTGTATACAAGATTTAGATGGTTTTGAATCTCTGGCTTCCATCCTCATCTGTTCATAAGCTTTTTGAAAATTATATTTACTGAACTTCACCAATTAATCAATATCCTT
The DNA here is from genome assembly GCA_030765085.1 of Allium cepa. NCBI lineage: Eukaryota > Viridiplantae > Streptophyta > Magnoliopsida > Asparagales > Amaryllidaceae > Allium > Allium cepa. The sequence continues at coordinate 714,846,941 of CM060943.1, read as the reverse complement.
CTCAGTAGAGCAAAGCCAATCATGGCCGAAATGACCATTGGGTCGATCGTTGGAGCCTCTACCTTATCGGTATTCCTGTTCTTAAACATAATATCATCCACCACCTTATGTTGCTATTTGCCGGAGCTCCATCTTTCGTATTCGAAACAACATTCAAAATCCACGTGCCTGATCGCGCTAGCATAGCGCTCCATTTCTTGAGCAACTCTTATCTGTTGGATGCGGTGCTCCAACTATCGTATTTATCACTAGTCTTCCACCAATCCACGTAGGCTTCTCAGCCCTACATGGTGCTTGTCCTCGGTTGGGGTTAGATGTCCCCTCCCCGCCATCCCACGAGGCTTTCATAAACTATTGTAATTTCCTTTCTTGAATCTGTTTTCTATAACATCCTGGAGATACCTACATTCATTTGTATTATTTCCGTATCACTCATGAAACCAACAATATTTCCTGGTCTATTTCTGCTTTTCTGTTGATTCTTTTGGAGGCGGATTCTTATACTGCATGGTATTATAAGTAGGCAGATAGATATTCTCCAAGGACGTATTCAATGGCATGTAAGTATTATACATCGGAATCCTAGGCTTCCCTAGTCCAGAATCCCCCTTTTGTTCACTGTTCCCATATTCTCCTCTCTTTTACATATTTGGTTTATTTTGGACATTTACTTGGACTTTTCTAGAACTATCATTAGACTGTTTGATTGTAATTTTACTCCTTGTGGTCTCGCAACATTCTTTTTCTGGAGGACCTAGCTTCCGCCTTTTTCAAATACTGAGTGACCTTTGCATAAAAGTGCTCCAAAGTTGCGGGCGACTATCGATCAATCAATTGCCAAAATAAGACTCTGGATCAATCTCTCTCATCACGGCTATGAGTATCGCATGTACATTCGGATTACTAACCTCCGTAACAGCTATATGAAATCTTTCCAAATAATCTTTCAACGACTCTCCTAGAGCTCGAATTACGTTGGAAAGGGACATCACATCTTTGGGATGAGTTGATCATGGGGGTAGCCTCGTGAACCACATCATCGCCATTCCAGAGAGAGTTATGGGAAAGCGTCTACACTTTCTCGCACCATCCATTCATGCAAAATCCATCAGCCATTCATATCTCATGATATGCTGCCTCGGGTTGGTCTTTCCCTTGTGGACAGGCATTGATGGCATGCTGAACCTCCTTGGATATTCCGCATGTAAAACATTATCAGTAAATAGGTATGGCTTCTTGAAATTTCCAATCATGGTTAGTCAAGACATGGCTTTCTCTCACCAATTGTCTGACTATTGCCGATAAGTTCGACATTTGGATGGATGGTGCCAAGCGGTTGTTGTGCTGCAACTCTGTGAATGGTCTTGTCAATGTCTGCAGCCGTTTCACACCTTCTTGGTTCACCATCTTCTCGATGCGTATCTTGTAAATTCACTTCATTGTCATTCCAGGGAAGAGCTTGGTCAAGTTCAATTGAACTCCAGCATCTAAACCAACCGTAGTTGCTCCAGCTTGATTGCTATAAGGCATGGATGAATTCCTCCTTTCGGTAGAGGGATCTGTACCGATCCCTATAAAGGGGTCGACACCCATCGATCCTGGCAGACCACTATGATCTTCTAGTTGACACCCCAAAATTTTGGTGCAATATTCATCTGTTCTACGACGCATATGTCTGTGATACTCATCTGATGAGCTAGAAATCTCCAATGTCGGGCAAGGAGTGAGGTGCCTCCTAGCTTTCCTCTACTGCTGCTGATTGATTTGGTTCATTAAGTTGATATTAGTCTGAATTAGTTGATTTCGTTTTCAACGGCTCTCCATTAGCCCTCTCATTAAATTATGAAATTCTACTCTTATGATAGTATCATTGGGGTTCTAAACTTCAACGGGACCAACATTCACATTTGTTAGTTGATTGCTTGGGTCTCCTTACCGAACGCTAGTATTATCATTTCCTTCCACATTTCAAGAAGCAGATCTAGTATGTCTCACCATTACTAAAAGCCTTGTTTAGATTTGTACAAATCTGAGTAATACTAGTAACTTCTTGAAGATGAGTGTAGATCTCCTTTGGGGGATTTATTCAATCTAGTAGCAACAAATGGATTCTAACAAGCTGAGAATCATGGTTATCAGTGAAAGCACCAATGTTTGCATCCAAAATGGTCACAAGCACTTAACAATAGTTTTGATAGGAAAGTAAGTGAGGAAAAACAAAATTAAACCAAGTAGATAAATCAACAGGTAAAAGAGAATCAACTATAATCAGAGATACAAAGATTTATAGTGGTTCGACGTTGTATGCCTACGTCCACTTTGAAGATTGTCCTTTATTAATTACTTACAAATCTAAGTACAACAATAGAAGATAGCAAACACCTGATTACAATAGAGTCTAGAGTAACAAGCAGCGTAAAGATCCTAAAAATGAACCAAAAGGCCTGTATTTATAGGGAGAGATAGTGAGATATTTCGCTAAGATTTCGGAAGAAGGCTTTCTAGGTTAATAAGGGCCTACCGTAACGATCGGTGGCCCTAACTTGACAATTTGGAATGATCGACCATAGTTTCACCAATCGATTTTTTTGTCCAACTTTGTGCGATTGTTTTTGGGGGGTTCCACATACCTATTGAAATTGTCCATAAAATATAAAGTCAATCTAAGTTGTAGATTACGTGGTATGGATCAACCTCTGCTACACTTGGAATGTTCGTCGATCGTTATGAAGGATCGACAAATAACGGTCGGCCTAAAATGATCGAATATCTTTATGTCTCAACATCTTGATGTACGATCATTTTTGTAGGCTCCACTCTTCAATACACTAGTGCTTTGAAAGTTTCAAGTGAATTGGCCTTGTGGATTTTGAGATATCGATCGATCTCCATTGATTTGAGCTATTTTATGGATCATTCCCGGTCGATCCATATAAATCCTTGCTTCGTCTGTATCTCTAACGTATGAACTTTGATTGAATCCAAATTTGAAATATAACTTCATGAGGCTAAGCCAGTCACTCCATACGGATTGCACCTCGAGACTCGGTCCGAATCTGCCCCACTATTGTCCATAGTATTGTATACAATCGATTCTTAAGTTTGATAACCATCCATTCCCAGCCAAGTTGATGGTATCTCGGCCTCACCAAAAGATGCGTTAATAGGTACATACCAAAGAATAAATTCGAATTGGTGCCCACTTCCTACATTAGGGATCTAAGAGTTGGATCTGAGAAAACCATACCCAAAAGGGTTTGGTTTTCCCTTTGAAAATAATTTTTTCACAATTTTGAACATGGTATAAGACTTTAATATAATTTTTTTGAATTTGTTGTCACTAGATTTAGGTACCCATATTTTAATAGTATTTATCTTAGACTTTAGTATAGGTTTTCAGCATTATTTTCCTTATAATCTAGTATTCAAAGAATTACTTTTAGAAGATTTCTTTTTCTTATTACCACTAAATCTAGGATCAGTTTTGTTTGAGGATGGTTTTGAAAACTTTATAGTTTTGATATATTCTCTCTTCCTTTATTAAAGCTGGAAACATTTGAAAAGATTTTTTCGAAGTTACTTTTGATATTTTCAATTTCATTACGAAGAAATTTTTTGAAAGAAATTAAATTACAATTTTCTTTTACCAACTTGACATTTTCATTTTTATAAAGTCGAATTTCTTCATTTAATTTTGTAATTTGAGATGTCAAATTTTCACAAGGGGCTTAAAAATATTGTAATTCTACCTCTAAATAATTTTTTCATCTTTTAGCATATTTATTTCTAGTTCTGCTATATTAAGTTCTCCTATGGTTTTTTGTTTATTTTTAAGTGATTTTAACTTATCAAGAAGTTGTAAATTTATTTCAAACAAATCATCATAGGAAATGTCACTATGTAAATCATTACTTATTGCCATAACTTATCAAGAAGTTGTAAATTTAATTCAAATAAATCATCATAGGAAATGTCACTACTTACATCATTACTTGTTGCCATAAAACATATGTTTGCTTGCTCGATATCACTTTCACTATCTTACTAAGATGAAGATTAATCTGAATCATCCCATATTACTTGAAAAGTTTGTTTCCTCTTTCTAGAAAAATTCATTCTTGTTCGAAGTTTTTTCTTTCTTTTTGAAGATTTGGGGAAACCTTCTTTATGTGGCTGGGTATAATGCATCCGTAGCACTTCGAAGGACGATCTGTTATTCTTATTAATACGGCATTTCAAAAATTTCTTGAAATTTTTGGCTAGAGGAATAAAATCATCTTCTTCTATATCGAAGTCATCCTTAGCTTGAATGCTATGGTTTTTTATTCCTGAGCTTGTATTTGTTTTTCCTACAAATTCAATTCGGAGGACATTAGATTTGCAATCAACTCTTCCAGTTTGAGTGTTTAAAGACAATTGGCTTTCTTGATAGCAATTTATTTTCTTTCCCACTCATCCGTTAAAGATTCGAGTATTTTGATACTATACGAAAATCCGAATAATGTTCACCAAATGCTATTAGAACATGAATAATGTCTCAAAAACTTGAATACATATCAGCAATTTTTTCACTTGGTATTATTCTAAAATTTGAGAACTGATTCTTAAGCATGGAAATTTTGCTTTGTTTAACCTTATTTGTCCCTTCATGAGTAATTTGCAAGGTACACCATATCTCATATGCAGATTTGCACACACTAACTCTATTAAATTCATTTTTATCTAATGAATAAAATAATATATTTGTGGCATTAACATTGTTGGTAGAATCGATTTTTTTTAGGAATTGTCTAAGTATTATATTCAGTAGTAGGTGGTGTGATATTCCATATTTCATAACCACTAGCTTGCATATATATTCCCATCCTAGTATACCAATATGCATAGTTTGTACTAGTGAATAGCGGTGGTAGTGTGGTGGATTGACCATCAGCAAATGTGACAATGATGTTATCCATATTACTTTAGAGAGTCACAAACTTTGTTACGGTCTAGTGAAGTAATGACCAGTAAATTTTCGATAATTAAATTTGTTGATTTAATAGTTTTTTGATAACTTTAATATTGAGAGAAATATAAACTGTGATGTATTAATGAAATGAATACTAAAAAATGAAATATAACAAATGATAACTAAAGCTAATTATTGACAATTTGACTGTAAAGCCAATAAATGAGATAATGAAAATGTTATGCTTGGTTATGTTTTTAAAATAAGAAAACAAATGAGAATATTGAATTAGTTAATGAAATAATATAACTAATAGTAATTGAATTAATTCAATATTATGTAAGAAATTATTTTAATTGGCCGAAATTAAATTAAATGTAACAGATCATGAACCAATGTTAATTTTATCCATTTGACAACAATGGATTGAATAATAGGATGAAAGTTCAATCAAATAGAATTTTTGGAAATTTATTTTATAATTATTGAATTTATGGAAATTGAAATTGGTGGAATACTCAATAATAAACTAACACGGGAATTTGTTACAAGGATTAAAATTACTAGGTAATCTAAAACGGTAAATAACTAAATTTAGATTGAAAAAGTGATTTAATTAATTAAATATTAATTTAATTTAATAATGTGAAAATATCCATTTTGGCCACTGACTCGGATTTCCATGAAACTAGTTTCATCGGTCCGTAACGGTGAATTTTGTAGGGTTCCAAGTTTCGTACGACGGACTTGTCGTTTGATCGCACGGACTTGAAATGCCTAGAAATCAATTTAATTAAAATCAATTGAAATCAATTTGAAATAAGCTGATTTTGACATAACTTCTTCAAACGATGGAATTATGACTTGAAACTTATTCCATTGAGTTTAAAATATTTAAAAACGTCTATTTTGATATATGAGATGACTTATTTTCGTTCCGGAGTCAAAACGGGTTTTTCGGGGCGTGTACCGTCCAATCAATCTGGTCCATTCTTTCTGTTTCCAGCCTTGTCTATAAATACCTCGTTATAAACCTTAGATTATTTCTATTCTCATTTGTTTGTATGTACATTCTTTCTCAACTCCTCATTCCAATGGTAGACAAAACCTAATTCCCAAACCTCAATTTCAATTTCAAAACCAAATCAAAATTTTAAACTACTCAAAAGATATCGAATTATATATCGATTTGAAGCTCTTGACGAGCGCATCTCAGATCTATAATTCATTTTCCAATTTGAACCCCTATTTCCCTAGAAATTCAAGAATAAATATCGGCCGTTGACCACGTTCCAATGAACGTCGATGGGTCGTCAAATCACTTGTACCATTGTGTAGAGAGGACCGAGGGGATGGCCTCAGCATGATTCATTCGATGATTGGACGGCTAGATGGTGCAGCAAAAATTGGATTAGGTTGGGATTGGAGGTGGCGGCCGGCTATTGGGGTTTGTCGTTCATCGACGATTGGTGGTCACGGGTTGTTGCATTGCCATAGGGAAGGTCAGCGCGGCGTTTTGGAGGGTTTGGAGGTAGAGCGGCCGGTCATGGTTGAGTGCGTTCGTGGTTGAAGTGATGGCGGCGTGCTACTAGGGTTTCACATATGAGAGAGAGGGATGGGCTTTTGACCGATGACGTGGCAAGATTCTGCTGGTTCATTCTTTTTATTTTATTTTATTTTATTTAGTATTTTTGAATCGTTTATGTTCTAACGTGTACAACTTTTACTTACGAGGTCCAGTTCTTGCGCAGTTTGTTGCATTGGGATCGTATCGAAATTTCAGACATTTTGAAACTGGATTGGCTGAATTTGGAGATTGTTTAAATTTTGGATTTAAATTGGATTTAAATTCAATTTAAATTCAAAGGTGAGTGTTTTAACCCACTCACAACTTCTAAAATTTCTTATGTTTATTAAATTAAATTATGATATGATTCGAAATTTATTTATGATTGTTTGGTATATTTTGAATCATCAACTCAGTTAATTTGAATTTATTTGGATTGAATAGTTATTTATTTTATTATTGAATATAAACTGCCGGTAAATACCAGTTATCGATTATCAATTCTATATTGATATTTATTGATTGTTTTGGATGATGTTTGTGATAGATGTTGATTGTTGATATTGGTTGAATCGATGTTGTATTTTATATCGTTATAAACTGCAAGTTCACTATGGGTTGAAATGATACATACTCGAATGATCTATAGAATAGGGAAAAATCATGATGGGTTGAAATGATAGATTCAAGCGATTTTTATGGATTTTATATTAATTCGGTATTGCGGTTTGAAGTGATATATAACTATAAAATTTTAAATTGCGGATTGAAATGATAAATATCCGTATCACTTGACCTTAGGGTAGAAAATTATACGGACACCGGATTGGTTAATTTTAAATCCTTAGATTTTTGAATTTAATAAAATGATATTTTGAGATGGAAATTTGATTTATATAAATTGAAGTATTATTGAAAAATCAAGTTTTGCATTGAAATGTGAATTAGTTTAAAAGGAATTTCTTTAAGAAATTAAATTTGAAGTTCGAAGCTAAACTTTTAAGTATAAACAAAATTCTATAGGAATTGAGTTATTAAATTTGTTTGAAAATAACTTTTAAATATTTTTGGAATTTGAATAATCCGAAATTTGATATTTCAACATGGACTGAAACGATACGAAATTCGATAATTTATTGAAATTTGATTTGTCGATTTAGAAATTTGAAATAGTCCAAATATGTTGAAATTAAATGAATAGTTTAATTTGGTATTAATTTCAAACTCATATTTTTAAGTAAAATGTTTTATAATATATTATTTTAAATTTTATAATTTTTGAGATTTTCAAATTTATTCAAACTATTTAACCAATATTAACTATATATGTTATTTTTTATCTATTTTAAACCAATTTAATTTATTTTAAAAACTAATTAAACCCTTTTAATTTATTTTAAATCTAATTAATCTATTTTAAGCTATTTAATCTATTTTAATTATATTTAGTCTAATCTAAATCTATTTAACTATCATAAATCAATTTAAAAGTATTTACCTATAATTAAACTGTTTAGAGCATTTTTACTATTTAGAACTATTTAAACTAATTTCTAAATTTTCAAAATAAGTACGTGGAAGAGTTTATATTCATTTCAATTGGTTTAAAAAGAGAACAAGGTTAAATGACATTATAACCTAAGTTGGAATTTTGAATGTTATAATAAATCGAAATGATGATTTTGAAGCAAGAACTTAACCTATTTTGGAAATATGATTTTTGGAAGAAATATGATTTGAAAGTGGTATAGTTTATTAAGAACACGATATTTTGATATAGATTGTGAATTAGACTTTGGAAGGTAATATAATTATCGAACAATGATTTCAAAGGCAAATATGATTTCGAAAGTAAGTAATAATTTCGAAAGTGATATGGCTTGAATTGAACATGATATTTTGATATTAATTATTAAATGATTTTGGAAATGTAAAAGAACCATTCGGTCTATAATAAGCGACTGGTTATCAAAGAGACCGGGATCGGATATGGGCGCACTCTTTTTCGACGGCAAAACCACTTTAACAACTGTGTACACGGTGGAGGTTCCAGAATGAAGTAGGATGGTGGCGACGATCCTATATGAGGTATATAGCGGACCCGACTCCCGTGAGTTGACATATGGTGGCTAAAGTAGGAGCGATTCTCGGACCAAGTGAGGTAGCTCCTTCGATTGGGCACACTCCATCGATACTATATTCTGACTTTTGATTTATTTGGTGCCCACCCACGATTTTTCCTAGGAGTGTGTTTCGAGTTGGGCGGTAGGTGCGGCTATGAATTACCAATAATCCGGATGCGTAATTGGTATATCTACCCTGGCATTGCCTAGTTGTGCCATGTCACCTACCCTAGTGCGCCTTCTACGAGTTTGTTTTGTACAATACCTACGGAGTGCCTTCTGATGATACCCAGTGTAGGTGGGACTACGGTACTATATAGACTATAGGAATACGTAAAATGTGTTAAGGTCAAAATTGTAAAGCCTTAACGCTATTTTAATGCCTTTACTTTACTGTAGACATATTATAATAGCATATTGTACTAAATAGTAGATAATTTAACGGATCCTTAGGAGATGTGAATCCCAAACATCTCTTAAGTTACCACACTCACGTTAGACATTGGGTAGGAGATGTCATACCCCGTAAAAATCTTTGATGCTGTTCCACTCAAATTTGTTTACCATTCATTTAACCTACATAAGATCTTTTAGTTCTGACTCAAATGTTTTGTCTTTTCAATTCGCTCGGGTCATCCTGAGCGTTTTAGGATTTAAAGACCTATTCCGGAGGATGGAGACAAAGATGTGTACCACTACTATTTACTATATTATTCCACTGCATCATACTATTCCGCTACATTGTTATTTATTTATCTCTGATATGTGTAACCATGATACTGTGTTGCATAAGTATAATCAAATGTTTTGTAAACAACTTCATGAACTGTTATTTGATTACTATATTTTGTCATTCCGCTGTGATATTTTGTTTTGTTTTATTTCTTTCTCTTTTTCCTATTTACCTCAATAACAATTTGCCATTTTTTATTGTTTGAGTTGGCACATGTGTCTGGTTAAAACGTCCAAAAAGGTGGAATGTTACATGTGACAGCTTGCTCTGATACCAAAGGAATTTCTATATTGGTCTAATATAATACAGATTATATTCTAATAATATATAAGTCAAAGAAAGCAGATAAAGTAAATAGTAAAGAAATAATCACATCAGGAATTTTATGCTGATTTCGATCTTCCGTCCTACGTCTAATCCCTATGCTCCACTTAGGAATTTCACTATAAACAATCATCTCTTCACATGAAGGAATAGGTTTACAACTTTCAGAACAACCAAATTGGACTTTAACCAACTTCAAACCAAGAATTTTGGATTTCAAGATGTTCCTAACAACATGCACAAGTCATTTTTCAGCACACCCTTTCCATAATACTCTTTGCTATAGGAAGTAGAAGTAGATTAATTGCCTTTTGATTTCAAATGATAGTAAATAGAATTAATAGTAAGAGAATTAGTTAAAACCAAAGAATGAATTAGGGCTATATTTATAGTAACGATTAATCAAGAAATTATAACTCTTTAAAAATAGATGCTTCCTTTCAGAAAGATGATGTCTGTTTGCGTCAAAATTGGGCACAACACTCTTCGGGAGTCGTTGAAGAGATAATAGTCGAGAATGCAAATTCAAAACAGATATTATCTAACAAAAACTCCAATCAACAATAAATAAAATGCTTGGACAATCGATTTATAGGGGTTCGGCGTGTTGCCTACGTCCACTGTGAAGTGTTTTGATATTTTATTGCTTTTCTTTTGATGGTTACAAGTTGTTGCAGCAATCAACAGCAAATTACAATTGTAAATTCGGAATCAACAGTAAAATTATGATGTAGGATGGAGGGGATCTCGATCCGACAGAGTCTGGGCGCTTCAGAGTCAGAAGATCCCTTTTTTGTTGGCCCTGGGGCTCTATTTATAGGCGCGGGCTGCTGATATTTCGCTGAAAACTCGGGAGACCACTTCTGGCACGTGAGGGGGCCCACACGCACGGTCTCAGGAAGTTTGGGCCCACTTTGGCATCGGTTCGAACTCCATTCGAACCGATACAGAATTCATCCAATCGAGGTGAAATTTGGCGTGGACATTCTTCAACATGTATGCAAGCTTCTGTGAAAATTTCATGGCATTTGGATCAATAGGTTGAGAGATATGATGGATTCGAAATTAGGTTTATTGCTCGGCTGTTTGGTTCGAAACCAAGGTTTCGAATCGATGGTTTCGAATCCATCATGGCACGCGCCTTCGTGGTGACGTGGAGTGCAAACTTCGAATCGATCCGGTCTTCACTCCGAGTTGACCGCTTCGTCTCCATAGATCTCGACGTATTCGAACCGATGGAAGACACATCATCATGGTTGGTTGACCCCGTGGGTTCGAGTGGAGCTATACAGGATGGGTTCGAACGAAGCCTCGTGGATGGATTCGAACAAGGTTCCACGTTTGGATTCGAGCAATGCTTTGTGGTGGGTTCGAAGCGGCTACTCTCCGATGGGTTCGAGGTCCACTGTTATGAACTGGGTAGGTTCGAGCTTGATGGTTTTGAACCCGAGGCGTCCTGATGGGTTCGAACCTGATGGGTTCGAAGGTGATGGTTTCGAACCTGATGGGTTCGAATCTCAGGCCATTTCGTTCAAGTTGAATCGATCATAATTTGAGCGTATGAACTCGGATTGCCTTGAAACTTGAGACGTTGATTCCTATGGTCTTTCTTGCCGTGTCCTATCAACGGTGGCTCAATCTGGACTTGGACAAAATTCTGTGATATCCATAGCGAGACGAAGAATGGCCGGTCTCTGAGACAAACCGTTCTCCGTTTCTGATCGATCTTTTGGTATCGCGGCTTTGCCAAAAAGCGGGATAACATTTTGCCCTCCAAAGTACGTCTTGTGGGAACATGACGTGCTTTGAATAGCTGCCATTTCTCTCTGAACAATCATTGCTCTCCTTTTTGTTTAAACTCGTATGATGCATTGCTGTATAGTAGCGCTTAGCCGTTGGCTGTTGCATTTGTAACAGGATGAGTGTTTGATCCCTGTAAATGTTTAAAATCGGATGTTAGTTCGACATATATGCACATATGTTAATTTGACCCTTGTTAACGTCGTGCGTTCACGAGTCGTTGCCAGCTTGGTTGGCTATTGAATTTCGTATCGATTCTCTCCTGACCCGATTTGGAAATTTGAGTTGAGACAACGTTTGATGGTTGTTTAGAAAAGTCCCTTCGTGTCGATCCTCTCCTGAATCGATATTGAAGGTTGAAGGAATTGAATTCTGTATTGCGTGAGTGTAATATTTCGAACCGATGCATTCGAGCATCGATGGGTTCGAAATCCACGTTTGTATGAACGCGGTATGCTTGTGCTATGATGGGTTCGAAGTTAACATTCGAATCGGTTTGAGGGGATGGATACGAAATAATTGTTCGAGTCGATTCGAATTGGAAGCAGATGGATATGAAATCATCTGTCGTATCGATAGGCCATGGATGGATTCAAAGTGGTTGATGTGAACAAGGTCTTCGAATCGATGTGCCCACAGTTCGTTTCGCATCGATGTAGCCTGTCACTCTGTAGTGCGTTTCGTACCGTTGAAGCATGAGGTGCACTTCGAATCGATAGGGCTTTAGGCGGATGGGTTCGAAAGCTAACTTCGAAACGATCTGGTACTTGATCGGTCGTGACCGGTTGGGTTGACTGGGATACGAGACGGCCCGGTCACATCCTAGGCTCCATATAAATAGCAGTGGGTTTCACTGTTTTTACTTTTACTCTTGTTTGCTTTTACTGTGCAGTGCACCGTTTCAGAGCTCCAAAGGAGAAAAAACACTGTGTTGCGTGAACCATTCAAGATCCAAATCTCTAATTCCTTGAATCCATTATTCAAACTAGGTAATTAGTCTCGAATCCAAGCGGCAAAGTAATTTTAAATCCCATTCCTTCTTCATCGATTGCGTAGCCTCGAGATTGGCAAAACCAGATCTGGTTTGGGAGGGCTTCAAACCGATGCGTGGGCTCGAGTTCGAATCGATGATGGTGGCATCATTTTCTTGGATTTCATATCGATCCTTGGGGATGCCCTTATGGGGCGCACAGTTCGCACTGACTGATGGGTTCGATGAGTTCATCTGAGTCGATGGTTTCGAATCCATCGGCTATCGGTTCGGAGTTCTCTGCTCTGCATTGGTACGAAGGGTGTCGACTCATATCGGTTCGAACATGTCAATCAAGGATCGGTTCGAAGTCATCCACTATCGATCGATTCGAATTTGACACATGGTTATCGGTTCGAAGCGCGCCTAACGGTATTGGTTCGAAGCGACGTCAAGATGGGTTCGAATGAAGTCCTTATGATCGTTTCGAACCCTCTATGATGGATACCAAAGTTTGAAATTTTTCTAAGCATGACTCCGACGAGCTTCATTCTTGCATATTTAGACTCGAATATTAAACTGCATACTTGACCGCCTTTCGAAGCTTGTCGATGGAACTATAACAACTTCTATCCGAATCAATTTCCATCATAGAAACGGATTAGTGATGACGGTCAGCGATGACGGTCATCATAGCTGGACTCCGTAGCTTTGTCGTTTGCATATTTACTTTAACTCTGCGACATTTACTCAAGTAATGCATGGCACTGCACCACACACATTCATGCACTTTACACTGGGGAACGCATGGGTCCTTTGTCGTCTAATGATGATTTCTCATGAGTTAGCCAGTTATGGAACCGTCAAGTTCTCTGCAGCAGGAGATTCAAGGTACAGCCTCTCCGAGACTAGAGGTTTCGGACATCGATCCTGAGATCGTCGGTCCAGCCCCGGATGAATTGCCTAATGCGTCGTTCATCGCAAACCCATCGGATTCCGTTCCATCAAATATCTCTGAAGATATGTTGGGAAGGATATGCTTGAGGCACGGCCTGTCACTGGACGATGTGTTACTGCCGGGGCCGAATGATAGACCGCACAACCCACCGGAAGGGTATACTGCATTTAACCGCCACGCGTGTGCGGCCGGGACACTTCCTCCGTTCAACGAGTATATAAGGAAAGTATTGTCGTTTTTGAGGATCGCTCCATCTCAGCTGCACCCGAACGGGTATGCGTCGATCAATAGCTTGTTCATTGCATTTATGGAATATCTCCATCGACCGCCACTCCCGATCGAGATCAGATACTTGTTCAATTTCAAAATTCGGGGTGATTATCCATCCTTCACATTCTTGGAAGCGGTGAGAAATTGCCAAGTGGTTACTGGGTCTTGGACCAGGTTGAGCTATTATAGGACAGAATGGTTTTATGTCAGATTCCCTCCTGGATTTGCCCAACGATGGCTATTCAGACGTGAGTGTAGCTGAGTTCGTAAATAATTACTACGGCAATTGTAGCCGAAGTGGAACTTATATTTTATCCTTTTTTACATCGGCGATTCAGCGACCTGAGGGCGAGCACTTTAGGGAGATGGTGCGAGTGCTTCGAGAAGTCCCGAGTGGAGATAAGGATATCGACGTGTTATTGACGGATAGGAATCTCCGGGCCTGCGGTTTGATCAAACAAGGGCAGAGCATAAGCTTTGAGGTGGCACTAAGGGTTGTCTCGAAAAAACGAGGCAAGCACAGGAAGCCCAAAGTTACTACAGCTGAGGAAGCTGACTCTGAAAGAACCCACACCGATGATGAGCCACTGACCGGGCCTACGGACGCAGTTCCGAATGTCGCGGAGCAGAGAAAAGGCAAGGCTGCCATGGTTAAGTCAAGTAAGAAGGGGAGATGGAAATCGGTTGTCACGGCCCGTTCCGCTCCTGGAGTTAGAATCTCGGAGATGTCTCCTCCGAGAACTGAAAATCTTTTTGAAGGGCTTGCCGATCTTCCAATCCCGGACGATGTGTCTTTTCAACATGATGCCGGGTTGGAGGAATTCCATCGCACTCTAGAATTGAACGAGCCTCTTATTACTAGCGAGGTCGACACTTCTGGTTGGTCAGGGGGAATGCATATTCATACACATTTCACGACACTGCATAACCTTTGACTGTAACTACTTGTTTTGAAAGGTGATTAATTCTATTTTATTTTGCTTTGCAGATATTATGTCTAAGCGAGGTTCAATGCTTGAGAGTCTTCGACATGCCCGCAAGCCTTCATATTACGATTCGCGCAGACGAGAAGGGGATAAAGGTTATGACTAGGGGCGCTCTGGGCATTATGACCAGGGACGCTCTGGGTATTCTAGTCACGAGAGATATGACACGGACAGAGGCTATAAGCGTCGATCGCGATCGCGTACCCCTCCTCCTTCCAGAGATCCCGTACAACCTCCTGCTCATGTCCCTCGTCCTTCCGAGTCTTCTCGATATACGTCGGTTTCTCAATCTTCCCGATCTGAGGCGATGACCCCGATAGTCGTGGAGCAGCCTCCTACTGAAATCTCGGGGGAAGGGGCAATTAGACTTGCGCAATTAAAGAGGGAGTTCCCGAATATTTGCTTCGACAACTACGTCTTTCCCCCGAACCTGAAAAGAATCCCGCCGGAGGCCGAGCGGTTGGCGCTCGACTATGTGCATGACTTTTACACCCAATACAAGGCGTGGTATAGGGCGGCCAATAAGGCATCGGCGTTGGCCTTCAAACGAGCGGCTACCATTGAAAAGCTTCAAACCGAGCTGGCTCAAAAAGACCGCATCATACAAGTGCTGAATATCGAGGCTGAATCGTCTCGAAAATCAGAGATGGAGGCTCTTACAAAGGCCGATGAAGCTCAAGCAGCCATGGATAGAATGAAAAAGGAGCACTACGTTACGGTGGAAGACATGGGCCACCGAAACACTGTCGTCACTGCTGAGCGGGATGCGGCGTTAAAAGAACTTAATGAGCTCAAGGCTAAATTTGCCGAAATTATTAAAGATAGAGATGACACGCTTAACACGGTGCAAGAAGCCTGCGAGCAAGCCGTAGTGCTTCGCACTGAAAGAGATGTGGCCGTGGCCAAAGTTCAGGCGGTCGAAGCAGAGGTGGAGGAGAAGGTTCAACAGGCTGAGGCCAGGCTAGAGGCCGATATCGAAGATTTGCTCATAACTTACAACGCCAATGTGTTAAAACACAGAAACTTGGCCTGGCTTCAAGATTATCCGGTTCACCTTCGTAGCGCTTGGGACAGATTGGTTGAGGAGGAAGAGGAAGCACATCCAGGTGAAGCGGTCGATCGATTTGAACTTGAAAACCGGCTGCTCACAGACGATGAGAAGAAGGTCCTTCATGATGCTATCATTGCTCATGAGAAGGAGATGATCAGTGGTCGTTCCCTGGAAGTCGGAGAGGGATCAGGTGTTGAGAACCATTCTGCTGTCACTGAAGTTACCACACCATCTTCGTCAGTGCCTGTATCTGCGGTCGGTTTGCAACCTGTTCCTGCTTACGACCCGGAACAGCCGCGCTTATCTCCTATTCATAAGCATACTTCCGAGGCCGTTCAGCCGTCTGCGAGCCAAACTGGGGAAGGTATTCCGAAGTTATCTCAAGCGTTTTCTAAATAGGGTGTTTGCTTTGTAGCAGTTACTAATAACTTCTTATTTTTTGCCTAGTGACTGGAGTTGCGCCGACTGTCGCGGCTCAAGAATCAAGCAGAGGAGATAAGGCCATCGCCACCGAGACTACTGTTGTTACTGCGGTATCAGCTGAGGCGGCGCAGGGGAGATCCTTATCTGTTGACGAACAAATGGTGAGCGAGCTGCTCGGTGAGCAGGGTGGTTCTTTCTCTAAATTGCCATTTATCATCGTTAGTAGCCTCCCGCCGACCTCAAGTTCTTCGATGCAGACCGTGGATGCCCCCAGCCAAGCCCATGCGACTCGTGATGAGGAAATTTTGGCCGAAATCAGCGCCGAAATAGAGGCTGCGGGGCATAGTGGTAATGTTAGTGGTAGTACGGCGGCGCAGAGTCCAGCACCTGCTAGGGTAGTGTCATCGGGTGGCACCATCCCGTCGTCCGTCACGGATCCAGTCCCCCCTACTCCTCCGGTGGGAAGCCTCCATGCAGACTCAAGCTCCGAGGAGGATATTGACATCATGCCTCCAGCCGAAGAGCCACCGTCGGAGAGGAGACATTCAAAACGAAGAATTTCTGTCCCTAGTGACACTGATGATGTACCACCAGTAAGAAGGACGAAAAAGAAGAAATAAATTGGCTTTTCAAGTAGATGTTTTGGTAGATAGGTATTTGTCTTCGTTTTTTGTCAGTAGGTCGTGTATAGATGCAGGTTCGGCCCCTGCTAGTAGGCATTCTTTTTTGGAAGAACTTATTTGCGTGTAAGATCTTGTTTCAAGTTAGTTGAAATAAAATTTAGTTCCTTTGTTTCAACTCTTGTTCTATTTGTGCTTAAGTACTTGCAGTGTCTTGTTTTCGGTCCGGTGCACTTGTGGTGTTTTTACCGTTAAGCGGAGTTCGTTTTTATTCGTCAAGTCTGAGAATCTTGGTCGCAAGTTGTGATCGATGAATAACCGAACTTCGGACATTGTATCACTTTGGTTAGCGATTAACACTTAGCTTTTTTTTTTGCCCCCTAGTCTCGGGGAATAACATTTGCGTTTTGGTGGTTGAGTGCGTTTACTGCAAACTTTGAGCACATGTCCACATTCTGGGGACTTAAGATAACTTGAGATCGATAATCTGGTTCACACTCCGGGAACTCGAGAGTTATCGATGCTTGTAACACGGCTTGCGCTCCGGGAACTCGGAAATGATGTTCACATTCCAACTCGCACTCTACGAACTCGGAGTTAGTATTAACATTTCAGTTCGCACTACGGGAACTTTAACTTGGTGTTTGTGCTCCGATTCACACGCCGGGAACTTGGATAAAACATGTATGTTTGGGTTCGCACTTCAGGAACTCGAAATTGATGTTTATACTCCAACTCGCGCTTCGGGAATCTGGAGTTTGCACGGATGCTTCGGTTCGCACTCCGGGAACTTTGGATTGATGTTTATACTCCAATTCACGCTCTGGGAAGTTGGAGTTAGCCGATAGATGGCCAGTCACACCTATTTGAGCTTTTTGGGAATTCATTCGCACTCTGGGAACGATGGATTTAATGTTTATACTCCAATTCGCGCTCTGGGAAGTTGGAGTCAGCCGATAGGTGGTCAGTCACACCTAATTGGGCTTTTTAGGAGTTCGTTCGCACTCTGAGAATGATGGATTTGATGTTTATACTCCAATTCACACTCTGGGAAGTTGGAGTCCGTTCGCGCGGAGGGAACGAGTTATGGAATGTCTATACTTCAATTCGCGTTGTGGGAAGTTGGAGTCCGTTCGCGCAGTGGGAACGAGTTATGGAATGTATATACTCCAATTCACGCTGTGGGAAGTTGGAGTCCGTTCGCGCAGTGGGAACGAATTATGGAATGTTTATACTCCAATTCACGCTGTGGGAAATTGGAGTCCGTTCGCGCTCCGGGAACGAATTGTCTAATGTTTATACTCCAATTCGCGCTCTGGGAAGTTGGAGTCCGTTCGCGCAGTGGGAACGAGTTATTTAATGTTTATACTCCAATTCGCGCTCTGGGAAGTTGGAGTCCGTTCGCGCAGTGGGAACGAATTATTGAATGGACTGTCGTGTGTTGGTCCAGTTCAGCCTTCGATGTGTTGGCTTGCCCCCGAGCTGGGGTTTCACTTAGTGAGTGGCCGGTTGTAGCGCAGTCACTTGCTATTTGAATAAATTCCATTGTTTGATGGAACTTAGCTCTTCGTGTGTTGTGATTGTTGAACGTTGTATTCGGTGAATCACGGCTTTAGCTTGAAGAGATAGCATTTTATTTGCTGAAATGAGAAAATGTGGCAAAGTCAGTGCCTTATTACAAATTCAAAATTCAGAATGTAAAGGAAACTACAAAGCGTTCATAGATTGAAGGAGCCTGTCATGTGTGACAGTGATGAGTATCTTCGTCCTTTCAGGCCCCTGAGTAGGTAAGTCCGCCACTGATGGCGTTTATCACCAATCTCCCGCGGGGACAAGTCGAGTCCTCCTGTCTCGGTCGATTGGGTTCATTGTTTGGATTTGATGGGCCCGCTTCTCTGGGCTGCGGTGTCCGCACAAACTGTTCTAGTTTCCTTTCTCTGACCAATTTTTCAACAAGATCCTGTAAGTGACGACACTCGTTCGTATTGTGCCCGTAGCCTTCATGGAACCTGCAAAATTTTCCCGTCTGGATTTGTCTTTCTGACGACGGTCTTGGAGCAGGTTTTTCATATTGAATTGTATTACGGGTCTGCAAATACAAGTCCTCCAGTGAAGTATTCAAAGGAGTATAACAGTCGAACATCGGATTTTTGCGTTGCGGGCCACGATTTTGATCTTGTTTTTTAAGTTGATTCACGCTCTCTCTTCGCCGAGCTTGTTTATTTTTAATGTTCAACTGAACTTTTCCGGAGCTCTCACCGGACTGTTTTATTGCAACATTGCTTTGGGTTCCTTCCGCATTTGGCCCTGCGTCAGTTTGCTTCCTAGACTGTTTCGCGTCTTCCCGTCTCAGGAATTGAGCTGCTTTGGCATGGAAACGGTCCAATGACACAGGTGGTTTCCCAGCTAGCCAATTGCCAAATTCAGAATCGGGGTTGATCCCCTTAGTTAATGCCATAAGGATGGAGTCATCGTTTGGATTAATAATCTCTGCACATGCAGTATGGAATCTTTCTAAGTAGTGTCTGAGTGTCTCTCCGGGAGCTTGTGTGACACTAGATAGAGTGTTGACATCTTTCGGCCTTGCGACGTGCATGCGGAATTGCTCAACGAATTTTATGGCTAGCTGGTCGAATGAGGAGATGGATCGAGGAGGCAACCGGGTGAACCACATGGTGACGATGCCCCCCAAGGATATGGGGAAACTACGACACTTCACAGCGTCGTCGGCTCTGGCAGCAGTCATCGACCATTCATATTTTAGAATATGTTGGTTGGGGTCGGAGTTTCCCTCATACATGGGTAGAGTGGGCATTCGGAATCGCCGTGGGGGTTCAGCATTAAGAATATCGTCCGTAAAGGGAGTGTGACTTTGGGAAACTCCCCAATTGTCATTTGTGAACCCCTGACTCTCACGGATCATCTGACGTATCATAGTTGAAAGATCCGGCATTTGTGCCGGAGTATGATCACGTTCCGTACTTCGGGCTTGAACCGGATATCGTCGACGGTACAAGTCTCGCCTTCTTGGCTCATAGTCCTCTGGGATGTACGGTTCAGGAGTACGACCGCTATGACGACGGTCCAGGTCCGACCGATCTTGAGCGTCGACCCCTGGTTCAGCCGCAACGCTAGTGGTGCGGTATTCTGCGGCGTGATGAGGAACGACACCTCCTCGGGAGAAGGGTCCGGTTTGGAAACTGGCTGACGGACCAACTCTTATTTGTCCAACGGTCAATGTCGGTTGGTTTCCAACGGGTGGCAAATGACTCCCATCTAACCGGGGTTGTGGAGGTCGGTTATGATAATCAGAAGATGAAGAACTTTCGCTGGAAGAGTGAGAAGCACGATCTTTCGTGGATCTCTTTCGTTTCTGACGATCCAGCTTGTTGATTAGTTCAGTGTTAGCGCGTAGCTGTTCTTCTAGTTGTCGCCGACTCTCGGTCAGCTCTTGGAGTAACAGCTGCAACTCTTGTCGGGTAACCGGACCCGACGGCTCTAAGTGCCCAGCGGCATCTTGATTAGATGGAGGTAGAGGGGCAGGATTCTGTCCATCCTGTTCTTCTTGATTGACGGCGTTTGAGGTGGTTCTTGTGCTAACCATCTTTAGAGTTGAGTTTCTTTCCTAGACTTTATGCAAATCTGAATAGAAGGGAAGGAAGTTGGATTTAACAATCTGGATCTCTCTCTTAGATTTATTCAATCCGGTATCGATGACAGATCCAACGAGCAGGAGAAAATCTGGATTTTCTCAGTGAAAGCACCAAAGTGTTTGCGTCAAAATTGGGCACAACACTCTTCGGGAGTCGTTGAAGAGATAATAGTCGAGAATGCAAATTCAAAACAGATATTATCTAACAAAAACTCCAATCAACAGTAAATAAAATGAGTGGACAATCGATTTATAGTGGTTCGGCGTGTTGCCTACGTCCACTGTGAAGTGTTTTGATATTTTATTGCTTTTCTTTCGATGATTACAAGTTGTTGCAGCAATCAACGGCAAATTACAATTGTAAATTTGGAATCAACAGTAAAATTATGATGTAGGATGGAGGGAATCTCGATCCGGCAGAGTCTGGGCGCTTCAGAGTCAGAAGATCCCTTTTCTGTTGGCCCTGGGGCTCTATTTATAGGCGCGGGCTGCTGATATTTCGCTGAAAACTCGGGAGACCACTTCTGGCACGTGAGGGGGCCCACACGCACGGTCTCAGGAAGTTTGGGCCCACTTTGGCATCGGTTCGAACTCCATTCGAACCGATCTAGAATTCATCCAATCGAGGTGAAATTTGGCGTGGACATTCTTCAACATGTATGCAAGCTTCTGTGAAAATTTCATGGCATTTGGATCAATAGGTTGAGAGATATGATGGATTCAAAATTGGGTTTATTGCTCGGCTGTTTGGTTCGAAACCAAGGTTTCGAATCGATGGTTTCGAATCCATCATGGCACGCGCCTTCGTGGTGACGTGGAGCGCAAACTTCGAATCGATCCGGTCTTCACTCCGAGTTGACCGCTTCGTCTCCATAGATCTCGGCGTATTCGAACCGATGGAAGACACGTCATCATGGTTGGTTGACCCCGTGGGTTCGAGTGGAGCTATACAGGATGGGTTCGAACGAAGCCTCGTGGATGGATTCGAACAAGGTTCCACGTTTGGGTTCGAGCAATGCTTTGTGGTGGGTTCGAAGCGGCTACTCTCCGATGGGTTCGAGGTCCACTGTTATGAACTGGGTAGGTTCGAGCTTGATGGTTTCAAACCCGAGGCGTCCTGATGGGTTCGAACCTGATGGGTTCGAAGGTGATGGTTTCGAACCTGATGGGTTCGAATCTCAGGCCTTTTCTTTCAAGTTGAATCGATCATAATTTGAGCGTATGAACTCGGATTGCCTTGAAACTTGAGACGTTGATTCCTATGGTCTTTCTTGCCGTGTCCTATCAACGGTGGCTCAATCTGGACTTGGACAAAATTCAGTGATATCCATAGCGAGACGAAGAATGGCCGGTCTCTGAGACAAACCGTTCTCCGTTTCTGATCGATCTTTTGGTATCGCGGCTTTGCCAAAAAGCGGGATAACAATGTCCATTAAGAAATAGAGCCGTATGTCCTTTTTAGATGTCTAAGTTGAAGATACAGTTGTCAGGTTGGTTATTTTAAAAAACTGTCTTAAACTAGATCAAACGTTTGAATTTTTTAAGCCACACATCTGCCTCTAAACTTAAAGAAATATGTTGATTTTAGAGCTTTTTAGATGCCTGGAATTATAATAATACACCTGAATTTTTTTTAAAAACTTGATTTTGCAATATCAGATATCTAAGTGGATCGAACAGACGTCTGATACCCTCATCAGGCATTTAGTCGATTCATTTAGACGTTTGACTAGTTATAGAAAATAAAACATGAAGAGCTTCAGTGTAACACACGTAAATTGAATGATAATTAATTAAAGAGAATAAATAAATAATGGTTAAAGCCTAAAAATAGAATTTTTAAAAACATCATAATTTGGCTAAGAAACTTGGCCAATGGTGTTCGTGGCAATTTTCTGTCGATTTTCCATATATAAAGCTTTACGATCGGAGGTCAAATGAAAAAGTTATTAACGTTCGAAGTTTTTAGATCGAAAATAATTTAGGAGTAATGACGGAAATAAATGTAAGTAACTTAGTAATAAAAATGGACATTAAATATAGATGTTAATTAAGGGTGTTTAATTAAGTTAAATCCTATTGGGAAATCATTTAAGCAATAAATTGAGCGCAGAAGTAAATAAGTATCAATAACTTACGTTAATGTAAATGTTAAACGTAAATCTTACCATTTAGGCAATTGGTTATATTAAATCTAATCAAATAAGAGACTAAAAGAAAGTAATAAAAGGAGATCAACATTAAATCAAATTAAATGAAACTAGATCGATCGTAGAAGGAAATATATTAACCAACGTAAATAATTTAATTCTATAAACAATGACTGGTCAATAGGCTTATTATGCCTTGTCGACCATAAGTGGTTAACCGCCTATACATGAGCAGTCGACCAATCGTCAGCTGGCTGCTATGCATTGAACCTAGGCCAAACGGTCTAGATTTAGAAAATTATAATCTAATGGATGGAATTGATTCGTGCGCTTATAAATACTGGCCTAACTCGTCTCTTTTCTTCTTATATTTTCTGAATCAATGAGCGAAACACTGCTATTTCCCCTCCCCCCCACAAATTCTAGAAAATATAGAGATTATAAAATAGTATATTATATACCTTTGTGGAGAATAGCAAAAAATAAAAGAGAACAAGAATAAGGGGTGAATCAATTATGCTACGAACAAGTAAATTCTATATCTAAAACTTTAAAACTATGTTTAACTCCAATTTCTACTTAGATCTTTAATTCTAATAAACATGTATATGCTTTAATACATAGTTTAGTAGGAAGAAAGGGAGTCAAACTGGAATAACATGATTTAGATATGATTTGGAAGCATAAAGGCGAGTGGGAAATTCTATATTTTATATAATATTGGATTTATATCGTGGTAAATCGAAACCTTGTATGCCTAAATGCAATTTTGAAGTTGTAGGCTTAAATATATACATGTAAAGAATTTGAGAATAATGCATACATATTATATGAATTGTTTAATTCGATTAAATATTGCTATACTTGAATCTGGAAAGTAAGGGTGAAAGTAATCCCTAAATTTATAATATGGTATAACAATTTCAGGTTTATTGGTTGAATGATATATGTTAGTAAACATGAATTAGAAGTTATTATAATTTGGATTGGGATTTCAGTATTATTTTAATTCATTGAAATGATGTGTGTTGCAATATACATTTCTATAAATTATCTAGTTTTATAATTATGAATAAAAATATATCGTTTGAAAGAACAAGGAACATGCCTATAAGAAAGGGATGTACAAAATAAAGGTGTTTACTACATTTTGTACCATCTATTTCACTAAGAACAGAAAAGATAATTCCTTATGATTCTAAATATAACACAAGTCGTCTTTTATATACTTTATTGAAAATTAAGTGCTGACATTTCCTTTTGGGAAGATGCAATTCCAATGCATTAAAATGCACAAATCCTTAAGTATAAACCAAGGTATGGTAAGTAGAGATAATAACAATAGTTTAATTGAAAATCTAATATATATGCTATTTAAGATAATATAATGACCAATTAAGCACAAGTAAAGTGATGAAATGGGTAATTAAGAAGTTAAGTAATTGAAGAAAGACACTAATGGTTAAAAAGGGAGCAAAAGAATATACTTAAAAGAAGTTGGTGGAACTCAAACGGTAAGGGATATTTAATTTATTAAATTAGAAGTGCGTGGTAACTAACATTAAATTGTGTTAGTGAAATAAGAAGTAAGTCATGTAAAAAATTACTGAATGTTAGCGGTTGAACATCAGAGGCATAGTAATTAAATAAAATTTATATAGTCTTAAGTATGAGTTTATAATGGGTATGGATTATTGAATCTAGTAAACAATCTAGATTATTCAAAAATGACATAGTCATTAGTATGGATTAGATTGCGAGGTCAACAGTGTTGCACAACAAATGTTTGGCCTCCAAAAGGGGCTACAAGTGGTTGTGTATACATTGTACTGATATGAGATATCCCCAACTGTAGGACCCGTGGTAATACGCGTTCGCGTATAGGTAAAGGAAATATACCAAAGTAGGGGTTCGCTTTGGTTGAAGTGTCAAAGGACCCAGTAGGGTCTGCTTTAGTACATAGGAGGTATGTGTTAAGTAACCAAGTAGGTATTTCCTTGATTGCATTGGGCAATCTAAATGGGATGGTGAGTGGAGGCTCGGCGCTATATCAGGAAGTTGGCTCCAAATATGTGAGGAATATGGAAGTACACATAGGTCTAGAGCGTCATTGGTCCTAGGATGGTCAGTGGAAAGGCAAGAGTTATGTCTAAACATGCTACACCTCCTACTAGTGGAGATCATGTTTGGGACATGCACCGTCTTATAGTTGTTTACTAGTTTTTTGTTATTAGGGAGCAAGGCTAGATAACCCTTATTTGAGGTCTTTTAAGCGAACAGGATAGTCCGAGGTGCTGAGTCCTCAATAGTCTGTAGAGGTGAGCCCAAGATTGTCTACGAACTGGAGTCCTCAATATGAAGTGGCTAGATAAGTCTTCATGACATAGTAGAATACAGCTAAATAGTTGTAATTCTGTTATTAAGCACTAACAGGACAATCCTCGATGTACATGGATAATTTGGTCTAGACACAGATAGTGGATACCTAACGCTAGTGTAGAGTTACAAATACTAGCTGGGAAAGTATCCTAGTCCAAAGGAGGGACCGTGATGCTTATGTATACACACACGTACATATATACATGTATGTAATTATTATATACCCCTAGCAGATGTTGCATATCGTACGCGTATATGAAGTCAAGACAGTTAAATTTAAAAAGTATACATAACATGCAATGGAAATAATCAGCATAAACTAGTATTATGTATAAACTGTGTAATTTACCAGTCACTAGAACATTGTTTTGACACCCTCCTCATTATAACCCTGTAACACTTAAAAAATTAACAGAAAAATTCAACAGAAATTTAATTGGAAACTTAAAAAGAAAGGTAAATTTAATTAAAATAAGGACTAAAAGAAACTTTTTACAACATCCGAATTTAGTTACGAAACTCGCACCGGTGCATTTGTAGCGATTTTCTGGATGATTTTTATGTATAACATTTCGAAATCAGAGTTAGTATGAAGAAGTTACATGCGTTAGAATAAAATAAAAGCTTAAAAATTAAAAAAATTAAACATATGTAAAAAAATTCACTGTAAGGTCGACCATGGGGTGATGAGGATTGACCGCGAGCCAATTTGGGTTGACCACCGCTGTATAAATTTTTTGATTTCTAGTGACGCAATTTGAACGGTTTTGATATATATATATTTGGAATGAAGGCTATGATGTATGAACTAGATGCTATGAATATATTTCCTAAGCCAATCTAATGGTCCAAAACCTAACCCTACCCTTATAGATACCAAACTAATGAAATCCTAATTCTTAACTAAAAATTTATTGTAACCAAACTCTATCAAAATTTTCTTTCAACCCCAAACCCTAATATTTCTAGAAATCAAATCAATTAAACCTAACAGAATAGAATTAACTAAATCAAGGTGGATTAACTAAATTTGAAATAGGCAAAATCAAGTAGAATTGAATTACTGTAACCATAAAACTTAAAATAGATGCACAAACCCCTTTTTCGGTTAAACTTGCAAACCCTAAATTAACAAACACCAAACTGGATTTTAAATTGAAATACGAACTAATCATCTAGTTATTAGCATTCATTGATAACTGCTAACGACATCAATTAATCAGTAAATAAATCAATAACTAAAAATCACAGAACCCCAATTTTTTTTGCGAGAAGTTGACCTTGTACCCCAACTAAACTTGAGTAACCATCTTTGAAAAGGAAGATGGAACTTACTATACTCAATGCAACATTAGATATAAATGGGTTTATATAATTAGGTTAATGTTATCTACTTCAATTTAAGTGATGAATTAATGGAAATGTTTTCGAAAAAGTTAAAAAGGGTAGATATCCTATATTTTTAAATAGAAAATTTTAATTTATGGTTTTACATAATATAGTTAGATTAACTTTACGGGTTTTGTTTAAAAAGAAAAAAATTAAAGAATTTGGTGGAAAGTTATTTTTGATAACTATTTTAAGCTTTTATTTTGTTTTTGGGCATATTGTTATACTTATCTCAATGTGCACTTTGCTTTTAACAGTAGAACTTTTGAACAAAAAAATAAAAATTTAAGATTATGAAAGGCCTAACTTTCGAATTCCTTTTGTAAGTAAGAAATGGTTATGTATATAAAAATATTCTATAAATGTTCCTGTTGTACTCTAAGATAATAATAATAAGTTAAAAAACTACATTATCTTTAAAATACGTTTTTGTGAAAACTTTCTTATTTATAAAAAATAGATTTTAAAAAGGTATGTTTTATGTACATTTTTACCAAGTTAAGTTAATCATTTTTGGCAATCTAATTAAGAAAATGTAATGACCCAAGTAAAATAAAATGGTTGTTAAAAATGAATAATGGATTTTAAAGTTTTAAAACTTACTAGTTTTGTAGTAATTGTAAAAAACAAAAGTTTTGATTTAAAAAGGTAAAATGAAAATGTATGACTAACATTAAATCATAAAAAAAGGTTTGGAGTTAGATAAATAGGATTAAAAAGCCTACTAGGATAAAAATAATTTACTGTAGAGTTTGGAAGCATTGGAATTGTTGGGACTGAGTAAGCGGTAATATAGGAATTTACTAACCTTTCCAATCAACGGCTGAATTGAAAGGATAGAGTACTAGGTAGAACTTCTTGTAGTAGTGAAAGGTGAGCACCACCTTATGTTTCTCCACCCAAGTGTGGTTTAAGCGGTAGAATATTTTATCAAAGGAAGATTAAAAAGTGTGGTCTGAGCAAACCTATTTCAGAATAAGGAAAGAGTAAGCAAGAAGTTTTAGTTGTATCAAAGAACACTATTGTCGCAAGAAGGTTTTCTGTATGAAGTGTTAAAAGGACAAGTAGGGTCTAATTCAATCCTTCGATGGTGCATTAGGTAAAAAATAAGCGTTCCCTTGATTACCTTAGGCTGTCTAAAATAGGATGTTAAGTCTAAGCTCGGCATTATAGCAACATGGTATTGATCGGTACCATATATGTGAGGACAAAATACCTATAGGCTATGAGTAGTCCAGGTATTATGTTGTTCCCCGAAGGCTATGATAGACTAGGCGGACATGATAGGAAAGTATATATTTTACACATGTTATTGGATTTATATTATAGTAGTTGTGTTCCATGGATATCTAAATCTGTATCTTGAAATTACGGCTTTGATTGTTGCACATACATGGATATGACAAAAAGGGGAAAGTAGTCCCTAAATTAATGAAAAACTTCATTAAGAAAATTATGTGATAAGTTCAAGATTTGTAGACTTAAATGACTTAGGCAAGTAAAGGTGTGAAGTTGGTCAACGTAGTAAACTGTTGAATAATTGATATGGATTAGTATACACAGATGAGAAGTTATTATAAAATGGGAATGAGATTTAAGTAGTATAATCGATTGGGATGATGGGTGTACCAATGTAAATTTCTATAAATTATCCAATTTTAATATATAATGTATCGTTTAGAATAACAAGGAATACACCAAAAAGAAAGAGATGTACAAAAGTAGGGGTAGTCCTCATATTTTGTACCGTCTATTTCAATAATAAACAAAAGAGATAATTCCTTGTAATTCCATACATTAAAAAAAATCTCCTTTTAGATAATTTATGAAAATTTCCAGTGTTCATATTCCTTTTGGGAAAAGTGTAGTTCTAATGCATTAAATTGTAGAAATCCCTAAGTGTAAACCAAAGTAATGGTTAACATGTTTATTAGATTAAAATGGCAAGATGCCATTCCGCATTAAGTAGCCCCAACCATGAAACACATAAAAATAGTTGGAATAAAGTGATAAGTGATTACAGTTGATAATAAGGCCTCATTCATAAAATGACATTATGGAATAGAAAAAGAAATCTTCGAAAATTCAAATTACAAAAGGTATCCTGGATAAAATTTTAGTCAAAATTTTGTAATGGATGGTAAATTCAAGGATTAGGGTCTCGGTTAAGAAAAAGATATGGTTATTTGTCGGCATTGAGAAAGTGGAGGCAATTTTCATAGAATAAGAAGATTGAGAAATTTTGGGTAAGATTTGAAGGAAGGGATAAATAGTTTTTTTTATCAAGCATTGTTCATATTACAAGAAGATAGACCAAACCTTCACTTGTAGAACCCGAGATAGATCCTAATAAACTACAAATGTTGTAACATTCCTGAAAATTTATCAAGTTTAAATTGGCAATTAAATTAATTTTTGAAGATAAATTGTGAATTAATTTGAGATTTCTAGAATAGATAAATAAGTTTTGATTTTAAATTGAAATTTAATTAGAAATTTAAGCATAAGTATCTTACAAATAAATATTGGGTTTAGAAAAAAAAATAAGGTATATATTTATATAAATGAATTATAGTTAGAAATTTAATATAAAATATAAGAATAAGTGTTTTATAAATCAGTATTGAATTTAAAAATAAAATGTATTAAAAATAAAATAGAATTAAAAGCTTTAAAATAATAAAAAGGTTGTTTCTAAATTTTTTTTAACATATTAATATTTGGAGGTTGTAATAAAAAGAAAAGATTAGTGTACTCATTTTCAAAATATTTTTCTTAAGTCAAATTCTCTTATATAAATAAATGTAATAATTGTTAATATGAAATCAAAGTATTTAAAATCCATTTTTTTCATTTTATAAAGTTGTACAAAAATAGATAAAAAAATGTATGAATATATATAAATAGATATAAATAATTTTTAATTCAAATAAATTGGGAGTTTGAATCTACATTTGAAATAAATGTTTTTAAATAAACATTTGGCTTTTAAAATCATTGAGGTGAAATTTATATAATGTAAATGTTGGCTAAAACAATTCTTTAACATTGTATGTGTATACACACACACACACAAAAGAATGAAGAAGTATATTTATTTATAAAAAAGATATGATATAAAAATTTATTTAAAATTTTTCTTTTGTCTTTGTAAGATAATAAACATTTGATATACATATGTAAAATATAAAATTGTATAAGTGTTAGATCTCATAATCATTTTTTCCTACACTATGCACTAGTAATATATTAAACGATTTTTCTCGCATCAAGCATATTTGACTATCATAAGGAGAAATCTCCTCCAATTCTACGTTTGCATTGTGTGTGTGACGGGAGGCCTTATGGTAGTTTCATTTTCCAAAAAGCATTGCGGATTTGTTTTAAACTCTTTGTTGTTTGTTTTAAAAGACTAAATGTTTTTGTTTGCTCATACCAGTCCCACGACTGACCTGGAGTTTATTGTTCCTTTCCTAAACTCTGGGTGCCCACTATTTTTCCATAGGGGCAGTCTAGAGTTGGGTTTTTCAGATAATCAAATAGTAGGTGTAGATTCGATAGCCTTCAGCCTTAGGATTTGGCAATCTCATTTGGATCAAGTTGCTTCACTTCATCTTGATTGGGAGTCGAGCTATTTCTGGGTTGGATCCTTGGAGATGGAGATTACCGATGCTGGAGTTCTTTCTTAAAGACCATACTGGAGATTTTGTTCCACTGTTGATGTTATCTTTTCTTTCCGCTGCCATTGTCTTGTATCATATCTCTCATGTATATTCGTTGTATCATATTATATCGGATATTGTATCAATGTTGTATATGATATATGTATTTCATTTCCTCCGCTGTGTTGTACTTAATGTGTTATAAGCTCTGGCGAACCAGATTCGACGTTTGGATCTGTGGCATTTGAATACGAGTGTCGTATTCGGTGCCGATTTTCGAAGGTTGAGTCAGGGTCGTTATAATTGGTATCAGAGCTGAGGTTTAAAACTTTAGCTCAGGAGTATAACACATTAAGTAACTCATTAGAGATAGGGTGAAGTATACCCTAGAATGAGTATATCCTTAAGATATCCGTTCGAATGCCTCAGTAAATTCTCTTACTATTCACTGATAGTAAGTATAAGTGCGAGAAGAGGACGAGATAGGGGACATGGGAGTACCACTATAAATGGCCAATACACTGCAATAGCGGAAACAACTTTCTATCTCAATCTCCTTTGATTCGATTTCGAATTATTTTGATTGCTTCGTGGCAGCTCCAGGAAGAAGCTTCGGTGTGATGGTGGCCCTACGAATCGCTGTAGAAAATCCTTACTTTGTATCTTCATCCGTTTCTTATCAGTTTTTCCATCTAAACCTTAAGGAATTTGAATTTGAAATTTGAAAATTTTAAATAAATTGGAAATTTTAAATTGAGTAAATTGGTTAGCAAATATAAGGCTAAATTTGAATTGTATCAATAAAATGATATCGATTTAAACCAAATTTGAAATTCTATTGAAATTTCTTGCGTATATCAAAGTCCGAAGAGGGACAATTTGGTATATACTTTGGGATATTCCGACTTGAATTTGAAATCCATATCTGGTGTTTGAGAATTATAGAAGATTGAATCTATCTATCTATTCTCTAGGATCCGATATATTCTACGAACGATTAGTTATCCCTTCGAATATCAATGCCCTTGCATATTCGTTGACCAGTGGACCCGAGCATCTTGTGAAATAATTGAATGAGTTTGTCCTTATATTATTGATACTCTGATTTGGTAAGCCAAATGCAGAATAAATATTTCGATCTGATCTGATCAATCATTTCTTTATCTATCATCTAATCTTTCTCGTCTCCCTTGCAAATTTCGGGGACGAATTTTTTTTAAGGGGGGAATCTGTAACATTCCTAAAAATTTATCAAGTTTAAATTGGCAATTAAATTAATTTTTGAAGATAAATTGTGAATTAATTTGAGATTTCTAGAATAGATAAATAATTTTTGATTTTAAACTGAAATTTAATTAGAAATTTAAGCATAAGTATCTTACAAATAAATATTGGGTTTACAAAAAAAATAAGATATATATTTATATAAATGAATTATAATTAGAAATTTAATATAAAATATAAAAACAAGTGTTTTATAAACCAGTATTGAATTTAAAAATAAAATGTATTAAAAATAAAATAGAATTAAAAGCTTTAAAATAATAAAAAGGTTGTTTCTAAATTTTTTTAACATATTAATATTTGGAGATTGTAATAAAAAGAAAAGATTAGTGTACTCATTTAAAAAAAAATTCTTAAGTCAAATTCTCTTATATAAATAAATGTAACAATTGTTAATATGAAATCAAAGTATTTAAATCCATTATTTTCTTTTTATAAAGTTGTACAAAAATAGATATAAAACAATGTATGAATATATGTAAATAGATATAAATAAATTTTAATTCAAATAAATTGGGAGTTTGAATCTACATTTGAAATAAATGTTTTTAAATAAACATTTGGCTTTTAAAATCATTGAGGTGAAATTTATATAATGTAAATGTTGGCTAAAAACAATTCTTTAACATTATGTATTTACATACAAAAGAATAAAGAAGTATATTTATTTATAAAATAGATATGATATAAAAAATTATTAAAAAGTTTTCTTTTGTCTTTGTAAGATTATAAATATTAGATATACATATGTAAAATATAAAATTGTATAAGTGTTAGATCTCATAATCATTTTTTCCTACACTATGCACTAGTAATAATATCGAAGGAATTTTCTCGTATCAAGCATATTTGACTATCATAAGGAGAAATCTCCTCCAATTCTGGGATTGCATTGTGTGTGTGGCGGGATGCCTTATGGTAGTTTCATTTTCCAAAAAGCATTGCGGATTTGTTTTAAACTCTTTATTGTTTGTTTTAAAAGACCAAATGTTTTTGTTTGCTCATACCAGTCCCACGATTGACCTGGAGTTTATTATCCCTTTCCTAAACTCTGGGTGTCCACTATTTTCCCACACGGGCAGTCTAGAGTTGGGTTTTTCAGATAATCAAATAGTAGGTGTACATTCGATAGCCTTCAGCCTTAGGATTTGGCAATCGCATTTGGATAAAGTTGCTTCACTTCATCTTGATTGGGAGTTTGAGCTATTTCTGAGTTGGTGCCCTGGAGATGGAGATTACCGATACTGGAGTTCTTTCTTGAAGACCATACTGGAGATTTTGTTCCGTTGTTGATGTTATCTTTTCTTTCCGCTGCTATTGTCTTGTATCATATCTCTGATGTATATTCATTGTATCATATTGTATCAGATATTGTATCAATGTTGTAAATGATATATGTATTTCATTTTTTTCCCCCGTGTTGTACTTAATGTGTTATAAGCTCCAACGAACCAAATTCGACGTTTTGATCTGCGGCATTTGAATACGAGTGTCGTATTCGGTGCCGATTTTCGAAGGTCGAGTTAGGGTTGTTATAAATGTGATACCTAAGTACCATGGCTTTTGAAAGATTAAGAAACAATCCAAAAGTAAAATAAGAGAGGACTTAAGTTGAGCCGAATTGGAAAATAAGTTATGCTACTTTTAACAATTTAAGAAATCACCAAGTTAGGATATCTTTGGGTAAAATGGAAAAATAGAAAAGAGCTGCATAGAATGTACCATAGAAGAAGACACCATCCACATTCGAGTTTTCCCACTTGTATTTATAAATTAAGGTGATTTGGTATACCACTAGATGAGTTAAGGTAGTATGTTGTGCATTGTGGATTTCATAGAGCTACAGTTTCGTGGGAGCATACATATGCTCAAGTTATTTAGCATAGTGCATGTCTACACCATTTAAGTTAGTAGCAATGATGATAAAGAATTACCTATGAATATACATTTGGATTAAAGGTTTATATCAACGATAGAGAATAAGGAGTATGGTTGAAAAATATGGAAAGATTTATTTCATAGAGGAAAAAGGATTCGACAAGGTAGGCACAAAAGCTATGTGGTAGCTCAAGGAGCCGAGTCCTTTATAGTCCATAGAGTTGAGTCCACAATTGGAAAGTTGGCAAGTAAAAAATCCCTAAGACAAGATATAACACATCTAAGATTATAGAGAAGCCATCATTAGGTACTTGCAGAAGTGTCTATGAGATATAGTTACCAAGGTCCAACTGTGTTAGTTAGGGAAGGTAAAAGGGATAGGCGAGTCCCTTGTTTGCCAAACACCTACTCGTATATTTGGGCATGGGACAATCATCTCTGTAATGAGATAATTAAACTGGTTAGGGTACATGTGAGCTTGAGGAGAAAGTCCGATCGACCCATGCCGAACTCTTTTCTAGCATTTTTATGCTTTAATTAGAAGAAAGTATTTTTACAAATTGGTTCTAGCTTAGGTAGAGTCCATTGGATGGTAGGAATGGCCGCAACGTGTCAGTAGGACATGTTATAGATGATGGATGCTGATGGATGATTTGGATGTATTGTTTGAATTGTATTCGTTTAAACGCCTAGGATAGTATATCCTATAGGCAGTACAAACACATTATCTCTTAATTATTTTCAAGCGAAGAGATATGACATACATGGATGCTTGATTCTTGTTAATTTTTTAAGCGTTGTGCATATGGATGATTCATATGGACGAAATGATTAAGCATACATGTAGAATTGCAAGTTTATTTTTTAGGATGTTGTATACATTTGGATGCATGTAATGGGAACTTTGCATAACAGGAGGTTGACTATACCAATAGACCAACTACTCTTTTACCTTAGTATAGGTTCACATGCATTTCACATTGCACATGTACATATTGCATCAGAAGAATTTCCGAGCACCTTGATTACTTGTAGATGATGGATGAGTAGATGGTTTTAATAACTGCTTATTGTAAATATAAGTTACATTTTTGCATCCTTTGAGATTTCAGGGACAAAATCCTTTAGGGGGCAAGGGGAGAATGTAACTCCCCAGAATTTAACAGCAAAAATCAATGAAAGTTAAAAAACGGAATTAATAAGAAAGGTAAATTTAATTGAAATAAGAACTAAAATTGTTGGGGATATTGCCACCAAGATATTACAAGGAGGGTCCCACCGAATCAAACGCACTTCTCAAACCTTCCCTCTAGCCACTGCCGAACCAACCCCTGCCGAACGAAGCAAGGCCGAACCAACCTTCCCTCTAGCCACTGCGGAACCAACCCCTGCCGAATGAAGCAAGGTCGAACCAACCTTCCCTCTAGCCACTGCCGAACCAACCCCTGCCGAACCAACCTTCTCCAAGCACGGCCGAACCAAGGCATGCCGAACCGGATGTGCCAGACCAGATTGCTTCAGCCCAGGACCACCAGCAGCTATATACATCCAAGACCCCTGCCCCCAACCTCACTCTATAAATAGAGGGATAGGGGTACAACAATGGCAGACAAGTTTGAGAGCTCAAGCACCGAAGGAACTTTCAAACAACTTTCATATATTTGTATACAAAGCTTTGTACTTGTAATCTGAAAGAAAAAGGAGAATAACATATAAAGTGGACGTAGGCACGTTCTGGCCGAACTACTATAAATCTGTGTGTTTTTTACAGTTTAGTCCCTGCTTTTTATATATTTGCATAAATCACCCAAACCACTAGAAACAACCTAAAATCGACTAATTCACACGACTTGGAGGTGTTTGTCCATTTTTTGTGCAAACATTTTTGGTGCTTTCACTGAGAACCAAGCTAGAAGCTACAGCTTCTCCTACTCAACCTTCTTCCTCACTGCATCGTTCCTTACTCCGACAACATGACTTCCAGGTAGAGGAGAGATGTTAACAAAGGAAAGAACGTCGCAACTAGCAGTATCCCAGATCCAGTGGCCCCAAATCAAGAGAATCATTCCGTTTTAACAGCAATACCAGATGAAAATCAGGCAAATCCAATAGCCCCCGTCGCGGAACAACCAATTACTAGGGCAGATCTAGACAGGGTTGTGGCTGAAGTAACTAACTGCTTCGCATCTCAACAAGAAGCCTTGGTGGACCAACTCATGTCACGCCTAAGGGATGCTGAAGAATCCAACCGCAACACCGAATCATGGGGCGAGTCCCAATCTGGAGGATCTGGAAGGCGACAAAGACCTTTCTTCTTCGAAGAGGTTAACAACAGAAGCAGCCATGGTAGGAGCCGAGCCCGGTCTCAGCCCGAAGTCCGACCCGAGTAAACACTTGGAACCGAAC
Organism: Allium cepa; assembly: GCA_030765085.1. Lineage (NCBI taxonomy): Eukaryota > Viridiplantae > Streptophyta > Magnoliopsida > Asparagales > Amaryllidaceae > Allium > Allium cepa. The sequence continues at coordinate 714,811,365 of CM060943.1, read as the reverse complement.
CCAACGGGGGAGGTGCCAGGCAAGGGTCGGATGTAGCTGAGCCTGTCATGCTACCTAACCATGAAAACACCAGTAGACGGGGCCGAGCTGGAGTCCAGCCCGAAGTTGGACCCGAGGAAGCGCTGAGAACAGAACCCAGCAGGGGAAGATCAAGGCAAGGGCCAACTATGGCTGACCCCAGCATGCCCCCAGAAGAGCAAAGACAGCCTTTGGAGAATGTTAGGAGTGACAGATGATACCATCCCTACAAGTCATCTGGACGGAATCAATCCCGCAGGAAAGAACCAAGCTCATTTTTGTCCGCTCCAAGTTCTGATGAAAGGATGGCGCGATTGTTCAGAGAGTGCATCCAACGGGAGCAAAGGGATCGGGGGATAGGTGCTAGGGTAACCAGCCCCTTCACCCGCAATATTGAAACTGCCATCACCCCCCGAGAATGGAAAATGCCAACGATGGAACCTTACAAGGGAATCTCTGACCCCATCGTACACTTACAGAGGTACACCCAGCATATGCTCATGAGCGGAGCAACAGAGGGAGTGTTGTGTAAATGCTTCCCACTATTCTTGGCAGATCTAGCTACCTCCTGGTTCTGCAGCCTACCCCAAGGGTCCGTCAGCTCATGGGAAATGTTGAAAGAAAAGTTCATCAGTCAGTTCCGCATTCATGTGGAGCAACCCAAGGACGCTTATTCCTTATCTAATATCAAACAGAAACCCGGAGAGACATTGCAACAATATCTAACCCGAGTCAACGCCGCGGCAACCGCAGTCCAAGATGCCGACGAGAAACTTATCCCAATGGCCCTTTGCAGTGGTGTACATCCAGATACTAAATTTGCTAGAAGACTAACCAAGGAAAAACCAGCTACTTTACCTGATTTCTTCCATGAAGATGGAAAGTATATGAGACTTGAGGACGCTGCCACTGAGAGGCAATCAGGGCAACAGGCTAAGACGGCTACAGACAGGTTCCCCGCTGCAGCAAAAGACGTTCGAAGAAATGACTCTAGAGACAATGCTGGGGGTAAAAAGGGAGAAAAGCGCTTATATCGACCAGGACCAAGATTTGACTCTTACACTCCTTTGAAGGAAATGATCGAAAACATCTTCCTAGCCACTCAAGACGAAGTTAGGTACAAGCGCCCCTGCACAAGAAGGAGTCAGATAGCACACTCAAATCTGGAAAGTTCTGCCGCTTCCACGAATCCCATGGACATGATACCAATGAATGCCACCATCTCCGGGACTTGATTGAAGAACACATCAGAAGGAGGAGACTGGATCGCTATGTAAAAGGCTAGAACAGGACTTCAACTCCGGCCAATGAGAATCCTGGACTACCCCCCCAGAAGCAGGTGGGGGAAATCGCAACACCAGCGGCTCTAGTCAAGAGAAGATAGTGGTCCACACCATATCAGGAGGACCGCACATCGCCGGCAGAAGCTGGGCGGAGATGGAAAGATACGGTAAGTCACTGAGGAACGCTGAAGGCTGCGTTAATTCTGTTATGGAAGAACGCCACCCGAAACGGAAAGAGAATTACGACATCACATTCAGTAGACGTGATCTAGAGAGAAGACAATACCCGCACATGGATCCTATGGTCATCTCTGCATGGTTCGGACCCGCCAAAGTTTTTCGAATTTTAATAGACACTGGAAGCTCGGTGAATATCCTATTCAAGCATGCTTTCGACAAAATGAAACTATCGATGAAGGATGTGTCTCCCTGCATCAAGCCACTACATGGTTTCACTGGAGATGCGAAGATACCCCTCGGGAAACTGGACCTTTTTTTTGAAATAGGAAGTCATCCCCGCTCCGCTGTGCGAAAACAAACATTTGTGCTAATAGAGAACCACTCGGCCTACAACGCCTTTTTGGGAAGACCAGCCTTGTCTGTCTTCCAAATTGTCCTAGCCCCGTGGTGCTTGAAGATGAAATTTCCGACCGATAACGGAATAGGAGAAATGGAGGGAGATCAAGACACTGCTCGAGACTGCTATGTAACTGAACTTCGCAATAACCGCAGAAAAGATAAAGGGAAAAATGCAGAGACTACTCTCTGCATGAAGAGCTTGGAAGCATAACAACTAAAGAAAGCCCCTCCTCTTCGATATACCAGTGATCCTTTCAGTGAATTAGACCCCAAGGACAAAGAGGAGAAGGCTACCGCCGAGCCTGCAGAGGTTATGGAATTCGTATCTGTAGACAAACACGACCCAAGTAGACTGCTGAGAGTCGGGTCTCGGTTAAAAGAAGAATTAAAAAATCAACTCATTGATTTTCTTCGCCACAACATGGATGTATTTGCATGGACACACGCTGACATGACAGGAATCTCCCCAGACGTAGCATGCCACATGCTGAACATCGATCCCACCAAGGTGCCAGTGAAGCAGAAAAAGAGGAGCATGGGGGCAGAACGATCAGCAGCCCTCGAGGAAGAAGTAAAGAACTTACTTGCCAATGACTTCATACGGGAAGCCATCTACCCAGAATGGATCGCCAACCCGGTACTGGTAAAGAAAGCTAATGGGCAGTGGCGAACATGCATCGATTTCTCCAACTTAAATGATGCCTGCCCAAAGGACTGCTTCCCACTCCCCCGAATCGACCAACTCGTGGACAGCACTGCCGGACACGAACTCTTATCCTTCATGGACGCATACTCAGGATATAACCAGATCCCTATGCACGCCCCCGATCAAGACCACACTAGCTTCATCACTGACCGGGGATTGTACTGCTACAAAGTAATGCCTTTTGGACTTAAAAACGCCGGGGCTACTTATCAGCGCCTTATCAACAAGATGTTTGTGGAACTAATAGGACGAACTATGGAAGTTTATGTGGATGACATGCTGGTAAAATCGAGGAAAGCCAACGATCATATAAACCACCTGGATGAGATGTTTCAAGTACTTCGCCAATATGGAATGAAGCTGAACCCTCTAAAGTGCTCCTTCGAGGTGTCGTCGGGAAAGTTCTTGGGATTCGTCGTTCATGCCAGAGGGATTGAAGCAAACCCCGAACAAGTTCGAGCTTTACAAGATATCAAGATACCATCCACTCGAAGGGAGATGCAAAGCCTGAACGGGAAAGTGGCCCCCTAAGTAGGTTCATCTCTAAAGCAACCGACAAATGCATCCCTTTCTTCGAGGCTTTAAAGAAGGACAAAGGAAAGTTCGAATGGACTGACGAATGCTCGACAGCCTTCCTTAACTTAATCGAACACCTCCAGAAACCACCGGTGCTCTCAACTCCAAATGAAGGCGAGGAACTGTACTTATACCTTGCTGTATCGTCTCATGCTTTAAGCACCGCTTTGGTGAGAGAAGACAACCGCGTACAGCGGCCCGTGTACTTTGTAAGAAAGAGATTTGCAGGGGCAGAAGCCAGGTACCCTAGACTTGAGAAGCTAGCATACTGTCTGCTAATCACGTCACAGAAACTGCGACACTATGTCCAGTCTCATTCCATCAGAGTTTTAACCGATCAACCGCTAAGGCAAGTGCTCCATCGCCCCGACACTTCTGGGCGATTACTTAAATGGTGCATTGAACTAAGTCAATATGATATCACTTACCATCCTCGCACCGCTATCAAGGGGCAAGCCATAGCTGATTTCATTGCCGAATTCACTACTAGCGAAGGTAAGGAGCAATCTGAAATAGCAAAAGATATCAAGTGGAATCTCTTCATAGATGGAGCATTGAACGAACAAGGCTCGGGGGCAGGTGTTGTAATAATCACCCCCAGGGGAAAGAAGCTGCACTATGCTCTAAGGTTGGAATTCGCTGCCACCAACAATGACGCAGAATACGAAGCGGTGATAGCTGGATTAGAACAGGCCTTGGAGATTGGGGTCGGCTCTTTATGTCTCCATAGTGATTCTCAACTCATTGTAAATCAAATACTGGGAGACTTCCAGACTCGAGGAGAACGACTCACAGCATATCTAAAAAAGATCAAGCTGTTGCTCAGTCAATTGGATCACTATCTAATCAAACACATTCCTCGAGAAGAGAACCAAGAGGCCGACGAACTAGAAAAGCAAGCTAGTATGAAGAACATCACTATCTTCGGAGCATTAACCATCTCAAAACAGCCGGCACCAAGTTTCGAGCAAGTGAATCTGATAGCTGCAATCGACGAAGAAACTTGGATGACTCCTATCCGGAAATATTTGCAAGATGGCACACTGCCCGACTGGCGTAACGAAATCAAGAAAATCTTGAGGAAAGCTTCCCGCTATACATTACAAGAAGGGATCCTCTATCGGCGCGGCTTCTCTAATCCCTTATTAAGGTGTATCGCTGGAAGGGAAGCCAGGGAAGTCTTATCCAACATCCATCAAGGAAGTTGCGGAGATCACACTGGAGGACAAACTCTGGCAAAGAAGATACTCCGATATGGATATTACTGGCCCACTTTAAACAAAGATGCCTTGGACTTCGTCAAGAGATGCGACAGATGTCAGAAATTTTCCAAGATTCCTCGACTACCCACAAATGAGATTACTCAAATGACCAGCCCTTGGCCCTTTGCAGTATGGGGAATTGACTTAATTGGCGAACTGCCAACGGGCCGAGGCGGAGCCAAATATGCTATAGTGGCAGTTGACTATTTCACCAAATGGGTGGAGGCGGAACCTCTAAATAAAATATCTTTGGCAAAAGTTATCAACTTCTTGATCAAAATATTCTGTGCAGGTACGGGGTCCCACTCAAGATCATATCAGACAACGGACTTCAGTTTGACAGTGAAGAATTCGCCGATTGGTGCCAAGAGCACGGAATTCACAAAAGCTTCTTATCTGTAGCTTATCCTCAAGCAAACGGACAAGTCGAAGCTGTCAACAAGATTCTCAAAACCTTAATCAAGAAGAAACTTGAAAAGTCGAAGGCGCTTGGGTGGACGAACTTCCTACGGCACTTTGGGCCTATCGCACATCTTACAGAACTTCAACAGGGCATACTCCTTTCTCTTTGGCATACGGATCGGAGGCCATGCTCCCAGTAGAAACTATAGTGCCCTCTCAGCGCAGGATCCACTACAACCCGGAAGAGAACGAAGAACTCCTCCTCATGTCTTTGGATCTAATTGAGGAGAGAAGAGACGATGCAGCACTCAAAGCAGCAGCTCACAAGCAAAAAGTAGCAGCACAATACGACTCTAAAGTCAAGCACCGCAGCTTACAGGAAGGAGATCTTGTCCTCAAGCGGATCTTCCCGCGCCCCGGAGCGCTAGATCCAATCTGGGACGGACCCTATGTAATTCATAAAGACCTTCACAACGGAGCTTATATTTTGTCAACAGTGGATGGAGAGGTGTTCCAGAGGGCATGGAACATCCAACACCTCCGTCGATACTTTTCTTAACTTGTACTGTCCATATGAAGTGAATTAACAAAGAGAATCAGTGGATGTAGGCGTTTTCATGCCGAACCACTTTAAAAATCTTGTCTCTTTTTAACTTTTTCCTTTATATCTTGGCTGCTTGTTAAGCTTTATCCTTTTCTGTTGAACAACTTCGTGTACAACGACATTTCCATACTGGATCTTCATGGCACAACTTCACCTGGACAAGACTCAACAGGTACTATGTGATTCTATGCACTCGCCAATGAGACACTTTTGCTCCAGCATCCCTCTGCTGCGGGTTAACTCATTGCTCGCGACTGCCCTCAAAGCCAACTGTAATGAGCCATCACGAAGGCCGACTATAGCCGATGGTAGCTCATTACGGCGTTCGGCTCTTCGGCAACTGTGAACCTACTTTAAGCCCCAACATAAGGTGTGGCCAGCCAGGGGTAGTTCACGGTTGACGATCGGCACCCACGCTAGCCGGCTACAGTAAATCGAATAATACCCACGATTACGGGCCATAATGTCTCGGGTAGTTACTGTGTGCGATCTCGGCTCCGATATGTCTTAAGTGCGGCTGTGGTAAAAAAGAAAACTCCCCGTGGAGGCGTAAGATGGGTGACAAATGTCTCCAAGACCCACAGCTAGGGAAAGTGACTACAAAACCCATTTGCCACGAACTTAAGCATATCGACGGCCTTCCGTGACTGGAAGTTTTACTTTTTCTATATTTCCATTCCATTTAAATACTTTTCTCCTATCCTGTGTAACGATCCCTAAAGTACAGGATATCGACTAGGAGACATTCGCTCATAAGGATCGGAGCCTGCAAACTGGATAACAAGACACTCAGCTGTATCCATGACCAGTTACACAAGACGCTCAAAGCTACCTCCCTGCAACTAAGACATGAAGGGCGGTACTCTCTTCTCTTGTACATAAACATGTAACTATAACTTATTCATACATCACACTGACATTGCAAAACATGAGATTATATTTCAAGCAAGAGCTTAGCATCAAACACAACTAAATCACAGGCATATGCATAGTTATACTTCTTATGCAGCACATCAAAATAATGACAGCATTCAAAATATAACAGAATCAGCTTGTGTTATAAACTTACATAAAGTCGTTCAATGACATAATTACAGCTCGAACGTACATTAATGTTTTTGAACTAGCATATACAGGAATGTCAGGCAGACCAAATAAAATAACCAGCTGCATTAGTGCTAACCACTACACCTCAGAACCAGCTCTCCGAATCTACTTGGTTGCTGGATCGAAACTCCCAGCATGTTGACCAGAGGTCCCACCTGTCCAATTCAGGAAAAGAATCCATCAGATAAATCGCAGACGATCAAGTTATGAAAAGCTAAAAAGGAAAAACTCACCAACACCCGCTTCTTGGTCCTCATCCCCCAACTGCACACCGGTTTCCTCCGCAGCAAGTAGCCGCATCCCCTCCTTCACCGCTACCTTCTCCTCCTTTGAGAACTGGGCGGTAACCATATCCATCCTGAATGCCGCTCCACCTTCCTTATCCGCATCGGCCTTGGCCTCCTCCAAAGCCCGGAGATATATCCTAGCCATGATCCGGGGATAGTCATCCATCCAGGATAGATTACCCTGCTTCCAGGTACGGAAGTACATATCCTGCAACATCTCATCCATCATCCCCTCATTCTCCTCAAACTCCCTCACCCGGGCCTCGGAGGACAGCAACTTAGCGACGGCAACATCCCTCTCCGATCGATATCTCAAGCGGTCATCCTGGAGAGACCTCCTCATTTCCTCCATATCTTCCTTTAGCCTGGCCTGAGCAAGCTTTGAGGCCTCAAGCCTCTCAGATAACTCCTCTACTTGCTCGAGATCCGCCCTCCGAACCTCGTCCACCGTAGCAATGGCTATGTCAATCCGCTCCTTGCAGGCGGCCTCCATCTTTCGCAACTCAACTTTGCTATCCTCCTTCATGGTTTTATTTAGTCGTCGAGAGGCCGCCTCATGCTGGGATATCTGGATAGCCTGATCGGCAAGTTGTTTGGCCTGATTGGCAAGCTGTTTGGCCTGATCAGAAACCTGTAGCCGCAACCGGATGTTAGCACTTCCGATTTCCTCCCCAGCCCTGGCCAGTCGAGCATGATGCTCCATTAGCCTCTTGGTTTCCTCAGCCACCCGATCGATGCTTGCCTTGGCCTCATTCCCCATGGTCACAATCCGAGTAGTAAGCAAATCGAGGTCTAACGACTTAGCCTCATCAAGCACCCGTACCATGGGATTGCGGGAAAGAAGATGCTCACCCGTGACCTCGTCAAAAGAGATATCCTGAAAACTCGGGTGCAGATCCGGGTGGCCAGCAAATGGGTTGCGATCCAAACCAGGACGGTCTATCGGAGTGACGGTTGGATTTTCGGACGGATGGGGGGAAGGTATAAACTCAGTATCCTCCTCAGTCATATCATGGATGGGTTGGACTGGAGGCTGAGGGCCAGGAGAAGGTTCAAACGAAGATCGGCCCCTCTTCCTCTTTTGCATATCTTCCTCAATGACTCCAAGAAGGGGGCGATATCAAACTACATCCCCAAGACGGCTAGTTGGCGGCTTTGGTTTGGCAGAAGCTTTGAGTAGCTTATACTGTTCGAGGCGGTGCCAGATATCTAATGACTTGGCCGCCTTACCTGCTCCTGGAATAAAAACCAAGTGTTACGAACATACAATGATCCATAATTCAAGAAATATGTTAAGTTAAAAAGAATGAGAAGGCACGTCTGTTATACAAATCCAGCGGAGGAGTGGGATACTGCAATAAGTCCTGAATCTCATTCCAGGACGGAAGCGAACCATAAAATATTCCTAAGTCCCTATCATAAATGGAGTCTGCAGAAGTCAAAAGTTCACCTTGAATCGCTGGAGTCGCCTTAGCTGAAGAACTCTCAGAGAATGGATCGGCGCCAGCCCCAGTCTTGTCAACCCCCTTAGCCTTCTCAACCAAAGCCGATCCTTCCTCCGACTCCCCAAAAGCTTGACGGAAAGCATCATCCGTCCACTCGTGAATCTCTCCCGCTTGCCCGGAGGTTAAGGCACCAACGCCACTACCGCTCTGTCCATCTCCTCCTTCACCTTCACCTTTATCTTCCTCCACATCTTCCTCTCCCGGAGCAAGTGGGCAAGTACCAGGAGAGGGACCGTCGGACTTCTTGAGCTTCTTGCCCCCGACAACTGGAGGCTTTGTGAAAGGTTCCCTCTTGCCGCTTTTCACCATGACCCCTTCCTTGGCTTTGGCGGCCTTCTCCTCAGCCGTATCCCTCTGCTTAACCACGGACTGGCATGGGAGGATCAAGTTGTGCTCCAGGAGAGTAGCGTTCCTGATTAGGTAAGAAGCCGACCGATCCCGTCCCAGAATGGCTCTTATTTCCGCAGCTATCTGAACCAAGGAATCATTCTCCATGACCGCAAAGCCACCTGTCGCTAGCAAGAAATAAAAGCATATAAGAAGAAGCGTTGCAGCCGAAACAAGGAAACTATAAACGAAGTTCAACTTACAGCCAAAGGTGAAAAGGCGGAAGGAAACGGAGTCATCCCTGATGAAAAACCATTCTTTCTTAAACATACTAAGCTTCGAATATAGGTCCAGGACCGGTTTGAAGGGAACAGCCGCTTCCAAGCTAACGTACGGAGATCCCTTCTTGTAACCCCTCAAGTTATATAGATACCGAATCTCCCGGTTGGAAGGGGCGCCCGTACCTTCTCTGGAAAATAATGTATAAGCACACCAAGATGGCGTAGGAATTGGGCTGAAGCTGGAAGGGAGCCACCTTCAGATATCAATAGCAAATCCTTACTTTACTATATCAATGAAATCGCCCCGAACATGAAATCATTCATAAAGAATAGTTTGGATTTGTCATTTCTTTCCTAGGCGCGACAAACGGGGGGTGCGTAGCGACTAGTGATGAAGCTGACTATCCAGGTATTAACGGGAGGAATGGCCCCACACATGCAGTGGTACCTACTATACGCAAAATATCCTTCAGGGGGATTGTACGGCATCACTCCGTCCCCTGGCAACCGCATAAGCGCTCTATCAATCCCAAAGGAGCGGGATATAACATCAAGCTGCTCCTCTCTGAGAGAGCTAGGAAAGCAGTCAGGAGGAGAGTTTAAGAGCTCCTGAGGACCGTATCCGTCCGCTAAAGACCTCGGGGCAGGTCCCTGTCGTGCTGGTCCTGACTGGGCAGGGGGCACAACGGGAGGCTCACTTCGGTCCGTAGATTTTCTCTTTTCTGATCGAGTTTCCACTTTGCGAGACATTTATCTGCATACGCAAAAGCGAGAGACATAGTGTTAGAACAAGAAGTATGGAAATATAAGCAAGCATATATGAGTCCAGGATTTCACTTAGGATTCAAATATAAAAGTTCATTCGGTAAAGCAATGCGAGAGTCCATTCGGCACTCCAACCCCCAAGCTCATTCGGCAAGGTAAGGCAAAATCTCATTCGGCATTCCCAATGCCGGACATTCGCATTCGAAAAAAAACAAAAAGAGAAGGGGGGACATTCGGCAGTCACCTGATTCGGCAACCAAGAATTGATTCGGTGAAATGTTTATTCGGCAGAGAAATTCTTATCCATCTATCTCGTTTGGTGGGGAAAGACGGAGGCCTTAGGCCCCTATTTATAAGCAAATGACAACGACCGGACCAGTTGGTTCGGCGCTAGAAACTGGATGGAAACTCCCAAGCTCAAAACAAAGCACGCCATGTACATGCACATACCCTACTTTGGGGGGCAAGTGTTGGGGATATTGCCACCAAGCTATTACAGGGAGGGTCCCACCGAATCAAACGCACTTCTCAAACCTTCCCTCTAGCCACTGCCGAACCAACCCCTGCCGAACGAAGCAAGGTCGAACCAACCTTCCCTCTAGCCACTGCCGAACCTACCCCTGCCGAACGAAGCAAGGCCGAACCAACCTTCCCTCTAGCCACTGCCGAACCAACCCCTTCCGAACCAACCTTCTCCAAGCACGACCGAACCAAGGCATGCCGAACAGGATGTGCCAGACCAGATTGCTTCAGCCCAGGACCACCAGCAGCTATATACATCCAAGACCCCTGCCTCCAACCTCACTCTATAAATAGAGGGACAGGGGTACAACAATGGCAGACAAGTTTGAGAGCTCAAGCACGGAAGGAACTTTCAAACAACTTTCATATACTTGTATACAAAGATTTGTACTTGTAATCTGAAAGAAAAAGGAGAATAACCTATAAAGTGGACGTAGGCACGTTCTGGCCAAACCACTATAAATCTGTGTGTTTTTTACAGTTTAGTCCCTGCTTTTTATATATTTGCATAAATCACCCAAACCACTAGAAACAACCTAAAATCGACTAATTCACACGACTTGGAGGTGTTTGTCCATTTTTTGTGCAAACAAAAATGAAAATTTTCACAGATATTGCATCATTGCATTTGTAGTGATTTTTTGGACGATTTTCATATATAGCACTTTGAAATTGGAGTACATATGAAGAAGTTTCATGCATTAGAATAAAATAAAAAATTAAATATTTAAATTTTTTAAATAGAGGTAAAATTTTGCATTGTAAGGTAGACCGTAGGCTGATGAGGGTTGACCACCACTATATAAAAATCGTGTGTATTAATTTCCAGTGACGCAATTTGAATGATTATGATATGTTGCTCGGGAACGAAGGCTCTGATGAGTGAACTAGATGCTATGAAAATATTTCCTAAGCTAATCTATTGGTCCAATACTTAACCTTGCCCTTATGGATACCAAAGTAATTAATTCCTAATCTCAACTAAAAGTTTACAGTAACCAAACTCTGTCAAGATTTTCTCTCAACCTCAAACCCTTAAAAAATTGAAAAATCAATTCAATCTAGAGGAATATAAACAACTTAATCAATGCAGATCAAAGTGGAGCAAGAGGAGATAACATACGGAGGGGCAATTCACAGGTAAAGCAAATAGGAAGAACCTAGGCTTAAGGTGAGTGGGCAGAATTTTAATAAGATAATAATTAAAGTGGATTCAAACTATCTTATTTGATTTAGGGTGCTAGAAATCAGAATTGAACTATATGAAACCCTAAATTTGAAATTGGCAATCTTGACTAGAATTGAAACATTGTAAACTGTAAATCTTGAAATTGATGTATAAACCCGTTTTCGTTAAACTTGCAAACCCCAAATTGGATTTCCAATGGAAGTATGAACAGATCACTTAATAATCTGCGTTCACTATAACTGCTAATGACATCAATTAATCAGTAAATAAATCAACAACTAAAAATCATGAAAACCCTAATTTTATTCGTGAACGGTCGACCTTGGACCCTCAGTGGTCGACTAGTGGAGGTCGACAATAGAGGGCGCTCGATCATTCTTAGAGAAAACTGCACATGTTGAACTTGGACCTAAAGCATAAGTTAAAGAATAAAAATTATATAATTTAATAAAAATTATATAAATAGAAAACTGACTATTTGAGCCTATTTTGCTCTATGTACACATGCCAATGGCAGTTGGAAGTTATTACTCTATCAAAGGACAATAGGCCATCATAGTTTGGGTAATGGTTAAATATCTAAATGAGAGTCAAGAGTTGACTAGGGCGATGTATTTCGCAGACACTTAAAGGGTATTGTATGGTGGACGCTCAACACTGATGGAGATACCAGGTACGTGAGACTGGGGATTCTAAAGGATAGTTAGACCTGATGCTATAAATAATAGGCTATAGAGTAGAAAGGAGCCCGGTACTAATGGAAGTCCTTGTACGCATGGTTCTGATGTGAAGTTGTACAGGTGGACGCCGTTGTAGTATGATAATAGGCATTTTACACTACGACTGGGAGGTGAATAGTTAGAGCATACAATGAGTCACATAATGAATTTGCATTTTGGGTTCTCCCTCTCCAGCCGTAGTGATGAGATAGGTATTTTGAGAGAGAAGTTCCCACAATCGCCTACGAAGGTATTTTCTTATTGGATTCCTTTAAGAACATTGGCCGACTGTTAATGTGAGGTACGATCCCTAGTTCGATCCTTGTAGTAGGCCACACAAGTTGTAGTATAGATATGTAGTAAACAAAACCCTTAGATTGGATCTTAGAAATTCACGGACACTTATAACATACCCTATGTTAACTAGAATAGTTTTGAAGTTAACTACCCATAGTCATCGCATATTAAACTTATACTCATTCGTCAGACTTTTGTATGACCCAACCCTTCTTTTCATATTCCCACCATAGGATGACACATTGTAGGTTGAATTGCATAATACAAGGAGAAAGGAGCTTAATGATCGAGTTCTTATATTATTTATTATTCCTCATATAATCACTTATTTTATCAAATGTATGTAAAGCTTATATTGTATTTTAAAACCAGTCTAATTGTAAAACAAGTATTTTGGAGACTTTTTTCTGAGATGTCTACTTTTGTGTGCTTATATTTTAGTTTCTTCCACTGTGAGATCTAAAAGTGTAGAATGTCTTAGAACTCACCCTTATAAGTATGCTCTATATCCTTTAGAATCCCAGCAACTTGTATATCTTGACATGACACGAGGTGTAACGACCTGTAATTTCAACGATTAAAAATTGTTAATTTATAAAGATTTATGATTTAATTATTGGAAGAAATAAAATTTTGTAATTTATTAATGAAATAATAACTAAAATGAAATGTAACAATGTTAATTAAGGTTAATCGTTAACAAAGTTGAACGAGATTCCAATTTATTGAAGTAATTTAAATGTCACTTGGCTATAAATTAAATATAAGAAAACAAATCTAAATATTGAATGAATTTAAAAAATAGTATAAAATTAATGGAAATTGAATAAAAGCAGTGTTATCTAAGTAATTACGACATTTGGTTGCAATAATAAACTTAAGAATGTTATTATATATACAAATGGTGACAATTATTATACGTTACCTATTTATTTAACCTGTTAAACTTAATTTGGAAATCAATTGCAATTAATTCACTTAATTAGCGCAGTTAATGTAGATTTAACTGATAATTGTAGTATGTTGATTCAATAAGATGTAACCAGTGAAAATTTTATGCACAATATGACAATTGATTGAATAAAAAGAATTGGAAACAAGTTGTCTAAATTTATTGAAATTTAAATTATAATAAAGTGGATTTATTACAATTAAACGTAATTAAAGATTACGTTAATGGAAAGTAAGATGAAAATGGTAAAATATTAACGTGATAGAATATATAACAATGTTAACTATGTATGTAGAGAAACAATTGATTGAATTAAGAGATCGAGACCAAATTTAATAAATTTATTGAAATTAAAATTACAATTAATTGGATTTAACACTATAATTAGTGTAATAACCAACACTGAATTGTTATATAAACCTGTATTAAGTCATTGTAAATGTCTAAGTGATTAAAAATGGTGAATTAGTTAACTATCAAATTTGAATGAAAAAATGGTTTAATTAATTAATTATTGATTAATTTAATTAACGTGAAAATAACCATTTTGGCCACTGACTTAGATTTCAACAAAACTAGTTTCATCGGAACCGTAACAGTGAATTATTGTAGGATTTCAAGTTTCGCAGCGATCGGACTTGTCGTTTGATCATACAGACTCAAAACACCTAGAAATCAATTTAATTGAAATTCAACCGAAATCAATTTGAAATAGGTTGATTTCAACATAACTTCTTCATATGATGGAATTAGGACCTGAAATATGTTCCATTGAGTTTAAAAATATCGAAAACGTCTATTTTTATATATGGGATTACCTATTTTCGTTTTGGAGATAAAACGGGATTTTCGTGTTGTTTATAGTTCAACTTTCAAATCGACCTAATCCATCCATTTTATTTATGACCTACCTACAAATAGCTCATTATAAACCTTGATTCTTTCTCATTTATTATTTATAGTGCGTAGATTTCTTTCTCATCTCCTCTTTTCAATGGCAGACAAACAAAACCATAATTCCTAGATTGCAAATCCAATGTCAAATTCAATTCCAAAACTCAAACTCCTCAAATGCATCGAATTATATATCGATTTGAAGCTCTTGACGAGCACAAGTCAAATCTGCTGTCTGTTTTTCCGAATTGGATTTCTATTTGGCCAAAATCACCCACAATAGTCACGGTCGTTCGTCGTGTCTTGATTAACATGGTCGGATCGTCGAATCGACGTTACCACCGCGTAGAGAGGGACACACGCTGTTCATCGGGAGGTCCTCTTGTTGAATCGATGGTTAGATCTTCGTTATTTAGTTGGAATAGGGTTTCGAAACCCTATACATTGTAGGTGCGATGCTTGGAAGGGGTGGAAGCTGGTTTGAGGCCACGTGTGGGTGCGCCTTGTTCTGGCGAGTCCAGTGGTGGGTGTGGTGGAGGCGTTTGTGGCCTAAGGCAGTGGCGAACTTCGATCAACGTCGGTCATGTTGGGTTCGTTTGCATTCGGCTGAGAATTGGGTTTCGCGTGATAACTGAGTACATGGCAGGTTGACTTGTTATAATAAAATGTTTTGTTTATTTTAATTAAATTTAATTTTCAAACGTTCCAACTCGAATAAAATTTTCATACGAGATCTAATTCACACACGGTTTGTTTTGCGGAGATCGTAACAAAATTTCGGACATTTTGACGCTGGTTTGGACGAATTCTGAGATTGTTTGAGTTTGGGCCCTAAATTGTATTTTAAATCGATTCAAATTCAAAGGCGAGTGTTTTTACCCACTCACAACTTCTAAAATTTCATATGTTAGTTAAATTTAATTTGTGATGTGATTTGGAACTTATTTATGGCTGTTTGGCCTACTAAATTTCTATTCCAGTTAATGTGAATTTATTTTGAATTAAATTGCCATTTCATTTATTGTTGAATTTAAATTGCCATTTAATTACCTGTTATTGATAATTAGTCTATTAATTGAATCGAACGATGATTGTGATGGATGTTTGGTTATTGATATTGAATGATGGATGTCTTGTTTGAATTATATACTGTTATCACTCTGCGAGTTCCCTTAGTTATTATTAGAAAAATCACTATGGGTTGAAATGATATATACCCGAACATTCTATAGATTAGGGAAAAATCATTATGGGTTGAAATAATAGACTCGAATGATTTTATGGATTTTTATATTAATTCGGCATTGCGGTTTGAAATGATACATAAGCGTAAATTTTTAAATTGCAGATTGACATAACAAATATCCGTATCACTTGACCCTAAGGTAGAGAATTATATATGGAAACCAGATTGGTAAAATCAAGTGATTTTAAATCCTTAATTTTTGAATCCTGCTAAATGATATTTTGAAATAAAATTTGATTTATATAAATTGAATTATTTTCGAAATTTAAGTTTCATGTTAAAAATTGGAATTGGTTTAAAGAAATTGTTAAAAGAATTTAATTGAAAATTTCAAAGTTGAATTTGGAATATAGGTTAAATTCATCAGAATTAAGTTATGTGAATTGTTTAAAACATAACTTTGTAATTTATTGAAATTGGAATAAATTAAATTGATATTTCAAACATGAATCAAAATCGATATAAAATGTAATAATTTTATTGAGAGTTTGAATCGAAATATTTAAATTAGGTTTTGTGATTTGGAAATGTGTAATGGTCCAAATATGTTGAAATAAAATAAATAGTTAAATTTATATAAATTCCAAATTCGAACTATTTTAGAAATATATTATTTTAAAATTTCTAATTATTAAGATTTCAAAATTTTAAAACTATTTTAACCTATATTAACTATATAAAATATTTTAACCTATTTTAAACCAATTTAATTTATTTTAAACTAATTAAACCATTTAATTTAATTTAAATTTATATTAATCAATTTTAATGGTATTTAAACTATTTTAATTGTATTTTAACTATTTTAAATCCATTCAACTATCGTAAATCAAGTTAAATTAATTTTAATCTATTTTAAATTATTTTAGAGTATTTTAACTATTTGAAACTATTTATAACTATCTAAACTATCTTTCTAAATTTCAAACTAAATAAAATAGATATGTTTATATTTTAAATCCTCGATTTTAAAGTGAATATGGTTACATGATGTTATAACCTAAATTGGGATTTAAATGTTATAATTAATCGAATACGACGAATTTGAAGCAAGGATTTAACCTAATTGGAAATATGATTTTTGAAAGAAATTAAGTTTTCAGAAACGATATGATGTCAAAGTAAATATGATTTTGAAGGTGATATGGTTTCGACAATATGATATTTGATCAAAATTGTGAAATGACGTTTGGAATGTAAAGGGACCATCCATTGTGTAATAAGAAGTTGGTTGTTAAAGAGATTGGGATTGGATATTGTCATACTCTCTGCCAATATCGTAAACCACTTTAACAATTATGTATGTGGTGGAGATTCCAAAAATGAAGTAGGATGGTTTGGTGAACGATTCTGTATGAGCTATTTACACGATCCTGACTCCCGTAAGTCATCTTGATGTGGCTAAAACAGGAGCTATACCGAGCCAAGTGGAGTCATTCCCCCGATCAAAGACACATTTCTTCAACACCATTCTATTGCTTTATGATTGATTTGGTGGCCACCCTTGATTTTGATTTAGGAGTGTGTTCCGAGGTAGGCGGTAGTAGTTACTATGCATTACCACAAATCCGGGAGTGCAATTGGTATATCTATCCTGACACTGCCTCGAGTGTCGTGTTCACATGCCCTAGCGCGCCTTCTACAAGTTTTTATTTGTACCATACCTATGGAGTGCCTTTTGATAGTCCTCCAGTTTACCAGGGGGGTTACCTTACTGTACAAACAATGGAAATATATATATAATGTGTTAAGGGGGATATGGGTAACGCCTTAATGCTAGTTTAATACTTTTACTTACTGTAGACATATAATAATAGCATATTGTACTACATAGTACATAGTTTAATGTATCCTTAGGAGATGTAAACCTCGAACATCTCTTAAGTTATTGCACTCACATTAGACACTGGATAGAAGATGTCAAACCCCATAAACATCTCTGACGCCGTCACGCTCATATTTACTGTTGATTTAACTTACATAAGATTTTTTAGTTCTGACTCAAGTGTTTTGTCTGTTCAATTTGCTCGGGTCAGCCTGAGCATTCCTGGATTAAAGACCTTATTCCTGGAGGACGAAGACGAAGATTTGTACTATTATTATATATGATATGTTTTTCACTGCATCATGTTGTTCCGCTGCATTTATTTATTCTCGTTGTCTGCAACTTGGATTCTGTATTGTATTGTTATAATCAAATTTATTTGTAAATGGCTTCATGGACTGTTATTTGATTATTATATTTTGTCAATCTGCTGCGAGATTTTATATTTGTTTATTTCTATCTCTTTTTCTTATTTACTCCAATAACAATCTGCCCTTTTGTATGGTTTGAGTTGGCATATGTGTCTTCTTAAAACGTCCAAAAAGGCAGGTCGTTACAGTTGGTATCAAAGCCAGGTTTAGCGATAACCTCAGCTTTGTGGGGTCTGACTCATATAGAATAGGGTAGTAATACACTAGAATGAGTCGCTGAGTGTATATATGAGAGAGCGTATTTGTTAGTTTGTAAAAGTTTTTTATGTTGTGCTTATATTGTGCTAATTTGTTTCGATTTTTATTTATAAATTATGTTTGGTGCATAGGACGCTATGACATCGATAGGATTTCTAAACACTTAATAGAACAGACTAACACAATATTGTTTTGAATTATAGGTAAATGAAATAATTTTGCCTATCATATATTTTGTATATAAACTATAAATTTTATAAATGATATAGTTGGTTGTAATATATTTGTTTGTTAGGTTCTAAAATTTTATAAATATTGATTGAAGATAAGGCTTACAAATAAAACAAATATAAATTAGAAATTTTAGAGTTTAAGTTCCAGGATTTTTGAAAAAATTCTTTCGAATGATTTTGGAATATAATAATAATAATATTTATAAGTATTTTACGATATAAATATTTCAATATATTTGAAGGAAATGATTTAAAGAAATTTATGGATAGAAATATGTTGTACTCTCCTCTCCGTGGTTGGAAAATAATTTCGGTGATGAGTGCAGGCATCATCAACGTTTATTTTCGAGTTTCAAAGCGGGGAGACTGCTGTAGTAGTTTTACTGCACAATCGTTTTGATAAGTTAATCTTAATATTAATTATGAATATGATTTGATATATAAAGAAAGATATGGTTATATATATTACTTTAAATAATTTGAAATGGAATCAGGAATTTATTTCTTGAATTTCTATAAATTAGAAATTTCAATTATTGTAATAAAATAAATTTAACTATTCAATAATTGGAACTCGTAAATGAAAATGAGAACTACATGCTAAGCGATTTATGGTGTGTCTATATATATATAAGGAATTGGAAACTTGAAAAATAAAGAATAAAGGAAATCTAGAAGATGAATTATTGAACACTATATTAATTAAAAGAATTAAGATAAACATGGGTAGTATTCAATTTCATTCTTAAAAATACACATATAACTTACCAAAATATAAAAGTTGACATGTTAAATAGGAGACATGTTAAATAGGAACATGTAATGGAATATTGTACAAGTAAACTTAAGTAATGGAAATGTTCAATGGAATTGTTGTTATAAATAAGAATTTTGATATTATAACTGTTATAAACTTAAGTAATAATTTACTAATTAATCGCAATAGAAAGTAAGTATTATAAGCAAATAATTATAAACTTAACTTAATGAATTGATATGCTAAGTAATGGAATTGAACATGAATACTATAAATAAATGAGTATAAACTTAAGTAAATGTTTGAAGTTAATTACAATAAAAATAAGCAGAAGAGATGAATACTATAAGTAGATGATTTTAAACTTAAATCAATGATGAAGCACTTTGTAATCAAATTAAGCACTATATTATGTAAATGCTTAGAATTTTAGGAAATTTGAAATGATTTAGAAAATAGATTTAATATTCAATGACATTATATGAAGAAATTAATGTAAATTAAAAAGTAAGAAACATAAGTATGAACTTATGCACAAATGAATATAATTATCTAATGGAAATCAAGTATATTAACTAATAAACATGAACAAAACCGCAATAAGATGTATGTAATGCTTGAATAATGAATTCATTGGTCATTATAAACAATTGAATAGAAATAACTTACGTAAGAAATGAATGTAAAGTAATGAAAAGAAATTTTCATTATATGAATGAATGAAAAAAATGAATTTTTGTAAGTAGTGAATGAAAATAAATAAAAGTACTGAATGAATGTGAACTTATTTACCTGGAAACCTATATAGCACTTTAAAGGTTGATTTACATATGTTTAAATAATTATATATGAGTAACATATGCAAGAAAATGTAAATAACATATGTAAATATATGAATGTGAATGAATGAAATAATCATTAAATGAATGAAACTGAAGAAAGGTAAATAATTTGAAATGAAATTGATAAGAATGAACTTGATTAATGCTTGGAGTCATTGTTTGGTTGTTTTGACCTATGGATGTTTGTGAAAGGATACTTCTAATTGTTTGGATGCATGAATAATCTATTGAGTTTTATCTAAGACTTTTAAACATATGGTATACTTAGAAGTCAATTGTCATTTTATACAATTAAAAGTTTCTGAACCCGAACAAACCATTTTTTGTGCTTGATATGGATGGATGGTTGATTACTTTGATTGCATGTGATGAATGTATGCCTTTGGTTGCAAGTGCTTGTCATATATTGTTTGCGAGCGAATATTGTTATGCTGAGTTGATTTGGTTGTTATAAAGTGGGACAGCTTAAATATTCTCTTATATAATTATTAACATTTTGGATTGTATAAGGGAAACACAGGTTATGGAAGCAATAGCCACTGCTTTTGGTTTCGTATAATAAGCGTTAATTTCTCGACAAATAGTTATGTTCTTGGATTACGGTTTATAGCCATATTATATTATTTTTCCCATTATTGGGATATATTATTTTGAAATATGTGATATATATTGTTATTATTATGTCTCCCAAGCCTCTCCGTACAAAGGAGACTTTGCCTAAATTTTTTGTCAATTTTGGACGTAGAAAATTTTGTGAAATGCTTACAAACTTTTCCTAACTTGAGTATAAAAAGATTTAATTATTTATAAACTTATATATTTTATTTAAATTATTTAATTATGTAAATTAATTATTTATAAATTTGTATTTTGAATAAGACATACTGATTTCTTAATTCCTTCTTTTTCCTTCTTTTCCTTTTCGAGGACGAAAAGTTTTAAGTGGAGGAGGGTGTAACGACCCCTAATTTTCGATGACTAAAAATTATTAATTTATTAAGATTTTATGATTTAATATTGGAAGAAATAAAATTTTGTAATTTATTAATGAAATAATAACTAAAATGAAATGTAGCAATGTTAATTATGGTTAATCATTAACAAAGTTGAATGAGATTCCAATTTATTGAAATAATTTAAATGTTACATGGCTATAAATTAAATATAAGAAAAAAAATCTAAATATTGAATGAATTTACGAAATAGTATAAAATTAATGGAAATTGAATAAAAGCAGTGTTACATAAGTAATTACGATATTTGGTTGCAATACTAAATTTAAGAATGTCATTATACGTACAAATGGTGACAATTATTATACGTTACCTATTTATTTAGCCTCTTAAACTAAATTTGAAAATCAATTGCAATTAATTCACTTGATTAATGTGGATTTAATTGATAATAGTAGTATGTTGATTCAATAAGATGTAACCAATGAAAATTTTATGCATAATATGACAATTGATTAAATAAAAAGAATTGGAAACAAGTTGTTCAAATTTAATGAAATTTAAATTATAATAAAGTGGATTTATTACAATTAAATGTAATTAAAGATTAAATTAATGGAAAATAAATGAAAATGGTAAAATATTAACGTGATAAAATACATAACAATGCTAACTATGTATGTAGAGAAATAATTGATTGAATTAAGAGATCGAGAACAAATTGAATAAATTTATTGAAATTAAAATTATGTATGTTAACGTATATAATTTATTGATAAAATATATACCCTTTTAACCATTTTGAAATTGAATAAATTTATTGATAAAATATATAACAATGTTAGTAATGTTAACTATGTATGTGTCCCATGCCTCCTGTCCATTCCATGCCTCCTACCCTTCCCCTACCACCCATCCCTGCTCCCTTGGTCCCTGAGCCATCCTTGGCAGCCAATCCACCCTCCTATCCATCTATTCTCCCCCCTGATCCATTTTTTCCTAACCCACAGCCTGACAAACCTTCAAATCCTGCCCCATCCTGGTCGAACCTCTTCAAAGCTAAGCCTCGCAATGCTGGTGTTTATTCACCGATCAACATGAATCTTGAATTCATTGGCGAGGCCATGGTTCCGCCCGCTGAAGTCATGGCAGCTGGCGCAGAAATATGGAACGACCATATTGTTGGCTTCTTCCTTGACAACCCTTTGTCTTTCACAACTGTTGTTGAGAACCTCAAAAAGATCTAGAAATTGAAAGGATCTGTAAAAGTCAAATATGATGGTGTCTTGTTCCTTTTTCATCTCTCGTGTGCTGAGGACAGAACAAGGATACTAAGAAGTGACCCGATTTCCATTAGAAACAAGATTTTCATCATTCTACAATGGACCCCTGAGCTTGGTAATATCAGAAGTAAAGTCAGAGCTGTCTCGTTTGGTTACAACTCACCAACATACCAACTTGTGCCTGCTCGCATCTCGGAATAAACTGGTTGGCAACAACAATTGGGAAATTGATATGTCTAGATGAATCAACAGAAAATCTTGAAAGGACCAACTATGCCAGATGCCTAGCTAAAGTGACACCAGATAAATAATTGGTTGAGAAATTCCCGGTCATGCTTATGGATCGGAGCGAACAACTTGTTCATGTTAACTACCTATGGAAGCCAGAGATCTGCTTACACTGCAAAGTGTTTGGTCATATGTCGGAATTGTGTGAATTAAGGCTAGAGCATGTGCATGAGGAGAACCACATTCAAGAAAAAGATAATGTTGTTGAGAAAAGTGAAAAACAAAAAGGGGAAAAGAATTTAGGGACACAAAAATGGAAGAAGGTTGCAAGGAGAAAGCAAGTGTACAAGATCAGTGAAACACAGAAAATAAGGGTAGTGATCAGAAAACATGGTAGTAATCTGCCAGTGGGTGATGGCAGTGTGCAGCTAGAAAAAACACTTGAGAATAAGGCATCCACTTCGAGAAATAACAAAGAAAACTCTCAGCTTCCTTTGGACAACAACAATGATCAGATGCCTGAAGCACAAGAGATTGAGGAATCTACCTCGACAAAAAACATAGAAAACATGGGGACTCCAAATGGGAAATAAGACCTGTATGGTATCACAGAGCATAATAGATTCAAAGCACTGTCAATTATGGAGGAGAATGATGGAGTGGAGCAAGCAACAAATTTGGAAGACTCGGTGGTTAATACTGAACGTAACAAAACATGCACAGAAGATGTGTGCACGATGCCTCCATGTGCACACAAAACTGCTTTGCCTTCAGGCCACATTTCCAAAACTACCTCGCTGCCCAACCCGAAAACCAAACAAACAACACCATCCTCATCCCATAATCATTTTGACGACATTGTCCTCAATGTCATGTCTTCCCCCTGAGCCTTACTCCCACATTCCTCCACCTCCTGGTTATTCTGACATGCCCATTCCATCCAATTATCCAACTACATCTTCCTCCAAGCCTCGCCATCCCCATTCCAAATCCAAATACAAATACAAAGGTGGCATCTACCAAAGCAATAAATCCATTCTTGATTTTAACAATTCCAAGATCTCCTCTACCACTGAAATCCTTCCCGAAACAAGTACAAGCCTTTCTTCTGCAACCAGAAGCAAGACAAATCATAATTCAATTATAAACAGTCTACCTTAATGACACAAGCCTTTGGAGTGTGGAATATAAGAGGAGCCCATCTCGAAACTAAACTTAACCAAGTCAAAACCATCATTTTAGATCATAATCTTCATCTCATAGCCATCCTTGAAACTAAACTCAATCTAGCTCTCAGCTCTAAAGAAGCTCATCATCAACCCTTCATGGAAAACCTATCACAATCTTCATGACGCTCCTTATAGGAGAATTTTGATTCTCTATAACCCGAACATCTACAGTTGTCCCTGATTCTCTCTCACAAACAATTCATACACTCTCATCTTCTTCACATCCCTACATCCAAAACCATGTATTTAACTATTGTGTATGCTAATAATATTGCCCACTGCAAACAACCTCTTCATGAATACCTCCCCCACCTAGCCCAAAATACCCATCCTTGGACCGTTTCTGGGGATTTTAACTGTGTCCTTAGTCCTAATGATCGAATAGGTGGAAACGCAGTTACCTTAAAAGAGACCTCGCCTCTGAACACTTCCATAAACTTCTCTAATCTCATTTATGTTTCGTTTGCTGGAGCCAGATATTCTTGGGACAAAAAAAGTAGGACTGGAAGAAGAATATACATTAAAATTGACCACACTTTTTGTAACTATCCATCTTTAACCTCCTGGCCAACTTTGACAACCTACCTCCCCCCTTCTCTTTGATCACTCTCCCCAAACCATA
Organism: Allium cepa; assembly: GCA_030765085.1. Lineage (NCBI taxonomy): Eukaryota > Viridiplantae > Streptophyta > Magnoliopsida > Asparagales > Amaryllidaceae > Allium > Allium cepa. The sequence continues at coordinate 714,787,243 of CM060943.1, read as the reverse complement.
CACATGAAAACTGGAAGCTTGAAAAGAAAGTCCTCTTTTAAATTTTTTAATATTTGGACATTAGAGCCTGATTTTTTGAATATTGTTAAAGAAGCTTGGAGTACTAACATCACTGGTACTCCCATGTTTGTTTTGCAGCAAAAGATGAAGAACACGAAAAGAACTCTTGGATCTTAGGCTAGAAGCAGATTTGGCAAAGCTGACCTCCTCTCTTGGGATTTCCTTGGCCAATGCTCGATCATAAGCAATGCAAAACCTAGAAAACACTAAATTGGTTAATATCGAATACAAACTTCAAGACCAATACCAAAAGGCTATAGAAATAGAGGACGACATGAGAAGACAGAAGCTCGGACTCTAGTGGAATACTCTTGGTGACAGGAATACAAAAATTTTCCATGACAGCCTAAATATTAAACACTCCAAATCCCACATACATAGCATAATAGACCGATCTGGGAGGTTATTTCTACTCCTCTTGAAGTCGATAATGCTTTCCTTGATTACTTTACATATCCCCTTGGGAATGCAAATGATTTCCAGCCTGATCTATCTATCCTCAGTGACCTGGACCTCCCTTGTCTTGGTACGGAGCATGTTGCTTTCTTTTCTTCTAAAGTGAAAGATGATGAAATAAAGCAAAGTATTTTTGAAATGAACAAGGAATCATGCGGAGGACCAGACAGATTCAATGCAAACTTCTTTACTAGTTGTTAGGGAATCATCAAAAATGATCTTGTTAGAGCTGTGAATAGCTTCTTCACTCACAATAAGATGCTTTCTAGAGTTAACACAACCAACATTGCTTTAATTCCCAAAACTGACCATCCTATCACTGTTTTGGAATTCAGACCTATCTCCTGCTGCAATACCACATATAAGTGCCTCTCCAAAATCATTGCTAGTAGGCTAAAGGCTATGCTTCCTTCCCTCATATCCCCTAACCAAGCAGCTTTCCTGCAGGGGAGAAGCATCCTTAACAATGTGCTCCTCTCCCATGAACTTCTCATGGATTACAATAAAGCCACTGTCAGCCCTAGAGCCATCTTAAAACTTGACATAAGGAAAGCATATGACACAGTTCAGTGGTCCTCAATCTCCATACTCCTTGCCAAGATGAACTTCCCTCCACATTTTGCCTCTTGGATATACACCTGCATCTCTTCAGTACACTTCACCTTAAATTACAATGGAAAGACTATTGGCTATTTCAAGAGCAGGCAAGGAATCAGACAAGGCTGCCCAATGTCTTCTTGCATTTTCATCCTTGTCATGGAAGTTCTAACAACTATGATAAACCATGAGATTGCCTGCAATAAGATTCTCACCCACCCCAAATGTAAAGATCCATTAATATCTGCCCTTATGTTTGCTGATGATCTTATAGTTTTCACCAAACCTACTACTTAGTCTATCGGCAGCATCATGGAAGTTCTCAATGCATTTCACAAATTCAGCGGGCTTGCCATTAATTATAACAAGTCCTCTATTCATATTGTAGGAGTTTCTGCCTCAACATCCCTTTCTCTGATGCACATCTGCCACCTTCCTCATGCTCCAGAATCATTATCATACCTTGGGATTCCCATGATCTCCTCCAAAATAACCACAAACCAGTGTATGCATCTATATGAAAAGGTTACTAACTCCATGAATGGTTGGGCTAGTAGATACCTCTCTCAAGCTGGAAGACTGGCCCTCACTAAATCTATCATATTCTCATATACAACTTACTTGAGTAGAAATTTCATCCTCCTAAGAAGCTTATTCATATGATCAAGAAGGCTATGTGTAATTTCTATTGGAATGGATGCATCCATTCTACCAGTCTCAAGCCTATTAGCTTCAGAAAAGTTAAACAAAGAAGAACCTGTGAGGCCTTAGCATCATTAATATCAGAAATTGGAATATGCCTGCCTTATGCGCTCATCTGGACAATTTACTAAACTCTAAAAACAATATATGGGTAACTTGGACAAAGAAGTACAACCTACGTAATAAATCATTTTGGTGCATGGAAATCCCGCAAGGGTGCAGCTGGACTGGGAGATCCATTCTGAACCTAAGACCCATGATGATGCCTTTCCTAGAACACATAGCCTCCCCTAATGGAACTGTCAGCTTTTGGAATGATCCTTGGGCCAAGAGCGGGCTTGTTCTAAGAAAAATAATGTCATACAATCAAAGAATCCAATCTAGAATACCATGTATGCCAAAGCTAAGGATTACATTTATGATGGTACTATCACCATGCCTTACTCTAGCGACCAGCACATTCGGCAGCTATGGCATGGGATCAGTAGGCAACATTATCTTGCAGTTTCTGTCGATAGGGTTTTGTGGTCTGCTGATCTTGTAGAACATTCCATTTCCAAAGTCTATGACTGCTTAAACCATGGACCTGATATGCCCCGATTTGCTTGGAAAAAGAGAGTATGGAACCGATACTATAAAGAAAATGACAACTTACTATTATGGAAGGTGCTAGGAAATGCTCTGAATTTCAAGGACAAACTGTTCAATATTGGTATGGCTATTGATGCAACATGTTGTTTCTGTCACGATGAACATGAGACGAATCTTCACCTGTTTTTCAATTGCAAGGTGGTGCATTGCTTGTGGCAGAAAATTATGATAATCCTTGGCCATGGCAGCAGGTCTAGAATCAGCAACGTAGAATGGTGCAACATATACAGAGCAACTAGATGGAAAAACGACACGAGTATGTTGATGTTGCTTGTTCTCAAAAAGTTCATACGAAGATATGGAGAGAAAGAAATGAAAGAATCTTCAATGGAAAGAATAAAAATGAAATTGAGATATGGAATGAACTGGTTAATGCTATCAGGGCTGGTGTGAGATTCAGCTCATATAGTTATGGGAGTCTTATAACAGGGATGTGGAACTGATTTGCGGCCTTGCTGCTTTTTTGTTTAGTTTCCTTTTGTTTTTGGCTTTTTCCTTTTTTCCTTTTCTTTTGTGCCGTAGTTTTGTTATGGTGCAAATTTCTTTTATTGTGTTTGCAATAAACTGGTAGGTGTCCAGTCAACCCTGCTTATCTTTGCTAAAAAAAGAATTATAATTAATTGAATTTAATTATAGTGAATTTGAACACCATAATTAGTGTAATAACCAATACTGAATTGTTATATAAACCTGTATTAAGTCATTGTAAATGTCTAAGTGATTAAAAATGGTGAAAATTTGTTAACAATGAAATTTTAATGAAAAGGTGGTTTAATTAATTAATTATTAATTAATTTAATTAACGTGAAAATAGCCATTTTGGCCACTGACTTGGATTTCGACGAAACCAGTTTCATCGGATCCGTAATAGTAAATTATTATAGGATTTTAAGTTTCGCAGCGATCGAACTTGTCATTTGATCGTACGGACTCGAAACACCTAGAAATCAATTTAATTGAAATTCAATTGAAAACAATTTGAAATAGGTTGATTTCAACATAACTTCTTCACACGATGGAATTAGGACCTAATATCTGTTCCATTGAGATATTGAAAACATCTATTTAGATATATGGAATTACCCATTTTCGTTCCGAAGACAAAACGGGCTTTTCAGGTCGTTTATTGTTCAACTTCCAAATCGATCTGATCCATCCATTTTATTTCTGACCTACCTATAAATAGCTCAATATAAACCCTAATTCTTTCTCATTCCTCATTTACAGCGTGCACATTTCTTTCTCATCTCCTCTTTTTAATGACATACAAACAAAACCCTAATTCCTAAATTGCAAATTCAATTCCAAAATTCAGACTCCTCAAAATGCATCAAATTATATATCGAGTTGAAGCTCTTGAAGAATGCAAGTCAAATCTGCTGTCCGTTTTCCGATTTGGATTTGTGTTGGGCCGGAATTGCCTTAAACAATCATGGTTGTTCATCGTGTCTTGATCAACGTGGTCGGATCGTCGAATCGACGTTACCATCACGTTGAGAGGGACATGCGTTGTTCATCTATGGGGTTCACTTGTCGAATTGACGATTAGATCTTCGTGATTAATTGGAATAGGGTTTCGAAACCCTATACGTTGTAGGTACAACGCTTGGATGGGGGGCACGGAGGTTGGTCTAAGGCCGTGCGTGGGTGCGCCTCATTCAGGCGAGTCCAATGGTATGTATGGTAGAGGCATTTGTGGCCTAAGACGGCGGCGAACTTCGGTCAACGTCGGTCATGTTGGATTCGTTTGCATTCAGTCGAGAATTGGGTTTCGCATGATAGTTGAGTACGTGGCAGGTGATTTGTTATAATAAAATGTTTTGTTTATTTTAATTTAATTTAATTTTCAAATGTTCTAACTCAAATAAATTTTACATACGAGATCCGATTCACACGCGTTTGTTTTACTGGGATGTATCAAAATTCCAGACATTTTGACGCCGGTTTAGATGAATTCTGAGATCGTTTGAATTTGGGCCCTAAATTGGATTTTAAATCGATACAAATTCAAAGGTGGGTGTTTTTACCCACTCATAACTTCTAAAATTTCTTATGTTAGTTAAACTTAATTTGTGATGTGATTTGGAATTTATCTATGGCTGTTTCGCATATAAAAATTGCTATTAAGGTTAATGTGAATTTATTTTGAATTAAATTACCATTTAATTTATTATTGAAATTAAATTGCTATTTAATTGCTTGTTATTGATAATTAGCCAATTGTTGAAATTTATTAATTGAGTCGGATGATGATTATGATGGATGTTTGGTTGTTGATATTGAACGATGGATTTCTTGTTTGAGTTATATACTATTATCACTCTGCAAGTTCCTATGGTTATTATTCAAAAAATCATTATGGGTTGGAATGATATATACCCGAACGATCTATAGATTAGGAAAAAATCGTTATACGTTCAAATGATAGACTCGAGCGATTTTATGGGTTTTTAAATTAATTCAGGACCGCTGTTTGAAATGATATATAACCGTAAAATTTTAAATTGCGGATTAAAATGAAAAATACCCGTCTCACTTGACCCTATGGTAGAGATTATATACAAACACCCGATTGGTTAAATTAAATGATTTTAAATACTTAATTTTTGAATCCTATTAAAATGATATTTTGAAATAAAATTTGATTATATAAATTGAACTATTATCGAAATTCAAGTTATGTTAAAAATTGAAAATGGTTTAAAGAAATTGTTAAAAGAATTTGATTAAAAATTTCAAAGTTGAATTTGGAATATAAGTAAAATTTATCAGAATTGAGTTATGTGAATTGTATGAAACATAACTTTGTAATGTATTGAAATTGGAATAAATTAAATTGATATTTCAAGCATGGATTGAAATCAATATAAAATTTAATAATTTTATTGAGAGTTTGAATTGAAAGATTTAAATTGGGTTTTGTGATTTGGAAATGTGTAATGGTCCAGATATGTTGAAATAAAATAAATAGTTAAATTTATATTAATTTCAAATTCATATCTAATATAAACTGCTTTAAAAATATATTATTTTATAAATTCTAATTATTAATATTTCAAAATTTTCAAACTATTTTAACCTAAATTAACTATATAAATTATTTTAACCTATTTTAAACCAATTTAATTTATTTTCAACTAATTTAACCATTTATTTTAATATTAATTAAAATTAATCTATTTGAATTGAATTTAATATATTTTAATTGCATTTTAACTATTTTAAATCTATTCAAATATATTGAATCAAGTTAAAAATATTTTTAATCTATTTTAAATTATTTTATAGTATTTTAACTATTTAAATTTTTTTAAAACTGTTTATAACTATCTAAACCATCTTTCTAATTTTCAAACTAAATAAAGTAGATGTGTTTATATTTTAAATCCTCGATTTTAAAGTGAATATGGTTACATGATGTTATAATCTAAGTTAGGATTTAAATGTTATAATTAATTGAATATGATGATTTTGAAGTGATGATTTAACCTAATTGGAAATATGATTTTAGAAAGAAATTATGATTTCGGAAACGGTATGATTTCAAAGTGAATATGATTTCGAAAGTTATATGGTTTTGATAAAATGATAATTTGATAAAATTGTGAACTGACTTTTGGAATTTAAAAGGACCATCCGGTGTGTAATAAGCAGTTGATTGTTGAAGAGACCGGCATCAGATATTGTCATACTCTCTGCTAATACCGAAAACCACTTTAACAACTGTATACGTGATGGAGATTCCAGAATTGAAGCAGGATGGTTTGGTGAACGATTCTGTATGAGGTATTTACGTGACCCTGACTTCCATAAATCATCTTGATGTGGCTAAAACAGGAGCTATACCAGGCCAAGTGGGGTCGTTCTCTCGATCGGGCACATTTCTTTGATACCATTCTATTGCTCTGTGATTGATTTGGTGGCCATCCTTGATTTTGATTTAGGAGTGTGTTACGAGGTGGACAGTAGTAGATGCTATGCGCTACCACCAGTTCGGGAGTGCAATTGGTATATCTACCCTGGCATTGCTTCGAGTGTCATGTTCACATGCCCTAGCGCGCCTTCTATGAGTTTGTTTTGTACCATACCTATGGAGTGCCCTCTGATAGTCCTTCAGTGTACCGGGGGGGTGGTTACAGTACTGTACAGACTATGGGAATATATAAAATGCGTTAAGGGGGATATGGGTAACACCTTAATGCCATTTTAATACTTTTACTTTACTATAGACATATTATAATAGCGTATTGTACGACATAGTAGATAGTTTAACAGATCCTTAGGAGATGTAAATCTTGAACATCTCTTAAGTTATTGCACTCACGTTAGACACTAGATAGGAGATGTCAAACCCCATAAACATATCTAACGCCGTCACACTCATATTTACCTTTGATTTAACTTAGATAAGATCTTTTAGTTTTGACTCGAGTGTTTTGTCTTTTCAATTCGCTCGGGTCAGCCTGAGCATTTCAGAGTTGAAGACCTTAATCCTAAAAGACGATGACGAAGATTTGTACTATTACTATTTATGATATGTATTTCACTACATCACGCTGTTCCACTGCATTTATTTATTTATTCTTGTTGTCTGTAACTCTGATTCTATATTTTATTAGTATAATCAAATTTATTTGTAAATGGCTTCATGAACTGTTATTTGATTATTATATTTTTTCATTCCGCTGCGAGATTCTGTATTTTTTTATTTCTTTCTCTTTTTCTAATTTACCCCAATAACACTCTACCCTTTTGAATGTTTTGAGTTGGCATATGTGTCTGCTTAAAACGTCCAAAAAGGCAGGTTGTTACACCAGGTCGAAAGCCACACTAAGTTTTAGATCCGTGTGTCAAGAAGTGCGGGTTGTTAGGAACCCATAGGATAGATTTAGAGGGTCACGTATTGGTACAAGAGGGGAATGGTGGAAGGACATATTCCCTTATGCATGCTCGTTATTGACAAGGACACACAAAAATGAAGGTATTAGCCTTGATCATTAATTATAAGTTTAATTATACTTTACAATTCCACTGTGATTTTTTATCAATAGTACTCTAATTTACTCTTGTTTATTTTCAAGATACCAACCTGAATGATTTGTACTTTTATGGACTTAGATTTTGATTGAGCGCAAATTCATAATGTTGAGGCAAGGGTTGTTACATTCACACATTTGAATACTTAGGTCAGACGTCTGAATCATTACTGGGTTTCTTCCCAAGATATTCCAAGCTAAATTTGATTCTTTTAGATTTTTGGATTATTAATTCTGAAGTTTGGTCCCCTTAAAAATTTATGGTTTTGTTATACTCAAACATCTGAAATAATCACTCGGACCTTTAAGTTATAATAATCTTGAAAACTTGATGTTAGACTTGTACAATATAACTTTGATTATTTTGAAATATTATAGGTAAGCGTATTCATTAAAGGATATTATAAATCATATTCTAGACTTACTTTGACGATAATACTTAACAATTGGTCTTCAATGCTTTGACTGAGGAAGCTTATCGTCTATATTTTGGAAATATCATACAAAAGATAATGTTATGTGATATATATAGTTGTGTCATATCTAAGAGTTGGAATTTATATTGCAATGGACATGTTATCCCCTCCATATACCTATACGTTGTCTAATATATATATATATATATATATATATATATATATATATGAATATATATACATATGTGTGTGTATATAATATAAAATTATATGGAGCCTTTAAGGAACATGATTCTGAGGTAGGAATGGTTCTCATGGCCCTAAAAGGAGGGAGGATATGCTACACTTTACAGCTAGATTTTTAAGCGACAAATATTGAAGCTGAGTATGAAGCGTTGATCATGGCGATTAAGATAGCGAAGGAACTAGGAGTCAAGACATTGAATATATTCATTAACTCTCAATTGGTGGTCTACTAGGTAAAAAAAAAAAATTATAGGCTAAAGGAGTGAGATTTGCCCCTCACATAATGAGATTGTTGGAACTACAGAATGATATCAAGCATTACATGATAATGCATATACCTGGAGAAGAGAATATGAAAGCTGATACCCTTGCCAAACTGGCCAACACTGGCGATGCAAAACTGTTGTTTCCAATAAAGGATTCTACTGAATGGAAGGAACGAACGATGAAAGCTCCTATGAAAAGTACCTCGGCTAATTATGCAGGAAGAAGTGTATATAGGAAAGGATTCTCAGTGCTCTTGTTGAGAAATGTTAACAAGGAAGAAGTTAAGAAAATTCTTGTAGACATGCATGAAGGAATTTATGGTGATCATGCTGGAGGGAAAACATTAGTACCTCATAAAATTCTCAATGCTCTTGTTGAGGTCTTCTCCATGGATACTTTTGTTGATGGCTAATCAGGATATGGCTGACTACTTTAGAAGATATGACAAGTGTCAGAGGTTTGCAAAAATATTGATAGCTCCATCCACAAATCTTATGAAAATGGTTAGCCCATAGCCATTTTCGTATGGGGAATAGATATTGGTGTGCTACCGGTGTCGAGAGGCAGAGAAAAATATGTAATAGTGGCTATAGGATACTTCATAAAATGGGCTGAAGCTAAACTGCTTATAATGATCACTTCGAAGAAAGTGATCAACTTTGTAGTAAAGAACAATTGTGCAGATTCAGAGTCCGATGGAAGATAATAACTGATAATGGAACTCAATTTTAGGGTGTCGACTTTAAAGAATTTTGCACTGGGTACCACATTGAGAAAAGCTTCATGATAGCAGCACACAAACAAGCGAATGGATAGGCTGAGGTGATGAACTAGATCATCAAATCCGTCATTAAGAAGAGAATGGAAATAGCCATGGACATCTAGGTGGACCACTAGCATTACGAGCTTATCCGACAACCAATAAGTTCGCACTGGCCATATTCCATTCACATTGGCGTACGAAACTGAGGCCATGATACTTATTGAAGCCGAAGTCGCTTTACATAGAAAATTACACCATGATCCTAAGATGAGCAAGGAACTCTTACTTGAATCCCACGACTTAGTTACAGAAAGAAAAGAGGCTGATTTAAGGGTAGCTACTCACTAGATGAGAGTAGCAAAATAGTTCAACACCAGAGTCGAAAACCATAACTATGAGATAGGAGACCTCATTTTGAAACAGGTCTTTTCGAGTATGAGGGAACTTGGTCCAAAATAGGAAGGTTCTTATGTGATTTTATAGAAGCTTAGAGATGGAACTTTCAAGTTGTCGACTATTGAAGGAATCCCAATTCTGTAGGCGTGGAATGGTGATCAATTGTGGCAACCTGTTAATCAAGTTTCAATGTAATAAGGTGATGATTGCCATTCCTTTGTTCAAAAAATAAGTTGACTTTCTTTTATCGATGAAACTGTATTCTTTAAGTCTGATTCCATGTTGCATGATCATTGGCGCAATCAGATATTCTATTTTGAAAAGTCGGATGTCTAGGTACTTTGAGATGGGTATCGATGAACTGCGTCGATCCATAATCGGATCACTGGAGTATAATCGTACTGGGGTCAATTAGACGATTTGCTCCTATATATCTATTCCTTGGCTAACGCCTAGAGGCAGGCAAGGTCAAAGCCTAATTATAGGAGATAAGAAACTAGGCAGTGATTCCAAAGATAAGAATCAATATGGAATTGAATAATATATCCATTCATTTGATGGAACCACCTGGGTTGATTTCTTAGATGCACTCGGACACTCTCTCTTCATGTTCCCAAATTGATTGCGGTTGGAGCATTTGATTTTAGCAATGCCTGCTTTACAATCTCTTGCCACATGCCCATACCTTGGAACTTCTTGCACTTAAACTTTGGCTTCTTTATCTTATCCTTAGCTCCCATCCGGCTTCAACGGTGGTCTTGTTAAACTGGCTCCACCTCGATCTTCTTAGGTTCCTCCTTTATATTTGAACAACAATGCCATCTCAACCAAGCTCTCAAAAGTAACTCTGGTTAGTTCATGGCTCAAAGAAATACCTCTTAAAGATGGATTCAACTCCTTAGAAAACTGCATGTCCTTTTTTGCCAGTGTCTTGATCAGGTCTGGACCATACATTGTTAGCTAATTAAACTTATTTACAAACTCTTTGTCACTACGGTCACATGTTCCACATGAATAAACTTCTGTAATGACCTGTATTTTTAACTATTTTAAATTATTAAATTTAATACGATTATTGGATAAAAATTGTTAGAAATAAATTTTTTTAATGTTTTATTTATATAATTTATTTAACATGAATTCGAATAAAATTTTGAAATAAACAATTACGAAGATTTGGAAAATAATAAGTATTGAAATGAATTTTATGTATTGAATGTATTTATAATCAATAGTTGGATTAAATAATAAATGTTGACTTATTTAGCCGAAAATAAATTAATTGCCGATAAATAAAATTCATTTAGATTTTAATATTGGATAATTACATTATTTAAATTTTAATATTGGAAATTATTTCAGTAATGAATTTTGAAATGAAAATGAATGAAAATGATTTCGAAAGTTGATTTAAATTTTATTTAAAATAGAATGATGATAATAAACTTTTAAAATTGAATTTGAAGTGATTAGGTTAATTTTTGAAATTACTTGTTTTAATTGACGTATAGAAATAACTATTTTGGACATTGTTTCGGATTCTAACAAAACCAGTCATCGGATCTGTAAAGTGAACTATTATAGGATTTCAAGTTTCACAGTGACCGAACTTATCGTTTGGTCGTGCGAGCTTCAAATGCGTAGAATTTAATTTTAAAATTTAATTAAAATAATTTTATTTTGAAATGCTATCTTCTGAATATGATGGAATTAGCTCCCAAGGCTAGCACCACTGCATTAGGAATGAGGGTATAACATATAAGACACCAGGCGACACGTCTCATTTTAAGTTCGAGAATTTCAAACATTGTGAAGCTAGATATTTTCTAATTATAATAATATATATAAATTCACTCCTCGATAATTCGTATAACCCGCATACATTATTGTCCATCCCGTACACCCCCTCTCCTCTCGTTTTAGAATTTTTGCAATTCGATAGTGATGGTAAAAAAGAGCCGTAGTCAAAGTCACGTTGGCTGTTGCCTGGGTGGAGGCGCGCGTAGCTAGTTGAACGCGAGAGAGTGTGAGGCGCGGCGGATGAGGGAAGGGCGACGGCAAGATGGCCTCCGTTTAGGGTTTACGAGGCTAAGATCCACATGACATGCTCGTGTGCAAATGGGGATGGAGGTCTGGAGGCTACGGCAGCGTGCAAGGGAGATGGTGCATCTCGCGGTGGTTGTCGATCAAGCTTAGGTCGCCTGAGGCTGTGCATGCATGTAGGGTTTTGCTCGCGATTATGGGTTCATGTGCATTCATGTACATGAGTGAAGGAAAAATTCATGTTTTAATGAGAGCCAGGGTTAGGTGAGGATTAGATTAAATAATTTTTTATTAAGTTGTTAATTATATTTAATTATCTCGTTATATTAAAATCCATGACCTTTTCATGTGAGGTCCAGTTTGAACGAAACGAATTGCATTAGAATTATATCGGCGTCTTGTACGAGGTGAAATTAAATTGTCATTAAATTGAACTGATCATTTGACCATCGGATAGAAAATTATATGCGGACACTGAATTGGTTAAATGATTTTAAATTCTAAAATTTGAATTTATTAAATGATTTTGATTTAAAGAAATAAAAATGGAATTTATGAGAATTGCTTTAATTTAGAATTCAAGTTTTGAAATCAAAATTGGAAAAGAAATTGTTTTAAGAATTATTTTGAAATGTGAAGTGAAAATCGACATATGACTGGAATTACTGAAACTAAAATTGTTTTAAGGGTTTGAACTTTTACTTGAACTTCAAAGTTATTTAAGTAAAATGATATAAATGGATATTTCTAAATTTGGCTCGAAATTGAATTATTTTAAAGATTTGAAAATTAAATTGAACATCATAGTTAAATTCGATTTAAATGATTTAAATCGATATTTTAAAATTGAACTCGAAATTGATATAAATTGAAATGGTTTAAATTGAGAATTGAATTGAAATTAATTAAAATTGGAGTTGAAATTAATGGGAATTAATTTGGAACTGAGATTAAAATTGATTTGAATTAAAATTGGGAGCAAAGTTAATTCGAATTGAAATTGAAGCTGAGTTGACTTGAATTGAGTTGAAATTGTTGGCGGTTTGAATTGAACGATTTATAATAGAATCAATTTGACTTTGAAACTATTTTTGAATAAATTATTTTAATATAGACTTTTTAAATCTGTCTTTTTAAATATTCAAATTATTTTGATTTTCCAAGCTATTTTACTTTATAAACCATTTACGATACTTAAACTATTTATATTAAACTATTTAAAAACTATTAAAATATTTTCAAAAATTCAAACTGGTCAGTGTGGGGACTGTTTATATTTAATGTTATCCCGCCTTTTGGCAAGGCCATGATACCAAAAGATTAATCGAAAACAAAAGACAGTTTGTCTCAAAGATTGGTTACATATTGTTTCACCATGGATATCGATGAATTTTGTCCGAACCCGGATCAGGCTACGATTGATAGGACACAACAACCAAAGTCATGAGAGCCAACGTTTCAAATTTCAAGTCAATCCGAGTCCGTATGTCCAAGTTATGATCGATGCAACTTGGAGGAGATAACCCTGTTTTCGCATCCATCACTAACCCACAGTTCAAATCGATCGCGTTCGCCTTGATCAGAATAGCCTCATCTTTGTATCCATCAGTGATCCATGTTTCGAATCGATCATTTCCATATCCATCATCCCGTCACAGTTCGTATTGATCTACTTTGTATCCATCCTCAAGCATTAGTTCGTATCGATCGACTTCGTCAACAAGTAACTCGCTTCGTATCGATCGATTAATATCTAGTTAGTATCTATAGAGGATGCATTTGTTCGAATCCATCAGATAGCCTTGGTTCGTGTCCATTAGGCGACCTTAGTTCGTATCCATCACAAATATCACCTTCCATCAATACGAACTAAGCCATCTCCTTCGATTCGAACCGGGCATACTGCAAATCGATATGAAGTGCACGTTGTTGATCGGTTTGAGCTATGTAACGGCCCTCGATACAAAGGAGGCGAAGTTCAAGGGGTGACCCAGTCGATTGGCATAAGAAGTGGATCGATCCGAGGAGTGTGCGCCATGTCATCTCGAAGACACGTGCATCCATCGATTCGAAGACATGGATTCGAAGTGATCGACTCGAAGCAAACAGCCAACCGAGAAACTTCAACTCGTATCGATCATAACTCACAATCCACCAATCCAAATGCTACAAAATTTTCACAGGAGCTTACGTACAAGCTAAAGAACAATCATGCCAAGTTTCAGCCCGATTGGATCATTTTTTAATCGATACGAAATTGTTTCGTATCGATCACAGATCGAGTCGAAACTTGGTGGGGTCGGTCGCGTGGGCCCACTCTTGTGCCAGAAGAAGTCTCCCAAAGTTTGAGCACGATATCAGCCTCCTACACCTATAAATAGCCCCTTGAAGCCTATGGAAAAGGGATCTTTTGGCTATTCAACGTCCAGATTCTACCGGATTCAATTCTACATCTTACCATCACCGTTGTATTCGAACTTCAGAGCTATAATCAACTATACGACATACGACATAACAGTTACAATGACTTAACAAAATACAGATTTATCACAACACTTAACCCGTGTACGACTTATCTTCTAAGCGACTCAACTCCCAGCACCTTAACTCCTCCGAGTGACTTGAGGCTTCATTAGGTCATGACGTATTTTCACTTGACTCCTTAGGTCGCGGCCGACCTAAAACATGCTCTGGTTTATTTAACTCGTTGTTAACTCGTGGCCGACTTAAATCCGAGGCTTCCTCCACACGACTTAAGGTGTTGTTAACCCGTGACTTGTTATTACGTGATTCATTAGGTCGGAGACGACCTATAACTTCCTTTTTAAGTCGCGGACGACTCAAGTTAGGTCGTGGATGACTCATAGCTGCTGTGTCGTTAGGTCGTATACGACCCCTCAAATCTGAGCAACTTAAGTCCCCATTAACTCGTAACTCCTTCTCTTCATTCTTGTTAAGTCGTAGGTCTTTCCTCCAAGCTTTGTTAAGTCGTAGACGGCTTAAACTTCCTGAACGACTCAACAACATAGCCTTGTCCAAACGACTTAAAGTTCTTGAATCATTCAAACTTGTTGATTCCGTAGTTCGTGCTGCATCATCCTCCCCTGGTTTAGAAAAATTCGTCCTCGAATTTGTAAATTCCTCTACACCAGATTGTTCATCCCCATAATACGGCATAAGATACTTAACATTGAACACTTCAGAGGTGTACACATCCTCCGGCAGCTTCAAATTATAAGCATTGTCATTAATCCGTTTCACCACTTCGACAGGACCAATTTTTCTGGCCTTCAACTTGTTATAAGCGCCCACTGGAAAACGATCCTTCGTTAACACAGCGTAAACCAAATCACCTTCCTTGAATTCAACACTTCGTCGTTTCAAGTCTGCAATCTTTTTGTATTTCTCATTCGACTTCTCCAATCGTTCCTGAACGATTTTATGACATTCAGTCAACCCTTCAACAAAGTCTATAGCTCGTTTAACCGTCCCCTTCGCTTGTGGCACTACTGCTAATTCCAATGGTCCCCTGGGTAGATTTGAATATACAATCTAAAATGGACTGAATCCCGTACTACGATTCACTGAATGATTATGTGCAAATTCTGCCTGGCATAACTTCATGTCCCAACTTCTCAGATTGTCTTTCACCAAACATCGTAACAAATTTCCCAATGATCTGTTAACAACTTCGGTCTGTCCATCTGTTTACGGATGATATGAGCTACTAAAGTTTAACTTCGTTCCCACCATCTTCCACAAACTTAACCAAAAGTGACTCAGAAAACGAGTATCTCTATCCGACACAATAGACTCTGGCAATCCATGTAGTCGATAGATCTCCTTGAAAAATAACCGAGCAACATGAACAGCATCCGCCGTCTTCTTACAAGCAACAAAATGTGCCATCTTCGAAAATCTGTCCACCACAGCAAATATAGAATTATTTCCCCTTTGAGTTCTAGGCAAACCTAAAACGAAATCCATGCTGATATCAACCCATGGTTTAGAGGTACAGGTAACGGCATATACAATCCCGCATTCGTCGCTGGCCCCTTTGAAACCTGACAAATATGACACCTTTCCACAAAACCTCTCTACCTCTTTCCTCATCGATGGCCAAAAATAAGATTGAGAAATTAACTGCAAAGTACGATCTCTACCCACATGGCCTTCTTCGTGCAACTCTTTGATAATCTTCATTCTCAAACTGCTCTCTGGAATACATAATCGATTTCCTTTAAACAAGAATCCATCAACCAACATGAATTCAACAGTATTTCCATCCTTAACTTTCTCAACAAACTTTGCAAAGTAAGGATCTTCGTCAATCAACTCTGGCAATAATTCAAACCCCATCACCTCAACTTTCATTGTAGTCAACAAATGATTCCTCCTACTCAAAGCATCGGCTACACGATTCGTTACCCCAGATTTATGTTTCACGACAAAAGTAAACTGTTGTAAATATGCAATCCACGATGCATGTCTCGCTGAAACCTTATCCTGCCCCTGTAAATGCTTCAACGCCTCATGATCAGTGTAAAGGACAAACTCTTTCTGAAATAGATAATGCCTCCAATGTTTAACAGCTTGCACAACAGCATAAAACTCAACATCGTATGTACTATATCTCATCTTTTCCCCTGATAACTTCTCACTGAAATATGCAATAGGTCTTCCACACTGACTCAACACTCCTCCAATTCCAACCTTTGATGCATCAGTGTGTAGCTCAAACAACAACTGAAAATCTGGTAATACAAGAATTGGCGCTGTCGTCAAAAGTTCTTTGATTCGTTCGAAAGCAACCCCCGCTTCCTCCGACCAAGAAAACTACTTCCCTTTCATACAATCAGTAATCGGTGCCATCACGCTACTGAAGTGTGGAATGAATCTTCGGTAGAATGATGCCAATCCATGAAAACTTCTAACTCCAGTGATAGTTCTCGGCTGTGGCCAATTTCTAATAGCTTCAACTTTACTCTGGTCCACCTGGATTCCCTTCTCAGATACAACATATCCCAAGAATAAAACACTTCGAGTCATGAACACACATTTCTTCGTGGCTGCATAAAATTGTTCCTCACGAAGAATAATCAACACCTTTCTCAAATGCTCTACATGCTCCTATGTACTCGCACTATAAATCAGAATATCATCGAAATAAACCACCACAAACTTCCCAATGTACGGTCTAAAAATTTGATTCATCACCCGCATGAATGTAGTAGGTGCATTTGATAAACCAAATGGCATAACCAACCATTCGTATAACCCCTCTCTCGTCTTGAAGGCTGTCTTCCATTCGTCTCCAGGTCTAATCCGAATCTGATGATAACCACTCTTCAAATCAATCTTCGAAAAGATAGTAGCCCCACTCAACTGATCCAGCAAGTCATCCAACCTTGGCATAGGAAACCTGTAGCGAACAGTAATCTTGTTCAAAGCTCTACTATCGGTACACATTCTCCATGTTCCATCCTTCTTCGGCACCAACAAGGCTGGTACGGCACAAGGACTCAAGCTTTCCTGAACACGTCCCTGTTCTAACAACTCTTCCACTTGCCTTCGTAACTCCTCATGTTCCTTCGGACTCATTCGGTAATGTGGTCGATGTGGTAACACTGCTCCCGGAACAAGATCGATTTGATGTTGAATGTCTCTTAGTGGCGGTAACTCCTTGGGCAACTCCTCTGGAAATACATCTTCAAATTCTTTCAAAACTGGTTTAGCTTCTTCTGGAATTTCAACCTCTTCGTGACTCTCTCGTCCAATCAACAAATAGACTTCAGGCTCATCTTCAACTTAAACTCCTTCAAAGATAATAAAGTTTTCAGCTCTTCGATCTCCTCTAGCTTGCTCTCCTTATGTTGTTGCTTCTTTGGAACTAAAGTGATCTTAGTACCTTCGAACATAAAACTGTAACTATTAGCACGACCATCATGTTGTACTGCTCTATCAAACTGCCATGGTCTACCCAACAACAGATGACACACATCCATGTCTACAACGTCACACCAAATTTCATCTTTGTACTTCTTTCCAATAGAAAAATTAACACAAGCTCTTCGACACACCTTCACTTCACCACCCTTCCTCAACCATGCTAACTTGTACGGTTTAGGATGCTTCTCAGTTTTCAAGTTCAACTTCCTTACTGCTTCTGTAGAAATAATATTGTCACAGCTTCCAGCATCAATAACGAACTTGCAAACTTTCCCTAGAATAGTGCATGTCGACTGAAAAATATTGCTTCTTAACCAACTAGAATCCTCTTCTTGCTTTGGTGTAAGACATGACCTCCTCATCATAAGATTACAACCTTCATCTCCAGACAATTCTTCTTCCTCCTCAACATAAGGTGCATTTGAACATTCTGCCTCCTCGCCATCATCCTCAATCTCAGCAACCATTGCTCTCTTCTTCGGCTTCGGACATTCATTGCTTTTATGACCCAACTCCTGACAATTATAACATTTGAAACCACTGCTGACCTTTGCCTTCTCAGCCTCCTTCACCACTGGCTTACTGACAAGTTTAGGAACATTAGAACTCCCACTAACACCCTTCACTTGATTATTGGAATTAGTAAACACACCACCTCCACGCCTTCCTTGCTTCTCCCAAGCCAACGCTTTCTGATGTGCCTCTGCTACTGATCTAGGATCAAACATATTAACCATATCCTGGATCTGCATTCTCAATCCCCCAATGAATCTAGCAGTTAGCTGTTCTTCCGTTTCCATAATATCATTCCTGGCAATGAGTTGGTAAAATTCATCAGCATAATCACTAACAGACTTCGTCCCTTGCCTCAGATTCTGCAACCTCTAGTACATGAGTGAT
This sequence comes from Allium cepa, assembly GCA_030765085.1. Lineage (NCBI taxonomy): Eukaryota > Viridiplantae > Streptophyta > Magnoliopsida > Asparagales > Amaryllidaceae > Allium > Allium cepa. Next base: position 714,768,761 of record CM060943.1, on the reverse strand, counting down.
TGATAGTTGTATGGTAAGAAAGTAGCTCTCATCAACTTCTTCATCTTATCCCAAGACTGAATCTTTGACTTCCCCATTCTCTCCCTCGTAAGTTTAGTTTGTTGCCACCATGCTAAAGCTCTCCCCCTCAACCTAGTAGCAACTAACTTCACCCTTCGATTCTCCGGAACCTCCTTGAAATCAAAGATTTCCTCCACATTTGACAACCAATCAAGAAATTCTTCTGCTACCATTCCACCCTTGAACTCTGGAATTTCCATTTTCATACCCGATTCCCATCGACGATCATCATCTACATCCCGATATGAATTTCGAACTAGGTCTCGATCTCGATAATGAATGCTAGCTCTATCACCCTCTTCATCAAAATCAAAAGTACGCCTACATCGATCTCGACCATTATCATCCCTTCGTTCATGCATGCTTCTTCGACTATGTCTCTCTTCATCTCTATGCGCCTCATTGTCAAATTCACGTTGACTTCTTCTCTCTTCATGTCCATAGTCATGATGTTCTCTCCGTGATGAAATTGATGTTTCTCTTCTATCTCTAAAAGAATGCGGTGATACCCTCCTCGCTTCCGTAACCGATGGTGAAACTCGGTTTCCTCCATGGTTCGAGTTTGGTGATCTCCTCCTTTGAGTTTGATTCAAATCATTCATCAACTTCTCTAACTTTCCAATGCCTTCATCAAATTTCTCATTGATACGTTGTTCCATAAGCTCGGCTTCTTCTCTTCTATACAAAGCTTCAACATTTTGATGACGATTAGCTCTCCTTGGTGGCATGATTGGAAACTCTTCACAAACACTTCAAAACTTTTCAAATACTTCAAAATTCTTCAACAAAAACCAAACAATGCACGGCTATACCACTACACGGCTTTAATACTTCAAACAATGATACCAAACTGATGCACGGCCTATACTTAACTCAATGTTATGCTCGGCCTTCACCCTTCACGGCTTAACTTGGCTCGGCTCAAGATCTCCAAGCAACTTCAAGTTCAAACACTTCTCCAACTCTAGATCCAAAATGAAATGGATCGAATTCTTCAAACTCGTTGCAACTTCAAGATGAACACGATGAACTCCAACTTCAAACTTCAAAAAATTGGCTCCAAGTCTCGGCTTAGCTATGATTGGCTAAGTCTAGCTCTGATACCAAAACTGATGCAGCGGATTATAAACAAAACGATATGAATCGATGAAAGTAGGAATCGGTGGATTGATGAATACCAAAATGCCCAAATTCGTTGATCCGAAGATACCGAATTCTAGCTATCTCAAACACGTTGATAGTGCACTATACCGTGTTCAAAGATCTACGATTCTTCGTACGTTGATCTAGCGCACTAGATACCGTGAATCGGCTTCTACGATCGTTGAATCGAGCGCACTCGATTAACCGAAAGAGGAGATAGGAGATTACACTCAACTACCAATTTTTAGAAGAAAGCACACAGCAATCAACAAGAAATTTTTATTCAAAAATCAACCAACCAAAATGTACAACACACTCGCTATTTATAGAGTTTTGACCCTGACCCTTAAGTCGTACACGACTTACGACTTACCCATAGGTCGGCGTCGACTCATCAGCAAACGCGACTTAACAAACACACGACTTAAGCAAGCCACGACTCAACGACTCAGCTACATCACAACACACCGACTCAATAACATACTGACCTACGACTTTCAAACGGTTCAAAGCTCTACCGACTCAAAATTTGAACGACTCATCCCAACATAACTGGCCGATGCAATGACTTAATGACTCAACAAATTACAACACTTTACTCACTTAGGTCGTATACGACCTAATTACATACGACATAAGAAAACCCATGACATATGACTTAACAATTACAACGACTTAACAAAATACAGATTTATCACAACACTTAACCCGTATACGACTTATCTTCCAAGCGACTCAACTCCCAGCGCCTTAACTCCTCCGAGTGACTTGAGGCTTCATTAGGTCGTGACGTATTTTCACTTGACTCCTTAGGTCGCGGCCGACCTAAAACATGCTCCGGTTTATTTAACTCGTTGTTAACTCGTGGCCGACTTAAATCCGAGGCTTCCTCCACACGACTTAAGGTGTTGTTAACCCGTGACTTGTTATTACGTGATTCATTAGGTCGGAGACGACCTATAACTTCCTTTTTAAGTCGCGGACGACTCAAGTTAGGTCGTGGGCGACTCATAGCTGTTGTGTCGTTAGGTCGTATACGACCCCTCAAATCTGAGCAACTTAAGTCCCCATTAACTCGTAACTCCTTCTCTTCATTCTTGTTAAGTCGTAGCTCTTTCCTCCAAGCTTTGTTAAGTCGTAGACGGCTTAAACTTCCTGAACGACTCAACAACATAGCCTTGTCCAAACGACTTAAAGTTCTTTAATCATTTAAACTTGTTGATTCCGTAGTTCGCGCTGCATCAGATGCCCCCTACTTAACATTCTCAAAGATGCCAACCTTCTCGATTAGATATCCTTTATGTTCTCAAGCCCTAGTGGCTCTTTCCATTGAGTTCCCTAAGGCTATTATAAATTCTTCCCATAAATCCAAAACTTTTGGCACATCAGCTTCCCATTAGCCCTATAGGGTAGGGAAAGATACATCTACAAGCCAAACCATTCCATCTCCTCTCCTTTATGGTAAAACTATCGTCACTCAAACGAAGATGAAGGCTGCATTCCTTGACCTTTGCCTAGAGGGCTTTTTGTTTGATTTCATTATTAAGAAAGTCTCCTAAAAAATCTAATGGAGTGCCTATTAGAAGAAATCAGACAGTACATTTAATGGAGGAGGCTGGCTAAGGGACTTTATAATGTCAATAGAGCCAACTAGCAAATTATAAAAATCTTTGACATAGAAAGAGCCGATCAGTGTGAAGATTGAAAATGAGTTGGCCAAATTTCAAAAGGAAATAGTGTCACTAAAGAAACTAATTGTAAAAGTTGAGAGGAAATTGAAGATGAGGCTAGTGCTCACAAAACAAGATGTGATTTATTCTAAATGAATAATTAAAAACTGCACACACCATAAGAAGATTAAAGTTATAGAGGCCTAGAAAGCTATGCTCCAAGTCGAATTCGAAAAGTTAAAAAGAGATCTCAAGGAATAAAAAGTATTAAGGGAATGAACTTAGGATATTTCTCAATCTACTATAGACCTAAGAATCAAGCTATCCATTTAGGATTCTTTGCCAACATCATTAAGATGAAGGGCCTCAAATGGATATTGGAATATTATCTACTAACTCTAGCTGAAGCATTGGAAACGATTCTTAAAAAAGAAAGAGATCAAGTCTAGGAAGCTGATAAAGGAAAGCTAAAGACATAATTATTTGATGTAGAAGATTTGATGACCTTGGATAAAGGCATGGAAATTACATCACTAGAAGATACAACGTTTGAGCAAGTGGTTGCCGATGCTACCTTTGGTCCAAGCTCTTTGGGCTGTGCCAATGACGCTGCTCCTACTCAGGAATCTCTGGCAGAACTCATTACTTACACGACGACCACTTTAGAGGTTATCGTGACTGATACACTTACATCTTCTACTCTTGACACTACTTCACTGTTGCCTCAGAAAGCTACTACCTGGAAGCTTCGGTTGCTATTTCACTGGCGATTCCCTCCACTCTATCTCTACTGCCCAAAGTTCTTAAAGAAAGAAATTGGCAAATCTCCTGTACATGAGTCTTCAATCATGAAAGGTATATCCTTAACATCTCATGCATTTGAGAAACTTTAAATTTCTCCTAGGAAATCACTAATTTTATCATTCTCTTTATCGCCTTATAGGTCAATTGCTAATGCCGCGTTTTCCATCTGTTATAATTTCCTAGGTCATAATGCTTCTACAACTACATCTATCGTTGTCACAAACATGCTTTTTCCTCCTTCCTTACCTACCAGTTTTGACCCTGATCCTAACTCCAGAATATAAGGGTTCTAGAGAGTTTGGAGGATGTAGACATCTACACTAATGATGACTTGACAATCATCGACAAGAAAAGGCCAGAGATGCTTCCTATGGTACGTAAGTAGGCATTCGACCTCTCCAAACTGAAGAATGTTAAGCTTGAACCTGACATGGAGAAGATCCCTTTTTCGATTTCCATGCCTCTTCCTACTTTGAATATTAAACTTTGGCTCCATTGATTCCACCAAGCCTCCCTCTGTACTAGCCTATGAAGCTCCCCTTGATCCTCAGTCAACTCTCACTTCCTCATATAGCTTAAAATGGGACAAAGAAAAATACAAGCTACTTTATAATTCTCTTAAAAAGGGCAATTGTGAACTGACTGGCATGAAATATGGTAAGAAACCAAAGGAACCGAAGAAGTAGACGATTTCATGGCTTGTTGAATGCTATTTTATGACCTTTTGCTATTCTTTTATTTATTTTGTACATAGGCTAATGGTGTGTAAGAATAGCCATAGAAATTTTTTGCTCAAAAAGTGAAAGTAACCAAAGTTGTTCTTTGTCAAACTCTATCTTATTTACTTTATCACACTTTTATTTCTTTGCACATGTACTTTTCTACATGTATAAATATATAATTGCCTATAGTGAAATTATTTATATACGATACATTCTTCTTTCTATGATCTATGCAATTTTTTTATTTACTGCAGCTCCTTACATATAAATAAGTTTTCTACAATTGCCTGGCGTTATTATGTTACTTAGATTCATTTATTCTTGGATGAACATTTCTATTTAGGCTAAGCAAAACCCTATTCTGATAATGTGTTTGATATTATATGGTTTATCTTCATGTGTCCACACGAGTACCGATATAACTCAATAACGTACCTAATAAAGTGTAACATCCCCCTACTTGGAGGCCCAAAACTATTGGCTATGGATTATGCAGTCATCCATATTTATTAATCCACGACGACCAATTACGACGATGCTAGATACATGATTCATAGATCATAAGAATATGGAAAAAAATTAACAAATCAAAAACACATTTCCACATTCCATTCAAAATATTACTTGTTCATTACATCATCTCACAAACGATAACCCCGTTCAGAAAAATATAATTATTACACATACACCAAGAGCAACATATGGAGATGCCCCCTTGGTAAATCAGAGTATATAATAATGCTAAGTCTACCTTTACAACCAAACTACACGGTAGAAAAAATAACTCCAAATAACTAACTGCCTCCTGCATGCCTCCGGAAGCTTTATTCATCTAAGAAGAGAACCTAAAAACCTTAAATCTCAAGCTACTAAAAATCAATTGAGTACCCGAGAGTTTAAGGGGAAAACAAAAAATTCGAGTCAGACATGAAGCCTGGTATGAATAATAAGCTACCATCTCAAATCATTTAGATATGTAGTAATACTATGCCGCTTAGCGGAACAGGTTTCCCCTCGCTAATATCCTAAAACCATTTATAAAACCATATACTGTGCTCCTGCATCCACAATAATTAAAACATAATCATTTCAAAATATTGTGATGATAAGCAAACATATTAAAATACACTAGATTTCCATTCTCTGTTTAATTGACTCCCTGTCATATTTTATAGTTTCTAAGGTCACTGTTAACCTATTAGTTTTCAATGGGTTACTAATAACCTTTATATAATGTATGGACTCCCTGTCATATTCCATAGTTTTCATGCGAGCACTATGAACCTATTGGCCCTATGCCAATTAACTTAATTAATTCATGGGTTCCCTTGAAGCTACTGGTAACTCCAATAACTTCTCTCTTATCCTAGTTTTCATGGGATGACTAGGAACCTAGTGACAACTGTCAATAACTTAATCCGAATATAGTTTTCATGGGTGCACTACAAACCAATTGCCCCATATCGATCACTCTTTATAACATAGTTTTCATGGGATCACTACGAACCTCTTTGTAACCCCAATAACTTCCTAGTAATAGTTTTCATGGGATCACTATGAACCTGTCTCCCTGAATACTTCCAAATGTAGACATCCTATATGCAGGTCTACCTGACCACTTGGATGCAACTCTACTCATCTAGGAGTATAATCAATTTATATTCACTAATGGGTCAACCTAGCTGATTCTTCTTCTCTTTCCCCCAAAATATAGTTATGGGATTCAAAATAATGTGAACATTTTATTTTTGAAGAAGCAATCATAAAAACATAATAATACCACTCCTGTGGGTTTAATATAAAACATGGTTAATCATTTTAACCCATAATTTTATCAAGAAAGGCTTCTTCTTAAAACCAATTCAAAATTCCTTTAATTTAGCCATGAATTTTTCCTTTAAAAATGAGTTTGGGTTACAAAACCTTTCAACACCTTCGAAACCTTGCTTTCGACTTCACAGATTGACCTCCTTCAAAAGCATTAAAATCTATCTTCCAAAATTAGGCTCCTGCATTTTTAATACTTTAAAATATTCCTTTCGAAACCTTTCGATTATATTACAGTATTAGCATTTAACTTTTGAACATAGCTTCGAAACCAGTTGAAAGTACCCCTTTTGACATCATTTCCGAAATCATTGAAAGTCCCCCTTTCAAAAGCATTGAGTTTATACTTAAAACATTATTTAGGTCAAATTGAATATAGGCGAAAGCATCTCTTGTGAAACCATCCTTTTTCATACATAAAAATATTGGCGAAACATAATGGCGTCGGCACTATCCTTTCGAAAGCATAAAGCATCTATGTAAAATAGTGGAAGGTTAGCGTTGAAACCCCTTTCAAAACCATTGCCTTCGAAACCTCTAACCTCTTTCAAGAGCAATAGGAAGTGGCTTATATATATATATATATATATATATATATATATATATATATAACAAACGGTACCTTTCAGTGGTATTAATGTCATCAATACCATTGAAAGGTATCGAATCATAAAAGAGTTTCGACTTGGTAGAAACTACCCCTTTCGAAAGTTTCAATAAAATCTAGGTAACTCCTTCTGAAGCTACTACTTTAAAGCAAAGGTGGCATCTCTCTTTCGAAAGCTTCTTTTGAAATACCCTTTTGAAACCATTGGTTTCGACTACTTCGAAACTCTTTTTGTAAACAAGCAAGCGCTTTTTCTCCTAAAACAAAACAAAGGTATCGACACATTCGAAAGCTATGCTTTGACACCCAAGCTTCTGCCTTTCTCCAATCCACTACTTACCATCTAAATGATACCATGTGTATTGGTTTACTGATTTCGACCTAGAAGGTTTCGACTAGGTTGGAGGCGGAAGCTCTGGGTCAAAAGCTCCTTCTAAAGAAGGCAGAACCTACTTTTCCAAGCAAAAGGTTGTTTTTGCCAAATAAAGTAAACTTTTTGTAACTAACTTGCCCATTTGTAAATAGTCAACTGGTTATATAAACTTTTCAATTATTTTGCTAATATTTGCCGCACTTTTCTCAGATCTAAAGGCAAATAACATTTTATAAATAAGCCCTTCCTATTTACAAAACAATTAAATCATTTTGGTCCTCCTTTCATAATAATTTAATTTCCATACAAAATCACATAGTAAAAATCCCTAAAAATTCCAAAAAATTCTCTTTAATCCTGTTTTCTAACATATCAAAATTTTAGACCAAAATTCTTAATATAATTTCCAAAATAAATTTATACACCAAATTAACTATATTTTCGTTTGAAAATTCATAATTAATTATCCACGGCTAGGAAAATTATGAAAATTTAAATCTAACCCTAAAATCATGTTTCTCATAACATATAATTTTTTCCATGGCATTTAAAAATCATTTAATCTCGGCTTTGCCCTAAAACCGTACATGTCCCCTTTTAAGTAAACTTGTTTAAACCATACAAATTATAAATCAAGCATATAATAATCCAATATATCCTAAAAATGAATTTACCCTTAAATCCGAAAATGTATGTTTTAAAACAAAATAGAGATGGAATTATTATTCACCTTAGATTGGGTAAGGAAATTGGAGATTGATTCCTTCTAGCTTGATCCTAAGCTTTTACTTTGATTTCTCTACTTATCTTCATCCTAATGGTTGGCCTTGATATTTTCTTTCTTACGTTTGTTTTACTTATGAAAATGAACGTGAATAGTTTTAGGGAAAATAGTATAAGGGTGGAAACATGGGCGGCAATGACCCTAATGCTCTTATGATAAATTATTTAACACTTAACCCTTTTATAGCCTATTCAATTTAAATAAGCATGGCCATCAATTTCATTTACCAATCTCAATCCCCTTATCACTTTACATTATTCAGTTTAATCTATTCTAATTAAATCTCCTGAGTAATGTTATCAATAATTAGGGGTGTTGCATAAAGATTCAATTCTACACTGATTCTTGTTTCCACTAGTTAGTGTCTCGAATTCCTATCTCCGGGTAGCCACCTTTGATTTCGCCAGGTGCTGGTCAAAGATAAGATATGTAAGGACGAATCTTCTGATCAACCCCAGTATGATATGCTCTAATGACCCAATCATGGACAAAAGAGTTTGTCAGCACATATGTCCGGGTATTTAGGCATCTGGTTTTCAAAACATTGAATGTCTGCTTGTGCCACTAGTTTGTAGCCTAATGCTAGACATTAAGAATACAGCCACATTGATTTAGAAAGCTAATTTTATTTATGAAAAATGGAAATCATCATCTTATTGCATTGAATCTTGATGAATAGGCTGCTTTACTTAAAAAAAGAAGAGTCAAGTGAATCAACGTCTAAGTTGCTCGTTATTCCATGCCTTTGGAATTAAGATCCCATATATAGTTGACATATTGAAGGTTCTATCTCTAAATTTCTTTGCAATCATATAGAGATCTTCCAATTAGGAACAAATGCCCCCATACCTGAAGATACTTGTTTCAAAATGAGTTCGCTTATCTCAAAGGTATGATTTTTGACCTTTGCATTAAACTGCTTTGCTACTCTTCTCTGGTGAGCAGTCTTAGATCAGCCCCTTTCCACTTTTCTTCAACCTAGCTGAGGTACTTAAGTAAAAGTTCCTCATTCATCTTGGGATCATGATGCAATCCTCTCTAAGAAAGGACTTCAGCTTCGATCAGAATCATGCCCTTAGTTCTATTGGCTAAGGAAAATGGTATATGACCAACTACGAACTTTCAGGTATCCAATAAGCCTGTAATGCTAATGTTAATTCATCCTCCTAGCTGCCCTCTACCCTTTTCAATCGCTTATTAATAATGGATTTGATGATCTTGTTTACCTCTTCCACTTGTCCATTTGCATGTGGACATGCTGCTGTCGTAAAATTCTTCTCAATTCGATACCGAGCACATAATTCTCGAAACTCTATAATTTCGTATTGAGTCCCATTATCAGTGATTATCTTTTGTTAACTCCAAATCTACATAAAATGTTCTTCACCAGAAATTTGATGACTTTCATCGAAGTGATCATTGGAAGAGGTTCTACTTCATCCATTTCATAAAATACTCCACATCCACTATTGCATATTTTTTTCACCTTTCGACAACGATAGCATTCAAACAATGTTGATTCCCCAAACCCAAACAACTATAGCAAAACCAACTGGATAGGGCTCTCAGAATCTTTTAAAATCTTCAACACTATCACATATCCTAGAATATTTAGCTACATCTCGGTTGACAAATGACCAAAAATATCTACAATGAAGAATCTACTTTCCTAAAGTTTTCCATCTATGCGATCACTATAGCACCTTCGTGTACATATACAAGAATCCTCTTAGGTTCTTCTTTCGCAACAAATCTTAGCAAGGGGTTGGTAATCCTCTTCCATACAATACTCCTTGCATAATGGACCGAGGTACCTTAAGCAGGAGCTTTCGTCGTTCATTCCAACTCTTTGGGAGAATCCCATTTAGAAAATAATTTTGAATTGAAGTCATCCATGACTCCTTCTCTTCCTCGACCTCCAAGGTCCAATCAACATCCATGTCATCAATTCTTGGAGTTGTCAAAACCTCTACTAACATGATGCCCAATAGCTGCACATCCCCAGAACTTGCTATTTTGGCTAATGAATCTTCATTCGCTCGATAGTTCTGACAACTTCGATGGGTAAGGGGCGAGCCTTAGTCTGAAGTTCCTTTTTTACTTGACAAACCACCAATTGAGAGCCACTGAAGATATGCCATGTCTTGACTCCCAATTCTTTTGCTATCTTGAGTTCCGCAATCAACTCTTCGTATTTAGCCTAATTGGTCATTTTATGGAACTCTATCTTCGAGGCATAATGAATCCCCCAACTTTTCAAGGTTATTAAAACAACTCCAGGCCGGAAATCATGGTCGTTGGGTGCTCCATCTACATACAACTTTCATTGAGTAAGCTGAACTAATTTTTTTTACTTAGTCATAGGGATGGTGTATTCAACAATGAAATATGCTAATGCATGTCCTCTTTCTACCTTCCTAGGATGGCAGGTAATGTCATATTTGCTCACCTTAATGTTCCACTTTATCAATCATCCCAAAGTCTCTGGATGAGGTAGCACTTATCTAAGTGGTTGATCAAGTCAAACCTTTTATCAGATAAGCCTGGAAGTATGGTCTCAACTTCCTCGACGCAATCAGCAATCAATATGCCAATTTCTCTAGCTTTGAATAGTTCTTTGTTGCTCCAGTAATCCATTTTCTAATATAACAAATATGCCTTTTTATTTTTCACTCCTCAGACACCAAGGTTGGACTCGGTGCATGAGTCGATATTGCTAGGAAAATGTACAAATCCTCTCCTTCCAAAGGCTTAACAATATAGGTGGTACTTCAAATGCTTGGAAAAATCCTAAACTGCAGCTTCGTATTTGCTCATCCATGACAACATTCCTTTTTTCTTAAGGGCATCAAACAATGATATGAAATTACCAATCATCTTTGAAATAAATTGGCTCAATGTGGCAACTTTACCATTCAAGATTTGCATATCCCTACTCGACTTTGGGGCAACAACCTTTTTTAATGCTTCAACTTGTTCCAAATTAGCTTCAATTTCCCTTGCGTTCACAATAAACCGAAAAACTTACCTAACACTACTCCAAAAAAGCACTTTAGTGGATTCAACATCATTTTATATTTTCAAAGCACATTAAACATTTATGAAAGGTTTCCTATGTGATACACCAACCACTATGATTTCATGAGTATATCGTCCACATAGACTTCAACAATTCATGTAACCTTATCTTCAAACATTTTATGCACTAAATGCTGGTAAGTGGCTCTAGCATTCATCAGACCAAACGATATAACCTTGTTCCATATAACCCCAAATCTATAATAAAACTAGTACATTGTTGACCTAGAATGTGCATCGCAATTCGGTTGCAGTCGAAGTTCGCATCCCTAAAAGATAGCAATTCATGCATGATTATTCAATCCACTAGTTGGTCTATTCACAGCAAAAGGAAATAGTCCTTTGAGCATGCCTTATTCAAGTCGAATTAGTCAATGCATGTATGTTATGTTTTGTTTACCTTCTTTACCAACACTGGAGTTGGTACCTATTGTGGGTATAGATGAAGCCATCTGCATTCAACTTATCCACAACGCAGTGGGCCACTACGACTCCATATTGTGCCAATTTGCTTCACAATAAGGTAACTTGGGTTCACATTCAATGACATTAAACTTAAGGTGATATCCCACACATATTAGAATATGTCCAAGTAAACACATCCGTATGCACTTGAAGAAACCATACCAACTTCTTTCTTATTTTCACAATGAGTTGGGATCTAACTTTGAGAAACTTCATAAGATCATCATCTTTAGATTGTCAACCATCAGCTCCACTGGTGCAATCCTTACCCCCTCTAGATCTTTTCGTGGGTCTATAGATTTGGAAAATTTATGGTTGGACCCAAGCCAAGGCTTGGTGGTAGCTGCTATGCATTAGCATCTTTGATGTGGAGAGGCTTCTCTACACCCTTTCTCTTCTCTCCTTGCTTCATCTCTCTAAGCTCAATGATGTATCACTCAAGATCTATGTTTTGGTCAACTTGAATTGTTCCAACTCCATTCTCCATAGGAAATTTCACTACTAAGCACCATGGAGCAAGTACCATTTGAAAATCAACAAGTTCGGCCGGCCAAAAAAAGCAATATGGGCATAAAATCTATTCAGCACAATGAAATTCTATAACCACACAACCTTGCAGTCTTCTTCCCCAAACTCAATAGGTGGTTCGATGCACCCGGCCGGTTCTTTACCCTCTTCTGTGAAACCTTGAATAAAGGATTATATGATCTTAGATTCTTCACACTAAGTCGCTTCTTATCAAACGCCCGCTTAAAAAAAATATTCACTGAGCTCCCTTAATCAATAAGGGCTCGGTGCACTATAGTCAACCCCATCATGGCTATAATCACCATCAGGTCAAGCATTGGCGCTTTGATCCCTTCAACAACTCTGTTTCTAAAAGAAATGCCATCATAAATTTTCTTTTGTTTATTCAATGAAGCAACCACTTCAATGGAGTAACACACCAGTTAAGAAGCAAGCCTCAAGGAGTTGTCATGGCACTTCATATCATTCCAATTTCTCTCCATAGGATGAGGGCCTCCAAATATGGTATTAACTACAGTCCCTTTAATCAGCTATTTCTATGCTTCTTCACTAGATCCAGTTGATTTCCTTGAATTGGCTGCCCCTAAGGTTGACCATTACTTAACACACCCCCTTATGGTTTTTTCAAATATTACTCCAACATCTTTTCCCTGGTTAAATCCTAAGTGAAAGTATAGAGGTGTCTGCATTCATTAGTATTGTGCCCATAAGTCTAGTGGAAATGACAATATATGCCAAAATGCCTTTCTTCATTAGTGGCCTCCCTTGAGCGTGGCTTCTTATAATTCTTTAAACCTTAAGTAGCAAGGATCAAGTTGATTAAACCACATCATCATAAGTCCTTTGAGAAAAATTAGGAAACACCTACATCTTACATCATCCTTTGAACCTACGCAATCCAAGTGTCATCGGTACTCCAACAGATGTTGCCTAGGTCTGTCATGCCATTATAGCTTGGCAAGGTTAGCATCATAAACTTCTTGGAATACCATACTTTAGAATGGTCTTCAGTGAATGGGGTTCAACTTGTTAATGATCCACACTCATCATTCTAACACTATCGACTTTAACTCATCGGTTTCTTAATAATGTCGGTAATGTATTCTTCACTGCTTTGGCTTACTGGATGGGAATCGTCGTGAACTTCTCTAAGTGTTTGATCCTGCAAAGGGTCTTCGTTCATTATCTAACATCTTGGTTCCTCTATCTTTGGAGAAACCATTTGTCCCGACCCATAATGATGCCTTGTCGGACTCCATTCCCTTCTAACTAGTTTACCAGTGCCAACTCCAGCATCACGTCTAAAGGACCAATAGCTTTCTATTTGCCAATGTCAACCAACTATATGTCCTCCTCGCTATCTAAAAGACGTGACCTCTTAACCAATTGGTCCTAACTAGTCGAGACCGATTCTAACTCTGGTTGGGAGACTCCATTTTCTATTATCTTCCTTTATGTTGGCCCAACCCCTCTCTGTATTTGTCATTTATCGGGTCTTCATTTCCGTTCAATTAATGATGATCCTTCTTCACTAGAATAAGAAGATAATGAATCTCTTCTTCCCTTCCTTCGTCTATGAGATTCATTCTAATGTGGGGGTTGAGCTAACATTGCAAACTGATCTTGCAACTTCATCATCATATCCCGATGAGCTTTCTGTTTTTATAACATCGTCAAGTTCATATCTAATATCATCTTCTCCATCTCCGCCTTCGTCATAAGCTCTTGCTGAGATGAGGATTCTAGTAAGGTAGCTAGTCGATTTGTCTCTTCTTCACTACAGTAGGATCTTTCATTATTCCCTTTAACCGTAGCTCTAGATCTATTACCCTTCTCATTCCTTAGAGTTATTATCTTCTAAGATCTAATAGTAGACTTGCTTCAAATCCAAATAACAACAGATCTATGCCCGAGAAATGTCATTCTTAGTGAAATTAAAAAAAAAACTTGCATATAAAATAGGCAAACACCTCAATCAAATCAAATTGAAAATGAACAGTCTAAGAATCAAATGAAAAGACAACGATATGCAAAATTTTAGAGCTATTCAACTAGAATCTTATGCCTACATCCAGTATTGATATTATTTCAAGTTCCTTTTGTAATCGCAACCACTTTTATAATGATTTCAATCTATAAATGAAGTAGATCTCAAAAAATGGCAACAGTTTGGTGTAATGAATGAAAGAGAATCCAAAAGTCTTTTCTTAGTTGTCCATATCTCATCAAGGTTTGGTTATTACCTATTGGAACCAGGTCAGCCCTCAGCGGAAGATATTGGGTGCATTAAAAAAAATCCTTATTAGATCTATATTAGGCTTATGAAGTCATATTTATTTGGAACATTTCTAAATTTAATTTAAATAAAACCATATATTTCATTTAATTTACAAATTTATGATAGAAATTTATTTAATTTATCTTCAAATGAATATATAAGTATATATATGTATATTTATCCTATACATATATAAATGTATCATATATATATCTATGTATGTATGTATGTATGTATGTATGCATGTATGTATGTATGTATGTATGTATGTATGTATGTATGTATGTATGTATGTATGTATGGATGTATATGTAAGTGCATATGCAACATGTTATTCCATACAAGGGATTTACATCGCAACGGACACATTAGCTCATCACATATGTATTGCATGTTATCAAAATATATATATATATATATATATTTATAATTATTATATATATTAAAGTATTAAAATATACATAAATTATGAGAAAGTATAATTGATATATATATATATATATCCATGTAAATATTATTGAATTAAATATTAAGTAAATATATATATGTATAATATAATTTTTTTAATTATTATCAGATATATATATATATATATGAGTGTATAGAGTATCAGAACTATATATAATAATAGTAATTTTTTAAATTATAAGTATATAAATATAATATACCAACGTAAATAGGAATTTGTATAATATATATAAATTATAAAAATATTTTATTTCTATTTTAAATTATTCTAGATCAAATACACAACCGATCCGAATTTTATAATTTTATCACTATATATATATATATATATATATATATATATTGTTGTACGGCATTTTGACTCGGCTACATCCGAATTGATTAGACAAGTTAAATTCAACTTCATCAAGGCTAATAAGCCCAAAGCGATGATCATGGGATCTAAAAATCAAGTATAGATTGTAATATGAAGCGGTGATCGGACGAAATTGGGAGATATGCAATAGAAAATGTTCAGAGTATGGAATATAGTTAAATCTAGAAAAAGGATCGGCTATAATCCCACACAACCATAGGGATCGGTCTACTTCAGCCAAATAAGTGCAACTCAATAAATAACAATCGGTATCTCATGATCGAAAAGCCCAATGAATATGAAAATTTAGAAACAAAATGTAGGGACTCTAGGGAGTCCACCTTAGGGACCATGCCCCAAAATGAGCAAGCAAGAGGGATTTGCCATCTTCCCTCTAGAGAGATCGGCCAGAAACAGTATATACAACATGTTGCAACAAGGATTGATCAATAACTTAAGTTTTACTAACCCAATTGGCATGAAAATTTGAGGCTAGGCATAATACAACATGCGAAAGCTTCGATAGAGATCGCACCCCAAACTCCTCCAAAATAAGGATCTGCCCTGATCCCTGTTTCTTGGGATTTAGGTGATGCGATCTTGTGGGGCCCTATGATTTTTGAGATCCTTCTACCGAATTTTCAAGGAGATATTTCACCGTCTTACTATATAAATACAGGCTTGATTGATCATTTTAGGGAACCTTTACGCTGCTTGTGGCTTTGCACACTTTTGTGACTAAGGATTTTCATCTGATCCTTATTGTACTCAGTTTACAAAGTGATTAATAAAGCTGTCTCTTCAAAGTGGACATAGGCAAACAATGCCAAACTACTATAAATTGCCATGTCTCTATTATTTACTTAATTCTGATTGTTTCTTTACCACATTCTTTCTATTTACATTTAATATTATTCATTTATTTATCTAAAAATCTATATTGGAAGTTTGTGCTAATTTTTGGTGCGAATATTTTGGTGCTTTCGTTGAGATGGAAATTCTCAGCTGCATTTGTATCCCTTTGTTGCTACTGAATTGCATAAATCCTAGGACGAGATCCATAATTGTCGTTAAAAAGTTTATCCATTCTATTCGGATTAGCAAAATTCTAAGGAAAACCATCAACAAAGGTTAGGAACACCAGATCTCTCTCTCAAAACATAGAAGGAAAGGAAAACGCTAGCATCCAGCAAGGACAAAGCAATCTACCAGTAGACGTTAATGCTACCTGTCCAATTGATGTCCAGAATCCAACCGATTCCATCACAAGGGATGATTTCAAAAATCTAATGAGAGATCTTATGTATAGCCATCGACAGTTGAACTAGCATATTCAAGCCAACACTGATTTATTGAATCATCTTAGAGATCAACAACGCGGTAAAACTTGAATGGATCTGACTCCCTATTCTGCGATGGAGAGCTCTACTTCACGCAGATTCTTTTGGACATCAATAGGCAAACTAAACTAGGTTGTCGGAATCGATTGGGCTCGATCCCTCTAGAGGAATCATGGCTGATCCATCCTCCAAAGAAGGAAGTTTTCCTTTTCATGGTGAAGCACAAGCTAGAGTCGTTGCAATTGATTCAGATGCTGGAGTTTAGGTGGACGCAGACCAGTTACCTCCTTGGAATGATGATGAAGTGAACGCACATGATATGCATCGAGAGGATCTTCAGCCAAGAAGGCATAGAATGGCCCGTAGACACCGACCGGACCATTCATGTGAGGTGGAGCACAACTACCGCTTGGCTCCAACTGTCCAAATGCCGGACTTATCGAATATGGTTAGACAGCTAATTTGGAAGAGCCAATTCTTGACACATGACGATTAAGGGATCTCGAGAAGCCATACCCCATTCACCGACAATATCCTACATGCGGAGTATCCATGAACATTTAATATGCCGTCGATGCCTAACTACGAGGTTAAAATCGACCCCGGGAAATACATCCTGAGATATGAATGGTTGATGGATTTCACACGAGATGATTATGCCATACATGCAGACGTTTTCCAATTATTCTCTCTGGCAGCGATGATTTTTATAAGACTGCCCTCGCGGTCAATCTCTAGATTCGAGAGATTTGGCAAAAAAGTTTATGGAGTAGTTCCATATGCATGCAACTCACTCCAAAGATGTAATGACCCTACCGAGCATGATCCAGTCTTTGGGAGAATTGTTGAAAGATTATTTGAAGTGATTTCATATAGCCATCATAGAAGTCAGTAATTTGAATGATCATTCAGCGGTAACAAGAAGGATTAACCCAAAATATGACTTTGGCGATTGGTTTGCTGGTAAACCACCTGCAATGTTGGAGCATTTTTATGCATAAGCAGCTCAATATTTGAGGAAATAGGAAGCCGGATGCTCTTAGAAGAAGGATATTGTTGGACCAAGTGGATAGGGAGTACAAAGTAACATTGAGGTGAAACAATCCAGAGAAAGTTTCGAAAAAGTTCAAGTAAATGTCCACGATAAACCAAATCAGCAAAAGAAAGGTGGTGATTGGAATCGTGAGCAAAAGAGAGATTCTGGAATAGGAAAGTTAAGGATTCTAATTTATGATACCTACATACCATTGAATACATTCCTAGAGAACGTTACTTGTCTACATGCAACACCATGCATCGAAAGAATCGATGGAGAAACTGATTCAAGAAAGAAAACTACAGGAGTTTGCTAAAACCCCACAGGATGGCAGGCAGGGGACATCCGACCCCAATCAAGGACAAGCACCGCACGGGGTCGAGGAGCCTGCACAGACAAGTGGAAGATTGGTGATGAGGCATGAGATGGAGCACAATGCTAGCGCAATCAAGCATGTGAATTTTGAGTGTTGTTCAAGTATAGAAGATATGGAATTGGAAAAAGAGCAGCGTACAATAGCAGATGATATTGTATTTAAAAGCATAGATGCAGATAAGGTAGAGGCACCGACGGTCGACCAATCGTCATTTCGACCATGATCGACCTCACCTTAGTGAGGAGGATCTTGGTTGACCATGGAAGTTCTGTAATATATAATTTTCAAAAAGGCTTATAATCAGATGAGGATGAAAATCATGGACTTGTAACTGCCTAAAGCCCGCATTCTTGGCCTTAACGGTCCTATGACCGAAGCTTTCGGTTATATCGAATTGATTGTGGAATTGGGAGAAGGAGACCATAAGAGAGTGTAGATGTTGCCAATTGTTATTTTGGATGTTGATTCTCCATACAATGCTTTTCTAAACCGATTAGTGCTAGCTGAATTTTGGGCAGCTCTTGCCCCGTGGTGTTTGACTTTGAAGTTCCTAACTGATAATGATGTTGGAGTTGTGCATGGTGATCAAGCATCTGGACGTGCTTGCTATGTGGCCAAATTGAGTACGCTCAACAGAAGGAGAAAGGTAAGGGTGTGGGCAGATCTCTACGCATCCAAACAATCGAAGATTGACAACCAGTGCCCGAGCCTTGGCTTGGGCGCCACAGTCGGTTCTATAAAGACATAGATTCCAGGGATGATAGGAGCAAAAAGAGACCAAGGATGCACCAGCTAAGATGACAATTGACATCGCGGTTAGCCATGATGACCCGTTAGAGGTCTTAAGGATTGGATTATAGCTCAGCCCCACGATGATCCCTTCCACCATTGCGAGCCACGCATTAAATATCGACCCGAGGTATGTCCTGATGAAACAGAAGGCATGTCATGAATCCAAAGAGATCTGCTGCCCTTAAAGAGGAGGTGGACAGGATCAAAAGCAATGGGTTTATTTGCGATTCCCTCTATCCTTAATAGGTATCTAACCCTACACTTGTGAGAAAGGCGAATGGAAAGTGGCGGACTGGCGTTGACTATTCGGACTTAAACAAGGCATGTCCAAAAGACATTTTTCCCTTCCAAGAATCGACCAGCTGGTAGACTCAACCGCAGGACACAAGTTGCTATCTTTTATGGATGCATACTTTGGATATAACCAAATCCCGATGCACGTCTCCGATTAGGAACATACCATTTTTATTATCGACATTGGATTGTATTACTATGTGGTAATGCCATTTCAATTGAAGAATGCTGGAGCAACCTATCATCCCCTTATCAAGCGAATGTATAAAGATCAGATTGAAAATACGATGGAGGTACACGTGGATGATATGCTCATAAAGTCATGATGATCAAGTGACCATATTAGAGACTTAGCAAAAATGTTTGATATCCTTCGATATTACAAAATAAAGATCAATCCTCTGAAATGTTCTTTTGACGGCTCATCAGGAAAGTTCTTGTGGTTTCATCGTCAGTGCTTGTGGAATCGAAGCTAATCCCGAGACGATTCGAGCAATTTGCAACATCTAGGCACCACATCAAATAAGTACAAAGCCTAAGTGGGAAGATTTCCGCCCTAAGTTGATTTATTTCTAGAGTTACCGGTAAATGCATTCCTTTCTTCGATTTGATTAGAAGAGGGAAAAGTAACTTTGAATAGACACAGGATTATAAAGAAACATTCCAAGCTTTGGTGAACCACTTAGAGAGGCCTCCCATCTTTTAAGCTAGTGGATCATGAAGACTTTTACATCTACATGGCCATGTCGGTACGCGCTATAAGTGTCGCACAACTTCGCAAGGAGAATCGAATCCAGATACCGGTCTACTAAGTTAGCAAGTGATTAACATGAGCTAAAAGGGACTATACGAAGATAGAGAAATATGAACACTACTTGTTGATTGCTTCACGAAAGCTCCACCCCTATTTTCAGGCTTATCCCATCAATGTTTACACCGATCAGCCATTACGATAGGTCGCACAGCGACTTGAGACGTCTGGAATGTCACTCAAGCAAAACATCACACTGAGCAATCCAAAATCACTTATCTCCCTCGGAGAGCCATCCAGGGATAAGAACCGGCAGACTTTGTAGCAGAATTCACTACATAGGATAATCTCCCATAGAGCGGTGAAGCCACTACCATTTGGTGGAAAATGTATACAAATGGAGCATACAATGATCATTGTTCTAGAGCCGGAATCGTGCTAGTAACTCCAGAAGATCGATTAATTTGCTATGCTTCGAAGCTTGACTTCCCTGCAATGAACAACAAAGCTAAGTATGAGCTCTGATTGTTGGACCCAAACTTGCAAGAGAACTGAGATAAAAATCTCTTGCGATTTCCAGTTGGTGGTATATCAAGTCAGGGGAGATTACTAGGCTAAAGGACAACAACTTGCTCCATACTTTATCCGATTTCAAGAGCTATTGATTGACTTTGAGTATTATGACATTACACACATTCCTAGGGATCAAAACAAAGAGGCTGACTCATTGACAAAGTTTGCTAGCAGTGGGGATGCACAACAAATATGTTTGGTTCTAGTCGAAATACTAGATGCTCCAAGCATAAACCAGATGGAAATCGACTGGGTACAAAAGACAGAGCCTGAGAAGGAGTCATGAATGACCTCAATTAAAGATTATTTATTACATGGAGTCCTCGGAATGGAGGAATGAAAGACGACAAATCTTCTACAAAACTTCACGATATATCATTCAGAGAGGAGTCATGTATAGAAAGGGTTTTCCCATACCCCTGCTCCGGTGTATCACTCGTGATGAAATAAAACAAGTCTTAACGGTCGTTCATGAAGGGAAATTTGATGATCACACTGGAGGGAAAACCCTAGCCAAGAAAATACTCTGTTATGGGTATCGTAGCCAACTATCAACCGATATACTGATTATTACGCTACGCAATGTGATAAGTCCTGATATATGAAAAACTTTCGAGAGCTCTACCAACGAAATTACACAAATGGTCAATCCATGGCCTTGTACCAAATGGGGCATAGATGTTATAGTTCCATATCAATCTCTAAAGGCGGTGCGAAGTACGCCATCATAGAAGTTGATTAATTCACTAAATGGGCCGAAGCAGAACATTTAGCCGTGGTCACGACAAAGAAGTAAGCAACTTCATTGTTCAAAACATCATCTGTCATTTTAGCCTTCCATGAACCATTGTAACTGACAATGGAACCTAATTAGACTGCGTTGAATTCAAAGACTTCGGTCATCAGTATCATATTAAAAGAGATTTGCGGTAATTGCTCACCCTCATGCAAATGGACAAGTTGAAGCTGTGAACAAAGTCACAAAGTCCATTTTGAAGAAGCATTTGGAAAAGGCTGGAGTCAAGTGGGTCAACAAACTTTCAATAGCCTTATGGGTTTGCAGAACTACCCAAAAGTCTATGATAGACCACACTCCATTCGCTTTTCTTACAGCTCCAAAGCTGTCATTCCTGTTGAACTCGAAGTCCTTTCTCATCAAGTGACCTACTATGATCCCAGAAGGAATAGAGATCTCCTCTAAAAATCTCTAGACTTTGTAGATGATAATAATGAAGAAGCTAATTTGAGGGTAGCTGCACATCGACACCGAGTTTCCCGATGCTACAACACTAAAGTCTAACCTTTGATTGGCGGTCTCATCTTCAAACGAATTTTTTCCTACCCCATCACATATGAATCCTACTTGGAAAGGACCATATGTCATTGAACATAGGCTTGGAGAGAGAACTTTCAAGCTAGCGACTGTTAATGGCATCACACTCCCAAGGATGTGGAATAGCAAGCATTTATGAGGCTATTTATCTTAGTTTATTCTTCTTCATTTAGTTGTATTTAATTTCCGAATTTTCTTTAGCATTTGATTTTCAGATATGTAAAAGACAAATTATGCCATTTCTTTCGATTTGGCAAATAAAGTTTGAAATTTCCTTCATACCTGTGATCGCTGTAGCATGACATATTAGTTATGTTACCCAATTAACTAATATTTACATGTCCAAATAGGTTTCCAAAGTTTGGAGCTAGCTAATTATATAAGTTCACGATTGAACAAAACAAAATGAAAGTGGTCCAATCGTTCATCCGATAATTCTTGCTCACAACCCGATGGACGGAGTACCTAATGAGAAATAGATATGACTTGACTATTCGATAACTAAATTAATCCTACCGAGCAATGGGACAGACATGAATCAAAAGTGATCATGACATGACCGATCACTCATTAAGTCAAACCTCAGAATTGAGGGAAAATCAATTAATTAAGGAAAGTATGGTCTGACTATTTGAAATGACTCTAAGTCTCCAGAGTGTGGACTGGAGTATAAACACAAATTGGGTGTGATTCGATTTCCCACCAACTAACTCTTATCCCTAAAGTGCAGTTATGAGTATAAAGAAAACGATGAATGTGGTTCGACCACTAACTATTCCATAAACTCCGACCTGAAATCGAAGGAGTATAAACTCGCTAAGGATGGAATTCGACCATCCACTATCTAACTCCGCTAAGCTGGGACTGGGGGTAGGAGTCTAATCACTTAAACAGTTGAATCCAACGACGTAACACAAGGGCTCGAGCCCAGTGTTTGGCACAATTTGAGGCCACAACCACATAAAGGCCTTGAGTAAAAAATTAACGGACGAATATCTGAATTAACAAGTAACGAATTACAAGTACTTGAATGGAAAAGTAATAGATCGATTACATAAGCAAGTTCATGTAATAGTTTAACGAAAATAAAGAACTTTTATTTGTGCATTAAACTTAGAAAATAGTGCAAGTTTATTCAAAAGCGGGGGTTGTACCCGCATATACACGGCCAACGATAAAGAAAAAAGCCAACACAAGCTATATACAAAATAAGTCGAAGTGACGATGATTACTTTTTCCTCTCTCCCTTTTGGATTTCTTGGGAGTGGTCCCACCCAAGCCTCCATCCATCCCTCTCTTCAATCCTTTACCACCCTTAGTAGGAGAGCTTTTAGAGGTTGGAGGGAGTTCTCCAGGAACCGGGCCGCAGGGTGGAATGACATACAGTAGGATGAGAATTGGATCATCGACGTCCACCTCAACGGGTTCGTATTAGCTTTTTCTTCAATGACACCTCTCTCTCGATGCGTTCCTTTAAGCTAAGCTCATCAGTGTGTTCAAAGGCACCCTTGATCACAACATCATCAGAATCATCTGGCAACGGTTGATCGTCGGCCTTTTCATCAGCAAGAGCTCCAATAACTTAAGCATTAGGCCCTGAAATGTCGTTAGCTGTTGCAATTTCAATAAATTTCACTTATTACTCCTCAATGGGCCCGCTTCTTGGAGTTTGACATGAGGCCAAGAGACTTGCAGATTCACGGGAATAAGAAAATAAGCCCATAACAATTGGGAATGACGATTAAAACCTCTCAAATAATGGAGAGTAGAGTGGGATACCTATGTCCGTCCGACTTTCAATTGTTGCCGGAGTGCTCCCTTCTTGAATGGGGGTCATCCACTTTGATTTATAATCGGGTCTATCCGGATCATAGCCCGGATCTTGTCCCGGGCCAAGTGAAACTGATGCTCCAGCTGTTTAAAGTGAAGGGGGACTTTAGGGATCAAACTTCAAAAATTTAGCTATGTTTTTCCCTTTGCTAGAGGGTGCCAAAATATGTATCGAAGCCTTGCAGCGGCAAGATCTAAAGGTTCATTCCCATGAAGGATTTCCTGTACCAGTTTCTCCTTATCCAAATCAGCTTTGCCAAGGGCTTTCTTCCACATTTCAGTGATATATTTCCAAGCCACGGCAAGCGATTCGAGGTAGCCCTCTCTAAGGAAACTCAATGCACGATGGATTAGGACCTTAGCATTGTATTCAACAATCAAAGGGTCGAACATGTTCTTAATCTCATTCCAACTAGCCTCTTTAGCATCCTCCTACCGGGCCTCAATTTACCCTCAAGCTTCGTCATTTCCAGCTTCCCTTGCCTCTTCCTTAAGGACTTCAATTTGCATGGTTTGCTCATTAATTTTAACTTTCAGCTCTCGAGCCTTGATGACCTCTTCACAATACCTTTGAGACTCCTCCCAAGACTTAAGTTTTTCTTCCTTTCCTTTCTTAAGAAGTTCTTCGAGTTCATCAACAAGGCAGGATATAGTGTTTTTCTCTTTTTGTGGTCTGTCCTTCTTTAGAGCAAGCACATTGCCGCGGTTAAGGGTAGCATCAAGCTC
This sequence comes from Allium cepa, assembly GCA_030765085.1. Taxonomy (NCBI): domain Eukaryota; kingdom Viridiplantae; phylum Streptophyta; class Magnoliopsida; order Asparagales; family Amaryllidaceae; genus Allium; species Allium cepa. The sequence goes on along the minus strand of CM060943.1, from coordinate 714,744,548 downwards.
CTTTTTGTGACCTATTTCGAGATAACTAACCGCTTTTGGATGTTTCTTCAACACTCTTCTCTACCGCGGCTAGCTTCATTGTCAACTCCGTGATCTCATCATCTTGGTGTTTGATTATGTCTTTATCATCAATCGCCTCCATTTTAAGGCGATTGATTTCATGTTGCCTTTTAGTAGACACCCTAGAGATTTTCTCAGCTAAATTCCGAAATGCTTCATTCTGCACAAAAATATCATTGACACATGCAAATGAACTCGCTTTAGCACTTCCTGGAATTATATGGATAGGAGGAAGAAACTTTAGCCCATTAAAGCAATTTTTTGGGAAATTGAACTTAAGTTTGGCCAATTTGTCGTAGAGGACTTAGAAGCTGTAGTAGGCAAAGCAGGATTAGAAGTAATAATTAGACGTTTGCTCGATCAACGATCGTGAGGTTGTCGATAACCAGATGAAACCGAATGATGGTTGGGTGGCATAGTAGTTTGGGTAATGTGAGAAGAGGTCTGATCGCTACTATATGATGGGGGATTGGACTGAACTTCCAAATGAGATGATTTAGTTTTGGACTTGTGTTTAGAGAATGAAGACTCCCTTTAACGATGACTTCTTTCCTGACCGTCATCCCTTTCTTAATGCCTACCCGAGTCTAGACCATGACTGGATCCATACTGTATTGAGGAGCCCCTCAAGCGATTAAAGACACGAGAATGGGACATAGCACCAACAAACCAAGCAAGAGCATGTAAGAAACCATCAAATAAAAGATAGAAAAAATCATGTAGCAAAGTGCGCATGATTATGAGTGTCCTAGTGTCCCCTCGATGGAATAATTACTAAGGCCTTGCTCATAGGAGCGAGTTCCCCTTTGTTAGTGGGAGGGATGTCATCCCCGGTTCCGCTAGGAGAATTAAGGCCCCCAACACTAATGTTGGGAAAGTCAAAGGTCGTGATATCGTCAGGGATCGGGAGACTCGAGAATCCTTCTATTGAACTTTCTAAAGGCTAAGAGGAAGACTCTTCTTCAATAGAGGTGATGATGAACTTGGGATTTTTGGTAGTTCTTCTCCTATGGAGTTTTTAAGCGAGCATTTTCCATTTTCTTGTTGGCCCATGAGATTGCGTGCCTTATGACGATTCATCCACATGCAGATTATTCAGATATGCATCATCTATGCCAGGCTCATTAATGTTGTCACCTTTAATTTTACCTTCTTCGGCATTGTCCTGAGCCTCCTCGACCAGAGGTAAGATAGGGCTATCAATGCTACCTTTTTGTTCCGCAACATTCCTTAGTGGTGCATTGCTACCTGAAAGACCGATGCTACGACCTTCTTCCAACTGCCTAAAAAGAAATAACCACTTGTCAGTTACATAGATATGATGTTTCTGTCCTCAACTGAGGTGGTGTGGATTGTGGAAACCACACTTAAATAATTATCACTTTGGATCGTGAATGGACACATGTAGATTTTCAATGTATTTATTAGTTCAGGATACAACTCGGTCTAAAGAATTTGAGAATAAAGTTAAGGCAACACTTACATTCTTCCAAACATTTCTTCGTGAAGCCGGGCAGATAAATGAACGTAGAACCATTTATGTTTAAAGACACTGAGCTTGTTTAAGCATTAGTCAGAATTTGACAGTTGGGCGGAGACTCGAAGAAAGTATATGAAAGCCTTCACGTCCCTCACTTTAAATTGTAAATGAACCTGATGTTTTTAGTAGATGGAGGGCAGAATATAACATCAATAAATATCAAGAAAGTGAAATAAAGAAAAGCGTAACTGTTTGGATGCAATTGAGCTGGAGCTATTCCCAAATAATTTATCATTTTTTGGATAAAAGAATTAGAAGGCGGCATACAACCGGCCCAACACATAAAGTTATTACATACCATATACTCCTATGGGGGAAAATGAGCCTTGTCATTCACGAAAGGGACTAGAACATCTTTAAATGGGATCCCATGTTTAGAGCATAGCCTCACCAATTCTGGAGGCTTGGGAATCCATCAGGTTATCAAAAAATACAGCACTCTCTATGGTGTCAGGGGCAGGATTTATCTCTTCTACCAAAGGATGGGAACATTAAAGAAAAGGTCAACCAATGGCCAGAAATCTCCAGTTGTTCATTTTGATGTTCAGGAGAAAGTTTACAAGATACAATCGTGAAACTTGACTCGGCCCCTGGGTTGTCGTGCTGTGAAGGTTGCCTAGAAGACATTGTGGCTAAGCGCCCTGAACGTTTAAAGCCCATATCAACTAAACTCGGTAGACAATACAGATTAGAAAATTTTACCTATCTCCCCATGCTAAGGGTACACTAGTGTGGTGCAGTGTTATGCAGTGCAGAGAGAAAATGTTCCAAATTAAAAGCAAAAGTAAGTGATGAGACTTTGGATTCCGATTAGAGTGAGCATCATTGATGATCATCTCAACTATCATTTACATTGATCGAGTGTGTAAGCTTTGGGATCGACTATCAACTTGCAGAAGCATGAAGTTCATTATTAGAGTCCATATGTTAAATATTAATCCGTAGTCTAAATCCCAGAAGTTTAATCATTCAATTTCAAGTTCGATATTGGATATGAAAGTCTTGTTGTCCATTATAGTCATATGTTCAAGTTCACTAAGATAGGTTTGGTTCTAATTGTTCGTGCAAGTTAACCTGGATTGTTTACTCAAGTGTTCCCAATTCAAAGGCTTAGAATCGGCTAAGTCCCCATAGCTGATCCCTTTATCTTAATACAACCGATCCCTCTCACAAAGCCAATGACTGATCCTTTACCCGAGCACCCCACCATCGATTTCTATGCTTAGCGAACTTGATCGACCCCTATGACTTGCATCTGCACTGATCCCATTACTTAGCCATTCCCATTGTTCCCTTAAATATTTATCATGATCCCTTCAAGATACACCAACATTGATCCCTCCTCACTCAAAGACATAAGTAATCGATCCCTTGGCCCAACACTCCACTATCGGTCCTTCTATGTCAAGGATGGAAAATAACTGAACCCTCCTTTTTTCTTTCATTGAACAATCCCTTAACCTATGAGTCCACAAGCCATCTCCTTCACATTATAGATGATCGCACCACATTGTCGATCCTTCACAAAAACATATCAATTCCACACATGACTGATCCCTCCGCTTCCTTTATGTTTCACTCCTCTCCTTTCTCCTCCTCTACCACCTCACCGAACCCTACATCGCTAATGTCAATCTCATCTTCTTCGAACTTAACCCATACTCATGTTAACTAACATAAACAAGATCCATTATCTCGTCATCAACCGAAGTTAAACGCAAGAAAATCTACCTAAATGTATAAAGTGCAAGTTGCTCGAAGGGAGATTTAGATTTCGATTCAAATCAAAGAAGGAGTGTTGGTTTAGAGCAGGAGAGAATATTAGGTCTAAGGATAAAGGTGGTAATTGATTTGAAGGGAAGGGATCGGAGTTCAAATTGGAAAGGGAGGGTTCGAAGACGAGCTTGAAGGAAATGGAAAAGAGAAAGAAATGAAATAATGTAAAGGATGGGGAGGGAAATGTTAATTTATATACGAGGCTAGAGGGATTGGCTTACTTAAGCTTCTCCTTGAAGCTGAAATGTTAAGCCACCACTGATCGGAAGGGAACAGGTGTGATCCCTACCCAAGAAGGATCCATCTGATCCTTGTTAAAAGAGAGATAGAAGATGGGAAATAAAGGGATCAGCTAGAGGAATTTTGATCCCTATAAACATTATAAAAAAAAAGCAAAGGGATCGGGTACAACCTCTATGTGCATGCAAGCATGTAAATAAAAAATATGTACAATAAATAAATACATTAATGCAATGGAATTACATCTAATTCAACGAAAAGTGCAATGACCTATGAGCATGCAGTGCATCCAGGAGCCAATGACTAGAATGTGTACCTAGTCGCGCATGTGTATATTCCAAAATTTAATTTTTGAAATCGACAGAAGTAGAATTCAAACATGATGATTTCAAGATCGAGACTGAATCAAATAATCAAAACTCACTATTCAGAAAAATGGATGGATTTCTTTCCAGTGACTCTAACTTGCTTCGATTCAAAGAAGGTCATGTTCAACATAGGATGTACCTTAGAGGGCAAGTTTTATCCAGCATTTTGACTCGACTACATCCAAACCGATTGGACAACTTAAACACGGCTATCATGAAGTCCAGTAAGCCCAAAGCGATGATTTTTGGGTCCAGAAATATAGTATAAATGGTAATATGAAGCCGCGACCGAACTTAAATGAGAGATATGCAATATAGAATGTTCAGAGTATGGAATATAGTTTAATCTAAAAGATGTATCGTCTATAATCCCGCTAAACCATAGGGATCGGTCTACTTCAGCCAAATTAGTGCAACTCAATGAAAAACAATCGATATCTTAGGACTCAAAAGTCCGATGCATATGAAAATCTAGAAACAAGATGTGGGGACCCTAGAGATCGCATCTCGAAAGGAGCAAGCAAGAGGGATTGGCCCTCTTCCCTTTAGAGGTATCGACCATGTATAGGATACACAACATGTTGCAACAAGGATTGGTCAATAACTCAAGTTCCATTGTTTTAATTGACATGAAACATGGAGGCTGGACATAATACAACATGGAGAAGCTTCCATAGGATCGTACCTCCGAACTTCTCCAAAATAGGGATCGGCCTCAATCCTTATTTCTTGGGATTCGGGCCATGTGATCCCTCCTTTAGGCCCCTAGGCTTTGGAGATCCTTCTATCGAATTTTAAGGAGATATTTCACCGTCATCCTCTATAAATACAGGATTGATTATTCATTTTCAGGATCCTTTACGCTGCTTATGGCTTCGTACTTTTTTGTAACTAAGGATTTTCATCTAGTCCCTATTATGCTCAGTTTACAAAGTGATTAATAAAGCTATCTCTTTAAAGTGGAAGTAGGCGAACAACGCCGAACCACTATAAATTGATGTGTCTCTGTTATTTACTTAATTATGATTATTTATTCCATATTCTTTCTGTTTGCATTTAATATTATTCATTTATTTCTCTATAAAATATTTATTGGGTGTTTGTACCAGTTTTTGGTGCAATCGCACGCCATAGGTGCACACATATATATGAATAGGGCTGGGCTTTTTTCCAGTATTCCATTTTCCGCAAATTTCCCTCCGTTTATTTCCTAAAATTCCAATTTCTGTTATTTTCTGAAAAAACAACGTTGGAAGGAATCCCTTCCAGTAACAACCGGAATGAACATAAAAATTTGTTGCAATTCCATGGAAAATACTTTCCTTCCGTTTGAACCAGATCCATCATTAATTGGGCCAAGCCTATTAAATATACAGGACTAATGAACTGGTAATGCATTCATCTGTTCATTTTCTCTCTATTTTTCACTCTCAAACACGATCGCTTCAAATAATCGAAATACCCTAATATTAATTTTCTTCCCCTCTAATCAGCACTCAATCTAGTTGCGCTCGCATTCCTCTCATCTGCGCTCACATCTCTCTCATCTGCGCTCACATCTGCTATATAATCGAAACTCTAACCCTAATCACCATTAAGGTTATTTGTTTTTAGGTATTTCAATTTTATTCATGTTACTTTAAATCTTTCTTGCTTTTCTTTTTTATTATTGCACTGTTAGAAAAAATTCAATTTTGTCGCTATTAAATATGGTGTTGTTAGCCGATGTCGAGTATTGTGTTTGCCTTATAATTTATTCTTTCAATATTAGTTTCATAATTTATTGTTTGATTGCTCATTAATTTTTTTCTTTTCTGGTCTTCTAAAAAATACTTGTATTCCAATGTGTTTTTAGTACCGAAATATGAAATGTTGAGAAATTAACAGAGCATGTTTAAAATGGATGATGGACAAATTAAGGTGTTTTTACTATTTCAATAGTCTGGACTTTGAATGATCACTTTCAGGTATATCAACAAGTTATAATTAGGTTAAAGTTGACATTGCTAGTTATTTGGATTACTTGATAGTATATTTAGTTTGAAAAAAGAAAAGAAATGTAATGCATAATTCGTTTATATGTTATGAATTGAAAACAACCAAAAATTACATTTAATAACTCCATCTAACAACTGATTCTTCAAGTACAAAACATTCAAGTCTTAATTTTCAAATTTCTTCTATTTACTGATACATATACATGATAATAGGATCCCAAAAATGGATAATGAATTGCAGTAGTACATGCAGTTGAAGTTTGCTTGAATTCCTATTGAATTAAAGTTATCACTACTGTACTGGAATATAGAAAAATGTGCGGTGTTGAATTCATTTAACAGAAGTACAACCGAATTGGAACATCTTGCATGTAAGGTATAAAGGAAAAGACCAGTATCAATTAATCCATTGAGTTCGGTTTCTACAAAGAGTTGCAGGGGAATAAATATTTAAACTTGCATTTACAAGATCAAAGTGCACATGCTTCTCATCAATTCACTACTTGTTTAGTAGATAACATTGCTTACAGCTAAGTCGTTCAATGCTAGATTAATAATTGCCAAACTGGACCAAATGAGTGATTAACAAATTAAGGTTGTTAAACAAATAGATTCGAATAGAATAAAGTAGACTTAATAATATTCGACTTAAGTACTGATAAATGCTACTTACTATCCATAACAGTATACTATCTCCTTGGCTCGTTTTTCAAATTTTCTTTTACTACATCCAATCTCCCTTATTAGTGTTATCCAGTTTTAATGCTTTTGAATGAAGTTATGATGTATATGTTTAATTTCGATGATTACATGTTAAAAATTGCTACTTTGTTGTAGGTTTCTTATTGGGCATGGTTTTGTAAAGAAATGCACTTATATTAGCGGCTAATTTGTGAATCCTGTTCTCTTTAAGAATTTTCGGTGTATTTTCTACTGTATTTTCAATGTATATCGTTCACTATTTTCAGGGTATTCTATTTATGTAAATTTATTTTGTCCTTATTTTCAATTTACTATGCTCATATTTAGTTCTATAAACTTATTATGTGCCCATTTTTAGTGTATTTTGGTCATATATATGAATGTCTTGAGTATTTTCAGTGTATATTGTAAAGCGATGCACTTGTTCTATAACATAGTATTCTGTGTATTTCCCTTTTTTTCAAAACTGTGTCTAGCGCATTCCCACTTTATATATTATTGTATTTAGTGTAAAGCAAGCCCTTGTTCAGTGTATGGTATTCGTATTGTGATTCTCAGTGTATTTTGTGTTGATCGAAATTTGCATCTTGTTGTATTTTTAAATGCTCAACTGGAAAAATGAAATTTCATATTCTGTTCCTCCTTTTCCTGTTTCAACCTATTGGAATTTCGTATTTGGTGGAATGGAATTTAGAACATATAGCACCATTCCATCAGCGATCGGAAGAAAATGGAAATGTTTCGATTGGTACAGAAATCTTCCGTACCCACCTCTATATATGAATTAATTAGTCAAACAACAATAATTAAATGATAGAAAATATTTATATATATTATATTTTTTGAATTTTAAACTTCCAAAAAATCAAAAATAATATTCTTAAACTTAATAAAAAAAATCCATATTTTTTAAGTCAAAATATATATTATTATTAATTTAATAGTTTTGGTTGAAAATAAAATGATTTTTTAAAAATATAAAAATTGGTTTAAAAAATTTAAATATTTGACCGAGAGCTTTTATGATGAAAAAATAATTTTTGAAAATTTGAAATCTAATTTTTGAAGCATAATTTATTTTATATGAATTTATAACTTGTATGATGATTAAATAATAATGAAAAGTATTAAATAGTCCTAAAATTTATTTATAGTCACCAAAATCTGTAATCGATGTAAATATACATTTAAAAATATTAGTTTAATTATTTACATGATATATTATAGAGTTCGATACAAGCCATATAATTAAATTAGTTAACATATCAATATTTGCATATATTGATAAATAAAATAAAATTATTTTGGTTGTGTATATATTATCTTTATAGAAAGATAGTTTTTTTTCATAAACACATACATATAACAAATCTGTATGTGAGAACATCAAAACTTATAGGAATATTATCTATCTAACAATATAATATATATGTACATATAAACAATATGCAATTGTACAGAGATTATATATCATATAGAAAAGTAAATACATACCTAAAACTAATGCCCTTAAGTACACCTTGCAATGAAGAGTTCTCCTCCTTTTGAAACCTTCTCGATTCGATAGATTGCTAGTCCTTGAACCGCTGACCCTTTGCTATAAAATAGTTGTTGCTTTGATTTGATTTGAATATTGATGGAGCTCTTGGAGGTATGGATCGGCTAGCAAATAGAGAAGGCAGATGGCTAAAAGTATTTAAAAAATTAGAGCTAGAAGCCTTTAATAGTGGATCAAAAAGAGATAAATATAGATCACATCTCATACTAAGTTTCACTAGATCTAAGTCATCCATCTCAAAATACTTTTAGCCTTATCAGCTGCCCCCAATAGCCCATATTTTCTAGCGAAATTATGCTCTTAACATTATGTGCAATAGCCCATTTAAGCCCAAATAAATATTATTAGTTAAATCAAATTTAATTGCTTGTGGATATCGCATATCGATAGAAATATTTATAGTTTTTAAATATATATAATAATATTTATTCCTCAAATCATATTCAAAATTTTATAATTAATATTTCCTAAATATTAATTAATTTATAACAATTATAAGCTAATTAAATTGTTTGTCACAAGAAGAATTCATCATTTCGGTTGTGTGCGTAAATTTGGTCAACAATTAAAATTGAACTATTCGAATGTTGAAAATCTTACATCACTTGTCGGGTGGTGTGAATTTTGGCCAAATTTATCACTTAGTTTCGGTAAAATCCAGTTTCATTATATTATTAAGTGTTACCCAGTTGTGATATTTATTTACACCAATTCTCTTCGTCATAACTATATCACTTCGGACTTATAGAATTTCGTAATGGTCAAAATACCAATATCATCAATATCTAACTTTATAGTCCAAATCCAAAGTTCTTGGTTCAATAATAATAATTATTAGTAATCGAAATGCCCCGGCCAGAGACTTTGACTTTGAGTTTACTTGAGTTTACCGTGATACTAACCCTATATAATTGAGGAGACGAATCCTCTATCGGACAGTGCTTCACTTTTAATACTTCCACTCGACCCAACTATAGTCACTCAATGTAATGCCATGCAATAATTGACTATAATCAAATTGGAGCATTCATATTGAAGATCGAAAGTATTCTCTAGTCGAGAGAACTGTGTAAATAATCACATCAATGTTTTCTGTTTGACCTTAGTTATATCGTCCAACAGAAAACTATCAAGCAAGTCATTCCATTGTTATCCACTGAGTAAAAGTACGTAACCTCAAGATGCCCTCACCAGCCACACTGCCCAACATTTGGAGAGTGTCACGTACTTTAGTCTCAATAGATACATCGATACCTAGTCTTGATGTATCTTGACTAGGAATATTTAAAATTGTATATTTATTTTCAGTGTGATAAATTACTAATGGTTACAACACTTTGTGACACTATCACAAAATGTATCATTTTTGGATTTTCTTTTAAATATACTTTTAATTAATTAGTTAACAACATAACACATTATATCAAGTATATAGTAGAAAGAAAAAACCTTCTATTTCGAACAAGATTGGTCAATGAGTTAGATATATACGTAACAAACTACATAATTGCCCTTGGGTCATACCCCTAACTCTATCAATCCCTAACTTGCGCTTGGTGTCAATTATGGAATCTTATTCCAACTTTTCCAATCGGTTTCCTCAAAACCAATTTGATCAATCCCTCATTGAACGGTATGCTATTATGTTTCAATTATCTACTATGTCAATTAACTCCCTTAGATGCTGATAAACTACCTAGTCATGTGGAACAATTTGGAGTATGTCTCTCGACTTCCTGCGAGCTCTTAGTTCTGTTATGAACTATATAGTAACATTGTTATCATATTTCAATGTTGTGGGAATATTCGAAATCACCCTTGGCTTAGTTATAAACTTGTGCATTTATTTTTAGATAAATTTCTTTCTTATGTTGCTATTCAAGATTATGTACTTAGCTTTTCCATTGAATCGGCTATAGCCTTTCATTTGGAATCCAAATTAATGATTCTAACTTGAATTTATTATTGATATATTATACTCAATATCACTTATGAAGTTTGTTGTTTGGTAAACAATTCTCTAGTGTTTCGTAAATACACGAGAACACTTCAAACTATCCGTCAGTGATATCAATTTTGATTTAATATTTGTTTCATATATCAAATACATGAACAAGTCATGATATTGTAAACAACATAACATGTATAATAATTCCTATTGCCAATGCATAAGGAATTCTCAAATATCACGTATTAAATAATTTAATAAGGTGTCTTTTCATATCGATTTGGGACATTCCTAATATCTTTTATACTCATTATAAAAGACATCACTTACACATCCAACGTCGTGTATTAAAACAACTAAGGCAGATTTTAATACAAATACATCGTTAAAATCCACAATGTATTGTTTACTGACAGTTTAGAAATATCAACATATCTTTTAATGTTCTTTCTCATGAACACACGCTTCCTCTTCATTTTGATTGATCATCAAACTATTTGATACTTCTACAAAAATATTTGTTTAATTTCGTTGCTTATGAAATGATACTTTCTATCATTTTTGGATCATATCTAAGGACTCACAAACTCAACATCGCTTCCATTGACTTCTAAACGTTTTTGGTTATTACGTTGTGAACATATTATTCCAAATCGTTGTTTAGAATTTTCTATTTCAGTACATACATACCAAAACATAAAGTCATACCAAGCGATAATTTTGTGAGTAAATCTTAATTACTTGAGCATATTGAATATTAAGTCCATTATGCTAATTTCAACAATTGAAATTTTCGATATTATTCTAGTTAACGATTCTCATTTAATTCCAACTACATTAGTCATGCTCATAAAGATACAGTCATGGTTGTTGGATCATATCCCTTCGGTTACGACTATGAAAATAATATTTTGATAATGTAATTGGAATTCTTTCGGATTTGCATATTATACAATATCATAGAGTCGATACTCTTAGTGGTTTAATTAAATAACCGAGAATTACATATTTTGACATTGATTAAAAACTCAAAGCTTCTCTTCAAAATGCAAGAATACTCTCTAATGCGATATGTTCATTAAGGTTAGTTAAATTCATTTCACCCCATGTAATTGGTTTTATCTTTGGATCGTATCCAATTCTATTTTACTACTAATAATTATTCTTTACTATGAAGTTGGGTTTCTTGAAACAACATTTTTTCTCGGTGCAACGGAATTGGTATTCATAAAAATTTTATGAATTTTCTTATATAAAAATTGATTTTGTTTTAGTTTACAAAACTTATGTTCTAAATATAAGTCTATCATCCAATGACAGTCCTTCCCAAACTCCTTTTAGGGAGATTCATTCAAGATCCTTCACAAACAATTATTACGTGCATACTTTCGACTTGTACAATTTACCAACCCTTTGGCTTAGAATATGTTGGGGTTTCTTACAAACCTTATCTTGTATGATTTTGTAAACTAATGTTGTGTGCAACTCTTAATCATATGACCTTATATAAAGAAATTAACTCAACTTCACTTAAAATTAATCGTACTTTATCAAATAAAGTTCGATTTTTCCTTATCGATACATCATTGTGTATCACATGGAGGAGTGACTTTTGAGATTGAATCTTAATTCATTTTTAGGTACATTCAGAAGTCTTTCTAATATACTTACCCATTCGATCAAATCGAGTCATTTCTATGGCATTTTATATTATTTACTTCCGTTGTATATTCTATGGGATTACCACAGGCTAATACATGCATATCAAATACGCCCATGTCTGTGATATCTCCTCGATGAATATCATGAAGCACATAGAACCTTTTCGGTATTAATAGATTTTTGATTGCATATATCTATATGTATCAAACCGAAGAATTGATCAACTTCTATGATGCTCCCACTAAATGGGTGCATAGCCCTTAATTGTTTGAGACATAATTAACCAATATCATATGATTTATAATTATATGATAAAATTATTTGTCAAAACAACGCTTACTTTATAATTCCAAAATAATTGTAAATAATTTTAGATACTTTTGTATGTATCCCCTTTGTTATGAAAAAACCCACATTAGAGTTGTATTTGGTTATGAATATTCATAATATTCACACTGAAATATAACTATGTTCGTTTTTCAATCAGCACTGAAAAATAATCATTATTTCATAAATCATGTTCGGTATGTTTTAGGAAAACAATTTTTGTAATTTGATGTAATCGATAAGTGCTATATGGCATGCTTCCTCTATTTCTGCCATTACTACATAGCGTACTAATTTAGAGTTCTATCATTCACTTAATAAAGAATTCTTTTTTCATATACTGTACCTTGTTTACAGTGGATATTTATTTGATGAAATATCTTGAACTCAAAGAAATGAATCTCATAGAAAAAAATTCTATATGAAAATACATTTTGTAATAAAAATCATATTTCTCATTCCAATGTTAAGTATCAATTATTGTTATTATTATGATTCTTGTTTTCGACATTTCTTTATGAAGCAGAAGTTAATTCCACTCTCTTCATCCCAACAATACGTGAAATCACCTCTACACATGTACATTCGTCTTTCTTTCTAAATGTTCGAACCATTCAAAAAATCCCTTACTATAATAACATATTGAACTCTTTACAAAATCACACTCAATTATCCTTAACATTTAAGGACATAAAATATGTTGCATCATGCGTAAACTAATCAAACTGACCTTTCAATGATCAAGTTTTAGACCTATATTGTTGTTTTGGTCTTATGTTACATATAACACAATGCGACCCTTTTGTAATCAAAGTTCTATTTATTGGCTTATTTTGAATGAACTAACTTTATCAAAGTATCGTACATTACAAACTATGATCATTCCTTACGTAACACCTATATGCGATAATATATAGATCAAATATCCATAGCCTTGTATTGCTTTTAGAGTTCGCTACTCATACATTGCAATACACGATCTTGACCAAATAAAGGTGGAAGCGATAAAATTAAGAACGTATACGGTAGTTGTAAAATCAAGGTCTTGCACGGATTTTGAAATGTTAACATGGAGTAAGCATTTGTTAGTAAGTATATGTTATATTTCTATCATTCAATCTATAATTCAATTGTATATTTTAATTAATAAAAATTTATCAATCATATTAAATGCACAAATTTATCAATGTAGATTATTATAACAATGCATGTCCTATGTTCTTGCAATATTATAAAGGTTTAATGTTTTCATTTTATTTTCATAATAAGGCTCCACTGGTCTTTTATGTTTCATCAAACCCTAAGTTGAAACATAGAAGTCTTTCGACTTCACCGGTGGGTTTAGGACTCATCCCTCTTGGAATTCTGACCTTGAGTTTGCTCAGCAACTCATAGCTCAACGGACAGTGGATAACTCATTATTAGTTGTATTATATACAACTCCTAACCCTTGGTGTCGTATCCTAATTTCACTTCGACCATAGGTTTGCTCAACAATTTAAAACAAAGTTATTCACTTGTACTTACCATTTCGTGGCGTCCTAAGTATAGTTTATATACCTTGAGTTTGGTTAGTAGATACATATAGTTATCTTATCTTGTCTATTCAACATATTAATGATGCTATGCATAATATCCGCAGCTTGAGTTTGCTCAACAACTAACGAGTATGCAAGTAATTTATTAATATATACATATATTTGGTAGAGGACAACATTATATTGAAGATTCATAATCTTCAATATATCATATTGGGTGATGTCGGCTTACGAAAAATATTTTTCTTATAAAATACCCTAGTGGTTCAAGTATCGGACATATCGGAAATCACATGTACGATAATTGCATTTACCCCTTAGGTCTATTTGGGTTTCTTTAATGCTCTACCTCTAGTTTATACATTCATATGATATAAGTATTATAATTGTATAACTTTATATTTTATACTACTTATATAATAGTCCTATGTATAACATTATATTAATTAAATCTTATTTAGTTAATTTCAATTAATTTTATATTATTTAATATAACATTTATATTAAATATTTATTATATATTATAACCTTTACAGTATGACACATGTATCCTCTATATATAATTTAATTAAGTAACCTTAAATATATTTAATTAAACAATTTTAATTTAGTTATATTAACTCTGAAATTAATTTCATATACATACATGTATTCTTATGTTATTTTAATACTTTAAAACAACATAATATATATAATAAATAGATAGGGTAGAGTACTAGATTACTCAAACATAATCTTTCTAAACAACCTTTCTAGATACCCTACTATCTAGGTGGTGAGCTTAATTAATTAATCCTGACATGACTAATTAGACCATATAGGCCATCGACCCTGGTACCATTGTTGGAACTGGGCTAGCCCTCAATGGAAGATATGAGTGAATTTCAAACAAAATTCCCTTATTGGATATGAATTGGGCTTATGAAGTCTTATTTATTTAGAATATTTCATTTAAATTTACAACTTTGTAATAGAAAGTTATTCAATTTATGCTCAATTGAATATATAAGTATGTATATATGTGTGTATCATATACATATATGTATGTGTGTGCACGTGTAATATGATATTCCATGCAAGGCATAACATGCCTGTATATAGATGTTGGGATTTATATCGCAATGGACACGTTAGCTCATCCTATATGTATTGTATGTTGTCCAAATATATGTATGTATATAAGTATGTATATATGTGTGTATCATATACATATATGTATGTGTGTGCACGTGTAATATGATATTCCATGCAAGGCATAACATGCCTGTATATAGATGTTGGGATTTATATCGCAATGGACACGTTAGCTCATCCTATATGTATTGTATGTTGTCCAAATATATGTATGTATTTATAATTATTACATATATATATATATATATTAAAGTATATAAACATATATAAATTATGAGAAAATATTATTGATATATATATATATATATATCCATGTAAATATTATTTATTAAATACTAAGTAAACATACGCATATCTGCATATATATAATATGATTTTTTTAGTTATTGTGATATATGTATGTATGTATGTATTAGAGTAACATAACTATATATAATAATAGCATTTTAAATTATATGTAAACATAATATATATAAGTATATAAATATAATACATGGATGTAAATATTAATGTGTATAGTATGATATACTAAAATTATAAAAAAAAATATTTTAAATTATTCCAGATCAAATACACAATAGATCCGAATTTTATTATATTAATCTTTAATAATAGTTTTAATTCCTCTGGTGTCACACTTTTTTTGTGTCGACGTGAACTGCCAAAAATGCCCCTATACAAAAATTATTAAATATTAATATAAATCAAAAAGAGGATCTAACAGATAAGTTGTAACATCCCCTATCTGGAGGCCTGAAGCTAAGCGCTACAAATGCTATAGTCATCCATAGTATTGATTTTCGGTGACCAAATGCAGTATGTCAATAGTATCCAATATCAGAAGCAATGAATATGAAACAAAATCCTAGATTTCAAAAAGAACAGCATTTTTGAGTACATTTCTAAAACAAGTTCCATATTCAAATTACATAATCTCATCGCTTTCCCAAGCTCGGATAAAATATAGTTATTACATAAATACGCTAAGAGCAACATATGATGATGCCCACTTGGTTGACTAGAGTACTATATATACAATACAGCAGAATTATTTCAAAGTAAAATAGCTTCTAATTAGCTATCAGCCACCTGCTTGTCACGGGAAGCTTTATTCACCGATCCTACTAAAACCTATAAACCTCAACCCTCGGCCTACTAAAATCAATTTTGAGCACCCGAGAGTTTAAGGGGGAAAATAAACTTCGGGTCGGACATAAATCCTGGGGTGAATAATACTATACATCTAGCTTATCAGAAATTAAGTGAGACCACGTCGCTTAAGCGGAACGGGTTTCCCCTCACTAATATCCTTTTTTAAACATATCTTTGCAATTATAATCCTGCAACCAAAACTGGTTAAATTTGTAAAGCAATATCATGTATATGTACATGTAAGTATCAAATGGACTATTTGTCCATGCACTATAGTTTTTATTTGGCTAACTACTAACCCTTGGTTGACTCGGACCTACCAGAAAAACATAAAATCTAGCACCTGTTAGATAATCCTCTTCTGGATGGTCTGTCCTTACTTCTCCATGGCTAACCAATCCTAATGGTTTTTCAGACTCATTAATAACCTGACTTTCCATTTTAGATTCCTTTCTGTGTGTAACATAACTTTAGTCTCACCTATGACAAAGCCTTGCACACTGGAATTTTGGACCTATTTTAGCTAAGGGCTACTAGCTAAAGTATAGGGCGCGACCCTATAACAGTCTCATCTGGTATTCTAATATCGAGTCATTTTACCTAGGTTATCTACCCATAAAATTTTCCATGAAAATCTTTTCTTTCAAATTGATTTAAACCTTTAAATCATTCTTTAAATAAGGAAATTATTTATATACATTCTTTCCTTTACTTAAATCACCTTTCCATGTTACTTATTCTTTACACAAAACCTTGTTGATGAAAATGTTTAAATAATTCAAAAGTCCCCCTTTCGAAACCTTTGAAAGGATCCCTTTCAATAAAAGTAAAACCTTAGGCCGAAGGCCAAAACATACCTTTCGAAAACATTCATATTTATCCTTTCGAAAGCATTGAAAAACATCTCCTTTGAAAGCTTTAAAACCTTATACATCCTATCTTTAAAACACTTAAACATTTTCTTTTGGAACCATTGGAATACCCTTCCTTTTAGACCTTTCGAAACCATTGGGGAACCACCCCTTAGAAACCTTTCTTTAAAACCTTTTGAAAGCATCAAAACATCAAGACTTTTGAAAGCATTTGGTTCAATCCATAACATGTGGAAACACCTTTAGAAATAATTAAAACCATCTCTTTCGAAACATTTAAGTCGAAAGCATCTTTTCCGAAAGCATTTCCTAAGTAAAGAAGTGATGTTGTCGAAACCATCACTTCGAAAGCTTTAGAGAAGCGGCTTGGTTTTAAAAATAAGGTAACCATTTCGAAACCAATCTTGGTCAAAAGGTAAAAAAGGGCAGTCAAGGGTATCGACCCCTTCGAAAGCATTCATTTAAAACAAAAGGCGCAACCCATTCGAAACTTTTCTTTTGAAATATTTGACTCAGTCGAAAGCCAACTAAGTCAAAAGCACTTCCTTCGAAAGCAAAAGCAGACGCATTTTCAATTTAAAACAAAGCATGCTTCGATCCTCTTGGAACCTTTAGTTTTGACCCAGTAGCTTGCACCTATATCCAATTCACTACATACCAGGTACTTGATACCATTTGCACTGGTTTCGATGAGGTTAGAGGGGGAGGTAAGGAGTTGGAAGCCTGGTGTTGAAAGCATTGAAACAGGAAAAAACATGTTGATTTGACTTTTAAAATTTGCTCTTTGTACCTTACCTGCCTTGTTTGTCAAATTATAATTGATTGTAGAATTTTCTTTTCTATAAGTACTGCCAATTTTCAGAAATAACAATTTGGATTATTTACAAAATACCCCTTCTCCTTTATATAAATGTATAAAACATTTAAGTCACATACATTATATAATTTTATATATCCATGAAAACACATAGGAAAATTCTATAAAAATTCCAAAAAAACATTTTTAATATTTTTTTCAGCATATATAAATTTCAAACCCTAAGCTAATATAATTTTACCATAATTAACTTTAAACCCAAAATAGCATTTTCTTCACTAGAAAATTCATACAAAATCCACATTAATTCAGAAAATTATGAAAATTGAAACCATTTCTAAATTATTGTTTCTAACCTAAATTTAAATTTTGCAAGGCAATTGGATGTCATATAATAGGATTTTCATATCAAAACATATCACAAAATCTATGTGAATTAGCATAAATCATCAACATGTAGGTGTACATTTTATTGTCTAAAACATGGCAAAACATTTGCAAATAATTTGGATTTCATACTAAAACCCGAAAACCATTAAAACATGAGATATAGTTATTATTCACCTTAGCTTTTTGATTAAAGATGTGAGATTTGTTCTTGATTAAGTGATTTAATTCTCCTTCTTGAAATCCTAGCTTTTATCTTCTCTTGAGCTTGCTAATGGTAGTCGGCCTTGGCTTGTATTTTTAAATTGTGAATAATGAAATGAACATGTGTGTTGAGGGGTTAAGGGTTTAGGGTATAAGGATGTGCCTTGTTCCTATTTTTCCCTTGTATATTCCTAACCTTATATTCTCTTCTACTCTTCAGTTAACTTGTTTAACATGGCACGACTACCCCTTATTTAATCATAAATCTCAATCCATTAATCATCTTGCATTTTTCTATTTTATTTAACTAATTAAATATCATAAATAATGCACTAAAGATATAGGGTGTTACAGACTCCCCTCCTAAAAGAATTTTGTCCTCGAAATTATGATAAGGTACTCATCAAAACAATCAAAGATAAAACATATCATCAAACAAATCAGGATAAGCATCTGTCATCCTGTTCTCAGTCTTCCAAGTATAGTCTCTCTCATCCTCACTCCATTGGACTTTAACTAATTTGACTGTCTTGTTCCAGAGCCTTTTCTCATCTATTGCGACTATGTGAACCAGCTTTCTTACTATAGTCAAATTTAGCTCTACGACTAAGTCATCTAATACAATTGGTGATATAGTAGCCTTTGGATCTTGAATACACTTCCTTAGATGAGAAACATGGAAAACATCGTGGACTCTTGCCAAACTGATCGATAACTCTACTCTATACACGAGTTTCTCGATCCTTTCAATAATAGGAAATAGTCCAAAGAACCTCGATGCCAACTTCCCTGCTTTTCTAAACCGAATCAACCCTTCATCGGCGACCCCTTAACGAAAACATGCTCTTCAACAAAAAAATCTAAGTCATCCATCTTTCATCCACATAACTCTTCTGCCTAGATTGAGCTTCCTTTATTCTAGACTAAATTAACTCAACCTTTTCTGCAGCTTCTCTAACCAAATCCGGACCAAGAACCAACCTGTCCTCGGTCTTTAACCAACAAACTAGAGATTTGCATGCCCTTTCGTACAAAGCTTCAAATGTTGTCATCCCTATACTAGCCTGATAACTGATGCTATATGAAAACTCGACTAGATGTAGATGGTCTTCTCATAATCCCCCAAAATCTAGCATACAAGCTCGTAACAAATTTTCCAAGACTTTGTTAACTCTCTCTATTTTCCCATAAGTATGTAGATGGTAAGCGGTACTCATTTTGAGCTTGGTATTTAAGGTATCTTGTAGACTCTTCCAGAACTTGCTAATGAATAAGAATCTCTATCACTCACTATACTATTGGGAATTCCATGCAGTCTAACTACATTCTTCATAAACAACTTTGCTAACGTAAGTGCCATTTCGTTTGACTTAATTGGAATGAAATGAGTACTCTTGGTTAACCTATTCATAATGACCCACATGCTTTCATTTCCTCTATTAGACGTTGGCAACTTGTCAATGAAATCCATAGAGATAGAATCTCACTTCCATCTGGAATGTCTAAAGGCTGAAGCTACCTACTTGACTTCTATGTTCGGCTTTTACTCGCTGGCAATTCAGACATTGCTTCACCCGCAAACCTACATCCCTCTTCATACCTTCCTAGAAGAAACTTCTCTTCATGTCTTGATACATCTTAGTTCCTCCCGGATGAATAGCGAGCTTCGAACAATGGCATTCCTCCAGAACTTCCTTCTTTATGTCTCCTACATTGAAAGGCACAATCTTGATTTTTTCTTAACCATCCATTCTGGTCAAGACTAAATTCCTTTTAAGTCATCGCTCTCTGTTCCACCACTTAGCTTTTTGATCAAATCAGCCAACAATGGATCCTCTATCTGTTTAGAAGCAACCTTTTTGATCATAACTGGCCGAACTTCCAAACATGAAAACAAAGTAGTTTCCATACTTGAACCACTCTTAGTTCTCCACTGTACTTTGCAAGTCGCTAACGCTTCCAAATCTTTCCACTTAGCTATCATTGCTAACACCACATTTTGATGTTTTCTACTAAGAGAAACTGCAACCTTGTTGCTTTCCCCGATGTATACTCAATACCGAAATCATAAGCAGCTAAGAACTCTAACCACCTCTACTGTCTCATGTTCAACTCCTTCTGAAGAATAAATTCTTCAACAACTTATGATCTGTATGTAACTCAAATATTTTTCCCAAAAGATAATGTCTCCACACCTTCAACGCAAAATTACCACAGCTAACTCTAAATAATGGGTTAGGTATCTGACCTCATGCAGTCCAAGCTGTCAAGAAGCATAGGCAATTACTCTACCCCTCTACATTAACACAACTCCTAACCCAGTCCCACATGCATCTGCGTACACCACCTATGATGACCCTTATTTTTTGGATGGTTTAAATCGACAATAAACATCACATATCTAACTCAAACCATTCAAAAAGGAGGATTGTCAATGGGATTTAATAAGAAAATAAGAGAAAAGAAGGAAAACAAAACATAGAATCTCGCAGCGGAATGACAAAATACAATAATCAAATAAAAAGTTCATGAAGCTATTTTACAATATATATTTGACTACACAATTTTTACAACATAATTAGGATACAATCAACAACAGACCAATAATGATGCAACAGAATACTACTAATAATGTAATATACAGAACTCCAACTTCATCTTTCAGAAATAATACCTTCAAACACTGAAAAGCTTAGGCTGGCCCAAGCGAAAAGAAGAGACAAAACACTCAAGTCAGAACTAAACATTCTTATGTAACTTAAATCAACAATAGGTAAATATAAATGTTATAGCTTCAGAGATGTTTATGAGATTTTACATCTCCTATCCAATGTATAGCGTGAGTGCAATAACTTAAGAGATTTACGGGATTTTCCATCTCCTAAGGATCCATTAAACTATTTATATGTAGTAAGATACGCTATATATATAGTGTTTACCAGTAATGTAAAGTATTAAAATAGTGTTAAGGCTTTACATTGACTCCCTTAACACATTTTTAAGCATTGTCCTACAGTTTGCCTTAGTAGCATCACCAGTAACGTCAGTAGCCAGGGAGGCATCGGGACAAGACAACACTAAAATAAAATCGTAGTAGCCGCGAATAAGGATAAAGAGTATGACAATGCATGTGAGGCAATACCCAGGTAGGATACTACCATTTTGCGTTTCCTGACTGGTTGTAACCCCTAACAGCCCGTCGCGTCCAACACCACCAAAAATCAAATCAAAGTGCACTGATTAAGCCAACATCAATACAGTAATACGAAGAGCTGTGTCTGCTGGAGGTAGCCAGCCTCATTGGTGAAGTATGGCTCCGGTTCTAGTCATTTCAAATTGACACAAGTGTCGGGGTCATCCATCATCGTTCTCTTTTTTCAAATCTTGCAAATGCCTCCAATTCAACTCTACATTTTGTATATCATTCACCGCGTACACATTTTTTAAAGTGGTTCCAATGTTGACAGAGAGTATGCCAATAAGAGTCTCCGGTCTCTTTAACAGCAAACGTTATTTTTTCACGCCGATTGGTGCTTTTACATTTCAAAACCGATTCAGAATTGATATCAAAATATCATAATAATTATAAAATATCCTTCATATCAAAATTACTATATTTACTCAAAATATGTCATTTTCACTTGAAAATATTGTATCAAATTCCAACTTAGTTTATAACTTCATTTAACCACATTCACATTTAAATCAATGATTTGAATATAAACATTCAAACTTTACATATTTTGAAATTCTAGAAAATGGTTTGGACAGTTATAAATAGTTAAAATATTTTATATAGTTTAGACATTTAAAACATTTTAATAAAAATAGGTTGAGTATTCGAAAATGTATTATACAGTGAAATAGTTTTGGAAAATCTAAATAATTCGAATATTAAAAATAATTGATTTTAAACCGTTTATATCAAAAATAATTTATTTTTTAGATAATATCAAATCAAACCGTTTCTTTCCAATCCAACAATCTGTACCCATGTCCAATTTCAAATCAACAAATCCAATTTTTAATCTTTTAATTCAATTGACTCAATTTAGATTAATGTCAAATCAACTTGATTCAATTTCAATTCGAGTTAACATCAATTTTCAAAATGCTCATTTTACCGTGAAATTTGATTCAACAATCCAATTCAATGATTTAAATTGCAATAAAATTGTTATTTTAAAACATTTCAATTTGTATTATTTTCAATTCTAATTCCAATTTACTAATTTAAATCACTTAAATCGTTTAAACTTCATCGTTTACTTTTATGGACCAAATATTTAAAATAATTAAATTTGCAATATTAAAGTCATATATCAATTACAACTTCACATTTCCAATTCAATTCTTTAAAACAATTTCCTTTTTTCCAATTTTAGTTTTAACATTTCAAAGCTTGAACTAGAAAATAATTCAATTCATATAAATCCATAATTTATTTCCTTTAAAACAATGTCATTTAACCAAAATCCAAAAATCAATATTTTAAAAAGGTTAATTTAACCAAAATTAGTTATTTCAATTTTAATTATAGGGATGGATATACATGATTTCAATCCAAATCAAAATGTCATAGGTATGTATCAATTCAACCTATTTCTCAATTTATTCAAAATAAGTTAAATCACAGTTTATATGCTTTCAATTAAAATACAAGGTAATAATAGGGATATATATAATAAATGAACATCTAATCATTCTAAACGTTAAGAAATAGACATCCATCACAGTCAACATCCAAATCAGCGAATACTTCACAACAATTAATTGTTATCAATATCAAGTACTTAACTAGCAATTAAATTTAATTATCAATTTAAATGTCTATTTAATTCAATATAAAATTCAATTATAATTAAAATGTCAATTTAAACTACCAAACAGCAACCAATAAAGTTCTTATCACATTATAAATTTAATTCAACTAACATAAGAAGATTAGTATTGCGTGAGTGGGTTAAATCACTTACCTTTGATTTATAGCTGATTTAAAATCCAATAAAATCCCAAAATTTGAATAGTCTCCAAATTTAACCTAGCTAGTTTCATAATGTTAGGAATTTCGATACGATTCCATTGGAAGAAACCATGTGCAAATCCTAGTTCGTATGCATAAGTTATGATAGTTACAATGTATAAAATTAACTAGGGCAAATTAGTAATTCTATAACCTTCCCAAAACCCTAGTAGCAACAATCATTCACGAACCCAAATACGCACAGCTGTCGTCACCTTCTCGTCCAAAACGTCGCTGCCTCAATAGCCTAAACCCAGATCAAAGAATGTCGATGTGACCACTACCTCAGCCTAACTTATCCTTGGCCCCGCGCACCATTCCGACGCCCCCAGGTCCATCACGCTACCGCCATGTAAAATCGTCGATTCTGGCGAATTGGATCCCCAATAGCATGAACGAAGACCATAGATGCACTCTCCCCATCACCATATTCGCTACACTGCTTCCCAATCATCGAATGGATCGAAGCGACAACAATGGCCCGAAAAGCTCGTTGCATTTCTGAAACGGAAGTAGGTTATCCATTATATCGAAAGATAGGTTTTCGATATTTTTAAAGTCAATGGAACTAGTTTGAAACCTTAATTCCATTGCATACAGAAGTTAGCTATTAAAATCAAATTATTTTAATTAAATTCATTTAATTGATTTCTACGCTTTTCGAGCTCGCACGACCAAACGATAACTCCGATCGCTACGAAACTTGAAATCCAATAACAATTCACTATTACGGATCCGATGAAACTGGTTTCATCGAAATCGGAGATAGAGGCCAAAAAGGCTAATTTTACATGTTAATTAAATGAATATTTATTTACAAATCCATTTAGTCACTTTTAACTTCAAATTTAAAAGTTAACCATTTTATCATTATTGATTAAATAGGAATTTAATAATCTCTTAAATACAATTTTCTATGTTAATTCCAATATTTAAATATTGCATTATTTCCAACGTTCAATTACGACTGAAATAAAACCTAGTTTATTATAAATTAAATTCCAACATAGTTTTTTTAATTTGATTTACATTCTTATTATTAAATCAATAATTCCCTTATGAAATTTATTAATATAATTTTTCTTCTTATTATTTTCATCTCTACGGTTAACGTCATTTCTTATAATAACTGCGATATTTAACGACATTAAATTTCGTTGATTTCTAAAGTAATTCAAACAGATTAACTAATAAGATGATAATAAATCAATTGTTACAACTTCGAAATTCATATCTACTAATTTATTGTTCACAACAAGGAGTATAAATCTACATAACAATAGCTAATTTCATACTCTATATTAATACCACTTTCAATTAAATTGCATATAATTTCACCATTAATAAAACATTTAATTCATTACCTTTTGATTTATAATTATTTCTAAAATAAGCTCTATAATTACGTTCTAAATTAACTTTACTATTACAATTGATTGAAATTACATTAAACAGTTGTCAATTTCTTTCAACCAACATTGTTAGATTTTATTTTAATAATTTCTTCTTTTTTATAAATCAAAAATTTTAATTTCTCACAATATTAAATTTTGAAATCTTTTTAAATTTAATATTTTAATTATGAAAAATACGGATCGTTACAATCTCTCCCACTCAAAAAATTTTGTCCCCGAAAAGGAATAAGAAAGAATCAAGAGGCTTGATATATTTTATTCAAATAATCAACTTATAAACAATTAAACTTAAATATTTAAGCTTATATAAAATTTGAAAATAACCCTACTTCCACAAAAAAAATTCTAAGTCCTAAATTAGCAAAAAATTTCGATAGAGTTTCCTCTACGTGGATAGTCCGAAAAATAATATTATCAATAATTTCAATATATATATATATATATATATCATATTTCTATAATAAAACATCCCAACCCATGGAAAAAACAATAATATCGCTCCAAAATCGTAACTCGAAAACGTACCTATTCGTCAGGCAAACAAACTTTATTTATGAAATCAAAAGCAGTGTCTATTGCTTTCATAAACCTGTATTTTACTTACATAATCCAAAAGAGTTAAAATTATGTAAAAGATTATATATTAGTTGTTTCAACAAATAGCACAAGCAACACAACAATATGTAATAACTATATGCAACAAAAACAGCACGACTATTATAGGCAACCAAAGATCCATGATAAATCCATAGCAACCAAAATTAATCATTTGTCCAGGTTCAGAAATCTCCATTATACAAGGGTGATAAACAACTACCAAGTGTACCTTATGCTTAATAGCCTTAGATAATTGCTTGCTAGATTACTCATACAAACTCAAAAAAATTGAATTATCATTCCTCAAACATCGTATAAGCCAAATAACAAAGAATTTTAAATTTTATTTAAATTTGCACAATGTATATAAATCTTTTATACACAATATCATTTCTAATTGCTTGCACGAATACACATATTTCACTTTCAATATTGTTAACCCAACAACTCTAGTGCGGACTCTAATCCGATTTGTTGATTAGAAATTTTCATTTTTCCTTTCATAGCTACAAACTATGATGGAAAACTTCAAAATTATATCAAAAGTTTGTATCAAATGTTCGCCGTCAAGAATTGAACGAAAAACCCTGATTCGGACTGGTGCGAATTACCACAATCATGTATTCAAAGTTGGATCAGACTGCCATGCGAATAAAATGATCTTTGCCCAACTTACAATTTTTTATTGGTTTCTTTTCACATCATTTACTTTTCATTTATTATAATTCCTTATTCATTCATAAAAGATTGTCTTTTATTATTTTATTCATTTACTTTTTATTTATTTTCATTCATTTATACAATGTCATCTTTTGTTAATTTACATTCATTTTCATATACAGATTATTTCCCATTCAATATTTGAAATTATCAATGAATCCATTATTTTAAATATTATATACATTTCATTGAAGTTTAATTCACATTTATTATTTACTTATATACTTGATTTCCATTTAATATTAACATTTATTAATGAATCATTTCATACTTTAGTTTCTCCATTCTTTTTAGTTCACATTTATTATTTACTTCCATTAATATTAATATTCATTAAAGAAGCATAATTTAAGTTCCTCTAAATTAATTCCCATTTATTCCTTCATATATAGTGTCATTTAATATTCAATCTATTTATGAATCATTTTAAAATTTCCATAAGTATATAATCATTTACTTGAATAGTATTCATTTTTTACTATTTAATTTAATTACTAGCATTTCACAATATTACTCATGTTTATAATATTTCTTTTACGTCTTAATTTTTCATTTATAAACATATGTTTATTTTGAAGCATTTTTGTTATTAAGCTTTTACTTGTATAACATTCTATTACATATTCATATTTAACATTTCAAATTTTTAAACATTTCTAGTAATTTTTGTACATGTTTTTAGAATGTAACTGAGTGTTATACAAATTTATTTTATTTATTTTAGTCAACAAAAATGTACAATAGCTTACATCTTCTTAATTCTTAACTTACAAGTTGCAAATTTCAATATTTATATTTTCATTAAACATATAACCTTTAATTTCATATTTTAATTTGGAAGTTTCCAACCATTACAATAGTCAAGATTCCATTTTTTATTTCAATAATTGAAATCACTAATTAACGGAAGACTTAAGAACTATATATCGGATTTCATTTCAAATCATTTTGAAATAATATATATCCATATCTCTTACATATATCAAAACATATCTAGAAATTTTAAATCAAATTCTGTTTCACCAAACAACTGTGTAGCAAAGCTACTATAGTTGCAACAACCTACATATTTTACGATTGTATATTTAAATGTTTTATTTAAATTTAGCATCGTTAGTCGGATTAGAGTCCGAAATGATACTTTTTGTAAACAATCAAATTAGGACTCGAGACATCTTTCATTGAGTTCAAAATGGCGTCTGCGACCTTTTTAAGTATACACATCAATATGTTTGGAGTTGATTGGAATTTCGATATTTTCATTTGGGGCTTCGGGTTTGGGTTTCAGCCCACTAACCTAACAAGTAACCCAACTCCTCTATCAAATACCCTAGCTCTACTCATCTTCATTCATTTCATTTCTAATTTCCTAACACTCTCAAGCTAAAAGGAAACAGGGGAAAAGATGGAAAATTAAAATTTCTAAACCCTAGTTTTACTACGAAATTCAAATTCAAGTCCAAAATCAAAGTGAAGCTTAGGTAAGCATCCTCTTCATCTTCTCTATCTCAATTCCTCTTCAATTTTCAGAAAGTTTCCTATAACCTAACCTAGGAAATATTTTCTTATGAGCTTAGATCGGAGCTTCTAGAGTTGAAGATGAAGAGTGGTTGATCTTTCCCTTGAGTTCGAGCTTCTCATTCGTTGTTTTTGGGTTTAAAGGCGAGTTCTTCAACTCGCATCTATGTCTATACATTTGATAGTTGTTAGGTATGAATTCCTAACATCTATTTCATGTCCATTTGCTTTTGAATTGAATTAGTTTGGCGAATTTTTCAATTTTTGCTATTTTGAAGTCAAAATCTATGAAAATGCTATTTTGGACGTTTGGACATGTTGTTTGGAGTTTATTGATGAGTCTACAAGGCTGGGTTGTCGTTTGACATAAATCCCTAACCATCGTCGCTCATTCGATCCCTTCTGAGATAATTTGGCCATCAACGGCCTAGGCAAAATATTGCCCTGAGCTTCAGCTCAGACGTCTAGTGAAATACTCAGACGTCTGGAGCTATAGAATAAAAATTCCAGCCTTTCAGCTGAGACGTCTGAGCTTACTTCCAAATGTTTGGGCGATCTAGAAGAAAATTCCAGACCTTCAGCTCAGACGTCCGGGGAAACCATGTGTCTGACACTGTTAAATTCAAGAAAATTGCCTATTTCTATTTGGCTTTCCATTTATATTAGCTTTTGGTTGATCCGATTAGTTGTTATCACTATTATTGACTTTGATGACTTCTTCTCTGGATTTTTGGGAATATCCATTTGATGGATTTGATGTCGGTTTCAATGGTTTTGATTCACGTTATCGAAAGTGAATTTTTGGTGATTGGTTGTTTTACAATCATTTCTGTGATTTGTCACTTTAAACTAAAAAGGTTTTAATATTAGTAGTAAATACTCAAGCTCTTTCACAAAAAAGATTTCAGTGTTACTTTTAATAAAAACTCGTTTTTAAAACCGCTTTCAAATCTATTAGTATATACAAACTTTTACCTCATTCTTATGAGAAATCTAATTAAACGGCTTAGCAAAGAAAGTGGTATGAAACACTTGTGTTTACTTCATCGGTTAATTCTTGGACTTGTTCGATTGAACTCTTGTAACAATTTTCGAGTGGAAATCTACAATCTGTTCGTAAATAATTAAGTTAAGCTAGTGGTTATGGAACATGAAGCTAAACTCATTTATTTACTAGCTTAGTGTAATTTACACTTCTTATTGATCGATGGTGATCATTTTATGGTTTAGACTAGCGATATGCGATGTCTTTTTGTCCATGTGGGGGCCTATACCCGGTTTTATGGAGCTTCGTCTCATTTTTAGGGGCTAGCAACCCCTGTTCTTTTCACCGTTCGTGGAGCAATCGGCTCAATAAGTTGGTGCATGGGGCATATATTTTTAGGTGCATCGATGTTCAACTCAATAATTATGTGCATGGGACGTATCTTTTTAGGTGCGTCCATGCTCGGTTGTGCATGGGGCGTATCTTTTTAGGTGCGTCGATGTTCAGCTTATTGGTCCTTAAAGGGGGACTGTACCCTATTTTTTTATGGGTTAGCGACCCATGGGATAGCGTCTCGTTTGTGATACACGTATTGGTGAGTTTTCATGCTCCCGTCTGTGAAAGGCCTTCCCTTTTGTGTTTTCTAGATTTCTAATTATTGATTTTTTGAATTTGTGTTTCACCATTTATTATGAATTGACATTGATATGTTTTGCCAATATATGAGGTTTGGTGAATAAGCTAAAGAATATGACATTCCTTTCGGAGTTTGAGTAGATTTGAGATATTCTATGATTTTCATTGTCATTATATATTTCTGTTATATCTCTTATCCTATCTCATTTTATATGATATTTATAGCTAGATGATCCATTTATTATTTTTCTTCTTAAATAATACTTGGGTCAGACCGAGGTGTTACGGGTGCTTCCACTTGACTTCTTAGCAAGGAATATCTTCTGACTTTAGGCTAACTACTTTAGATTAGTAGTTTTTTCTTTTATACACTCGAGATAGAGACTCCTGGATGTATACATATTCTTTTGTATAGCACTTGTATATATATTCTTTTGTGATGCAGTAGATCTTGTATGACCACTACTTTGATGTACACTTATATGTGTTATATTAATATCTATTTCCGCCTTAATGTTATGGATATCTGTGACTGATTTTGTGTTATGCTTATTTTATATTTGTTTTCAATGACCTAATAGCCACTGTGTAGTAGCTTTGAGTTTGTATTTTTTATGTCTGATTTCCTCTTGAAATGAAATGCATGACCTTCTATCTGACATATCGGTACTCGCACAAATCAATTACACAGATGGTCGCTCCTCAACAGCCTTATTCTTCATGCTGGTTGACGGAATTACCCCGTAGTGTCCTTGGCTAGTGTGAGTATAGAGGTGCGACGTCACAGCATGGTATCAGAGCCAAAATTCGAAACAACGTAGAATAATCTAGCAAGGATCATTGTCCTAAGTATCCCTTAGGAATAGTGCCTTACAATTTAATTCAACTCTAAGGAACCGTTCTATCTTATATTCTTTATGATGCCTTGTTTTATCAATCAAGTTTGTTTGATATTCATTCTAAGAATAACCTTTTCTTCTTCTTTATTTCTTTCTTAAAGAAGAGAAACGGTTAAACCTGGTCATCCTATCATCCGTAAATCAAGTACTATTCCTCAGGATGGTGTACTCATGTCTGCCCAAAAGCTTTTAGATCTTGTAAAGAATGCCAAGCTGTCGGACCCATTCCAGAGCCTACTCATCCTAAATCTGGGTTTGCACGTTTGTGCAGTGATTATACCAATTTGGGTGGAAGGCCATTTAAGGGTTTCCAAAGCATTATAGAAGTCCAAACTTGGCTTAGAGCATGCGATTGTATCTTTTCTCGCATGAATCTTGTGGATCTACACCGAGTCCAGGTGGCTTCTAGCATGCACCAGGAGAGAGCATTAGATTAGTATGAGCTTTTGATTTCGGAAATTATCGAAGCAGAACTTACTTGGGAGCAATTCCAGGAAAGGGTCGAGTTGAAGTTTGTGTCGGAGGCTGAAAAAGTAACTTTAGCCCGATGCTTTATTGACCTTATTCAAGGTGAATCTTCTATGACAGATTATGTCGCATCTTTCGAATCCCTCTCCAAATATGAGGTCGAATATATTAACACCCCATTGAAGAAGAATCAAAGGTTTATTTATGGGTTGAACAAGAATTACAAAAGGCCATTACTTTTGAAATTAGAATTTT
Organism: Allium cepa; assembly: GCA_030765085.1. Classification (NCBI taxonomy): domain Eukaryota; kingdom Viridiplantae; phylum Streptophyta; class Magnoliopsida; order Asparagales; family Amaryllidaceae; genus Allium; species Allium cepa. Next base: position 714,713,750 of record CM060943.1, on the reverse strand, counting down.
CTTCCGATCAGCTTGTTGATATCGCTCTTTGACTTGAAGAGGCCGATAAAGAGTGATGTTGAAGTTGTGGGTGCCAAACAAAACTTCAACATCAACAAGAAGAGGCCTATTAAGTTCAAGCCTAATCCTAAAAACAAAGGAAAGCAAGCAACTTCGGTTGCAAAGACTCTTACTCCTAATCATGGAGAATGCTACAATTGTGGTTATAGGGCCATTATGCAAATAGGTGCTCGAAACCCCTTTATTGTCGCTATTGCAAAAGTTCGGGTCATCATATCTCTTCATGTCTCAAACTTCAAAGTAAGAAAGAGGGAAAGCTAAATGTTGTGCAAGCCCTAGTAACACTTCTCTTGGTCAAGGTATTTCTCATTCTATCCTTGATGGCATTATTATATTTTGTGATCATCCTATTAGAGTTCTTTTAGATACGGGTGCATCTCACTCTTTTATATCCAAATAACTTATGGATACTTTGTCTTTAAATGTTATAGCCTTGATGACTTCGCTAAGAATTGCGAATGCGGTTGGTGGATCTGCAACACTTAGTTTACTTTGTAACAGTGTCGAGATTATGTTATGTGATTATGCTTTCCGAGCCGATTTGCATGCTATGTGCCACTAAGGCTTTGGAATGATTTTGGAAATGGAATGGCTTAACCGTTATGAAGCTCACATCCTATGTCCTAAAAGGACAATCCATCTTCGACATCCCCAATCTGTTAAAGCAGATTTCTATTGTTCTTAAAGATTTAGATTCCAATTTGACGACATCCTTATATTCTCTAAATCTCATAATGACGATAATGATGATGAGGAAGATGTCATTTCGCTCATTCACGTTGTTCGTGAATTTCCTGTTATATTTGAGCCCGTTTTAGAATTACCATCTAAGCGAGCAATCGAGTTTAGAATTAATCTAATACCTGGAGCTCTACTTATCACTCATCCTCCGTATCGTATGTCTAATAAGGAAAATGAGGAGATGCATAAACAAATATCCGAATTGGAAGCAAAGCAATTTATTTGTTCTAGTTCCTCTCCTTGGGGAGCTTCAGCTATTTTTGTGAAGAAATCTGATGGTATACTTAGGCTTTGCGTTGACTACCGTAAGCTTATTCATCTCACTATCAAGAATAATATCCTTTACCTTGGATTGATGATCTATTCGATCAACTTAGCGATGCTAAAGTCTTTTCATAGTTAGACTTAGCAATCGGTTTTCATCAGCTTCGTATTGCATAGGATAGCATTCCTTTGACATCATTTCATACTCATTATGGATCTTATGAATGGTTTGTTCTGCCATTTGGTTTCACGAATGCTTCAGCTTATTTCCTTAACTTTATGAATTGAATTTTCAAAGACTTCCTTGATCGATTTTTTCTCATCTTTATAGATGATATTCTTGTTTATTCTAAAACCGAGTAAGAGCATGAAAAACGTCTTCAGATTATTTTGGAAACACTTAGGATCAATCAATTGAAAGAAAAAATTTCTAAGTGCCACTTTTGGCAATATCATGTGAATTTTTAGGACATATTATTTCTGAATTCGAAATTTCCATGGATCCTTCAAAGATTGAAGCGATTCAAAATTGGAAGCGACTGGAGAGTGTGACGGAAATTCGTAGCTTTCTTGGATTGGCGGGCTATTACCGTCGTTTCATAAAAGACTTTTATAAAATTTACATACCTCTTACTAGTTCAACAAAGAAGGAAGCTAAGTACATTTGGTAAGACAAATGTAAAGCTTCTTTTCAAAAATTAAAAGAACTCCTTTCCAATGCTCCTATTCTTGTGGTTCCCAAAGGGAACCAAGACTTGATTGTTTATACCGATGCTAGTCGTGTTGGTTTGGACGCCATTCTCATGTAAAGGGAACGTGTTATCGCTTATGCTTCTAGGAAACTAAATCCTACTAAGACTAGATATCCGCTCATGATTTAGAGCTCGCAACCATTGTTTTCGCCCTTAGAATGTGGCGTCATTATCTTTTGGAAGAGAAATTTGTTCTCTACACTGATCATAAATCTTTGAAGTATTTGTCTTTCAAAAGATACTTAATTTGCGTAAACAACGTTGGCTCGAATTCCTTGTGTCTTATGATCTTCATGTTCTTTATACTCTCGAAAAAGGGAATCGTGTTGCCGATGCCCTTAATCGTAAGCAACAAGCGGTTGCTTAAATGATGATATCCGAATGGAACGATCTCGAGACTTTATCCACTTGTGAGATTCAAGATCGTGAATCTGATTCATGCTCATCTCTTTTTTAATGTAGCCTTGTAGCTCATCCATCTCTTTTAGACCGCATTCTTGAAGCCCAAAACCATGATCCTAAATTGGCTCATATTGGCCTAAGTTGTATGGATAGAAATATTGATGGTTTGAATGACTTTGAAATCGATGTTCATGGAGGTATTCAAAAATTTGGTAGACTATCATGCCAAACATTAGTGATCTTCGTAAAGACATTTTAGAAGATTCTCATCGTTCTAAATTTACTATTCATCCCGGTAGTAGTAAAGGTATGCGGACATGAAACGACTTTATTATTGGGATGAAATGAAATTTGATATTCCTAACATTATTAAGCGTTGCATGACTTGGCAACTCGTAAAGGCCGAGTATCGAAGGCCTAGTGGGTTATTGCAACCTTTGGATATTCCAGTTTGGAAGTGGGATCAAATTTTCATGGATTTTATTGATGGTCTTCCCCGTTCTTCTTCAGGTCTTGACAGTTTATGGGTGATTGTAGACAGACATACAAAATCTTTCCATTTTATTCCCGTTCGATCTAATCGGACCGTACCACTTTTGGCCAAACTCTATGTTAAAGGGATTGTTAAATTGTATGGAGTTCCTACTTCTATTGATAGCCATCATGATCCATATTCTACTAGTGGATTTTGAAAGAGTCTTCAAAAAGCTTTGGGAATGAAGCTTAATTTTAGCACCACTTATCGTCCTTAGTCCGATGGACAAAACGAGCATGTGAATCAAACTCTTGAAGATTTTCTTCGTGCATGTGTTCTTGATTTTGGTGGAAGTTGGGAAGATCATATTTCCCTTGTTAAGTTTTCTTGTAATAATAGCTTCCAATCTAGTATTGGTATGTGACCTTTCGAGGTACTCTACGGAAGGCCATGATGATCTCGTTCTTGTTGGCTTGAGGTCGGTGAGAGGCTTGTTTTAGGTCCAGATTTTATTCGTGATTCCATAAAAAGGATTGACCTTATTCGTCATAGGAAGAAAGAAGCTCAAAGTAGACAAAAATCCTATTCCGATAACTGAAGACGGAAACTAGAATTTTCTGTAGGAGATTTGATATTCATTCGTGTTTCACCTATGAAGGATGTTGTGCGTTTCAGTCGATCGAGAAAACTAGCATCTCGATATGTTGGTCCATTTTCGATTACCGAACGTATTGGTTCCGTGTCTTATCGCCTTTTATTACCGGCTCAATTTTCTGCCATTCATGACGTTTTCCACGTCTCTTAACTACAGAAATGCCTTAGGGATTCCGATTCTATTCTTGAACCCGGTGTTGTTGAAGAAATTAAAGTTTCACCTAATTTGACTTTTGAGCAGCATCCTATTGTATCATTTCTATGGAGGTTAAACGCCTTCGAAATAAAGATGTTCCGCTTGTGAAAGTTCAATGGTCCTCAAATTCTAAGGATTGTTCTTGGGAATCAACAGAATTCATCGAGTAAACACATTCGGACTTACTCTCTCATGCGCTTTAAGGTGAACTTCTCACTTCAAAATTTTCTTTTGTATTGTTATGCCTTTGTGTGGTTGTTCCTCTTTATTTACTTCTTAAGTATTGCGAGGACGCAATTTCTTTAAGGAGTGGAGTCTGTACCTTTGATAGTTGTTAGGTATGAATTCCTAAGATCTATTTCATGCCCATTTGCTTTTGAATGGAATTGGTTTGGCGAATTTTCCAATTTTTGGTATTTTGAAGTCAAAATCTATGAAAGTTTTATTTTGGATGTTTGGACATGCTGTTTGGAGTGTATTGATAAGTTTATAGGGCTGGGATATCATTTGGCATAAATACCTAGCCTTCATCGCTCATTCTATCGCTTTCGAGATAATTTTGCCATCAATGGCCCAAGCAAAATGTTGCCCTGAGCTTCAGCTCAGACGTCTGGTGAAATGCTTAGACATTTGGAGCTACAGAATAAAAATTCCAGTCTTTCAGCTCAGATATCTGAGCTTACTTCCCAGACATCTGTACGATCTGGAAGAAAATTCCAGACCTTCAGCTCAGACATCTAGGAAACCACTAGATGTCTGACACTGTTAAATTCAAGAAAATTGCCTATTTCAATGTGGCTTTCCATTTATATCGATTTTTGGTTGATCCAATTAGTTATTATCACTATTATCGACTTTGATGACTTCTTCTCTGTGTTTTTGAGAATATCCATTTGATGGATTTGATATCGATTTCTATGGTTTTGATTTACGTCATCGAACGTGAATTTTTGATGATTGGTTGTTTTTACAATCATTTCTGTGATTTTTCACTTTAAACTACAAAGGTTTCTATACTAGTAGTAAATAGTCAAGCTCTTTCACAAAAATGATTTCAATGTTACTTTTAATACAAAGCCCGTTTTTAAAACCATATTCAAAAATATTTGTATATACAAACCTTTACCTCATTCGTATGAGAAATCTAATTAAACGGCTTAGCAAAATAAGTGCTATGAAACGCTTGTGTTTACTTCGTCGGTTAATTCTTGGACTTGTTCGATTCAACTCTTGAAACAATTTTCGAGTGGAAATCTACAATTTGTTCGTAAATAATTAAGCTAAGCTAGTGGTTATGGGATATGAAGCTAAACTCATTATTTACTAGGTTAGTGTAATTTACACTTTTTATTGATCGATGGTGATCATTTTATGGTTTAGACTAGCGATATGCGATGTCTTTTTGTTCATATGGGGGACTATACCCTGTTTTATGGAGCTTCGTCTCATTTTTAGGGGCTAGCAACCCCGGGTCTTTTGACTGTTCGTGGAGCAATCGGCTCAGTGAGTTGGTGCATGGGGCGTATCTTTCTAGGTGCGTCGATGTTTGGCTCAATAATTATGTGCATGGGGCGTACCTTTTTAGGTGCGTCGATGTTCAGTTGTGCATGGGGCGTATCTTTTTAGGTGCGTCATTGTTCAGCTTGTTGGTCCTTAAGAGGGGATTGTACTCCGTATTTTTATGGGTTAGCGACCCATGGATAGCGTCCCATTTGTGATACACGTATTGGTGAGTTTTCATACTCCAGTTTGTGATAGGCCTCCCCTTTGTGTTTTTTGGATTTCTAATTATTGATTTCTGGAGTTTGTGTTTCACCATTTATGGCGAATTGGCACTGATATGTTATGCCAATATATGAGATTTGGTGAATATGCTAAAGAATATGACATTCCTTTTGTAGTTTGAGTAGATTTGAGATATTCTATGATTTTTATTGTCATCGTATATTTCTTTTATATCTCTTATCCTATCTCATTTTATATGATATTTATAGCTAGACTGATCCGTTTATTATTTTTCTTTTTAAATAATACTCGGGTCAGACCGAGGTGTTACGGGTGCTTCCACTTGACTTCTTAGCAAGGAATATCTTCTGACTTTAGGCTAACTACTTTAGATTAGTAGTTTTTTCTTTTATACACTCGAGACAGAGACTCCTGGATTTATACATATTCTTTTGTTTAGCACTTGTATATATTCTTTTGTGATGCAGTGGATCTTGTATGACCACTACTTTGATGTACACTTCTATGTGTTATATTCATATCCATTTTCGCCTTAGTGATACGGATATCTGTGACTGATTTTGTGTTATGCTTATTTTATATTTGTTTTTGAAGACCTCGTAGCCACTGTGTAGTAGCTTTGAGTTTGTATTTGATATGTCAGATTACCTCTTGAAATGAAATGCATGACCTTCTATCTGACATATCGTTGCTCACACAAATCAATTATACAGATGGTCGCTTCTCAACAGCCTTATTCTTTGTGCTAGTCGATGGCATTGCCCCGTAGTGTCCTTTACTAGTGTGAGTATAGAGGTAGGGCGTCACAATAGTGGTCTTCTCACTTTGAAAGTCAAAAATGAGTCGACTGCGATCATCTCCGAAATTATTTTCCAACGACAGAAGAAGAGAATACAATACCTATTTCCTTTTAAAATTCTTTTAAAAACATTCCTTTTAAGAACCCTTTGAAACACTTTTGAACAATTCTATTTGTAAATACTTTCAAATTGTATTAATAATAATATTATTATTTTCAAAAGCTTTGAAAACCAATTTCAAAATACCAGCATTTATGTTCTCAAATTTCCATTTAAATTCATTTATTTGTAAATCTTAATTAATACCATATTTATAAAATTACATTTTCTATAGCATACAATAGTCAATACTTTTAAGAATCTTAACTAACCAAACAATAAATGACAATAATTGAATATTATTATTTACTAACATCTAGCACAGCAAAAGAACAAAATCTATTTACAAAACATTATATATATACACAAAATATAATACTAGGTAAAATTATTTCATTTACCTATTTTAGAAACAATATTGTGTCCGTCTACCCCCTTCAAGTGTTTAGAAACCCCTATCGATGCCATAACATTCTATGTACCGACCGGAATTTATAAATACTCAACAGAACAAATTAACATAATATAAAATAGTTTTTATAGCACTAAAAAATGTGCTCACTCATACTACACATACACTCATACTCATTCTGGGGTATTAGTAACCCTATCTCTAATGAGTTTAAACCCCGACTGGCTAAGGTATCGCTAAACCTTGCTTAATACCAACTATGACGACCCACCCTTTTGGACGGTTTAAATCGACAATAAACCACCCATGTCTAACTTAAACCATTCAAAAAGGAGGATTGTCAATGGGATTTAATAAGAAAAGAAGAAAAACAGAACACATAATCTCGCAGTGGAATGACAAAATATAATAATCAAATAAACGGTTCATGAAGTGGTTTTACAATATATATTTGATTACATAATTTTTACAACATAATTAGGGAACAATCAACAACATACCAGTAATGATGCAGTGGAATAATACTACTAATAAAATATACCGAACTCCGTCTTCGTCTTTCAGAAATAATGTCTTCAAACACTGAAAAGTTCAAGATGACCCGAGAAATATGAAAAGACAAAACATTCAAGCCAGAACTAAAAGTTCCTATGTAAGTTAAATCAACAACAAGTAAATATAAGTGCAATAGCTTCAAAGATGTTTATGGAATTTTACTTCTCCTATCCAGTGTATAACATGAGTGCAATATCTTAAGAGATGTTATAAGATTTTCTATCTCTTAGGGATCTGTTAAACTATCTATATGTAATAAGATACATTATATACATAGTGTCTACTAGTAATTTAAAGTATTAAAAAAGCGTTAAGGCTTTACATTGATCCCCCTTAACATATTTTTAAGCATTGTCCTACAGTTTTCCTTAGTAGCATCACTAGTAACTCCAGGGAGGCGCTGTGATAAGGCAACACTAAAACAAAATCTTGTGGTCGCGAATAGGAACAAAGAGAATGACAAAGCATGTGAGGTGATGCCCAAGGTAGGATACTACGTTTTTACATTTCCTGACTGGTGGTAACCTCTAATGGCCCACCGCGTCCAACCCCGCCAAAAATCAAATCAAAGTGCATCGATCGAGCAAACATCAATATAGTAATACGAATAGGTGTGTCCGCTAGAGGTAGCTAGCCTCATTGGTCAGGTGTGGCTCATGTTTTAGTCATTTCAAATTGACACAAGTGGCGGGGTCATCCATCATCGTTCTCTTTCTTTAAATCCAGCAAACGCCTCTAATTCAACCTCCACATTCTGGATATCATCCACCACGTGCACAGTTGTTAATGTGGTTTCAATATTGACAGAGAGTATGCCAATAAGAGGCTTCGGTCCCTTTAACAACCAAACATCATATCTTCACACTGGTTGGTTCTTTTACATTTCAAAACTGATTCATATTTGATATCAAAATATCATATTCATTTCAAAATGTGCTTCATTTCAAAATCATCATACTTACTCAAAATATGTCATTTTTACTTGGCAAAATCACTTCAAATTACAACATAGGTTATAACTTCATTTAACCACATTCGCATTTAAATCAATTATTTAAATATAAACATTCCAACTTTACACCGTTTGAAATTCTAGAAAATGGTTTGGATAGTTATAAATAGTTTATACAGTTTGGAGATTTAAAACTGTTCAATAAAAATGGTTAAGTATTTGAAAATGTTTTATACAATTAGTTTTGGAAAATCTAAATAATTTGAATATTAAAAACAATAGGTTTTAAACCATTTGTATCAAAAATAATTTATTTTGTAAATAATATCAATTCAAACTGTTTCTTTCCATTCCAACAATGTGCACGTATATCCAATTTCAAATCAACAAATTCAATTTTCAATCTTTTAATTCAGTTGACTCGATTTAGATTAATGTCAAATCAACTTGATCCAATTTCAGTTTGAATTAATTTCAATTTTCAAAACGCTCATTTTCACTTCAAATTCGATTCAACAATCTAATTTGATGATTTAAATTTCAATCCAATCATTATTTTAAAGCATTTCAATTTATATCAATTTCAATTCCAATTCCAATTTACTAATTTAAATCACTTAAGTCAATTAAACTTCATCATTAATTTTTACGGTCCAATTCTTTAAAATAATTAAATTTCTAGAATTGAATTCATATATCAATTGCAACTTCACATTTCCAATTCAATACTTTAAAACAGTTTCCTTTTTTCCGATTTTAGTTTCAATATTTCAAATCTTGAATGAGAAAATAATTCAATCCATATAAATCCATAGTTTATTTCTTTTAAAACAATGTCATTTGACCAAAATCCATAAATCAATATTTTAAAACTATTCAATTTAACCAATTTGGTGTCCGCATATAAATTTGTGCCCTACAAGCAAGTGATCGGTTATTTCAATCTTAATTATAGGGATGGATATATATCATTTCAATCCAAATCAAAATGTCATAGGTATATATCATTTCAACATATTTCTTAATTTATTCAAAATAATTTAAATCACGGTTTATATGCTTTCATTAATATACAAGGTGATAATAGGGATATATATAAATAAATGAACATCAAATCTTCCAAAATGTCAGCAAATAGTCATCCATCACAGTCAACATCCAAAAATACCAATAATTCACAACAATTAACTAGTTATCCATATCAAGTACTTAACTAGCAATTAAATTCAACTATCAATTTAAATGTCAGTTTAATTCAATATAAAATTTAATTATAATTAAAATGTCAATTTAAACTACTAAATAGCAATCAATAAAGTTCTTATCACATCATAAATTTAACTCAACCAACATAAGAAGATTTAGTATTGCGTGAGTGGATTAATTCACTCACCTTTGATTTATAACTAATTTAAAATCCAATAAAACCTCAAAATTCAAAAAATCTACAAATTCAACCAAATAAGTTTCATACTGTTCGGAATTTCGATGTGATTCTAACTGAAGAAACCACGTGCAAATTCGAGTTCATATGCACAAGTTATGATAGTTAGAACGTTTCAATTTAAAACTAAAATTAAATAGGGGCAGATTAATAGTTCTATTACCTTCCCAAAACCATAGAAGTAACAGTCGTTCATGGACCCAAATATGCATAGCCGCTATCACCTTCTTGTCTGAAATGTCGCTGCCTCAATAGCCTAAATCCAGATCAGAGAACGCCGCCGTGACCACCACCTCAGGCCGGCCTCCCCTTGGCCATGCGCACCATTCCGACTCCCCAGGCCCATTGTGCCGCCGCCACGTAAAATCACTGATTCTGGCATATTCATGCCCCAATAGCACGAACAAAGACCATAGATGCACTCGCCTCATAGCCCTCTATGCTCCAGTTCTTCCCGATCATTGATTGGTCGACGATCCACCATTGATTTGCAAACCCTAATATGAATGGCCGAAACTTCTTCACCAAATTCTAGCCAAACTGATACTTAATTGCAAAAATGAACCACATATGTAGATTGCGTTCATAGAGAGCTTCACGATAATATATTATATGATAGGGTTTGAGGAGTATGGATTTTTGGAGTTTGATTTGAAATTGTATTAAGGTTTTGAGGTGTTTGCCATTGAGAAGGAATAGACGAGATAGAAATTGTATTTATAGAAAATGAAATAAATGACTGCTAGGGTTTATAACATCCTATATATAGACAGAGATGGATAAGAATGGATGAAACAGATAGAATGGATCGAAGCGATAACAATGGCTCGAAAAGCCCGTTTCGTTCCTGAAACAAAAATAGGTTCATCCAATATATCGAAATATAGGTTCTCGATATTTTTAAACTCAATGGAACTAGTTTCAAACCCTAATTCCATTATATATAGAAGTTAGCTTTTAAAATCAAATTATTTTAATTAAATTTATTTGATTGATTTCGACGCATTTCGAGCTCGCACTATCAAACTATAAGTCGGATCTCTACGAAACTTGAAATCCTATAATAATTCACTATTACAGATGTGATGAAACTAGTTTCGTAAAATTCGAGACAGTGCCAAAAAGGCTAATTTTACATGTTAACTAAATGAATTATTATTTAAAAATCGCTTTTAAATTCAAATTTAAAAGTTAACCATTTTATTATTCTTGATTAAATAGGAATTTAATAATCTCTTAAATACGATTTTCCATGTTAATTCCAATATTTAAATATCACATTAATTTCAACATTCAATTACAACCGAAATAAAACCTAGTTTATTATAATTTAACTTCCAACATATTTTTTTAATTTGATTTACATTCTTATTATTAAATCAAAAATTCCCTTATGAAATTTATTAACGTAAGTTTGCATCTTATTATTCTTATCTTTAAGGTTAAAGTTTTTTCTTATAATAGCTGCAGTATTTAATTACATTAAATTTTTTTGATTTCCAAATTAATTCCAAACAAATTAAATAATGATATTGGAATAAATCAATTGTTACAACTTAGTAATTCATATCTATTAATTTATTGTTCACAACAAGGAGTATAAATCCACTTAACAATAGCTGATTTCATATTCTATATTAAAACCACTTTTAATTAAGTTACATATAATTTCACGATTAATACAACATTTAATTCATTACTTTTTAACTTACAATTATTTCCAAGTTAAGATCTACAATTGCATTCCAAATTAACTTTACCATTACAATTGATTGAAATTACATTAAATAGTTGTCAATTTCATTCAACCAACGTTATTAAGTTATGTGTTAATAATTTCTTCTCATTTATAAATCATAAATTTTAATTTCTTATAATATCAAATTCTAAAATCTTATTAAAATTAATATTTTTATTTATAAAAAATACGGGTCGTTACACCACCAAATCCTAATTTTCCTCTATAACAACTAATACAAATGCATTAGTCAATAAGCGTTTCAGCTTCCAGAATGCCTCTCACACTTATCGGTCCAAACGAACTTCATATCTTTCGAGTTAACTTGGTAATTGGTGTTGTTATCCACGAAAAATCTTTAACAACCTCCGATAGTAACCAGCCAATCGCAGAAAAATTATTATCTCAGTCACTGTTTGTGGTGTCTTCCAACTATTCACGGCCTCAATCTTAGCAGGATCCACCGATAACCCTTTCTCAGAAACTACATGGCCAAGAAACTTCACTTCTTCTTCCAGAAATGATATTTCATGAACTTTGCGTTCAGCTGATGTTGCCCCAGCATTTCAACCCACTACTCTAAGATGAATTTCATGCTATCTGTCATCCTTAGAGTACACCAAAAATTATCTATGAAAAACAATACGAACTATCCAGGTGCTCTGAAAAAATCTGGTTCATCAAATCCACAAAGAAAGCTGGAGCATTAGTCAGTACGAACGACATCACTAACCATTCATACGATCCATATCTGGTCCTAAAACACCGTCAAAGGAACACTATCCTCTGCCGCTCTAAGCTGATGGAAACCTATTTCTAAATCAACTATCCCAGGCAACTGATATTAATTCTTTATTGTTTTCTCACCACTTATGATAATCGACATATAACCTTAACGATCCATCCGACTTTTTAGCAAACACTATAGCTGCTCCCTAAGATGAACCACTAGGTTTGATAAAATTCTTGCCTTCCAAATCCACCCACTGCACCTTAAGCTCCCTCATTTTAGTAGGTGTCATCCTGCTTGGCGGTCTACTTACTAGTTCTGCTACAAGCACCAAATCCATCTGAAACTCAATGGCTCGTTTCGGTGGTAATCCTACCATGGATTAAAAAATATCTGCGAATTCTCTAACCATAAAAACTTGATTTAGCTCGTCTTCTATCTGCACAACACCCAACAAACCTTTCACCTCACAACTGGGGTTTTCTATTGTATATACAATCATCTCCCTACAGTCTGCATGTCTAAGTGATATTTTTCCATCATGGAAAAATATCCTAGCTTCTTACTTAACCAATCCATACCCAAAATAATTTCAAACCTTACGAAATCAAACACATGCAAACTACAAATAAAAGTATGACCCAACAAGTCAAACTTTAGGTGGTCACATCTTATCCCAAGTGTTGCATACCCTCCTATTAGATTTGCAACCCTTAAGGAAGTAACTACATATAAGGGTTCTAGATTAAGCTAATCTACCAAACAACGAGATATAAAAGAATGCGATGCACCAATATCAAACAGAACACTAATTGCCATTCTATGAATCATAAGCGTACCTCTCAACGATGCTTTCCCCTTTTCCCCTGCCCGTGGGTCTCATGGTAGCTGGCTCCAATGCACATACTTTTCCATTTCCATCCTTAGTAGGCTCCTTGCATGTAACGACCCGCTATTTTGGACCATTCAAATCGACAATAAAACCACACTTGTCAGACTTGAATAATTCAAAATACCAGATTGTTAATTTAAATTTGGCAAAACTCAGCATATACAGTAAATAAAATAACCACAGAATTAAAGACACGGAGTAATATAACAATAATGCAGTGAAAACAAGAGGATAGTAGTTCATGAAGCTACTCTCTATATATATAACAGAGTCAAATAAGATACAACATAAGTCTCGAATACCATAGTCAAATACAAGATCAGAATACAACACTAGAATCAATTGAATATCTAAAAGCTAGATAGATAGCTAGATCTCCAAGCGAAGCTCCAACTCCAAAGGTGAGTCTCAAAAGCTGTATCACTCAGTCTGACCCGAGCGTAAAGAAAAACACAAAACACTCGAGTCAAGATCAACATTCTTATATCAATAAATCCAACTCAAGTGAAATAACAACTGAAATACAAGTAACTCAAAGGATGTTTGGGATAACCATCCTCTAAGGATCCGTTAGACTATTTACCATGTAGTAATATACGCTATTATAATAACGTCTAAAGTAAAGTAAACTTACTTAAAAATAGCATTAAGGGTTTACATTTTTCACCTTAACACATCCATAGTCCCAATAGTCTATCCAGTATCGTACTCCCTCCTGATCAGGAATCTACCATAGGATACTCCATATGCTATGACACAAAACCAAAATCATACAAGGCACGCTAGGGTAGGTGACACGGCACAACTTGACAATGCCAGGTAGATATACCAATTACGCATCCGGACTGGTGGTAACACGTAGCAGCTACTACCGTCCACCTCGAGCCACACTCCCAAAATCAAAGGTGCACCCAATCAATCACAAAGTAATAGAATGTTATCGAAGAAGTGTGTCCGACAAGAAGAGCTACCATATTGGTCCGGAATCGCTCCTGTTTTAGCCACCTTATGCCAAATCACGGGAGTCGGGTCCACGTATGTACCTCAATAGAACGTCGCCACCATCCTACTTCATTCTGGAACCTCCACCGCGTACACGATTATTAAAGTGGTTTTCGGAGTTGGCAGAGAGTATGACAACTTCCGATCCCAGTCTCTTTAACAACCAAACGTTATTATAACACTACGGTCATTTCAAAATAATTTATACTTTAAATATAAAATATCGTTTCCTTTAAGAACCACATCAATACGATATAATTTCCAATTCAAAACCAAATATGATATAATTTCCATTTCAAATATATCCTTTTTCAAAAATCATAGCATTTTTCAAAGTTATAACACTTTCGAAACCAAACACTTAAAATTATAACACTTTCAAAACATAATACTTTGAAATTCATAACTTTAAAAACGTAACTTCCACCACTTAACCGATTTAAATATTAAAATGTGGAAAATAGGCCCAAGGACAAATTTCAGAAAGATTTAGGTTGAAGGACAATAAGTTTCATTTTTAGACTGAAGGACAAACTTTGAAAGAAAATTAGGCTGAAGGACAATGCTAAATACAACTAGCATTTTGTACAATGTAAAACTGGATATAATGCTAGTTATAATTAGCATTTTGTACAGTGTTTATACTGTACAAAATGCTAGTTGTATTTAGCATTGTCCTTCATCCTAATTTTCCTACAAAGTTTGTCCTTTAGCCCAAAAATGAAACTTCGTGTCCTTCAGCCTAATTTTTTTTCAAAGTTTATCCTTGTGCCTAATTCCCTCTATTAAAATATTATATATAATAAATTGTTATCCTCAAATTTCACAAACTAATTCCAAATCAACTCGAATTCCAAAATTCAAATTTAATCAGATCTCAAAACATTAATTCAAATTTAGCTTCTAAATAAAACATTCAAAATTATATCGATTTCAAATATAGATTTGAACCCCAAAATAAACCATTTCAATATATTTCAAAACTTTAAATATTCAACATTTCAAGACTAAATTTGATAACTGTATATATATATATATATATATATATATATATATATATATATATCAAATTCAATTTACTATTATTTAGTTTTGAAATATTCACTTAATAAATCCAATATCATTTAAATAAACTCCAAATTTCAAATACTAGACATTTCCCCCAAGTTATTCAACATGATATATTCATTTAAATTACTTTCCAAAATCAAGTCATAAAGTCTTCATTAAGTTTCAAATCTATTTAATTAAATAAATTCTTAATTAAATACCATCAAATCCAATTTCAAATCTGTCTTCCCTACCTTAATTTATTAAAATTTATTATAAACTTTATATTTGAAAATATAGTTTTAAGTAGATACTTAAACACATTATTAAATCAAATTTTATCAAATTAAATCTTTTATCAAACTTATTTTATAATAAAATAATTTATACATAATTTAAAATAGTAAAATTTACAAGTAAATTCTTAAAATTTATAATTTCAAAATCAACATATAACTATACAAATTTCAAAAGATATAGATTTAAAAATCTAAATTTTAAAACTTCAAAAACATTCATTTATATATAATATCATAAAATCAAAATTTACTAAACCATATATTTCTTTCCAAAACCATAGAAATCATTTCCAAAATATTTATATATAGTCCAACAGTATCTGTATATAATTTTCTATTCTATAGTCAAGCGATACGGATATTTATCATTTCAATCTATAATTTAAATTATATATGGGTATATATCATTTCAACCTGCAATCCCAAATTCAATTCAAATGAAAATCGCTTGGGTCTATCATTTCAACCTACAACGATTTTCTCATATTCTAAAGTCCGTTTGGGTATGTATCATTTCATCCCATAGTGAATTCTGTTAGCACTAGAATTGATCACTAACACCCAAAGAAATATTTGCATAGAGAGATTAATGAAGAAGGTAAATTAAAACAAAGGAATTACGCAGTAAAATGCAGTAATAACTATGAGAAACAAGAACACCAGATTTATAGTGGTTCGGCGTAACTGCCTATGTCCACTTTGAGTTTAATCTTTATTGATTTTCTAAATAATTGATTACAGATACAATCCGTACACCAACTACTCGAATACAAATGTTAATTGAAAAAGAATGAGTCTTGAAAGGAGCAGAGTTTCCCTAATGTTCTCGAAAAAAGGTCCCTTTCACTGTGCCTCTGCCCTTCTATTTATAGATGAAGATAGGCTGGACTCCCCTCACGGGCCCAGGAACAAAGTACCTCAGCCCACAGTAGGTGACTTCTGCACACCGGGCTAGGCAGGCCGAATGAGGAATGCCGGTCGAGAATTGTCCGGTCGATCGTTGAATGACTCGAAGCAGAGTCATGCCGAACGCTCCTGCTTTGTTGTAGGCTTGACAACTTGCTAACACCTCCAGTCTGCACTAAGCCCGGGATGCCAAAACATGTCGATTGCATCAAACACTTATACCTTCAGCTCTTCTTGGTCATAATCTTGTTTAGTGCTAATAATAATATCTTCAACCGTCGTTTTGTAGCTGGGCCACCGTGCCGGTTAACAAATTCTATACTAACAGGGAAGTTGCATAGTGATAACAGATATGATAATAACATAACATGCATATATCATCAGTATAAATGACAGATAATGATGTCAGATGTCACAGGTGAACAGATACAGATAACAACATATAAATAGCAGTGTAAAATAACTAACAACAGCATATTTCAATTGTCGTTTCAATTTAAATCAAATCTAATAAATATAAGAACATTAATCGTGAGTGATTGCTTACCTTTCGAGACTAGATATATTTGAAAAAGAAGGGGGTTACAGATCCAAATATGAATTTCGAAGCAAAACACGGGGGACTCGAGTCTGACGAATAAGCTGATAAATAGGAAGAGACGAATTCAAATTAGAACTTAGTTGATGCAGAAAATTGATAAAAATGAACTTACATAATTACATATAACTATATACATATCCTATATTCAAACATATATTAAATTTTAAATATATATTTATTTCAAAATACATTTTTTTCAAATTAAAACACACATAGAAAAATCAAACATATATGTATACACATTATATATACATTTATATTCAATACTTATATAAGCAGATAGATATATAGACTAAGATATAATTCTTACTATATTCAAAACCAAATTTTATTAGTCAATTTAACTTAAATTATATCCGTGAACTCAGTAGCCCTATATATAGCTTATATATATATATATATATATATATATATATATATATATATATATATATATTACTTAAACACATATATAAACTGACATTTATTTATCTTTATAAAATCACAGAACAACTTTATACTATGTAAAATATTTAACTGCAATAACCCAATACATTAAAGTATACCGTAAGCCAAGATTCCAAACCTATACATAACATACCTATATATGACTACCTGACCTTATATTTGGAAGTAAAATCCATATATACTTATAATATGTAAACTGCATAAACTCGTATACTTAATAAACTAATATATACAACATATAAGACTTATATACTTAAGACAGTATTTATACTCAAAAAATATATACAAATAACATGTACCATTGTATAAATATATGTTATAGCTGATACAAGTAGTGTAAAGAATTGGTACAACATTATATATAATTATATATGACTAATATATATACGGCATCGCATATATATCATCAATATAACTTCAGATACTTTATAATATATAAACTAATATATATATATATATATATATATATATATATATATATATATATATATATATAAATCTTTTAAAAACCAAACTCTAGTATGCTTATATACCATACTTCTATGTAAACTTATATGTCAACGTATAAAAAAATTCAAATATATATATATGTATGTATGTATGTATGTATGTATATGTACTAAGCTTTCGCATGTATGTATATACTGGAAATATACATACCAAAAAACATTCATTTGAAATAAAACATAATACACAAAAAAATGAGACAAATCTCAATATACACTATGATATATATAATGTAAAGTAACAGACTACAACATCTATAAAACTATATATACTATATTATACTATATTTATTATACAAATATTTAAGCTCTCACTCTCTTAGTTGAAATAATAGATTCATCATTCATACCTTTCAAAACATAGATTCAGTATGTAATATATTTTGTACTTGAAAACCAGCATTTACAGACAACATAGTTTACACCTATAAATAACTTATACATATACAGGCTGATACACCTATTTCATAACAATACTTACAAACTAATAAAATATAGTATACATATATATGATATTGCAAAAAGGAGGTCGGCTGTGCTTTTTAATATACACGCGTGAAACGTTCATTTACAAAGAATTATAGTATATATATAGTATAAAACAATATAAATAACAAATATTTAACATTTAAAGTTCCGCTCATAAATAAATAGATGTATAGGTACGCGTGTGGCATTGACAAAGCCGAGGCTGGGAGGAGAAGGCCGGTGGTCCATGCGGTGGTCGCTAGTGGAGGTGCGGCACGGGAATGGGTTTGGGCGTGGTGAAGAGGAGCCGAAGTGTTCGGCTAGACAGAGGAGGACGAGGTGGAAGAGATGGCCGGATATCGGGGTTTACTCGGTTGCGTGGCTGATGCGGGTAGGGCGTGTGGAGAATGCGGCGGTGGAGAGGAAAGGTCGCACGAGATTTTGATGAGCACAGGTGGGTTCGAAAGAAGAGGAGGAAGAATATGTAGGCAACAGGAAAAACATAGAGCAGGGAAAAAGAATACGAGGAAGAGAAATGGCTTCAAGCACAAGATTGCATGAAATTAAGTAAGTAATAAAGGTATGACCACTTGATTTTGTACGGTTGGTAATAAAAATAAATGAAAAGTAAAAAATTGATGGTTGCTTGGATTCCACGGCGGAGTTTGAAAGAATAAAGGAAATAAAAAGTCACAAACTGATACCATTACAACGGAACATTTTATTATTTCCGTTGCATATCGGACCTCAAAATACAGGAATAAATATACTGCGAAGATTAGCACGAAGAGACGATCAAAACGGTATACAGATATCAGTGGTACGATCATCCGGTCAAAAGTCTATAACCGGTATCGAAAATGTTGCTATTTTGCAGAAAATAAGATAACGGAGCAACAGAAGTCCAAATTTGAAAAGAAAAGATGACGTCTCACTCAGAAGATGATTTATTGGAAAACATTTTATTATCATCAACTTTAACTGATTTAAATTGAACAAAATTACACAATAAAAAAAATAAACTTCAATATTATCGGATGAAAATTTATCATTTGTTATATTTAAATACACGTATTTCAAATATGAAATTGTTATTTCAAAATAATATGATTTAAAATTTCACAAAATTCAATTAAATATGTAAATAAAACAAATAAAATTATTAAAAACCTACGGATCATTACATTGCATTGGCTCTTGTAATGACCAATCTGATTGTAGTTGAAACATTTGATATTTTTCTTCTCGGTTACCTTCTTTGCCTCTCCAGAATGATATTCATTCACAAAATTCCCTTTCTTGTCGCACTTAAAATACATAACTTCCGACTTTCCCTTCTTCACGGCTCCACCCATTTGGGCACCCTTCTTAAGAAAGAACTTTCTTTTTTGCCTCGGGCCCACCTGGACCTCCTTCGCCTAATTCTACTCCATAGAAGTAATAATTTCCTCATGTCTTAGAGCCATTTCTACTACAACATCACAAGGATCCCTGATATGAGGTAATGTAGACCTAGCCAATTTAGTTTTCAACCCCATAATATACTTCTCATTTCTCTTAGTCATGGTATCCACGGTGGCATGACCGTATATTGCCAACTCCTCAAACCTTGTAGCATACTCTAACACGGGCATCTCTCCCCTCTCTAACTCGGTAGACTTTCTGAGCAAGGTAGACTTTGCCATCACAGACATGAATCTCTCCTCGAACCTCCGCTTAAACTCAGTCCATGTCATTGTTCCTTCATCCACTCCAACCGTCACACCATTCCAACAGTATAAAGCTACTCCTTGAAGCTGCCTTGAAGCGAGCCTTCTTTCTTTCTCATTATTGAGCCCTAAATCTGTAAAACCCTCTCACAATGCAGCAAGCAGCTTCCCACTTCTATGGCATCTTCAGTCACAATGAATGGTTTTCCTCCTAACTTAACATAGACCTTACTCAAAGAAGCATAATTGTTGACTACTGGAGCTTCCTAGACTCCTCCTCCAACTACTCAGCAGCAACCACCACTTGCATCATATTCACGAAAAACTGATACATGGCTCCCATGTCAACTTGTGGGGCTTCAACACCAGTATTTCCAGCTCGTGCTTGAATTGGGTTCCTTCTAGTAATAGGTATAGCATTTCCATTTGCAGTGGTGCTTCCTCCCCCAACATTATCTCTTAGAGAATCCATATCTACATTCGAACCTTCGTAAGATACAAAAATAACTTAATAGAGACAGAAGAATAGAGACAAAGCGCATACTTATATATGACAAATACAAGTATGTTACTATAACGTTATCCCTTACCCTAATCTTATCGCCAATTCCTTAGGATTATATTTTACAAAAATCATTTTTAGTTAAAGTTTTTCATAAACCTATGTTCTGATACTAAGATGTAACATCCCCTATCTGGAGGTCCCAAGCTAAGCGCTACGGATGCTGTATTCATCCATAGTATTAACTTCCGATGACCAAATACGGTAATGTTAATGGTATCTAAAATATCAAAAGCAATGAATATGAAACAAAATTACAGATTTAAAAATGGACAACATTTTGATTACATTTCTAAAGCATGTTCAATATTCAAATTACATAACCTCATCACTTTTCCAAGCTCAGATAAAATATAGTTATTACATAAATACGCCAAGAGAGACATATGATGATGCCCCATTGGTTGAACAGAGTACTATATATATAATATAGTGGAATCAATTTAAAATAAAACAGCAACTTCTAATTAGCTATCCGTCAGCCACCTGCTCATCACCGGAAGCTTTATTTGCCAATCCTACTAAAGCCTGTAAACCTCAACCCTCAGCCAACTCAAATCAATCTCGGGCACCCGAGAGTTCAAGAGGAAAAATAAACTTGGAGTTATACATAAAGCCTGGTGTGAATAATAATATACATCTCGGTTATCTAATATTAAGTGAGACCACACCGCTTAGCGGAACGGGTTTCCCCTCACTATTATCCTTTTTAAAACATATCTTTTGCAAATTATAATCCTTCAACCAAAACTGGTTAAATCTGTAAGGCAATATCATGCATATGTACAAATCAGTATCAATGGACTATCTGTCCATAAACTGCAGTTTTTTTGGCTAACTACTAACCCTTGGTTGACTCCAACCTAGTAGAAAAACATAAAAATCTAACATCTATTAGATACTCCTCGTCTAGATGGTCTGTCCTTACTTACTTCTCCAGGTCTAAGTGATCCTAGTGGTTTTGCGGGCTCACCAATAACTTGTCTTTCCTTTTTAGATTCCTTTCTTTGTATAACATAATTTTAGTCTTACCCATGACAAAGCCCTACATATTGGAGTTTTGGATCTATTTTAGCCAGGCGCAACTAGCTAAAATATAAGGCGTGACCCCATACTAATATCTGAGTCATTTTACTTAGGGTTATCTACCTGTAAAATTTTCCTTGAAAATCTTTTCTTTCAGATTAATTTAAACCTTCAAAACATTCTTTAAACGAGGAAATAATTTATATATACTCTTTGCTTTACTCAAATCACCTTGTCGTGTTACTTATTATTTACACAAAACCTTGTTGATTAAAACGTTTAAACTTTCGAAGTACCTCTTTCGAAACCTTTGAAAATATCCCTTTCAATACAAATAAAACCTTAGGTTAAAGGCCAAAACATACCTTTCGAAATCATGCCTTTCGAAACCATTCATATTTATCCTTTCGAAAGCATTGAAAAACATCTTCTTAGAAAGCTTTAAAACTTTAAACATCCTTCTTTGAAACACTTAAACATTGCCTTTCGAAACCGTTAGAAAACCATTCCTTTTAGACCTTTCTAAACCATTGGTGACCACCTCTTAGAAACGTTTCTTCAAAAACTTTCAAAAGCATCAAAACATCAAGCCTTCTAAAAGCATTTGCTATTTATAACATATGGAACACCTTTCGAAATCATTAAAGCCATCTTTTTCAAAACTATTTAGTTTCTACCTTTTATAGAGAAAAAGAGTCATTAAAACATTTAAGTCGAAAGCATCTCTTTCAAAAGCATTTCCTAACTAAAGAAGTGACGGTGTCGAAACCATCCCTTCGAAAACTTTGGAGAAGCAGATTGGTTTTAAAAACCAGGTAACCCTTTTGAATCCAATCTAGGTCGAAAGGTAAAAAGTGGTCGTAACGATCCGTAAATTTTATTGGTTTTATTTACTTAAC
Organism: Allium cepa; assembly: GCA_030765085.1. Classification (NCBI taxonomy): domain Eukaryota; kingdom Viridiplantae; phylum Streptophyta; class Magnoliopsida; order Asparagales; family Amaryllidaceae; genus Allium; species Allium cepa. The sequence goes on along the minus strand of CM060943.1, from coordinate 714,691,363 downwards.
TAACTGAATTTTTGTGAAATTTTATATAATTGAATTTTGAAATAGAAATTTACTAGTTGGAAAACATCTAATTAAACATAGAAAATGGTAAATTTTCATCTGAAATTAGGGATGTTTATTTTCTTGTGTAATTCTATTTAAATTTATATCAGTGAATAATTGATGATAATAAAATGTTTTCCAAACCTAAATATTTTTACATAATAAATTTGTAAAACATCTTCTGAGTGAGACGTCATATTTCGTTTCTCCAAATTTGGACTGTTATTGCTTCGTTTGTCTTATTTCTGACAGTTTTGCAGCATTTTCAATACCGGTTATCGACTTTTGATCGGATGATTGTACCACTTATATCTCTATACCGTTTTGATCGTCTCGTCGTGCTGATCTCTGCAGTATATTTGTTCGCGAGTTTCGAAGTTCGGGACATGACGAAATCAGTGAACTGACTAATCGTATCGGTGTCGTCTGACCCTTTTGAATTATTTGTCTATTCATTATCTACGGTATACAACTGAATGGCCCCTTACCTTTTGTATCCTAAACCCAATTAGCATGATCTTTGCTATTCCTCTCGGTTCTAAATATGTGTCATTACATTTGAGAAAAAGAAGAAAATATATACTTTTATAATAAACTGTTCATTCATATATTAGCATGTCATCTTCTTTTCTTTTTCACTTGCTCTCCCTCTCTCTCTCGAGACCACCAGTCACTAGCCAGTCGTTCCACCCCATCTTCCTTTGCAACTCCTTCCACCCATCAGATGACAGCCCTACCCAACCACATTTTGCCCGAAGTCAAGTTTCCACCTGCTCTGTCGAAACTCTCTCCTTCCCTCTGCTTGGTCACCTACCTCAAACCGCCACACGCAGCAAGCACCTACCTCAGCTGTGCCTCTCTTCTTGCCTCTAGCCTGCAGCTTGGTCCTATCTTCGGTCATCTATATATTAAGGTTTGTGTACACATATATTTATACTTGAATGTGAATAATTTATTTTAATATAATATGAAAAACAAAGTAATATATGAATGGTTTTCATATTTTATATATACTAACCTGTATTTGAAATTCTCTGTTCACATAGTAGCTTGATATATATATACACACACACACACACACACACACACACTAAAGTGAATTTTCATATATTACATGAATAAAGGAAATATATATATATATATATATATATATATATATATATATATATATATATATATATTGTTGCGTTATCATATAAAATGTTATTTTATTCTTAATATAGGTTGAGAGTTGACCGATTCATTTGCAGCTTTTTCTTTCTATGTGTGTGTGTGTGTGTTTGTTTGTTTATATAGCTGCCTTTTGGGTTTTGTTTTAAGTTTCTAATATGTGTTGGTATGCCTATATGAGCTACAAAAGTTACAGTGTATAAGTTTATAATAATATTGTTGCACATGTATATATTTTAATTTATAAAATAGTACAGGTCTATACTTGTACTATATATAGTTTGATTATATAAGTTGTATAGCATGTGCGTGTGCAATGTATACATATTTACTGTATATTATATTATTAAAAGTATCATATTGCACTGTTCAGAGGGATATAAGTTGTATATCAGTATTATATTTGTTTTATAAAAGTGATAAAATAACCGTCGGTCTACTTGTCTTTTTATACAAGTGTATGGTCTTATTTGTATTATTTTATCAATATAAACTTGTAGACAGTAATAAATTTGTATGATGTTGTGATAGCTTTAATTATACATATATATTATGTTTAAAAATTAACTTGAATTTTATATACATTTTATTTTAAGTATATATTTCTAAAAATTAATTTTTTGGAAAATATGTAGATAATATATATTTGTTTCAGTTTATACCAAAATGATTTGATTGTCTTCATTAATTTTGATATATCAGCTTCAATCATCGTATTCATGCTAATCTTACTTCTAGAATTCGTGCTTGGATTCGTAACTCATCTCATTCTTATTATCTCTAGCCTTGAAAGGTGAGCAATCACTCACGATTAACGTTCTTATATTTATTAGATTTGATTTCAATTGAAACAACAATTGAAATATGCTGGTGTTAGTTATTTACATCGCTATATATATAAATTATCTGTATCTATTCACCTGTAACATCCGACACCATTATCTGTTATTTTTATTAATGTTATATGTTGTTACTAATTATTATATTATTATCATATATTTTATCACTCTGCAAGTTCCCTGTTAGTATAGAACTCCCTATGGGTTGAAATGATACATACCCGAACGATCTATAGAATAGGAGAAAATCGTTATGGGTTAAAATGATAAACCCAAGTGATTTTCATCGAATTGAATGTGGGATTGCGGGTTGAAATGATATATACCCGTATATATTTATATTGCGATTGAAATGATAAATATCCGTATCACTTGACCATAGGATGGAAAATTATATACAGACACCGTTGGTCTATATATATTGAAATGATTTCCAAGGTTTTGAAACAAATATTTTGGTTTTAATAAATATTGATTTTTAAGATATATATATATATATATATATATATATATATGTATATGTATTTTTATAAAGGTTTTAATTTTTGATTTTTAACTTTATGTTTGAAAATTCTAATGGTTATAAGTTAGTTTTGGAATTATAAATTCTAAGATTTACTTATAATTTTATTATTTTGAAAATATATATAAAATAAGTTTAATAATAAGATTTAATTTAATAAAATTTTATTCATCTAAGCATTTATTTAAATGTATATTTTAAAATAGATTTTATAATGATTTTACAGGTTAAGATTGGAGTAATAAATTTAAATTTATTTGAAATTTTATTTAATTAAGAATTTATTTAATTAAATTGCTTTGAAACTTAATTTGAGATTTTAAAGGATATGATTTTATAACTTGATTTTTGTTTAAGGTAATTAAATGAATATATCAAGTTTAAATAAATTGCAGGAATATTCAGTTATTTGGAATTTGAAGTTTTATTTAAATCTTATTTGAATGATCAAGTAAATATTTCAAAACTAAATAATATTAAACTGAATTTGATATGTATACGAGATTATCAAATTTAGTTTTGAAATGTTTAAATATTTAAAGCTTTGAAATATATTGAAATTGAAATGGTTTATCTTGTGGCTCAATCTTTATTTGAAACTGATATAATTTGAAATGGTTTATTGAGAAACTGAATTGAATTGAAATTGATGATTTGAGATTGGATTAAATTTGAATTTTGGAATTTGAGTTGATTTGGAATCGGTTTGTGAAATTTGAGGAAGCTATTCTATTATATAAATATTTTTAAATTATATTTAAAACTATTTATATATTTTACTTTATGAATTATTTTAATATAAGCTATTTTAACTTATAACTATTTTATATAAACTATTTATTTTATAAACTATTTTATATATATACTATTACTAATATCTAAACTGTTTAAAGGAAAGTGTCATGGTTTTTCCAAAGTATTATGATTTCAAAGTGTTATAATTTCTAAGTGCTATGATTTCCAAAGGGTTATAGTTTCAAGTGATTTGATTTAGAAAGCAGTATAACTTTGAAGTGCTATAATTATGGAAACGATACCATATTGATATGGTTTTGAAATAACAATGATATTTTGGTTTTGAAGTAAAAACTATTTTGAAATGACCGTGGTGTTATCATAACGATTGGTTGTTAAAGAGACCTGGATCGGATATTGTCATATTCTCTGCCAGTACCGAAAACCACTTTAACATCCGTGTATGCGGTGGAGATTCCAGAATGAAGTAGGATGGTGGCGACGTCCTATTGAGGTATATACGCGGACCCGACTCCCGTGAGTTGGCATAAGGTGGCTAAAACAGGAGCAACCGACAGGCCAAGTGAGGTAGCTCTTTTGATCGGACATAATCCTTCGATACTATATTCTAACTTTATGATTGATTTGGTAGCCACACTTGATTTTTTGATTTGGGAGTGTGTTCCGAGATAGGTGGTAGTGGCTGCTATGTGTTACTACCAGCCTGGAAGTGTAATTGGTATATCTACCCTGGCATTGCCTAGTTGTGCCCTGTCACCTACCATATCGAGCCCACTGCGTGTTTGTTTTGTACCATACCTATAGAGTGCCCTCCGACGACGCCCAGTACGGGGAGATTAAGATATTGTATGGACTATGGGAATACATAAAAAATGTGTTAAGGGGGATATGGGTAACGCCTTAACCCTATTTTAATAGTTCACTTTACTTTAGACATCATTATAATAGAGTATATTACTACATAGTAGATAGTTTAATGGATCCTTAGAGGATGGTTATCCCAAACATCCTTTGAGTTACTTGTATTCAGTGGTTATTTCATTTGAGTTAGATTTATTGATATAAGAATGTTAATCTTGACTCGTGTGTTTTGTGTTTTTCTTTACGCTCGGGTCAGGCTAAGTGTACCAGTATTCGAGACTCACCTTTTGAGTTGGAGCTTCGCTTGGAGATCTATCTATATCTATTCATCTTCCACTTATTCAGTTGATTACTGTGATGTATTCAAATTTTGTATTTGACTATTGTATTGAGACTTCTATATATTTGAGACTTCTGTTGTATCTTGTTTAACTCTGTTATGTATATATAGTAGCTTCATGAACTACTATTCATTTGTTTCTGATGCATACTGTTATATTACTTTGTGTTTGTGATTCTGTGATTATTTATTTATTGTATATGTTGAGTTTTGCCAAATTTAAATTAACAATCTAATATTTTGAGCAATTCAAGTCCGACATGCATGGATGCGAATGGTTGAAAATACTAGGATGTTACATGTGGTATCAGAGCTTTGGTTTTAGGAAAAATTCAATATATAGAGTGAATTTAATTACAAAATCACTTTCATTCGAGCTTGAATCCCTTCTTTATTGATTCGGTTTCCTTTGAATTTTGGAACTCCCTTTTTCGTTTTGAAATCCACTTTTGTCTTCCCGTATCCAAATTCTTCTTTATTCTGGATTATCCCATAGCTCCACTGAATGATTGTAAAGGGGCGATACTCCTTTACAACAACCATTGATTCACCGAAGATTTCTGTATCCTCGGTTTACGATGCTATCTATCTTCTACCATGCCCGAATTCTATCTCTTGCAATCGAATGTCGATTTGCCTCATAATTCCGCATCGATCCTATTTTTGAAGTCATGGTTGACTCGATTAAGGTTGCCCACGATTTATATAAGTATATCCATCTTTCTGTTTGAAATCCAATCATCTTATCTCCCTATGAGTCTATCTTTTTGTTGAATTCTTTTGATTAAGGTTCCTCTATATTTGGATCTCTATCCTTGTTTGAAATCCACCCTTGAATTTTCGAGTGAGGGAGCGTATTTGTATTAATACGAAATTGTTCATAAATTGTGTTGTTTGAGTTGTTAATGTTGATTTGGGGTTCGTTCGATTCGTCTGATCAATGCTATCGATAAAAATTCCAAAACACTTGAACAGAGCAAACTGACACAATTGTTTTTAATATTTAATAATTTTATACGATTATATTATATACATAAGCAAAAAAAATTCGAAATTGAATTTCTAAATGAATTAGTTGTTAAAAATGATAATATTTGATTTTCATTTATTGTTTTGTAAACTATTAATTTTTCCAATATATAAATAAATGCAAATTATAAACTGGGTTTATAAATTGATTTGGAAATTTAAATGAATTTAAAAATAAAAATTTAAGAATTTAAATTCTGGTGATGCCAAACTTTGGTTTTAAAGTTTTAAAATATATATTATTTAAGTATTTTCGAATAGAGATGATTTCCAAAGAATGTTTAAATGTTTAAATCGGTACTCTTCCCTTTTCTTACTGGAAAATAATTTCATCGATGACGGTAGCATCATCAATATTCGTTTTCGAGTTTTAAAGTGGAGAGACCGTTCTGTAGCTTTGCTACACTTTGTTTTGGAAAATGAAATTGCTTTGAATTCTTCAAATATGACTTGATTTATAATATATATTGAAATATGATTATAAATTTGGTTTGATATATATAACATATATACATATTTATCTCTAAATGGTTTGAAGTGATTCGGAAATTTAATTCTTAAATTATGTTAACGATGATTTCAATTATAAATGAAGCCAAATTTTTTGAATAAATGTTTAAACTTGAAATAATTGAATCAGGAAAATTTTACTTGCATAATACTCAATTACTTTCCAATATATAACTTACCTAAATCATTTAGAAGTTGAATATGTAATTGAATAATTTACAATGTAAAATGACGATTAAAAGAAATTATAAATAAAATTTGAGTGGTTATAATAAATGTTGTACACTTACATTTTAATTATAAAAATGTCAATAGAGATAAATAGAATAATAAGTTAATTGAATAATAAATGAGATGAATAAAATAAATTTTGTTTCGAAAGAATTTTAAATTGAAATTAAATCAACTTAATGAAATACCTTGAATTTAAAATCAGATATTGAGTATGAATTAATGTAAATTGAAATTTATATGATATTAAATTAATTGTTTTATTTTGTTTTCCATTCTATTTTCTTTCTAGTTGTTTCTATTCTCCTACCTCCTTCCTTTTCGGCGATGGAAAGTTTTGAGGGGGGAAGTTTAAGGACCCGTAAATTTTATTGGTTATATTTATTTAATTAATTGAATTTCTATGAAATTTTGTATAATTGAATTTTGAAATAGAAATTTAATATTTGAAAAATGTCTAATTAAACATAGCAAATGCTAAATTTTCATCTGAAATTATGGAAGTTTATTTTCTTGTGTAATTCTATTTAAATTTATATCAGTGAATAATTGATGACAATAAAATGTTTTCCAAACCTGAATATTTTTATATAATAAATTTGTAAAACATCTTTTAAGTGAGACGTCATATTTTGTTTCTCCAAATTTGGACTGTTATTGCTTCGTTTATCTTATTTCTAACAGTTTTGCAGCATTTCCGGTATCGATTATGACTTTTGATCGGATGATCGTACTACTTATATATGTATACCGTTTTGATCATCTCGTTGTGCTGATCTCCGTAGTATATTCATTCGCATGCTTTGGAGTTCGAGATACGATGAAATCGGTGAACCGGTTAATCATATCGGTACCGTTTGACCGTTTTGAATTCTTTGTCTATTCATTATCCACAGTATACAGCTGAATGGCCACTTACCTCTTTGTATTTCTGAACCCAATTAGCATGATCTATGCTATTCCTCTCGGTTCTAAATATGTATCGTTACTTTTGAGAAAAAGAAGAAAATATATACTTTTATCATAAATTGTTCATTCATATATTAGCCTGTCATCTTTTTTTCTTTTTCACTCGCTTTCCCTCTCTCTCTGTCTCGAGACCATCTAGTCACTGGCTGGTCGCTCCACCCTATCTTCCTTTGCAACTCCTTCCACCCATCAGATGACAACCCTACCCGACCACGTTTTTCCCAAAGTCAAGTTTCCACTTGTTTGTCGAAACCCTCTCCTTCCCTCCGCTTGGCCACCCACCTCAAACCGCCACACGCAGCAAGCACCAAACTCGGCCATGCCTCTCTTCTTGCCTCTAGCCTGCAGCCTGGTCCTATCTTCGGTCGTCTATGTATTAAGATCATGTACACATATATTTAACTTGAATGTGAAAATTTTATTTTAATATAATATGAAAAACAAAGTAATATATGAACGGTTTTCATATATTATATATACTAAACTGTATTCGAAATTCTCTGTTTACACAGTAGCTTGATATACACGCACGCACACATACACTAAAGTGAATTTTTATATATTACATGAATAAAGGAAATATATATATATTGTTGCATTATCATATAAAATGTTTATTTCATTCTTAATATAGGTTTAATGTATATAGAGAGTTGACCGATTCATTTGCAGCTTCTTCTTTCTATATATATGTTTGTTTATATAGCTGCCTTTTGGGTTTTGTTTTAAGTTTCTAATATGTGTCAGTGTGCCTATATGAGCTATAAAAGTTACAGTGTATGTATGTTTATAATAATATTGTTTTTTCTGTACATGTATATATTTTAATTTATAAAATAGTACAGGTCTATACTTGTACTATATATAGTTTGATTATATAAGTTGTATAGCATGTGCGTGTGCAATATACATACATACATACATACATACATATATATATATATATATATATATATATATATATATATATATCACACCGTATATTATATTATTAAAAGTATCACATTACACTGTTTAAAGGGATATACGTTGTATAACAATATTATATTGGTTTTATAAAAGTGATAAATACAACTGTTGGTCTGCTTATCTTTTAATACAAGTATATTGTTCTTATTTGTATTATTTTATCAATATGAATTTGTAGATAGTAATAAATTTGTATGTTGTTGTGATAGCTTTAATTATACATATATATTATGTTTGAAGATTTACTTGAATTTTATATACATTTTATCTTAAGTATATATTTCTAAAAATTGATTTTTTGGAAAATATGTAGATAATTTTTTTTTCAATTTATACCAAACTGATTTGATTTCTTAATTAATTTTGATTTATCAGCTTCGATCGTCAAATTCGTGCCAATCTTACTTTTGGAATTCTTGCTTTGATTCATAACTCATCTCATTCTCATTCATTTCTAGCCTTGAAAGGTGAGCAATCACTCACGATTAACATTCTTATATTTATTAGATTTGATTTCCATTGAAACGACAATTGAAATATGCTGATGTTAGTTATTTACATTGCTATATATATATATGATATTATCTATATTTGTTCACCTATGACATTCGACACCATTATCTGTTATTTATATTGACGATATGTGCCTGTTACTGATTATTATATTATTATCATATATGTTATCACTCTGCATGTTCCCCGTTAGTATAGAACTCCCTATGGGTTGAAATGATACATACCCGAACGATTTGTAGAATAGGAGAAAAACGTTATGGGTTGGAATGATAAACCTAAGGATTTTCATTGAATTGAATTTGGGACTGTGGGTTGAAATGATATATACCCATATATATTTAAATTGCGGATTGAAGTGATAAATATCCGTATCACTTGACCACTGAATAGAAAATTATATACAGACACTGTTGGTCTCTATATATATATATTTTGAAATGATTTCCAAGGTTATGGAATAAATATTTTGGTTTTAATAAAAATTGATTTTTAAGATATATATATATATATGCATGCATGCATGTATGTATGTATGTATTTTTATAAAGGTATTAATTTTTGATTTTTAAACTTTCCGTTTGAAAATTCTTATAAGTTAGTTTTGAAATTATAAATTTTAAGATTTACTTATAATTTTATTATTTGAAAATATATATAAAATAAGTTTAATAATAAGATTTAATTTAATAAATTTTCACTTATTTAAGTATTTATTTAAATTTATATTTTAAAATTGATTTTATAATGATTTTACAGGTTAAGATTGGATTAACAAATTTGAATTTATTTGAAATTGTATTTAATTAAGAATTTTATAATTAAATCAATTTGAAACTTATGGAATTTGAGATTTTAAAGGATATGATTTTATAACTTGATTTTGGTTTAAGGTGATTAAATGAATATATCAAGTTTAAATAAATTGCAGGAATATTCAGTTGTTTGGAATTTGAAGTTTTATTTAAATCTTATTTGAACGATTAAGTAAATATTTTAAAACTAAATAATATTAAATTGAATTTGTTATATATATATACATATATATATACACACACACACACACATATATATATATGAGATTATCAAATTTAGTTTTGAAATGTTTGAATATTTAAAGCATTGAAATATAATGAAATTGAAATGGTTTATCTTGTGGTTCAATCTTTATTTGAAATTGATATAATTTGAAATGGTTTATTGAGAAACTGAATTGAATTGAAATTAATGATTTGAGATTGGATTTAATTTGAATTTTGGAATTTGAGTTGATTTGGAATCGATTTGTGAAATTTGAGGAAGCTATTCTATTATATGGAGTGTTTTTAAATTATATTCAAAACTGTTTATATATTTTACTTTATAAATCATATTAATGTAAACTATTTTAACTTATAACTATTTTATATAAACTATTTATTTTATAAACTATTTTATTATATATACTATTATTAATATCTAAACTATTTAAAGGAAAGGGTCATGGTTTTCCCGAAGTATTATGATTTCATAGTGTTATAATTTCAAAGTGTTATGATTTCCAAAAGGTTATAATTTCAAGTGATTTGATTTAGAAAGTGGTATAACTTTGAAGTGCTATGATTTTGAAAACGATATCATATTTTGATATGGTTTTGAAATGACAATGATATTTTGGTTTTGAAGTATAAACTATTTTGAAATGACCGCGATGTTATAATAACAATTGGTTGTTAAAGAGACCGAGATCAGATATTGTCATATTCTCTACCAATACCGATAACCACTTTAACATCCGTGTATGTATGGAGATTCCACAATGAAGTAGGATGGTGACGATGTCCTATTGAGGTATATACGTGGACCTGACTCCCGTGAGTTGGCATAAGGTGGCTAAAACATGAACAACCGACGGGCCAAATGAGGTAGCTCCTCCGATCGGACACATTCCTTTGATACTATATTCTGACTTTTTGATTGATTTGGTGGCCACATTTGATTTTTTTGATTTGGAAGTGTGTTTCGAGGTGGGCGGTAGTGGCTGTTATGCGTTACCACCAGCCCGGAAGTATAATTGGTATATCTACCCTAGCATTGCCTAGTTGTGCCGTGTCACCTACCATTGCCCACTACGAGTTTGTTTTGTACCATACCTATGGAGTGCCCTCTGACGATGCCCAGTATGGGGGAGATTACCTTACTGTATAGACTATGGCAATATAGAAAATGTGCTAAGGGGGATATGGGTAATGCCTTAATACCATTTTAATAGTTTACTTTACTTTAAACATTATTATAATAGCGTATATTACTAAATAGTAGATAGTTTAATGGAACCTTAGAGGGTGGTTATCTCGAACATCCTTTGAGTTACTTGTATTTCAGTGGTTATTTCACTTGACTTAGATTTATTGATATAACAATGTTAATCCTGACTCGCGTGTTTTGTGTTTTTCTTTACACTCGGGTCAGATTGAGTGTACCAGTATTCGAGACTCACCTTAGTTGGAGCTTCGCTTGGAGATCTATCTATATCTATTCATCTTCTAGTTATGTAGTTTATTACTGTGAAGTATTCAGATTTTATATTTGACTATTGTATTGAGACTTCTATATATTCAAGACTTCTGTTGTATCTTGTTTAACTCTGTTATGTATATATAGTACCTTCATGAACTACTATTCATCTGTTTCCATTGTATATTGTTATATTGCTTTGTGTCTGTGATTCTGTGATTATTTATTTACTGTATATGCTGAGTGTTGCTAAATTTAAATTAACTATATGATATTTTGAGAAATTCAAGTCCGACATGGACGAATGCGAATGGTTGAAAATATCAGGATGTTAAAGTGGCAGTAAGGCTTTTTCACCTCTTTGAAAGCATTCATTTAAAACAAAAGGCGCAACCCATTCGAAACCTTTCCTTTGAAACATTTGACTCGGCCGAAGCCAACCAAGTCGAAAGCACGTCCTTGGAAAGCAAAAGCAGGCGCATTTTCAATTTAAAACAAAGCATGCTTCGATCCACTCGGAACCTTTGGTTTCGACCCAATACCTTCCACCTATATCCAGTTCACTACATACTAGGTACTTGGTACCATATGCATTGGTTTCGATGAAGTCAAAAGCAGAGGTAAGGACTCGGAAGCCTAGTGTCCAAAAGCATTAAAATAGGAAAAAGCATGTTGACTTGAGTTTTAAAATTAGTCCTTTGTACCTAAACTACCTTGTTTGTCAAATTATGATTGGTTGCAAAAATTTCCTTTCTAAAAGTACTGTCAATTTTCAAAAATAACAATTTGGATTATTTACAAAATACTCCTTCTCCTTTATTTAAATATATAAAAATTAAGTCTCATACCTTAAATAATTTTATATATCCATTAAAACACTTAGGAAAATTCTACAAATTTCCAAAAAATCATTTTAATTATGTTTTCCAACATATACAAATTTTAGACTAAGCCAATATAATTTGGCCATAATTAATTTTAAACCCAAAATAACATTTTCTTCACTAGAAAGATCATAGAAAATCTATACCAATTTAGAAAATTATGTAAACTGAAACCCATTTCTAAATTATATTTTCTAATCTAATTTTAAATTTGCAAAGCAATTGGATGTCAAATAATAGCGTTTTCATATCAAAACATATCAAAAAAATCTATGTGAATCAGCATAAATCATCAACAACATATAGATTTACATTATCATCCAAAACATGGAAAAACATTTTCAAATCATTTGAATTTCATATTAAAAACCAAAAAACATTAAAAATTTGAGATATAGTCATTATTCACCTTAGCTTTTTGATTAAAGATGTGAAATATGTTCTTGATTAAGTGATTTGATTCTCCCTCTTGAAATCCTAGCTTTTATTTTCTCTTGAGCTTGCTAATGGTGGCCGACCATGGCTTATTTTTTTGATTTGTGAATAATGAAGTGAACGTGAGTGTTGAGGGGTTAAGGGTTTAGGGTATGAGGATGTGCCTAGTTTCTATTTGTCCTTGTATATTTTCTAACCTTTTATTCTCTTTTTGTTCTTTAGTTCACTTGTTTAACATTGCACGACTACTCCTTATTTAATCATAAATCTCAATTTATTAATCATCTTACATTATTTCATTTAAGTTGATTAATTAAATATCCTAAATAAAGTAACTAAAAATATAGGGTGTTACATAAGTTTTTTAACCAATTCAAAATGTCCCTCTATATATATTATTGAAACCTTAATATTACTTAAAAATATGATCTAAAAAATAAACTTTCTTTACAAAGTCGTTCTTTATTAATTAATAATAGAAATAAAATTCAAAGTAACAAAAAATTAAATTCATTATTTATTATCTAATAATAGAAATAAAAGTTTGAATTAATAAAAAAACTACATGTTGCAATTTAGAAAGAAAAATTAAAACTAAATGCATATCATTTCAACGCAGTAATATGGCTAAATATTTGTCCAAATCATATTTGCTTGAACAAGTTAAACATATACAATTTATAAAAAAACAAATTCATGCGCGAAGCGCGTGCCATCATCACGTATGGTGTGTGTGCCATAACGCTTGTGTGTATGTATTGAATTAATTAGTCAAACAACAATAATTAAATGATAGAAAATATTTTTCTAATTTTAAACTTCCAAAACCAAGAATAATGTTTTAAGACTGAAGAAAAAATTCCATATTTTCTAAGTCAAAATAATATATTTTTTGTTAATTTAATAGTTTCGGCCTAAAATAATATTATTTCCTAAAAACATAAAAAATGGTTTAAAAGACATTATTTTTTGACTGAGCGCTTTTATGATGACAAAATAATTTTAAAAAAACTGAAATCTAATTTTCAGAGTATAATTTATTTTATATGAATTTTTAGTTCGCAAACTGATTAAATAGTAATAATAAATATTAAATAATTTATAAAATATTACTTTTAGTCACCAAAAATTGTAATTAATATAAATATATATTTAAAATTATTAGTTTAATTATTTACTTGATATAATTATGTAGTTTATTACAAGTCATATACCTAAATTAGTTAACATATTAATATATGTATATATTAATAAAAAAAATATTAATAAAAAAATTGTTTTTTTCACAAACACATACACATAACTAGTCTGAATATGACAACATAAATACCTACAGGAATCTCACCTAACTAACAATATATGTGTGTGTGTGATCAATATGCAGTTATGCAGCGACACTACTAGAAAGACTTCAGAAAGCGACATAGGCTAGCAACGGTTAAAAAAAGCGGCCGTTGCTAGCCGTCGCTAATCGTCGCTTATTGCGTTATACAAACCTGCTACCCGAGAGAAAACATTTTCATTTTCCCTCTCCTTAAATCCACTCAGATCTGCCGCCCCCCGCAACCAGCCGCCGCCCTCCGCCACCAGGAGCCGTCGCAACCTTCCGTCACTAATTTCAACCTCTCCAAACTTGACGGTGTCTCCTATTTTCCATTATCTTTGTTTAATTTAGGTTTAAATTAAATTAGCTGATGATTTAGGGATTTGAAATTGGATGATTTAGGGGTTTGGAATTGATGAATATATGTTATTAGTTTATGATATATAGTTTATTATTTGAATTGGGTATATAATGGTAAACCTAATTTATAAAATTAGTTGATTATGTGTTTGAAAATGGTGATTATTGCATATTAGGTGATGATCATTAGTGTTGATTTGGTGGTATTAATTAGTGAATTTATTATTTACTACGTTGTTAAAAATTATGGTTAATTTAAAATCGAAAAAATAGTTCATGATTATTGAATAATATGTTTATTGATAAGTTTACGAGAATGTTTGTTATACTGTTGTAAGTGCAAACTACTTATTTAGTTCACAAAATCGTAAATTAAAATTTATGTAGTTAAACAAAAGTTAAAATACGTTTTAAAATTTTAGATTTAATTAATAAAAATTTAAATAGTTCAATGAATTATAAAATAGTTTTTGTAGTTGTTAAAATAGTAACTCATAGTTACCATTTGTGAGATAAAGCATATTTTCCTAGTTACTGATAGTTCCCACGGATTTTGATTCATAATTAAACGAATTCTATTTGGCTACATTACTAAAAATTTAACATCATTATTTCACTAGAGACCACTAATACTTCAATATTCATAATTTTTAATTTGTGCTTTATTTATGTGAACCCCTTAGAGAATTTTTGACCCCATCTGACAAGTGTTGTATATGATCGTTATACGGATATTTGTTTTTCCATAGAACGAACATCTATATTCATATGATACAACATTTGTTGGATTTGTCCTAGTATTTGGACAAGTTACAAACACAATAAAGTAATCATATTTCATAAATCATTTCAGTTTAAACGGTTCAGAAAATTTCGATGGCACGCATTTGTGTACGATACATGGAATAAAGGGAAGTGCTGGCGAATTTTTTTAGAATCGTTTAACTTGAAATGATTTATAAAATATGATTATGTTATTGTGTTTGTAATGGAAAGTAGGATAACCGGCCGTCAAAGTAAAAAAACAATAAACTTAAGAATTGAAAATTTGAATGCGGTATTTATTTGAATTTGTTAAAATAGTAAAGGGTTATATACGAATTATTACAAGACTTCAATATGATGTGTGTTATTCAATCTTCTAACCTACATTTTACAAATCAGGAAATATGTTTGATTATTTACTCGGTCGTAGTTGGATGTATGAACCTCGAAAAGGTATGAAAGGATCAATAAAAGTACGTTTCTGTAATGGTATACACGTATTTATTAGATTTGCTCAATCTAATAATCGAAATATCGTAGACATTCGTTGTCCGTGTAGTAAGTGCAAACATCTAGCATTGGAAACCAGATGTAGTAGAAGTACATTTGTACAAATTGGTTTTGTGCTGAATTATTACTTTTGGGATCGTCATGGAGAACTTGTTCAACCTACACCTAATCCTGTAGTGTTAGAGGATGATAATACTATGACCAATCCTATAGAAAACATAGTGCAAGATGTTGCACGATCAATATTTCCTACCTTTGACCAAGGTGATGATGAGAACGAAAATATTGACGAAGAGCCGACCGCGGAAGCTAATTTTTTTTATGATTTATTGGATTCTGCTAAGAGACTATTATGGGAGGGATGTACAAGCGGAACCGAATTATCTGTAACCGCCGAATACATCACTATGAAATCGAAATTTAATCTTATAGAAGCTGCATTTACAGCAGTTGTATGAACTGCAAAACGACACATGCCACCTAATAATTTGACGTGTGATAGTCATTATAAAGTAAAATAAACTTATGTCTGCTTTTGGATTGCCGTACCAGAAGATAGATACATGTGTAAAAGGTTGCATGATGTATTGGAAAGAAGACGCTCATATTACTAAATGCAGAATATGTAACGAGGAAAGATACAAACCAAGAAAAAAGAAAGGAAAAGAAGTTTCATATATGATGATGCATTATTTACCCATCACTCCCAGACTTCAACGGTTATATGCATCTTCTTCTACAGCATGTCATTTGCGATGGCACAATGTGAGAACACTAGAAGAAGGAACTTTGATACATCCATTTGATGGAGAAGCATGGAAACATTTCGATAAGATTTATCCTGAATTTGCGGCAGAGAGCCGTAATGTTAGGCTTGGCTTATGTACGGATGGATTTTTGCCATTTTCTCAGTTTGGTAGTAAATATTCATCATGGCCTATTATCATTACTCCTTATAATTTACCTCCATGGATGTGTATGAAAACTCCATATATGTATCTAACGATTGTCGTCCCTGGTCCTGATGATCCGACACAAGGAATTGATGTTTATTTACAACCACTAATTGACGAGTTGAAAACACTGTGGCATGAAGGAGTTGAAACGTATGACATTTCGAGAAAAAGGAATTTTCGTATGTTTGCTTCTTTATTATGGACTATTAGCGATTTTCCCACGTATGGCATGCTTTCAGGTTAGAGCACATCTGTACGTCTAGTTTGTCCTTATTGTATGGATGAAACACGAGCATTTCATTAAAGTATGGAAAGAAAATTTCTTGGTTTGACTGTCATCGGTGTTTTCTACATATCAATCATAAATTTAGAATGGATAAAAAGAACTTTAAAGCTAACAGGGTAGAGAGTATGCTACCACTTAAGGTTTGGACAAGTGAAGAGGTATATGAAATTGTAAAAGACTACCCAAAGATATGTGAAACTGGGGTACATGTTGAAATTCCAGGTAAATCGGACATTCATAACCGGTGCAAGCAAAGTATATTCTGGGAGTTACTGTACTGGAAAAATCTCCTACTCCGACATAACATTGACGTCATGCACAACGAAAAAAACGTGTTTGACAACGTGTTTAATACAATTTTGAATGTGAAGGGGAAAACCAAGGACGATGCGAATTCAAGACGTGATATATTACACTTCTGTAAGCAGCCAGAACTTTAATTATATGAAGATAATAAGAAACCCAAAGCATGCTATGAGCTAGACAATAAGCAAGTAAAACTTGTTCTAAAGTGGGTGGAAGGACTTAGATGTCCTGATGGGATTTCTTCTAACCTCCGTAGATGTGTTGACTTTAAAAATAGCAAATTGAGTGGGATGAGAAGTCACGATTGCCACATTATGATGGAGTATTTTTTTTCCGTGATTTTCAAAGAACTTCTGCCTGTAAAAATATGGAATGTTATAACAGAATTAAGTATGTTTTATAAACAGCTTTGTTCTACGATGTTAAAGGTAGATCGTATACGTAAACTTGAAGCAGTAA
The DNA here is from genome assembly GCA_030765085.1 of Allium cepa. Classification (NCBI taxonomy): domain Eukaryota; kingdom Viridiplantae; phylum Streptophyta; class Magnoliopsida; order Asparagales; family Amaryllidaceae; genus Allium; species Allium cepa. The sequence continues at coordinate 714,673,830 of CM060943.1, read as the reverse complement.
TCCCTATACTACTATGCAAACTGGAGAAAATATTTTTGTCTGGTTTTTTAATGTAATGGAGCATTTACCTGTTCATCTTCCATCTGAAGCACTCCTTCGTGGTCCTGTGCAATATGGATGGATGTATCCATTTGATAGGTAATTTAATTAATTTCGGTTTTTGTACCACCGTATAAATTTAATTAATTTTGACATAGGTACCTGAATCATTTGAAGAAAAAAATTAGACAAAAAACACGAGTAGAAGGTTCGATTTGCAAATCATACCTTGAAGAAGAAGCTTCATTTTTTCTCTCACATTACTTTAGTAACAATGTGAACTTATCGTTCGTAAGTGTTCCCTGTAATGAAGAAAGTATTGAGCAGGATTCTTCTCAAACAATGTTATCTATTTTTAGACAATATGGAAGACCTGCTGGAAAATGTATGGAAATATGGTTAGATGATAGAGATTACCATGTGACACACACATATGTTCTTCTAAATTATGCTGAAGTTGCACCATTTGTCAGGTAATTATGAATTTATATATAATTTAATTATACATGTATATATCAATTATAAAGGAATATAATACATATTTGCAGCATTTTAATCTGCGATCTCAGTAAAAAATTTGCTAGATGGTTTTCAAACTACGTTCATGATACAGAAAACTATGTTGTTGATGAAGGATTACGACATCTTGCTATCGGACCAAAACAAAATGTCAAGACTTATCCAATACTCTTCGTCAATGGATTTAAATTCAACACCAAAGATTACGAGGCTGAAAAATTAACATATAACAGTGGTGTATCAGTCAAAGGAAGTGATAATCCAGAGGAGCATATAAAAGATTTTTTTCGGCGTCTTAACACAAGTTTTAGAGTTGACATATTATATACAACCTGCAGAGAAAGTTGTTTTATTCAAATGCAACTGGTTTAGCAATGTTCCTGGCTTTGGAATTAACGTGCACAAAGATTATAAGCTAATTGAAATAAGGCATACGTCGCATTACTATAAGTATGATCCTTTTGTATTAGCTAAGCAAGATTTACAAGTTTATTTTGCTCCATATCCGTCCTTAAAAAAGATAAAGCAGACTGGTGGGCTCTTTTTAAAACGAAGGCAAGGTATACATTTGATGGAAATAATATTCCAGATGTAGTAGCGTATCAAGCGGATCTCGAGCCAAATACTGAAATAGTGATAATCGATGACATTGATGTAGGGACGTTGACTGATGAATCGAATGTTTTAATAGATGCATTTGTAAGTACCGAAGAAAATGATATAGAGTACGAGACCGACTCTGAATTAGAATATGACGAAGACTGATCATAGATGGAATCACTTGTTGTATAATTCTAAGCTCTGTATTAACAATAATGACTATGTTCTGTAATATTCTGAGCTATGTAATAATAATAATGACTATATATGATCTGTATCATTTTGAATTATGCATTATTCTTTTCATGTACGTTTTTTCGATGATTATGTGCAGAGTATGCTTATGTGATGATTATCACTTGATTAATAATTATGTGATGATTAATGATTATGTGATATTGATTGATGATTATGTGATGCTTATGTTATCAGTACTTTTTTCTAAGCAGTGTATGAAATTATATTTATGTTTGTGCCAGATATGTCTGATAGGCGACGTAATCGACATAATACATCTCAGTCACCTTCACTTAGAGTAGGTCCGAGTAGCTCTGAGCCAGATCTCCGTTGAATTGCGGAGATAGTTTCGAAAAATGCTGGGTATGTATCAAACTTATTTGAATTATATTATATGAAATATATTGATATATACATCAACATTTCTATAGAGGGTTCAAGGTGGAGCCGTCCGAGTTCATTTTACAAGTATCGAAGGAAGCATACAAGAGTAGGATGTCTGGGTGTTGGCCTCAGTGGGATAACATCCCAACACATATAAAAAAGGCAATATGGGTTGATCTTATTGTAAGTACAACTTTGTAATATATAATTATGCGTTATATGAAACCAAAAACAATATGCCATCATGCCTTATGATATCAGTTTTACGTATTCTGTTCTGCTGATTGTTTTTTAATTATATAATCTCTTTTACATAATACGTATGATAATTCAATATGCAAGCAGCTGTAAGTGTGGATCCGCAGGATATGGATGTTTTTATAAATCATTCGAATAAAAAGATGCGGAAAAATTGCAGAGAGACTCTCTCAAGGGCTAAAAGTTCAGGGAAAAAGCGAAGTTGGATGGGGATGATATTTGGGATGGATTCCAACAATATTGAGAATCCGAAGCATTCAAAGTAGGTTATATTGTCACTATATTTTTACATTTAAATGTGTTGGATTTTTTACTTAATAGTGTGTATAAATTAATAGGAATTATCGGCAAGAAACAAGGCTAATAGGAACAAAAACCCCGCTTTACATCGTGGTGGCTCGAAATCCTTCCAACGACATAGGAGAGAACTGGTAAATAAATTAACCAATATTATATTATTGATGTATATATTTACTAGTGTCTATTTACCATATATTCTATTCTTATATATACTCATGCAAATTATCAATATAATCCATTCTTGTACATATTCAGTGGGCAAAGTATAAAAGGGAGCCTACAGCGGCTGAGGTTTTCAGAGTCACATATGCAGTGGAGTATACAGATGTGGATGAAAATGTTTTATATGATTGGTCGGACGATAAGGCTGCTTCTGTAATGGTAAATATGTTTATTTCTGTAATGAAAATATTCCATATTCGTTTAGTTCACAGTAAATAAGCAAATCGTATAGCAATTATGTCAAATATCTGTTCGTAATTGTAGCAGAGATATAAAGCAAGCATGCACGAGCGATACAAGCGAGTGGATGGGAGTTGCTTACGGTTGATGGGTCTAATCGGATATGGGATTCAATCATTGAACCGGCAAGTCGAAACTGGCGTTAAGTTTCGGCAATATGGTATGTACTCAGCGTTTACACAGTAGAAACTTGTATGTCATGAACTTCTTATTCACTTGAGTTTATTACCAATAACTTGAGTTTTCTTATTATTATTGTATATCATGAACTTCTTATTCACTTGAATTATTTCACAGGCTTTTATTTTCTAAAGGACATATAAGAGATCCATAGACGAGGAAGAGATTGCTCGGATGCAAACACAATTGGATGAGCTCAATGATTGGTGGAAGAGTCAGCTGACGACGTAGATAGATGAGCGTATTGCTGCCTTCTATCAGGAGCATGGGTCAATGCCCGAGGAAGGAGGTGCAGATGATGATGATGATGCTTAGTTGGTTTGTTTTGATGGGTACGCTTTATACACACACACATACATATTATGATGGGTTTGACATTTGGTACTTTGGATATTGTGATTGATACATAACGTTTTGGTGGATTTGGTATTTTGGTTGTTGTGATTGATACTTTGGCACTTGATATGTACTGATCGTTAAATTTAGTTATGTGGTTGGCTTGGTGGATTTTCATATTTGGTTATGTCGATTTTCTTATATGATTTTGTGAATATATGTTAGAACATGCAATATTTGATGATTTGGTTGTGTTGATATTGATTATATGGTATGATGAAATGGTATTGTATGTGTGTAATGATGAAATTATATTATTTGGATTGATTGGGATTGAGGGTTAAAGGTGCTACAATGTGACAGCAAATATATTCTAGTTTTGCAATGGCTAGCAACGGCTAGCGACAGCCCTGTGGTCAAATATAGCGACGGCTAGCAACGACAATATTGCAACGGTTTGCATCAACAACTCAGAAAACCAACAACCCCAACGGTTACTTCCACGTAAACACTTAGTCGTTATAGGCCATTGCAAAAAAAACAACGGAGTCGTCGCTAAGGCCGTCGCTTTCTTTAGTTGAAACGAGATATTTTGCAACGGTTTTTACCGACGGCTAGCAACGATCGCCAACGGCTATTAGCCGTTGCTAAACAGTGCTTGTTTTGTAATGCGATTGTATAGCTAATGGTTATTATATTATACAATATTTGGTCACTGTAAATTTGTTTGAGTTTATACAAAAAATGGATAAAATCTATAATATTTTTAGTTAGTATCCTTATGCAGTGGACTGGATATATGTTTTCAGTTGTATTTTGTTAATACTCGAAGAGGCTCGCGCAGTTGTTCCTGCTACCACCCAACAACAATGCCCACATCTTCTGTGAAGCTCGTGTCTAATGATGATATGCAGCTCCAAAGGGTACTGGTATTTGGCTAATTATTTATTCCACGTTACAATCATTGTTTTCTTTCTCTTCAAACGTAGATTCTTTAGCAGGACTTCCTTCTATTTGATTATTATGAAAATGTGAGTTCTTCTATGAGATACTTGAGCGTTGAAATAAATCTTCTGCAAATGCTATAACTTTTTCTTTCTACTTGTGTATTTTTAACTTACATTTTCTGCTTTCATATTTTTCCAGTACTATTTGTACATTAATTCACATGGTGCAACCTATATTCCTGCACTCACTGTTCATATGTATTTCAAATTTAGTTGTAACGTATTAGTCTATTTATGTGTTCAGTGATACGTTCTTCTACCGTACAACTTTCACAGAGTGCACCTGCTCCATCATTGCTTGCCCACTTAAATAACACTATAAAAATAGAGTAGAGCAGTGGTAAGGGCACCGGGTTGGATGATAGGGGCTACCACGGTCGGTGGTTGATCATCGACCAAACTGACCAAATCCATATTTGGCCGGTAGTCATCCACCGACCATAGTTAAATTTTTTTTTCTGTTCGACCGTCATTGACCGAACATGTTAGCCCCTATTAGAAACCTTATGCCCTTGGCGCTAAGCTAAAAATAATGGATTTTACTGTGTATTTGTTGACCAATTCACTCTCATTGTAGGTCAATAGAGTGGTATTATGGCAGTACATGCTTCAAAGATATCTAGACCGTTGGACAAAAGAGGTAATACACAGAACTTTATGCTTTTAATTTAAACAGAGCTAAGCATATTTGGTTTGTTTGTGCTTACTGACTTAGTTTAATTCATTGTCTTCTGACATATTTAACTGATTCGCAACACATGTTCTTTATTTCTTAATATTACCAAAAAAGCCTTCACTAGAACTTTTAGTATTTGTTTCAAAAGAAGGTAACTATTAGTAAAGCTAGCAATCATTGTGGTATAAGTTTACTTGTTGATTTACTAAAAAGTATGCCTTATAAATATCAAGTTGTGTATTAAATCAAACAATTAGCCAATAATTATTTCTATAAATATATTAAAAGTGCATTTGCGACGAACGAAAATAAAGTATTTGAGGGGGAAGATTGATGAACGGAATACGCTTGTGGCTACGAATGAAGTATTTGAACGGGACATTTAAGTTATGACTTTTAATTTAATTGATTTATAATTTATTATTTGTTTTTTAATAAATAATGTATCAATAATTTGCAAAAATAAATAAACAAATTAGAAAATTATAAGCTATCCGGTTCAGTTTAAACGAACTCCATAATGTAAAGCACTTTGATACGATTTCAATGTAAAAATAGGCATCTCAAACGGATTTCATTGCACAAGTTATTAATTTTATAAATTTTCAAAAATATAGATTTAAATTAATTATAAGTATAAAATATAAAAACATCCGTTGAGATACGCAAATAGATCAAATTTGGTGGTTAAGCCCAACATGCCTTAATCTGGACCAACCTCCGCTGGATGTCCGACTCGTCGGATGCGAATGGAAGTTTTACACTGTTCAAACTCTTGTGAACGCACGCATGGTAAAATCTACAGGCATAAATTGGAATTGGCATAATTTTTTAGGTATAAACAACATATGGTTTATGTTCGATCCGTACGTTGTCTTCGTTATTTGGAAAAGACAAAAATGATCTTTTTTTTTTTTTTTTTTTTTTTTTTTTGCGCTTTACACAGTAGCATAAATAGAAGAAAGTACATCATGGTTTGTTTCAAAAAAATTCCACGGTCGAAAATGGTCTACAGCTGGACAAGGGCATCCCAGGAAGGAAAAATGTATCCAATGAATGGAGCAATCAAACCAGCTATCGTTTATACCGCACAATAAGTAGATCCGAGCTTTGTTTGTGACATTGGTATACCATGCAGAGGAAGGATCAACAATAGAAAGGGCAACGGTGCCGTTAAAATGCCAATTTATGAAACCATAGATATCACAAGCTGTAAAACACTTCTATATTAGAGAGTACGGTACACAAAAAATAGGATTTTTTCACTTTAGCCGTCCTTTTTAATGGGAGCGACATATATCTCGTTAAGGTTTGAAAATACACAAAACATACCTCCGGTTTTTTAATAAGTTTTCAGTTCCTGTTTTCAAATTCACGAACGCGCAAATACTCAAATACCCTCTACGTTTTTAACATTTCAAACGCGTATAACTTTCGTTAAAAACATCGGATCAGCATACCGTTTTCACCAAAAAATCAAAAAACTTATGATCTTTAAAATGAAACGCATTGTTGATACCAAAAAATCATATTTGTAGTCAGATGAAATTATTCCGTTTATTTACAGACATTTCAACAAATTTTAAACATTTTCAATTTTTCTTCAAATCTGCAACAATTGCAGACATTTCTGCAACTATATGGTATAGTTGCAGAAATATCTACAACAATTGCATATAGTTGCAGACATATCTGCAATTATATGGTGTAATTGCAGAAATGTCTGCAATTATTTCATATAGTTGCAAAAATGTCTGCAACTATTGCATATCATTACAGATATATCTGCTATTATATGGTATTGCATATAATTTGTCTTGTCGTTGTTTTACATATGCACAATGCCACTAGTTAGAAAGATAATAAAATTTGTGATTTAATGGTGAAAACGGTTTGTTATTCCGTCGTTTCTACAAGAAGTTATTGCGTTTTAAAGATTGATAATTAATGTGGTGCAAATTTTAATTATAGATGTGAGAATAACATCCATATATGAAGAATCTAATATTGCTGCAATGTAGAGGAGGGATATTGTAGGGAAGAAAATTATAGTATTTGAAAATAGGGATGCAATTTAAATCTTTTTTATGAGGAGGATGTTTTGTGTATTAAGTTTGATTTTAAGGATGCGTCCCTTATTTTCACCTTTTTAATCTTATTATGCTCATAGCCTCATTTCCAAACTGATTACAGCAATAGCCTACTTTTGGCAAGCTTATGGTTGAGCTGATCAGAGTATACTGATGGCATTTCAAATGCCGCCAGTATGTATGTGTTTTACTTTGGTGAACGTAATGAGCGGCTTTCAAAACCCGCCCACTACGTTATGATAAAAAATAGTGGACGACTTTTCAAAAGATTCCAGTGGGCTACTTTTCAAAAGTTGTCTAGACGTTTTACTGCCGTAAAACAGGACTCCTTTTCCCCTTACTCACTTTACCCATTCCACAAACAACTAAAAAACGAAAATCTTTCCCCAAAATTTCCCAAGGTCAAATTTTCATTGCAAATTTCATAGATTTCTTAGTCAATTTGAAGCATGGATTGCTCTTCATCGCAGGAAGCTCCTACAGGTATAATTTCTACTCTCAATCTTCAAATTTCGAATTTTTGGCAATTTCGGATTTTGTGAAATATGATAAATTCCGTGTTGTAAACTTATATAACTAGTTGTATAAGAATATAATTCACAAATTCGATGCTTTTATCTTGTTTAAGCAGATATTGGACATTGTTAAATATTGGTAAACTAGACTTTGTGTTTAACAAATGGTTGAATTTTGTGTAGCATACTCTGACCTGGTACTTGAATCGATAGACGGTAGCCTATTATACTTACAAGAACGCAATCGAATGAGCAACCACACTTGGAGGTAATACACTTTTTTATAGATAGAAATATACATCAGTGTTACTTATAAGTAATGCTTATATTTGGTTGTCGTAATACTTTAGATGGGACTATTGATCACTCGTCTAAATTGAAGAAAGTGGCTTTGTCTCATCCCTCCGTGTTAGAGCTGATAGATCAATCCGGCTTTTCAGTTATCATGCAGTTGAGTTACACCCAACTGGATCATTATCTTATCACTGCTTTGGTGGATAGATTGAGGCCAGAGACATCTACATTCCACCTTCGTATTGGGGAGATGACCATCATGTTAGTTCATGTTGCTGTTTTGTTTGGTTTACCCATTGGTAGTGCGCATTTGAGCAACCCAGAGCCAGTAGATTACATGGAGTTATGCGAGATGCTCTTAAATCTATCTCCTCCTGCTGAACATGGATGGGGCAATGAGATGATCGTTACTACAAGGTTTAGAGAGCAATTTGCTGACGACATTCCAGGTAGACACCTTCGAGATTCAGATTGCTTAGCGCTCTCGAGCCATTTATTGCATACTATCACTTTACATTTGATTTGTGATCATTCGAAAACCCGTATCTGGCTCACATGGCTTTCATTTCTAGAGGACTTTGATATTTGTTGATTCAAGACCGACGAATTCAAGATTGAAGAAACCAAGACTGAAGACTCATGAGTATCAAGAGTTCAAGATATCAAGATAAGTAATAGTGTCTAGATTTATGTTAAAACTTCATAATAGCACTAAAATCTTTATTCGGATTTTAATAGTGGAATGGAGTTCACCTTCTCGCTTTATTAGTGAGATGGAACCCATAACCTTCTCTAGTGGAATGGAATCCACGAAATTTTCAAAATGATTTATTTTAAATATTTTTCAAAAAACTTTTGAATTCATTTCTCTCGGTTTAAATATTTTAGCCTTAAACTATTTTTATCATCTTTTATATTTTAATTTCAAAATCATCTCTTGTTTTCAACTATCTCCTGCTTTTAATATTATAGCCTTTAAATCTCAAAAATATATTCTACACTTAGTTTTTACCATTAAATTTATATTATAGATTATATATTTTTAAGATTATTTTTTAAATCTCTTTTATAAGTTTAAATTATATTTAAAATAGTTTACAAAGTTTAGAAATTGTTTTGACAATGTTTAGAATAGAAATCATTTTAAAAACAAAATCAATTTTCAAATACACATGGGCATGTCTACATAACCCATCCCCCATGTCGACATGGTGACCGTTCATTTTAAAATTTAAATTGCAAAAGAAGTGTCTATTCGTCATAACCTTTCATGAATGGACACGACTGTTGTTCTTTTATAAATACCTGATGTTTTGAACGAAGTTTTAGTCAAGTTTTCTTAGTTTTTTCTCCTCTTTCTCTTCCATTCTTATTTTCAAATATTCTTAATAAAACTCTGCCGAAATCCTAAGTGAATCAAACTCGATCATCTCTAGTTTGATTCTCTATCACTCACTCTCAAAGATCTCAGTGCTATCTAGAATTATAAGATCATTTGTAATCAAAGAAGTATATCGAGTCTCTTTATCTATTAAAGTGATATTGGAAACAGTGTGATTGTGGCCTGTAAATCAATTAGATGTGATTGTAGCCCGTAAATCAATTAGGTGATCTTGTAGCCTAGTTAAATCAAGAAAGTTTGCCCTGGACTGAAGGCAGGAGGGTATATCTCGTAGCCTTGAAATCGAGGTTGTAATATAACATTATGTTTGAAAAGAAATCTACATAAGAAATTGTATGGGACTGGATGTAGGGTAACTCCGAACCAGTATAAAATTCTGGTGTGTGCTCTTTCCTTTTACTGCTTTTTATTTACTATTTGCATCAATGTCTGATTCTGTGACTGTCTCTGTGTTTGTGAATTGCATCTGTTTCATAAGTCTGCATATTGTTATTATAGAAAATCAAGTTATCTACCGAATTGGTGTGTTATGCAAGAATAGATGGTTATATCGCTTTTGATGAATCAACACTCAATGGAAAAATGGTGCAAATCAAGAAAAACAAATGGATAGTTGATAATGGATGTTCGAGACACATGACTGGAAATCCGAAAATGTCGAATGACATAATTTATGAAGATGGAGGACTGGTCGACTTTGAAGACAACTCAAAAGGATATGTGATTGGCATCGGCAATGTTGGTAATATTAAAACTCCTATTATTTCTGATGTTTTGTTAGTTAGGAATCTAAAACACAATTTTCTTAGTATAAGTCGAGTTTGTGATAAGGGCTACAAAATTAAATTTAAAAAAAATAAGTGTCACATCGAAGATAATAAATCAAATATTATCATTGAAGGAATTAGGAAGAAAAACATTTATATCCTCAGTGTGAAAATCTTAAATGATAACCTTGTTGAATATGCGAGTATATGATTTTTGTTTAAATAAACACACACACACACGCACACACACACACACACGCACACACACACGCACACACACACACACACACACACACATATATATATATATTCATTTAAATGTATTCGTTATTATACTATTTTATTTTTCACATAATTAATAAATATTTGATGATTAAAATAAATAACACAGAATTTAAATTTAAACAGATATTTTATTCAAACAAATATTTATTACAATTTTGGATAGTACAAATTTGAGCTCTCACTATATATGTACAAATTTCAATCTCAATCACATCATAATTTTTCATGTACAAATGCACCTCATTGCATATCACTCATTCGCTCGTAATTATCTTCAACTCTATTCCAGATTGAATCCAACATCCGAGAAATCTGCAAAAATAATTACTGACACAGTAAAATTGAAAAGAAAATATTTTTGTAGTGTAAAATAAAATGTATTTTTGAAAATATTATTTGCCTCGGTTATTTGGGTTGTTCGTCATCATTTAAATTGGAATTCATCATACACAAACAGCTTGTGGCATGCACAGTGTATCACTGTACATGCCACAAGGCCGTGCACAACGTTATATACACTTGATAAAATACAGGGACAGGTGAGCGTAAGGTCAAACCCAAATAGAAAGTCGGGTTCAACTCAAGTGAAATAAATATCAAGTCACGATATTGAGAACAAGGTCAAACCTAAGCTTTAAGCTGGATTCAACTCAGGGGCACTACAAAACATCACAAAACCGTCGAGCACAAGAATTCAAACACAACCAAACAAGAACACGGTCTCGACCAAGATAGCACCAGAGTCAACCAAGACCATTTCTGGTAACAGCAAACAAGATGGTGCAGCAACAACTATCCAATGAAGACTCAATGCAACTCGAGCTAGTTCAATGAACCAGCTTCACAAATATGATGAACCAGACCCGACAACTAACAAGAACATAATGCAACACTGACACATGTCGAACAAGACAAAATCAGAGACCAGAGAATCAAGCTTCAAAAGTGACATGATGAAGTGTAGTCACATGAATACAATCAGAACCAAAATGCGGACGAATTCAGACATGAAACAGCATATATGCAGTGTGAATAAGACTGAAATACCATAGCATAACTTCATGCATCAAGTGAAGCAAAAGTCAGGTGAATCATGAAGAACACAAGATTCAGACTACATGAAGCAGTTCAATATCCAAGCAATAACAGGTACAACACATGCAGTGCATAGTGCAGACTCAAATATCGTATACCAGAACTAAGGCAACATGTACTCCCTGTAGAACAAAACAGTGAAACAACACTGAATACACATGCATATGTAACAACCAGACTATATGCAAGCAAGGATATAATTTTAATCATGTATGCAGTAAACAACATGTACAGTGATATATATGCAACAAGTCAAAGACTGCAAAACTATAGGCAAACACATGTGAATGGTTAACAAAGACAGGGAAGTGTCGACTAACCAAGTCAAACAACTACAAGCATCAGGTTGAAAAAAAACCAAACAGTAATTAACAGTTTTATCAAAGCCGAAGTCACAAATACCAAATAAAAAAGTTAAAGTCGTGGGTCATCAAAGAAGAGTTCGAACAAAAGGAATTCACATAGCAATTGTTTTTTGAAGTCAAGCAGTTTCAAACCAGAATCAATCAAACCGTGATGACCAAGGAAATCAACCAAGTCAAAAATCGAAGCCGTGAAAATCAAGTAATCAAATATACAAAATTGACAAAGTCAGATATTATCATCAACATCCAAGCAGCATCGAACGACCGAGCAAAACTATTGAGGAATTCAAATGAATTTAGATGAACGAAAATAAAGAGATTCAAACCCTACATAAATGTTTAACATCATCGGCTACGAATCCATTCGAGTTCAAGCAATATAATAGAAAATAGAATCAATTAGGAATTCGAATTAAAAGTCGAGTATAATTAAAATATAGAAAGAATATCATGTACTACTTTTTCAACAAAGCATCCTCGACGAATTGAAGTAGCCTAAAGCAAATCAGAGACAGAGAGTCGATTGTCAACGCAAAACAAAGCAATATCCACTATAATCGACCAACATTCAAGCGGCGACTTCGAATTATCAAAAGCCCTAATTTTCGATCAAAGAGAATAGGAATGAATGAATTGAAGTAGCCATTATCACAAATAAAGGAGTCGGAAGAAGATATAAAAGGGACGAAAGGAATAACACTTATCACTAATGTTATATTGGGTTGACTTAATCTTTTAGGCTTTTTTTATTAAAAATTAGGGTTTTTATTTACAAATTGTTATTTATTTCTTTTAATTTTGTAATTCCTTTTAAACTCTTATAATTTCTAGTCGTATGACTAGGGGACGAACTACGGTGGTGTAGTTCGAGAATTCGCAACTCGGCAGCTAAGTTGTGGTAGGGTTTTAAGCGTAGAGTTAAGGTTAGTCGATAGCATGTGTCGTGAATTTACGTGTATAATCATCTGACTGCTTAATTTTTAGTAGAAACCTTGTGGGCAGCACGTCGGCAGGGTTTTGCCGAAGCTGGGTAAATCTATGTGTTCTATTTCTGTATTTATTATTCTGCTATTATCTGTGCTACTATTATTCTACGATCAATGTTGAAATTATTCTATATAAACTTCCACAATAATTTTTATAATTAATAGTATCACCCTATTCACCCCCCTCTGGGATGAAATCGATCCTACAAGTGGTATCAGAACTAGGAAAAAAAGCCATTTTTGTTTTAAAAAGTTTGATTTTTCAAAGACCAATATATTTTTACAAATTTAAAATTTTGAAATGGCTATTTGTGCTGAGGGTCGGTCCAGTATTATCCCTCCTATTTTTGATGGAATAGAATTTTTTGATTGAAAATGGAATTTTATTTCAAATCTGTTAATGTTAATATAAAAGACGAGAAAATTATCTCGATTAATGCTCTTGCTATGCATATATTATGTTCTCATATTAATCAAGATAATTTTAACTTTATCTCTCATTGTGAAAGTGCACAGGAAATCTGAAATACTTTTGATGCAATATATGGTGCAAAAGACAACAATCGTGAGAGATCCCCCATAATCGACATAGAAACCTACTTAACAGGATTGACAAAAAGCAGTAGTGATGATAATGAAGATGGAGCAGCTGAGCTGGCATTACTAATGAAGAGATTCAAAAAGTGGAACCGCAAATACAGAAATCCAATTCTAAATCAAAATTTGAAAAGCAGAATTGTCCTCGAAATCGATACGGCGAAGAAAAGAAATCAAAAAGAAGAAGTTTTGCAGCCATGTGGAATAAAAGTGATGATGATAATAAAAGCACTAGCAGTAAGAGTGGGAAAGCAGATCGGTGCCTTCGAGGTGATATAACCGATAGCAATGATGATGAGCCAAGCGAGGTATCAAAACTTATCCACTCATAATTACTTATATATTTCCACAAAGTAAATGGTTGTTTTGAATGAATTAGGGATAAATATGCCAAAATTGAATCACAAAGAGATAGTTTGATAGAATCAAATAAACAGCTTAATAAATTGGTTAAAAACTATCAAACTAAGAGCCCTAAGTGTGAAAAGTGTCCAACATTTGAAAAAGGGATTAAAAAATTAGAAATTAAAATTAAAACACTTGAAAATGAAATTATGATTTTGAAAGAAAGTGAAAATACTAGGAGAGAGAACTCTATTAAAAAGTGCACACGATTATTAAACGAAAATAAATCTCTCAAAATACAAGTCCAAAAATTGTCTACAACTTTAGGAAACTTTTCTAAAAGTAAAAGATTACTAAATATGCTAATAGCAAAACAAACTATTAATATTGATAGACAAGGACTGGGGTATACTCACTTTAAATATGTTAGAAGAAAATTTAATCAAGTTAAATCCGAGTGCACTAATTGTAGAAAAATTGGACACAATCAAGATATTTGTTGGTATAGACCCAAACAAGTGAAAACTATTCCAATTTCGGTTCCAAAAGGCATGAATATAAAATCCCTGAATTTCAAATAAATCTGGGTGCCGTAAGGAACATATATAAATAGTTTTGGGTCTCCACAAACTTATTTTTCAAAATCATTTACCACTAATGTGACAACCCGCCATTCATCTCCACAGAATGATGCATCATCTTGAAGAAAGAAAGGGATAGAAAAAAGAAAAGAAAGAAGAGAAAGAAGAAACAACATCAGAATCTCAACAGCAGAACGAATAAATTATATTAATAACATAAGTATTACATAGTATACAACAATTATCAGAGTTTCACAGACATTACAACACTTACTAGACAGTTATAAACACCTGTCTAGTTATTACAACTCAATACATTACAGAGAAACCACTCAAAGATATCAACACAGCGGATCACTATATTTATCTACACGCAGAAGCCTCCTGCTTCATTTCTCCTCCACAATTCGTCAAAGCTAACCCGAATCCCTTGGCTACTCGTAAAAATTTGAGTACCCAAGAGTTTAAGAAAAACAGAAATAAACTCCGGGTTAGACATGAGTCTGGTTTGAGTAACATGTTAAAGTTGCTTAACTTTTGAAAATCCTTTGAAAAGAAAAGGTATCACGTAAGACTTCCCACACATAAATATGGAAAAGTTTTTAACTTACGCTAACCAAAACATTTGATAGGAAATCCAATGATATTATTATAGTGTCTAGGGTTTTCAAGTAAATAAGAAATAGCCGAAATTGTTGCATTTATTAAATTCCAGCTACTAGCAACAAAAGTGGGTAATACAATCAAAACCGACGGCACTTATTGGATTTTGGATTCCATAAAATGGTAGGGCTACCGGGGTACCGCCCGTCACAGTACGTGGCCTAGATCACTGTACCGGTGATCACTCCCAATCTCCTGCAACACAAAGTCGGAACCATTCCTTACTGATCAGTTCCGAACAAGACCACCCCGCAGTTGTGATCAGCAACCGCACCACAAAGCTGAAATAAAGGGACATCTAGACAGGGGTAAATCTCGTCCTACTTGGGCATGACCCACTTAGCCCTGCTGCACCTCCCCAGTTTTAGCCATTTCCGGTTGATGAGGCTTGAGGCTTGAGGCTATGATTACCTTTGTAGGACACATCACTTCGAATGCTCATCGTCCACCTGACGATGTTCTGAAAGCATTCAATCCATACAAGTTCGTTCTGGGTTCGAACGAAACTGAAGGCATTATCTCGTTACACTCATTTTGGAATCACCCTCAGAGTTAACGACAATAACCCTTGCATTCTGAATCTTTATCTTCACTTGAGATTCACGACTTATCGTTAATTTGGATCGATGTGGTTTTCGGATATCCAAATATGGAAAGCCGATCCCGGTCTCATCGAAATCCAAACGTGTCTTTTAAGGCCAGGTTCTTTTAGAGTTTAAAATAATTCAATTCATTATCTATATACACAAAGATAGATAATTCACAGATTCATAATAGATAATCAACATTATCATCATCAACTGATAATCCATATCAGCATTATAAATAGATAATCCTTATCTTCATCGCAATGCAACCAATGCATCCATATCATATAACATTACTCATCTCATAGCTGAGATTACAAACCATACAAGGCAACCAATATCAATCATTCATACATAAGCAATGATTTAATGATCACACCATCTATAATTAATTTAAAATGAATTAAATTAATTAATTAATCTCTAATTAATTTAAAATGAATTAAATTAATTACTTTATCATTATAATCCTGCTTAACTTAATCATTAATTGATTACAAATCAACTAATTAATCACCATCCTATTTTTCATTTCAATTAATCATTCCTGATTAACAATTCCCTAATTACAATAAGTAATTAGCCTTTAAATTAATTACACGAGTTAATTATACTTAACACTATGCAATAATTAACTTTTTATTACTTAATCAATTAATTAACTCAAACTAATTACATTAATCCTTTATTAATTAATTACTTCATTTATTACTTAATTATTCAATTCCAAATTTACGTCATTAATTTTATTAATGATTTCTAATTACATTTTTAATTAATCTCTTATTTAAATTAGTTACATTAAGTAACTAATCTTCAATTAGATAACACATATATTAATCGCCCTTGATTAATAACATTCAGTAATTAACTACCCTTAATTACTCATTCCATAAATTAATTACTCTTAATTAATTATCTCAATTAATCCCTTGATTAATTACAAAGTAATCAAATCCAAATTACTTCCATAAATAAACATCTTTAGTTACATCCAGTAATTATCAATTAATTACTTCCCTAAGTAATTACAATCCCATTAATTACATAAAGTAATTATTCCTCAAGTCATCAAGTGTTTAAATTAATTAAACTTAATTAATTAATCTAAACAAATCACATTAACCCAATTAATTACATTAAGTAATTAATTCATTAATTACTTCCATTAAGTAATTAAACATAAACAATTACAAAAATGATTATTATTAATTAATTAATCTAATTAATTATTAAAAATTAATCACATTAATTAATTGTTAAATAATCTTAAGTTAATGACCTTCATTAACTATTCTTAATTACTTTATTAAGAAATTAACTTAGATTAATCATTATTAATTACAAATTAATTAATATTAAATTACCAATTAATTAATTACTAATTATTAAATTAAATAAGTGTTAACTGCAACTTAATTAATTCTTAATCACTCGATTAATTAATCTTTAATCATTAGTTAAAATTTCATTAACAATCCTTAATTACAAATTAATTAACCTAAATTAATTAATCTTAAGCCTTAATTAATCAATTTAAAAATCCTTGATTACTTAATTAATCATCCATATTGTTAATTAATTAAATAATTAATTACCCATCTTAATTATCTTAATAATTTAATGAACTTAAATCATTAAACTTTATTTATTTTTAAGATAAACATTTCTTACTTAATCAAAGTACTAAAAACAATTTGTTTTTAAATTTAATTTAAATTCCATTTTAAATTTCATTTTAAATTTAAGATTTTAAAATGAAAACAAATTTATCTAAACAAGGTTTAAAACAATTCAAAATCTTTTATCTCATATGTTAAAGAAACATCCATTTTATAAAATAAAAGTTTAAAAGAATATAAAACAAATTCACTTTAAACATTCCAAGTTATTTTAAAAACAAGCTCAATTTAAAATTTTCTTTTAATTTCAAATCTGAAATACAAATTTTAAACCTTCATTCCAGATTTAACTTAAATTTTTAAAAGCTTTTCTTACATTACAAATCTTCATTTTAAAATTTAAATCATTCAACCATATTTTTAAAGCAATTAAACAATTTAAATTGAAAACTTATTTTCTTTTAAAAACTAAAGTTTAAACCCAATTCCAGATTTCAAAAACTGAGATTTAAACTTATTTTAAATTTCTAATTTACCAATTTAAAACTTACAGTTTTAAATTCAAACCCATATACTTTTATACTAAAAAGTTGAAACCCAATTTAAATTTCAAAATTTAAATTAATTCAAAATTCAAATTCAACTACTTTGAATTCATATTAAAATTCAGGTTTTAAATTTAGTTCAAATTTTAGTTTACATTTAAACTTTACTTTAAAATTTAAAAATAACAGAACAGGTTTCTGTTTATTTTTAAAACCTGAAACAACAGTTTTACCCGAGCAACCTTAATATTACTTCGAGTCAGATCCTGCCATGCTTCGAGCTAAAACTCGAATCCCCCGAGAATTTACTCGAGTATGCTACAACCCCAAACTTCACAGCTAACATCATCAGATCAAAATGCAGCGTGCACATGCACGGTGACTTTGATCAACTCCGACCAACATCAACGACCATCTCCCATCGGCCAGCAACCCCTCATCTCTCCTCAATCATCAGATTGCCCCAAATCAACTCGAATTTGCATTCGAGTTCAAACATTAAAACCTGTAACAGGTAGAACCAAACAATACCCATCCTGTCAACGCCACGCACACGCACATCCGGCCACCGTTGACTCTGCAACTCCGGCGATGACTCCGTCAACCCTCCAACCTCCATTCCCTAAAACCCCAAATAACTCGATCAACAGAGGAGATCGAACCCAAGTAAAAACAGTAACCCAGTAAAAACTAGGGTTCTAAAATTTAAATCAAAATCCAAACGTCCAAAGCGAAATGCAACCCAGTCTAATAATTTTCCCATCATCTCCGATAACTCTTCCTCCTCCAGGAACAATCTCGTCACCTCAAACCACTTGTGGCAACAGAAATGCCCAAAAACTCATACCACAGTCAAAAGAAAACTGCTCTCTGAATATAGTATTAAAAATTGGAATTCTTGGTTTAAAATTCATGATTTTGTATGAAGTTTTGATTCATAATCCCGAAACTTCAAATCAATGTATTTGAAAATTTCACAATTTAAAGTTTGTTCATCTGATTATAACTTCCCAGAGATATACAGAGTTGTTTAAGCTTAAGTAGTATTTTTTTAAACTATAGTTTATGATGAAATAAACATATCTTGTTTCAGCCTTATCTAAATCAAGATAAAAGGGATTTAAAATCAAGCAGAAGCTTAAAATTTGAGGAAACATACATGTATTAGAAAACAAGCATGCATTCATATATATATATATATATATATATATATATATATATATATTCACAACAGATTCATAATATATTTTCATCTCTAATTAAAAGCATGCAATCAACTTTTACCTATTTAAAATTTAAAAGTGAAGTTACTCACTGTTTTAAACATGTAGAGCAGAGCACGGTTGCAGGTTTGAAAAGCCCCTGGAAACTTAAAAACTGAATTTGCTTTGCCTTTAAATTTTTAGTGCTTTGCATCCTTTAATCTTGAATGTTGCTGATGATTTAATTTGCTTTAATTCCAGGTTGGCATGCATGGCAAATTTTCCATATTGAAGAGAGAAATGCAGGTTTTCTTGAAAATGAAATACAGGATTTCATGCTTTCCAGATTTTTGAAGAGGGAAATGTAGGCTTTTGGAAACAGATTGTTGCATGCAGGTATTTTAACTTGCCGGTTTTTCTTTTGTTTGGAAATGGTTACTTCAGTTTTGGGGAGAATGAATGCAAGTTGATTTACAGGGATTTGATATGCATTTGAACAGGGGTTTTTGTATGATGATAAATTCAGATTTGCATGTTTTTGGATATGAGGATGAAGAGTTTTGATTATAGGTTTAATTTGATTTGAAGATGGTTTAAAGTGGAATGTTATTCTCAATTGAAAAAAATTTCTTAGTTTTAGAATTGAAAAAGAAAAAAGAAAAAGAATGGAAGATGTCGTGAGTATATATATCTTATTTATGATTTAATTAAAATCAAAGAAAATTTAAAATTAAAATTTGACACATGTATAAAATATGAACACTTGTTAACTTTCTTATTTATTCACTCAACACATGTTAGATTAGGCTTTTATATAGTTACACATGTCCTTTTAAATAATTTGTATTTATAATTAAGTGTTAATAAAGGTTTTAACTAAATTAATTAGTTTTCAAAATACTTAGTTATATATAAATAATTTTTAAAGAATAAAACCAAGTATTATTATAAATAAAGCCAATATACAAATCAATCATTTGAAAATAATATTTTTAATCATTTAAAATAAATTTATAAAAGAGATTGTAACTTATTTGTTATTTATATGAATAAATGTTTCATTTATTAATTGTATTCTAAACTTCATATTTGATTTACAAATCATAATTATTAATCAATATTTCAAAAAGGAAAATAAAACAAACATTTTTATAACTTTATTTTAATATAAATTAATATTCAAACTTAAGTCAAAATATATTTTAAACAAATAAAACATTTGTCTTATATATTTAAAATCATATAGTTATTTTATAAAATAGCTTTGAAAAGCTTAAATAAAAAATAAATCATAATTTCCCAATTACCAAAATATTATAATTAGAAAATATGTTATACTAATTAAATTTAAAAACCAAACTTATCTATTTAAAATATATAAATATATATATATATATACATTATAAATAGTAAACAATTTATTAACTTATTAAAAGATAAATTCACTAATTAAATATTAATTAAAGAAGATTATTAAATCAAATCAAATTTATTTAAAAATTATCAAATCAATTTAAATTTAAACACAGATTATTAAATTTATATTGCCAAAAATTCTGGAATATCACAACTAACTACCATGGACCTATAAAAACAAATAAGTCACTAAAATCTTTTATTGTGTAGGTGTGGTGGCAGGCTAAGGAACAACAACAACGTGATCTGGATTCTGGTTGTTCCAAACACACAACGGGCAACAAATCAAAGTTCCTTAGCCTAGTACAAAGGTGACCGAATCATAATGGGTTACATCCAAAAATTATCGTAAAGGTAAAATCGGTAACGGTATATTTAATGTGAAAATCTGCACCATAATTTGATTTAATTCAGCCAGTTATTGATAAAGAAATGAATGCTGATGTTGATTTTGACTTATTCTTATTTGACTTGTTCTGATTTGAACAAAAAATGTCGACCAATCATTTTTCATCTTTGAACTAGTTCATAAATTTGTTTGGTCTAATGACGTTGTTACACGTGGATATATATGGTTATTTTACAAATTCGAGATCGGCCATTATATTCACTGATTTGTTGATTTGCACAGCTTCAATTCAATTTCATGCTATAGAAATGTTTTTAAGGAATTTGTTACAACTTCACCGTCTGGTCTATAACATCCAACAAATGATAATCTCGAGTGAAAGAAAAATTCAGATGCAGATTACACTGGTAATCTAGTTGAAAGAAAAATTACTAGTGGAATGTGATTTATATTTAGACATTCAGTAGTTGCATCGTTTTTTTTCAAAGAAAATATTTGCATATTTTTCACTTGCAATAATTTTCAAATTGCAGACATTTTTTTTTCTTAAATCCCTTTAAGAAAATAATTTTTGTTGACCTTGTTTCAGATTAGTTATTTTTGAAAATTTGATTTTATAATTATTTTTAGATTTGATCTTAAATGAATACATTAACTAATCTGACTCCCTACTAATTATTCAAAAGATAAATAGTGATTGAAAAAGTGATGAGTGTAGATATTAATTATATATTATAACTTGAGACAGTATATTTAGTAAATTTCTTTAGAAATTTAAACAAAAACAAGAGTTATAAGAACTTTTTGTTGGTACAAATTCCATGACCATCTCTATTTCTATCATATTTCTATCACTCATCAAAATCCAATATAGTACGTCAGTATGTGGTACTTTAAATGGAAAATCATTCGTTTTTCATTTCATTATTTTTTTAACAAATAAAGACATTCAAAATATTCACTCTGATTTAAATGTCCTCGCGGTTATGCATGGGTGAATTACTTGGAATTTTTTATGTGCTTCCATGCTCATTTAAAAGTCCTCATGGTTATGCATGTATGAAACACATATTAAAATTGATTGATTAAATAGACAAGTTGATTCTAATCCCATTTAAATGTCCTCATGGTTATGCTTTGTTAGAAGATACTTGAATTCATTTTAAAAAAAATTGGAATACTACTAATCTCATTTAAAAGTCCTAACGGTTATGCATGGTTAGTAGATATTCAAATTTCTATAATAAATATACCACAAATAGACACACTGTATGGTTGTATATGATGACATCATCCGTATCACTCTAAAATGGAATATGCATCAAACAGAGTATTTATGATTTTTGTTTGATTTTTTTTTCGAAATTTAATATTTATATTTGATTGAGTTTTAATGTTGTATCAATGTCTATCACTTTATCTCTATTTTTCTAATACTATTCCTCTTTTGCTGATAACAAAAGGGGGGAGAAAAGTTAAGATTTTGACAAATAAAGGTAAAATACTTTCTATTTGCATCTAGGCTCAATTGCATATTTTTATTTACATACATATTTGAAGGGGGAGCTTTGTGTTGAGAGGAAGTATTAAAATAGGGGGAGAAAATTGAATAATCAAATACATTTAATAAATTCAAAATCTTAAATATATGTTTGTTATCATCAAAAGGGGGAGATTGTTGAATATGCGAGAATATGATTTTTGTTTGATAATAATAATCATATATATATATATATTCATTTAAATGTATTTGTTATTGTACTATTTTATTTTTCACATAATTAATAAATATTTGCTGAATAAAATAAATAACATAGAATTTAAATTCAAATGGATATTTTATTCAAACAAATATTTATTACAATTTTGGATAGAACAAATTTGAGCTCTCACTATATATACAAATTTCAATCTCAATCACATCACAATTTTTCATGTACAAATGCACCTCACTATATATCACTCATTCACTCGTAATTATCTTCAAGAGATTGAATACAACATCTGAGCAATCTGCAAAAATAAATACCGATGCAGTAAAATTGAAAAGAAAATATTTTTGCAGTGTAAAATAAAATGTATTTTTGAAAATATTATTTGCCTCAGTTATTTGTGTTGTTCATCATCATTTAAATTTGAATTCATCATACACAAACAACTTGTGACATGCATAGTGTATCACTATATATGCCACAAGGTCGTGCACACCGATATATACACTTGATAAAATTACAGGGACAGGTAAGCGCAAGGTCAAACCCAAACAAAAAGCTGGATTCAACTAAAGTGAAATAAATATCAAGTTATGATATTGAGCACAACGTCAAACCCGAGCTTTAAGCTGGATTCAACACAGGTGCACTACAAAACATTACAAAACCATCGAGCACAAGAATTCAAACACAACCAAACAAGAACACAGTCTTGACCAAAACAGCACCAGACTTGACCAAGACCATTTCTAGTAACAACAAAAAAGATGGTGCAGCACCAACTATCCAATGGAGACTCAAAGCAACTCGAGCTAGCTCAATGACCTAGCTTCACAAATATCATGAACCAGACCCGACAACTAACAAGAACATAATGCAATGCTAACACATGTCGAACAAGACAAAGTCAGAGACTAGAGAATCAAGCTTCAAAAGCGACAGGATGAAGTGTAGTCACATGAAGGCAATCAGAACCAAAATGCGGACGAGTTCAGACATGAAACAACATATATGCAGTGTGAATAAGACTGAAATACTGTAGCATAACTTCATGCATCAAGTGAAGCAAAAGTCAGGTGAATCATGAAGAACACAAGATTCAGACTACATGAAGCAGTTCAATATCCAAGCAATAACAGGTACAACATGCAGTGCATAATGCAGACTCAAATATCGTGTACCAGAACTAAGGCAACATGTACTCCATGTAGAACAAAACAGTGAAACAACACTGAATACACATGCATATATAACAACCAGACTATATGCAAGCAAGGATATAATTTCAATCATATATGCAGTAAACAACATGTACAGTGATATATATGCAACAAGTCAAAGACTGCAAAACTATAGGCGAACACATGTGAATGGTTAACAAAGATAGGGAAGTGTCGACTAACCAAGTCAAACAACTACAAGCATCAGGTTGAAAAAAAACCAAACAGTAATTAACAGTTTTATCAAAGCCGAAGTCACAAATACCAAATAAAAAAGTTAAAGTCGTGGGTCATCAAAGAAGAGTTCGAACAAAAGGAATTCACATAGCAATTGTTTTTTGAAGTCAAGCAGTTTCAAACCAGAATCAATCAAACCGTGATGACCAAGGAAATCAACCAAGTCAAAAATCGAAGCCGTGAAAATCAAGTAATCAAATATACAAAATTGACAAAGTCAGATATTATCATCAACATCCAAGCAGCATCGAACAGCCGAGAAAAACCATTGAGGAATTCAAATGAATTTAGATGAACGAAAATAAAGAGATTCAAACTCTATATAAATGTTTAAGATCATCGGCTACGAATCCATTTGAGTTCAAGCAATATAAAAGAAAATAGAATCAATTAGGAATTCGAATTAAAAGTCGAGTATAATTAAAATATAGAAAGAATATCATGTACTACTTTTTCAACAAAGCATCCTCGACGAATTGAAGTAGCCTAAAGCAAATCAGAGACAGAGAGTCGATTGTCAATGCAAAACAAAGCAATATCCACTATAATCGACCAACATTCAAGCGACGACTTCGAATTATCAAAAGCCCTAATTTTCGAGCAAAGAGAATAGGAATGAATGAATTGAAGTAGCCATTATCACAAATAAAGGAGTCGGAAGAAGATATAAAAGGGACGAAAGGAATAACACTTATCACTAATGTTATATTGGGTTGGCTTAATCTTTTAGGGTTTTATTATTAAAAATTAGGATTTTTATTTTTAAATTGTTTTTTATTTCTTTTAATTTTGTAATTCCTTTTAAACTCTTATAATTTCTAGTCGTGTGACTAGGGGACGAACTACGATGGTCAACTTTGGACGAACTACGAACACACACACACACACACACACACACACACACACATATATTCAAATAGGACGAACTACTGGTCAACTTTGAAAACAACTCAAAAGGATATGTGATTGGCATTGGAAATGTTGGTAACATTAAAACTCCTACTATTTCTGATGTTTTGTTAGTTAGGAATCTAAAATACAATTTGCTTAGTATAAGTCGAGTTTGTGATAAGGGCTACAAAATTAAATTTGAAAAAGATAAGTGTCACATCGAAGATAATAAATCAAATATTATCATTGAAGGAATTAGGAAGAAAAACATTTATATCCTCGGTGTGAAAATCTTAAATGATAACCTTGTTGAATATGCGAGTATATGATTTTTGTTTAAATAAACACACACATATATATATATATACATATATATATATATATATTCATTTAAATGTATTTGTTATTGTACTATTTTATTTTTCACATAATTAATAAATATTTGCTGAATAAAATAAATAACACAGAATTTAAATTCAAACAGATATTTTATTCAAACAAATATTTATTACAATTTTGGATAGTACAAATTTGAGCTCTCACTATATATGTATAAATTTCAATCTCAATCACATCACAATTTTTCATGTACAAATACACCTCACTACATATCACTCATTCACTCGTAATTATCTTCAACTCTATTCCAGATTGAATCCAACATCTGAGAAATCTGCAAAAATAAATACCGACACAGTAAAATTGAAAAGAAAATATTTTTGTAGTGTAAAATAAAATGTATTTTTGAAAATATTATTTTCCTCGGTTATTTGGGTTGTTCGTCATCATTTAAATTGGAATTCATCATACACAAACAACTTGTGGCATGCACAGTGTATCACTGTACATGCCACAAGGCCGTGCACACCGTTATATACACTTGATAAAATACAGGGACAGGTGAGCGTAAGGTCAAACCCAAATAGAAAGTCGGGTTCAACTCAAGTGAAATAAATATGAAGTCACGGTATTGAGCACAAGGTCAAACCTAAGTTTTAAGCTGGATTCAACTCAGGGGCACTACAAAACATCACAAAACCGTCAAGCATAAGAATTCAAACACAACCAAACAAGAACACAGTCTCGACCAAGATAGCACCAGAGTCAACCAAGACCATTTCTGGTAACAGCAAACAAGATGGTGCAGCAACAACTATCCAATGGAGACTCAAAGCAACTCGAGCTAGTTCAATGAACCAGCTTCACAAATACGATGAACCAGACCCGACAACTAACAAGAACATAATGCAACACTGACACATGTCGAACAAGACAAAATCAGAGACCAGAGAATCAAGCTTCAAAAGTGATAGGATGAAGTGTAGTCACATGAATACAATCAGAACCAAAATGCAGACGAATTCAGACATGAAACAGCATATATGCAGTGTGAATAAGACTGAAATACCATAGCATAACTTCATGCATCAAGTGAAGCAAAAGTCAGGTGAATCATGAAGAACACAAGATTCAGACTACATGAAGCAGTTCAATATCCAAGCAATAACAGGTACAACATGCAGTGCATAATGCAGACTCAAATATCGTGTACCAGAACTAAGGCAACATGTACTCGATGCAGAACAAAACAGTGAAACAACCCTGAATACACATGCATATGTAACAACCAGACTATATGCAAGAAAGGCTATAATTTCAATCATGCATTCAGTAAAAAAAACATGTACAGTGATATATATGCAACAAGTCAAAGACAACAATACTACAGGCAAACACATGTGCATGGTTAACAAAGACAGGGTAGTGCATGCTAACCAAGTCAAACAACTACAAGCATCAGGTTGGAAAAAAAACCGAACAGCAATTAACAGTTTTATCAAAGCCGAAGTCATAGATACCGAATAACAAAGTTATAGTCGTGGGTCATCAAAGAAGAGTTCGAACAAAAGGAATTCACATCGTAGTTGTTTTTTTAAGTCAAGCAGTTTCAAACCATAATGAATCAAACCATGATGACCAAGGAAATCAACCAAGTCAAAAATTAAAGCCGTGAAAACCAAGTAATCAAATATACGAAATTGACAAAGTCAAAAATTATCATCAACATTCAAGCAGCATCGAACGGCTGAGCAAAACTATTGACAAATTCAAATGAATTCAGACAAACAAAAATAAAGGGATTCGAACCCTATACAAATGTTTAACATCATCGGCTACGAATCCATTCAAGTTCAAGCAATATAACATAGCATAGAATCAATTAGGAACTCGAATCAAAAGTCGAGTATAATTATAATATAAATTGAATACCATGTATCACTCTTTCAACAAATCATCTGCGACAAATTGAAGTAGCCGAAAGAAAATCAGAGATAGAGAGTCGATTGTCAACGCAAAACAAAGCAATATCCACTATAATCGACCAACATTCAAGCGGCGACTTCGAATTATCAAAAGCCCGAATTTTCAAGCAAAGAGAAGAGGAACGAACGAATTGAAGCAGCCATATCACAAATAACGGAGTCGGCCGAAGATATAAAAGGGGCGAAAGGAATAACACTTATCACCAATGTTATATTGGGCCAGCTTAATCTTTTAGGCTTTTATTATTAAAAATTAGGGTTTTGATTTTTAAATTTTTTTAGTTGCTTTTAATTTTGTAATTCCTTTTAAATTCATGTAATTTCTAGTCGTGTGACTAGAGGACGAACTACGGTGGTGTGGTTCGAGAATTCGCAACTCAATGGCTGAGTTGTGGCAGAGTTTTGAGCATAAAGTCAAAGTTAGTCGATAGCGGGTGTCGCAATTTTACGTGTGTAAACGTCTAACTGCTTAATTTCTAGTAGAAACCTTAAGGGAAACATGTAGGTAGGGTTTTTCCGAAGCTAGGTAAATCTGTGTGTTCTATTTCTGCATTTATTATTCTGCTATTATCGGTGCTGCTATTATTCTGCGATCTATGTTGAAATTATTTTATATAAATTTCCACAATAATTTTATAATTGATAGCATCACCCTATTGATCCCTCCTCTAGGGTGAAATCGATCCTACAAACCTATGTCTTTTGGCTAAAACAAGTGATCCTTGGATTTGGCATAAAAGATTTGGACATTTGAATTTCAAACTATTATCTAGACTTTCAAAATTTGATTTTGTAAGAGGTCTCCCTAAAATAAATTTTAAAGTAGATAGTATATGTGATGCTTGTCAATTAGGAAAACTTAGAAATAGTTCACTTAAATTGAAAGATATGATTTCAACTTCAAAACCACTTGAGTTACTTCATTTAGATTTGTTTGGTCCATCTCAAATTCAGTCAACAAATCACAGTAAATATGTTTTTGTAATTGTAGATGACTATTCTAGATTTACGCGGACAATTTTTTTGAATTGTAAAAGTGATGCTTTTGATTTATTTAAAACTTTTGCAAAAATAATTCAAAATCAACTTTCTTTAAAAATCAAAACTATTCGTAGTGATCACGGTGGAGAATTTGAAAATGAAAATTTTGAGAATTTCTGTAATCAAAATGGAATAGCTCATAATTTTTCCTTTCCAGGAACTCCACAACAAAACAGAGTGGTAGAGTGTAAAAATAGGACGATTCAAGAATGTGCAAGAACCATGCTTTGAGATAGTAAATTACCATGAAATTTTTTGGGATGATGCAGTCGCTACAGCTTGTTACATTTTAAATAGGATATTAATTAGATCTCTAACCAATAAAATGCTGTATGAAATTCTTTTCAATAAGAAACCAAAGGTATCTTATTTTAAATTTTTTGGAAGTTGTTTGCGCCAAAAATGGTCACAAACCCCAAATATCGTGAAAGCACCACAATATGAATATAAATCACCGATATCCCAAACACAAATCACAGATCACAGCAAATTACAAGCAATAATCCAAAAGTAATGAACAGAGACACAAGATTTATAGTGGTTCGGCTATCTCCGGCCTACGTCCACTCCAAAGTTTTATCCTTTTATTGATTATCCTTGCTGGTTACAGATGATTACAACAGTAGCAATGAAGAATTTCGAGTACAATAGTTATATTGAAGTGTAGAAATGAATCCGGCAGAGTCTGGACATCCGATAGCCAAAAGGTCCCCTCTCTGTAGGCTTCAGAAGGCTATTTATAGGCGTAAGAGGCTGAGATCGCGCTCAAACTTCGGGAGACTTCTTCTGGCACATGAGTGGGCCCACGCGACCGACCCCAACAAGTTTCGACTCGATCTGAGATCGATACGAAGTGATTTCGTATCCATCAAAAAATGATCCAATCAAGCTGAAACTTGGCAGGATTGTTCATTACCTTCTATGCAAGCTGCTGTGAAAATTTCGTTGCATTTGGATCGGCCGTTTGGAAGATATGATCGATACAAATTACATTTGCGTGAGTGATGTTGCGTTCGTATCCACGGGTTCGAATCCATCCTATTCGACTCGATCAGAAGCACGCGCGCAATGACGTGGCGCTAATCTCCTGGATCAATTCGACTTTTGCGGCGTGTTGACTGGGTTGATCCACTTGGTGCGCCGAGTTGAACGCTTCTTTTCTGGAGACGTGCACGTATCCACGCTTCACGCTTGCACATGTCCATCACTTCTCCATGTACTCAACTGTTTGCATCACATGTTCTCTTGTATCGATCGTAGGAGAGTATTTCGTATCGATCCGATCGATACAAAATGTTGAATTTGATCGATACGAATGAAAGGCCAACAGATGGGTACGTAACCAAACTCAATGATGGATACGAACGATGCCTTACCTGATGGATACGAGCGAGATTTTACCTGATGGAGTCGAACCGAGCTCCAGTGATCGAAACGAGATCATGGACTCGAAATACACCACCTATCCCAATCTTGATCGATATGAATCGTATCGATTTGAACAAGCCTCCGCATGCTTTCCTATCAATCTGGGTGTGTTGTCATCGAGTTGAAATCCATCTAGCGTTCCTATCCGATCGATACGAAATCATTGAGTCGTGTCCATGATGATCGATATGAACAGTATCGATTCGAAGTCCTTCACCCTGCTCTGCCTTTGATCGATGCGAACCCTATCGAGTCGAACTTCTGTCGATCGATACGAAGCCAATCGATACGAAACACCAACTACCTGATCGATACGAAATGTATCGATACGAACCATACCAGTGTGCCGATGGATACGAACAACATGCTCTTCCTACCTTGCATCGATCATATCTCCTTCATACGAATTCCGATTAACCTGGAATTTGAAACATAGCCTCTCCTAGTCCTCATCATCATCTCCAATCGATTCCGTCCTGATCGGAGCTCAACCAAATTTTGACGACATCGATTGCAGCCTTGTTTCCAATCGATCTCTAATCCCAGTATCCATCATTCCTTGCCAATTTGTTGATATTCCAGCTTTGACCAAAAGGTGGGATAACATTTGTCCTCCAAAACATGCCTTGTGATAAGAAGGCGTGTTTTGAATACTTCCGAATCCGATATCCAAAGTCCATTTCCATATCGCCAGAGTATATCATCCTTGACTGCTCCGAGTCGATGCCCAATTCCAAATCCAATAACTAAAGTCTTAGCCAATTCCATATCCATCCGAACTCAACAACGAGTCCTAATCCATCCTTATCCAATAGCCAATAACCGAATCCAGGACCTCTCTGGGTCGATATCCAAATCCATAACCTCTTCGGGCTCTTGCCAAGCGCAATCCACACCTGAGGACCGTGGTCCAGTGTCCCTGGACGTTGATCTAACCTCTATGGGTTCTTACCAAGAGCAATCCACACTTGGCGACCATGGTCCAGTGTCACTGGACGTTGTACAATGCCATGGCTTAAGTCCTAAGCCGAATCCTGGTCTATCCGGACCCTTGTTGAGCATAGTCCATACTCAACGACCTGAAACAATAATCGATAATATGGGGCCTAAGTCCTAGGCCGAATCCCGGTCACTTCGGACCCTTGCTGAGCATAGTCCATACTCAGGGACTTGAAAATAACAATTGATAATACATGGCCTAAGTCCTAGGCCGAATCCTGGTCTCTCCGGACCCTTATTGAGCATAGTCCATACTCAACGACCTGAATGAGTCAATTTACCTTGTTCAGGCAAAACGACACACCTCTTGCCAGGCATAATCCATACCCAACGGCCTTTTATCAAAAACCAGATAAAAATCCAATCAAAATCAATCCAAATCAAAACCGGAAAATCAGATATCCAAACCAGCATCCAAAAATGAAAACAATCATCCAAAGGAAAATCCAAATCAGAAAGCAAACAAAACCAGGAGTTCAATCCAAACTCCAAAACCAAACCAGAAAAATCAGTGTCCGATCCGAAAGCAAAAGACAAATTTCACAAACCATAGCATCGCGGTTTATCATCATTCAGAGCATGCCTAGGGGCTATCTCCGTCCCCATACATGTGTAAATGACTTTGCCATTTGCCAGTAGCTTGTTACTTATTTCTATTATCCCGGTCAATTGATAACCAATCGACCATCATTCCTGGGCCTCACATCATCATGGTGTGAGGTAGGCGGTGGCTGCTCCTGCTCCACCGCTGCATTCCATGTCCCAACATACTGCCTCAGTTGTCCATTCCTCACATGCTGCTCAATTATGTCCTTTAAGTGCCTGCAGCTATTGGTATCATGTCCATCCAAATCATGGAAGAGACAGTGTCTTCCTGATGCCCTCTCCCGTTCTGATGGTTCTCTCCTAGCCGGCTTTCGGTAAGGAAGGCGATTCCGTGTTTCCATGTATATTCGCTCCAATGTCTCGTTTAATCCTGTGTATGTGGAAAACTTTGGATCCTTCCATCGCTTTCTGGCTTTTCCTGGATCGTCATCCAGCTTCCCCTTTCCTTTATCCTTATCTGAACCTCTACTGGATGGTCCTCCACCCTCAGTTGCATTCACTTCCTTCAATTTTAAATCTGCACATGCATCCTCTTGTCGGAGGAACCTCTCTTCCTCGTGAAAGAATTCACCGAGATCCAGTGGTGGGTCTCGTATTAAAGATACCTTGAAATCTGAATCCTCCCTGACTCCTGACACTGCCGCCATTAAAACCATTGATGGATCCGGCCGATCAACCGAAGCAACTGCCGCATTGAATCGAGTTAGAAAAGCTTTAAGCGATTCATCCGTCCTTTGTTTTACCGACGTTAGCGTCATCACGTTCTTTGGTCTCTTGATATAAACCCGAAACTGCCCCAAAAACCTATCCACCAATTCCCTCCAAGTCCTGATAGATCCTTCTCCCAGCTGCCTAAACCACATTGCAGCTAAGTCTGTCAAGTACAAAGGGAAGCATTGGGCCATTACTTCCTCCGATGCTCCCAGCACTTCCATGTGTCTATTATACCTCATCAAGTGATCAGTCGGATCAGCCTTGCCATCATATACTTCCACACTAGGTAACTTAAACTTAGGTTGATTCTGAGCTATCCTTATTTCCCGAGCGAATGGACTCCTGTTGACTCCTTCCAAGTCTCTATTGGTCAAGCCTCCACGCATGGTTTTCCTGAGGATCTCCACCAATCCAGCATTGTCTGTCAGGGGTTGCCCCCATGCCCCCGAGGGAACTCCGGCACATATTCTTCATGTGGCTCATTAGCAGCAACATTGGCCCTAGCCTGTTGAACTCCTTCCAAAGGTCCTCCTGTGTTGGATCCTGCGGGCATGCCCCCAAGCCCTCGTTGATTTCCTTCTGGTTCTGTGTCTTATCCTCCATTGGGTTCCATAAACCTAGCTCCTAGTTCAACATCCACAGCCGCTGTAGTTATTCCTAAGTTCTGCGTCGCTGCAGCTCTCATCCGCTCAAAGAAAGTCTGCATCATCTCTTATTGACTTTTCAACAATCTCTCTTGCAAAGAATTTGCCATAGCTTCCATTTCATCCCTGGTGATGTAGACGGAAGCTTGTCCTTCTCCTGCTCCAGAGGATGCCTCCTGGCTTCCTCCTTGTTGGCTTCTCTCAGCTCTTTGTCTTGTTTGTCGAGTCACTGTCTTCAAATCTAAACTCTTCACTCTTTTCAAATCCAAGCTTCAATCCGATGTAGCGGGTGCTAGTCCCTCTCAATGAAAGCACCAAAGTGTTTGCGTCAAAAATGGTCACAAACCCCAAATATCGTGAAAGCACCACAGTATGAATATAAATCAGCGATATCCCAAACACAAATCACAGATCACAGTAAATTACAAACAATAATCCAAAAGTAATGAATAGAGACACAAGATTTATAGTGGTTCGGCTATCTCCGGCCTACGTCCACTCCAAAGTTTTATCCTTTTATTGATTATCCTTGCTGGTTACAGATGATTACAGCAGTAGTATTGAAGAATTTCGAGTACAATAGTTATATTGAAGTGTAGAAATGAATCCGGCAGAGTCTGGACGTCCGATAGCCAAAAGGTCCCCTCTCTGTAGGCTTCAGGAGGCTAATTTATAGGCGTAAGAGGCCGAGATCGTGCTCAAACTTTGGAAGACTTCTTCTGGCAGGTGAGTGGGCCCACGCGACCGACTCCACCAAGTTTCGACTCGATTAGAGATCGATACGAAGTGATTTCTTATCCATCAAAAAATGATCCAATCGAGCTGAAACTTGGCAGGTTTGTTCTTTACCTTGTATGCAAGCTGTTGTGAAAATTTCGTTGCATTTGGATCGGCCGTTTGGGAGATATGATCGATACGAATTGCATTTGCGTTATGATGTTGCGTTCGTATCCACTGGTTTGAATCCATCCTATTCGAGTCGATTAGAAGCACGTGCACAATGACGTGGCGCTAATCTCCTGGATCGATTCGACTTTTGCGGCGTGTTGACTGGGTTGATCCACTTAGTGCGCCAAGTTGAACGCTTCTTTCCTGGAGACGTGCACGTATCCACGCTTCACGCTTGCACATGTCCATCACTTCTCCATGTACTCAACTGTTTGCATCGCATGTTCTCTTGTATCGATCGCAGGAGAGTATTTCGTATCGATCCGATTGATACGAAATGTTGAATTTGATCGATACGAATGAAAGGCCAACAGATGGGTACGTAACCAAACTAAATGATGGATACGAACGAAGCCTTACCTGATGGATACGAGCGAGATTTTACCTGATGGAGTCGAACTGAGCTCCAGTGATCGATACGAGATCATGGACTCGAAATACACCACCTGCCCCAATCCTGATCGATACGAATCGTATCGATTCGAACAAGCCTCTGCATGCTTTCCTACCAATCTGGGTGTGTTGCCATCGAGTGGAAATCCATCTAGCCTTCCTATCCAATTTATACGAAATCATTGAGTCGTGTCTATGATGATCGATACGAACAGTATCGATTCGAAGTCCTTCACCCTGCTCTGCCTTTGATCGATGCGAACCCCATCGAGTCGAACTTCTGTCGATCGATACGAAGTCGATCGATACGAAACACCAACTACCTGATCGATACGACATGTATCGATACGAACCATCCCGGTGTGCCTATGGATACGAACAGCATGCTCTTCCTACCTTGCATCGATCATATCTCCTTCATACAAATTCCGATTAACCTGAAATTTGAAACATAGCCTCTCCTAGTCCTCAGGATCATCTCCAATCGATTTCGTCCTGATTGGAGCTCAACCAAATTTTGACGACATCGATTGCAGCCTTGTTTCCAATCGATCTCCAATCCCAATATCCATCATTCCTTGCCAATTTGTTGATATTCCAGCTTTGACCAAAAGGTGGGATAACAGAAGTAAATGTTTGATTTTAAATTCGAAGGACAATTTGGATAATTTGATCCTAAATTCGACAAAGAAATCTTTATCGGATATTCTAACAAAAGTAAAGCACGTAGAGTTTTCAATTTAAAAACTAACACCATTGAAGAAACAATGCATGTATCATTTGATGAAAATTTTAAAGATTTTATTCAAATAAATGACGAAGATGATTTTGTTACTCTATATAATAAATCAAATGAAACAAATTATGAAACTATTCATCCTAATTAAAGAATCAGGCTTTTAAAAGATCATCCTGTAGAAAATATACTAGGAAATATTGAATCTGTTGTTAGAACTAGAAATCAATTAAGAAAAATGAGTAATGTAGCTTTTATATCAACTATTGAACCTAAAGGCCCAAAGGAAGCATCATTTAATGATTCATGGATTCTTGCTATGCAAGAAGAACTGAATCAATTCATCAGAAAAGATGTATGGGAACTTATTCCTAGACCCGAGGGCAAAATTATAATAGGAACTAAATGGGTTTATAAAAATAAAATGAATGAACAAGGTAAGGTCGTTAGAAATAAAGCTCGATTAGTTGCGTAAGGTTATTGTCAAGAAGAAAAAATAGACTATCATGAAACCTTTGCACCCATAGCAAGATCAGAAGCCATTAGAATTCTACTTAGTTTCGCAAACCACAACAATTACAAATTATTTCAAATGGAAGTCAAAAGTGCCTTTTTAAATGATTTTGTTAAAGAAGATCTTTATGTTGAACAACCTCTGCTTTTTGAAGAAGAAAATTATCCAAATCATGTTTACAAGTTAAAGAAAGCTTTATATGTTCTGAAATAAGCTCCTAGAGCCTAATACGATAGACTAAGATCTTACCTATTGCAATCAAATTTTCAAATTGGTAAAGTAGATAATACTCTTTTTATTAAAAGAAACAAAAATGATATCCAATTAGTACAAATTTACGTAGAAGATATAAGTTTTGGATCAACTAACAGTGAAATGAACAAAGAGTTTTCTGAAATAATGACAAAAAAGTTTGAGATGAGTCATATATGTGAACTTACTTTCTTTTTAGGATTGCAAATAAAATAATTAAATAGTGGTATTTTTATTAGTTAAGAAAAGTATGCTAGGGATCTTATTAGTAAATTTGGTATGACTATTGCGAGTGGAAAACCCACTCCTATGGTAACTGATGTAGCCTTAAATAATGAAGACATGTCAAAAGATGTTGATCAAAAATTATACAGGGGAATGTTTGGATCGCTACTCTATAAAACTACAAGACGACCTGATATCATGCATAGTGTTTGTCTCTGTGCAAGATACCAATATCAACCCAAAGAGACCAATTAAAAAGCTGTTAAACGTATCCTAAGATATGTTGAACACACTTTAGACTATGACCTATTTTATCCTAAAAATGTTTCATTTGATTTAATCTCATATTATGATGCTGACTATGTTGGTTGTAAATCAGACCGAAAAAGTACAAGTGGAACATGTCACTTTCTAGGACATTCTTTGGTTTCCTGGTTTAGTAAAAAGCAAAATACCGTCTCTCTGTCAACAATTGAAGCAGAATATATCTCTGCTGCTTTGGCTTATTCTCAAGTTATCTATATACAGCAAACCCTAAAAGACTTTGGATTAAATATTTTTAAATCACCAATTTATTGTGACAATACAAACGCAATAAATTTATCCAAAAATTCAACTCACCATGCTAGAACCAAAAATATTGATACCAGACATCGTTTTCTCAGAGATAATATAAGCAAGAGATTATTTCTCTTGAATTTATCAACATTGAGAGCCAAATAGCTGATATTCTGACCAAACCTTTGAATCAATCAACCTTTACTAAATTTAGAAGAGAACTAGGTATTTGCTCAATAACTGAGATATAGAATATAGATATAGTAACATATATACTTAAATAAATAAAGAAAAATAAAATTGTCAAAATTTCCTTAAGGACGTCGACACCTCCTACCCCCTATATCAACATACAATGGTAAAAATTAGAATTTTGGTTTTCCCTCTAAAATTAGTTTGGCAGTTATATATTCTCTATAATTCAAATTCCTCTGTTTTCCACTTCATTTCTCTCTGTAATAAACTTCTGAAAAACATAAAATAATGGCCTCCTCTTCCAAATCAAAGTGACATATTCTTTCCCTTCTCCTAATACTAGTCCATTTCAACGAACTACACTGGCCTGAGTCATGAAGATAGAGGAAATTTTAAAGGACTCTTTGCAAATGATGATTGAGGTGCAAATCATGCAAATCAAGATGGCTAAAGAACCAGAGAAACAGGCAAAATCCTTAGAAATTTACAAATATTCCTAATGGATAATCATGCGGACCCAATCATAATTGAAGATGG
Source organism: Allium cepa (assembly GCA_030765085.1). Taxonomy (NCBI): domain Eukaryota; kingdom Viridiplantae; phylum Streptophyta; class Magnoliopsida; order Asparagales; family Amaryllidaceae; genus Allium; species Allium cepa. Next base: position 714,636,952 of record CM060943.1, on the reverse strand, counting down.
CTCATCAAATGTTCATATTCACAATCCATTAGAAGAAGACGGTGACGAAGAAGAAGAAGAAGATGCGCAAATGGATGAAGACGATAAAGTTATTTGCGTCGGAGAAGTCTGTTTTGATAAAATGGTAATTTAGTCGAACATCGTTGAAACTTTTGTCTCTATTACCCAAATTGTTCGATTCACAAGTCACCAATTATCAAAGACTCTCATTAGATCGTTTTTAATGTTTTTTTATGTATTGTGCGTATTTGTATATAGTAGTGTACATGTGTGTAATATAACAACATATATAATAAAATTATATTTACGTTTCGCTCAATTATACTTCGTTATTAGTATTAGTTTCATAAGTATTAGTTTAAGGGGGAGTTATGTAGTATAGGATTAGCTTCTGTTGATGACAAAGGGGGAGAATTATAAAATAGGTTAGATAGGCTTAGATTAAGGGGGAGTTCGTAGATTAAAGGGGAGTTGTTGGAATAAGGGGGAGTTAGAGTAGAATTAGAGTTTTGTGGAGTAGATTTTATAAACAAAGATTGTCATCATCAAAATGGGGAGATTCTTAGTTCTGGAGATGATGGTTATGATGACAACAACCTCAGGACTTGTTATAAAATATAAATACTAATATTATTTTCTAGATATATATATATATATATATATGTATATGCAGGATATATATATGCATGTACTGAGAATGAAGACTGTACAATTTAAAGATTCGAAAGTGAGTATAGATATTCGGGACTGATGAATTCAAGATTGAAGAAAATAAGACTGAATACTCATGAGTATCATGAGTTCAAGATTTCAAGAGTCCAAGAGTTCAAGATATCAAGATAAGTAACAGTGTCTAGATTTATGTTAAAACTTCATTGTAGCACTAAAATCTTTATTCAGATTTTAATAGTGGAATGGAAACCACCTTCTCTCTTTAATAGTGGGATGGAACCCACGACCTTCTCTAGTGGAATGAAATCCACGAAATTTTCAAAATGATTTATTTTAAATATTTTTCAAAAAATCTTTTAAAAGTCATTTCTCTCAGTTTAAATATTTTAGCCTTAAACTATTTTATCATCTTTTATATTTTGATTTCAAAATCATCTCTTATTTTTAAACTATCTCCTAGCCTTAATTTTATAGCCTTTAAATCTCAAAAATATATTCTATACTTAATTTTTAATATTACTTTTATATGATAGATTATATATTTTTAAGATTATATTTTAAATCTCTTTTATAAGTTTAAACTATATTCAAAATGGTTTACAAAGTTTAGAGATTGTTTTAACAAGTTTTAGAGTAGAAATCGTTTTAAAACCAAAATCAATTTTCAAAATACATAAGGGCATGCCGACATACCCCATTCCCCCATGTCGGCACGGTGGCCGTTTATTTCAAAATTTAAATTCTCAAAAGAACGGTCTATTTGTCATAACCTTTCGTAAATGGACACGACTGTTGTTCTTCTATAAATACCTGATGTTTTAAACGAATTTTACTTTAGTTTCTTAGTTTTCTCTCCTCTTTCTCTTCCATTCTTATTTTCAAATATTCTTAACAAAACTTCGACGAAATCCTAAGTGAATCAAACTCGATCATTTCTAGTTTAATTCTCCGCCACTCTGTCTCAAAGATCACAGTGCTATTCAGAGTTATAGGATCATTTGTAATCAAAGAAATATATCAAGTCTCTCTATCTATCAAAGTGATATTGAAACAATGTGATTGTGGCCTGTAAATCAATTGGGTGTGATTGCAGCCCATAAATCAATTAGGTGATCTTGTAGCCTGGTTAAATCAAGAGAGTGCGCCCTGGACTCGAAGATAGGAGGACGTATCTTGTAGCCTTGAAATCGAGGTTGTAATATCGACATTATATTTGAAAAGAAATCTGCATAAGAAATTATGTGGGATTGGATATAGTGTAACTACGAACCAATATAAAATTTCGGTGTGTTCTTTCTTTTTACTACTTTTTATTTTCTATTTGCATCTGTATCTGATTCTATGACTATCTCTGTGTTTGTGAATTGTATCTGTCTGTGTTTAATTTCAAAAGATTTCAAAAATTCCATAAAATACATTAAAAACTATTCACCTCCCTCTAGTGTTCACTCTACCTTAAGATCCGTAACCTGCATTCCCTACAATATTTACCACCAATATCAGTGGGTAGTTAGTTCAAGCTTATAAACACACAAAGCTAATGAGGCTTGCTTTGCTAGAGAACACATCTATTAGTGGTTTTTTTGACTCTAGCACACGTATTAGCATTATTACTCTTTATATGCGTTCATTTCGTATCTTAGTACACAATCTCATGTTTATAAATGTTCGCGGTTATTATGTTGGACATATCTTCCCGTCGGGAGAATAGTGATGAAGAGGACATATGTTGATTTATCTCTGTCGTATGATGCTAGGTATTTATTACGTTATTTGATTATATACATATGTTTTGATCTAAAATTCATAGTATTCTCCTATTTTAGGTGGGTTGGACCGAAGAGCACCGCGAAGTCTTCCAGGCGCAATGTTATGTTCTACCACAATGAGTTCTATGTACTTGTTTACAATTGCATGACATAGCCCCGTACGCATCTATGCTTAGAGACCTTCCAAACTTATGCAGTGCTTCTATTCATTTATAAACAGCATGTGTTCCATTTATTTGTTTTAGTGATGTAGCACATCATCTACCCGACAGAGTGATGCAACAATTTGGTATGCATTAACATTCACTAGAGCAAGCTCCTCATTGTAGGATTAATATTGCATCTAAGGAGTATGATATGTCGATTAAGACATGGAATCATTACCATCTGCACATGCAACAAGAGAGGGACCTTGCGTTAATGGATAAGAATATTGTACTTGGTACCGGAACATCATGTGTTGTTATGTCCTTCGTACCAAAGCACCTCCTGTTGTGATAGACCTGTACACTCCTAAAGCTCCTCTTAAGAGGAATGTAGTATGTACAGTCGTTGATTAACTAAGCGTAGTTAAATTATGTACATTTTAATTACTTTTTTTGGCAGGCGGATGACATTTTCCATGCACTACAGGTTGTTGATAGCTATCTGAAGAAGTACCGGACCGTTCGAACGGTAAATGCTTTAGTGTGAAGCGCATTTTACAAAATATCTTTGGGAAAAATAAGCTATCATGATCCGTAACACCTCCTTCGCTTCCTTCTCCTTTGCTTATAGAAGTAGTGCCAACAGAGTTCGAGCCTTATCCTACGACTCTCACATACCAAAGACCTAGAAATCGATAAGGCACTTCATCCTCGCAACCTTCGCAAGCGAAATATAGACCCGACCCTTCACAACCTCTGGGGACCATAGATCTAAACGAGGAGGAGGATTCACCCGACTATGTTCCATTATCACAGAGGAAGCCAAAAAGGACTCCTCGAGTACTCTACAGCTTATGAGACTAGGTTTGATGTTATGGATTTAATGTTATTTGTAGTATATTAGTAATATGGATTTTTTATTTTGTCGGATGTTGTGTCAGACTAGAATGTTTTGTCGGATGATATGGAATTATTGATATTTATTGATGTATCGAATATTAAATTTAATCTTGAAAACACGTTAATGTTGCTGTTGTAATTTGGTTTATTTAAAAAGGATTGTCGGTTTTGGAAGTTGCTATTTTGTAGGGTTTGAATTTCCAGGTTTTTGTTTAAAACCTAGAAATACTGGGGCGATCTTTCAAAAATCACCGAAGTCGTCTACTGGTGATTTTTGAAAGATCATTGTAATATTTCCTTTTACAGCATAATAGCCCCCCTTCCTCTCTCTCTCTCTCCCCCACCCTTCTTTACTTTACCAAATTCCAAACAAAAACCTAAAGCAATTCGCTAACATTACAAAACGTAACATACTTTAGGCTCATATGGTATAATTCGAAAGATGTGGGCTACATCAAACAAGATCTACCGCTATTTGATGGTCCAACATTATTTTGCTGTCGGATGTTGCTATTGAGTAAAGGTACACATGAATTTTTTTTTAACCAAATCTAACACAATGAATAATATATGATTTAAGAAGATTATCATATATATGTTACCTTTGACTCACGCGTGAAAAACTATCCCGCATTGGATATGGATAGCTAAACTTTATATTTTGCTAAAAATTCATAAAAGGAGGATGTTCAAAGTACATTTATTGCAGCCCATATTGTGCTACATTCATAAGCGAATTGCTGTAACTCGGAGATGAGATTCATGGAGAAGTATTCATGTCTCCAACATTCTAGAATAATCTTCAATGCCATAGTTAATTACATGTGTTGGTATAGGTTGTTCTACCATCAACCTTCTAGTTTTTCCAAGAAACAACTCTACAGATTTGGACATGGCAGAAACATTACTTCAACATCGTCATCGTTGATAATTTTTATTGCTTTAGATATAGAATTGGTTGGCCAATTGCAAACAAAATCAATGTAAACTCATCCGAATTTATCTTAGTTGCTTTATAAATCAATTCTTTTAACTATTGAAAGTTAGATCCTTTACAAATTTTTTCTAGTTTGTAAGATCCACAACATACTTTCCACATATTTGATCATCAATAACCAATTCACCATAAAAATAGCACATAGTTGGAATAAAATTAGGAGCTATTCTACAAAAATAATTGATACAACATTACATAATTTTCATTTACAGATCCACCGTAAAACTAGGTTTTATAAATTCATATCTAGATTGATCTGAAGTAAGGAGATGTTCTGGTTCAAATATATCTTTTAAAATATAAGTTTTGATTGTATTTATTGCGAATGGTAAAAGATTTCTGAAAAAGATAATGCATAGGGTTTCTGGTTTTTTTTAGAGTTTGGTAAAGTAAAGAATATGGAGAGATGGGAAGCGGCTGCTGCCTTTTACACGTTAGGAAAGTGGGTAACTTTTTAAAAGTCGTCCACTAGCAACTTTTGAAAAATTGCCTGCTATTTTTTTATCATAACATAGTGGACGGCTTTGAAAAACCGCCCACTACGTTCACAATTTTTTTTTTAAAATATAATGTGACATTTTAAATGCTGGCAGTATGCTCTGGTCACCTCAACATTGAGCTGGCCAAAAGTTGGCTATTGCTAAAACAAGGCTATAAATGTAATAAGTTTAAAAATAAGGCTAAAATATATAGTAACTAAACTGTTATGCCACATTTTACTACTTACCCTTATTTCTCAAATTTCTATTCATATGCCCAATAATTAATTCAAAACACTTTTACTCCATAAGTTTTATTTTTCCAAATCATGATTTGTTTAAATAATGCTTCTTGAATAAACATATATTTTTAGCTCCTTACATGTAGAGCACATGACTCGGTTCAATCTTATTATGTGCAAATATGCTGTTGATACAAAAAATAATTTCTGCATCTATATATCAGCTTAATGCTTAGATTGTTTAAGATAGTTCATGTTGATATATCCATAAACTAATACACTACATTTATGCTCCAGTTTTATTATCAATTTTATTACATGTCAATATACTTTTTCTTCAAGTGCCAATTTACGAAACTTATTTACCATTAATACTTAAATTATTACTGACACTTGGCAACCAGTTATCTATAAGTCGTAGTTATGGTATAGAATACTAATAAAATAAAGTTACATCAAATGGTTCAGTACGTAAAAGTTGGTGGTGGATGTAAAAATACGGTCACTAAAACCAAAAACATTTTTTTTATATTCGGCCAATATAACATATATTCGGTAGGCGAATATAACGCATATGAGGAAATCACCTTGACCTAAAGTTTGATGTCCCAGTGTGTCCAACCAATCATAACACATTAAATTTTCCAAATAAGTCCAAAACTTCTGCTCAAGGATATATTTGCAAAATAAATGTTTATGTGTTATTCGATGATTTGTCGAGCAGACCAGGACACCAAAACTTGGTCTAGGGATTTGCCATTCAGGCGCGGTGCAAAAAGTGGTAGCACAATCAGTTGAAACTGACATCATCTCCTATCACCATACACCCTAACAACATGTATTAACCCTACCCAGTAACAACAATATCTGCAGTACGTGCACATTTGCATTTTGAAGCTTAAGCATCTCCAATGCAAATATGGTACAATGTTTATTAAATCATATGTGTCAAGAGATAAATTACAATGTTAATTCAATGTAATTTCTTAAAGTTAAACTTCACAATATAAAAAAGAAAACTACTCTAATGCAAATGTATTTATAGAAAATAAATTGAATATGTGTCCTAATAAAAATTTAAATAAATAAAGATAATAGATAAAAATGTACTTCATTGTGTTTATTTATTACTTCACATTGTGACATGCAATATCTAAAATGGAATATTGCACTAGACTATGTCTAAGAAATTTTTTGCCAAGTAATCATAACATTGGCATTGAAGATGAAAATTTAAACTAAATTAGACGTTGAGGATATATGATTGACATTATTTCATAAAGTTCATGGGTTGGAGTTGATCTTGTGTATTCACCATCTTCTTCAACATCATTGCATATTTCTTTATCCTTTTTCACACAATCTACAACCATTTTTTTGGCGGTATTACTAACCGACTACAACTATTTAATACCATCCGGTATTATTAGCCAACTATGCAGATGAATTAAAACTCTGCTCAACTGTTCGATTTGCACTATGAACCTAACCAAAACACTATTAAATTTAGAATTGGATGCATGTGGAACTCTATAAATCTATTACTAGTAGCAATACCTTCGTATAACAATTTTAACTCAATAGAGCAATCAAAAACAAGCCAGTGTAAAACGTCATATCCTGCAAGCATTTGAAGATACCTTTAAGGAATATGAAGTGTACTAAATCAATAGGTTCGTGACTCTGATTAGTTCTGTAGAGCAACAGAAGAAGATTGGTCGAAAGTGATTCGATCGGGTAGTACCATCATGAAGACTTCTGAAGGTGTAAATGACATTCTGAAATATAAATTTGCCTTTGTCGAAGATAAACTATTGCCATCTCGACCGTACAAAAAGGAAAAGCTTACAAATATGTTTTCTTGACTACAGAAGATAGTCAAACCATTTTCTATATTTACTGAGTTGTAAAATACCGACAACGCATAATACGACTACCCAGATGTAGGTGGTCTACTCTGAGAAATATTGAACATAATTCCTATCGCTAAAGGTGATGAAAACCAAACGTTAAAAGAGAGTATATGTTAGCATATTTACCTACAAAAACATGTAGACACAATAATATTTGTACCTAAACCGTATAGTACTTCAACTACTGTGTCCAACTTTAGGGGTAAGAAATTCAAATATTATAGTTTTGCTCCATTGCTTGCATGCTGACACAATAATATTTGTACCTAAACATGTATCATCACATACTTGTAACTTAGGGTGACGTACACAAATACAGATGAAAAATTGATTGCATGAAAAGTCACAAAAACTGCTTTTTTCACATTACTGAAAGTATACATAGGCGTATTTACCATTTACATTTTTTACCAAATTAATTAATTTCCTTACAAGTTCATTCACTTTTGACTCTACTTTTGCAACTAAGGCATATGTCAACATCAACATTTTGGAGATTGAAGACATTATGCAAAGGTAATAATAAATTCTATTTCAAACCTTGTAACACACATAAAATAAACCAAAATCAAATGGAGCAAATTGAATCAAATATGATAAAGTAGATTTTTTTTCTTATAAAAGTCAGAATTTGACCACGAAAGTTATTCCATTGCGTTCATGATAAAATTCCGATCTGTTTCTATATATAATACAGAAGACGGTGCTCAAATGAAGAAGTTATGGGCGTTTGAAGATTTCAGATTTAAATCAATTTTGGTTGAATTCAAATTCAAATAAGAATTTTAATTTAGGGTGGGAATTTTAAAAACTAGCTTGGAAGTTAAGTAAACATTTAATGAACTTTTAGGTTAAAGTTAACTAGGATATAAAATTAATTAAAAAGCAACAAAAATAAAAAAAAAGCCCAAAATCATCCCCTTTATCAGGACCAATCGACCTTTAGCGTCAAGTGCATGAAGGGAGGGGGGGGGGGGGGGGGTCGAACGGTCGATGCCAAAAAGTGTCAGTGGGGGTTAGGGTTTGAATGTCTGTTGTATTGAGTTGTATGCTCTAAATTTATCCATTTCTCGTCTGCCTCCATCCTATGATTCTGGTGCGTTTCAACCCCTATAAATAAAACTCTATATTGACCTCTTTCTATTCATATTATTTAGAGAATTTAGTGAAACTCTACCATTATTATCTCTCCAAATTAGATTCAAAAACCCTGTAGAGAATTCAAGTAAGAATCCAATCTATTTTCTATTTATTTCTTCTTTCTCTAACCTATTCTTATTCTATTTCTTTCCAACTATTCTAAATCTAATAAAATACATACATCTTTACTATTTTGTATATATATCAAAAAGAGAGATTGTGGAAGAGATTGAAAGGCGTGCGAATCCAAGAAAGACAAAGTTAAAGCTATTCTGTGAGTGGAAACCTTAATGTTTCTTTTTCAGTAATTGTGTAATATATCTCTATGGATTTAAATATGCCTTAGGGATTTTGTGATTGCGAAAATACGGTAGATAAAATCCTTCAATTTTTTTTTTTATTTCGAAATGCCAATTCTATATGATGATTATCAATTACTTATATTAACTTGATGGAATTTATTTTGTTTATGCATTTTTTAATAATTTCATAGTTTGTTCCACTTTTCCTCCTTCTTTGATTCAAATTGCGATTCTCCAATAATATGGTTTTAGATTATGAATTCAATTTGTAGTTTACACCACTTATTCAACACAAATTTCCCTTCGTCTACTTACTTTGTAAGATGAGTTAAATAGATTATGAAGTTAATTAATGTTGTACATTCTAATAGGATATTCCATTGAATTGATGTAATAAATTGGGTTTCTATTTTATTTACAAGTCTGTTAGTTCAGTTTTGGTCATGAATATTTAATCCTTGTTTTGGATATTAGAATCCCTTGTTTTGTATGTTGAAATCTTTGGAATTTGGAAGAAAAGGACTTGTAATATTTTGGTCAGGGAATTGGCATTTAATGCAAGTTTAAGACATATAAATCGCACGCTTAGAATTTATTAGGCACAAATATTTAATTGTTTATATTAACGTAATTATTGTATAATTATCGCGTACATTGTGTAGTTAATTAGGCATTTATTTGTTATTTACTCCCCTCATAGGAAGGTAATTATTATTTTAAGGCATAATAAGGAAGATTCCTTATAAGGCCTTAAGTATGAAACAGTGAGTTGAGAATTATATATATATATGTGTGTGTGTGTGTGTGTGTGTGTGTGTGTGTGTGTGTGTGTGTGTGTGTGTGTGGAGTATTTAATTTATGACTAAGTCATAGGAATGCAAGTCAATAGAGTTATAAGACAGAAGTCTGTCCTCCGCATTGAGGCTGCCAGTAGTTGTGTACACTGCATATTGATGTGATATATCCTCTATGATAAATATTTATGATGACATGAGATTAGTCCTAAATTCTGTAGGGTAAATCTGCTCAACTAATCTGGCTACCAGTTCCTACGAATAGCCAGACTAATATGAGACGTCATTATGAGTATGGGCCATAATACGAAGAGTCTGCTTTAGGGTCTTAAGGTATTGACTGGTTGTTTGAGGGTCTACCTCTTTTCCTTTAATGGAGTATTAAATGGCCAATAGGCTAGTTATTAGGCACGATATGTGTTATTTCGACAGAGGCCCGCTTCAGGATAAGGTATTAAGTGGCCGATTGAGGGTCCATCTTTCCATAAAGAACTATTAACTAACTTGAGAGATTTCATATGACGCTAGGTGGATACTTACCATTTAGGGGTCCGCCTTAGGAATAGTTATTAAATTATAGGGTCTGCCTCACTTGAGGTCTTAGATGGTCAGAGTCCACCTATTTTCTAATCAAAGGTATTAGGTGGCTTGAATATTATCTCTTGCATTATTGGCTATTTATGACGTGGAATTTGGGTCATGAGATTTTAGAAACCTGCTACTGGAATGGAAGGTATTAAGTGGTTGATTGAGGACCCGCCTTATTTCCATATAAGAAGTATTAAATGGTTTTATATACATAGAAATATTCTTATTATGAAATATAATGCCTAAGTACTGGAAAGGTAAGACTCGAGGTTTTTATTTATCAAACATTTGTTGTTCTGACTTCCTCCTTATTACAACACAGGTTGAGGACGGAATGATGACGGTGAATGATGCTTGAAGGTGGAGTAGCTTAGCTTGTGGCAGTTATTATTATTTTCTTTTATGGTATTTTTATGTTGTGCCCATTTAGAAAAATGCAACAGATCTAATGTTACGATTTTTATGGAATTTTGTGTTATGACATTTTGATGGTTTTGAAATAAATGGGTGCAATTTGCTATTATATTTTATTCCATCCGCTGTGAGTTCTGAAAGAATATCTATTGCACTATACGGTCATCTCCTTTCCCAACCAACAACCAACGTTATAGTGGATCTAAATTTCGGTGGGCCTTTTCTGGATCTAAATTTTAGCTAGTTTCGGGGTCGGTTGTAACATTTGGTATCAGAGCCTAGGTGTAACGACCCACGTGTTTCGATAATTAAAATATTGAATTCAATGAGATTTTTGTTATTTAATATTAGAAGAAAATAAAATTTATGATTTATTATTGAGAAAATATAACTAGAATGAAATTTAATAATGTTAATTTAAAGAAATGGATAACCATTTTAATGCAGTTTCAATAAATTGAAATGATTGTAAAGTTAATTTGGTTAGATATCGTAAATAAGGAAATAAAATATTGTTGTGTTTATGGTAAAATTTTATGTAATTAATTGAAATTGGTTAATGTAGAATAATTAATCAGTATGTAAATCTTTCAGCTTGGTATGTAAATAATATACTTTGAAATGTGTTTGAAATTATAAGTTGTAACAATTTTTTTAATTACTATTTTATTATTTAATCTATTGAATTTAATTGGAAATTATGTTAGTTAATGTAACTTAATATCAAAGTTAATTTGAAATAAGATGAAAACTGAAGAATAATGAATGAAATAAACGATAAACTAATGTTAAGTATATCCATGAAGTGATAGTTGATTGAATAATAAGACTTAAATCAAAATAAATTATTTTATTGGAATTTAAAGTATAATGAATGAATTTACTGCGATTGAAATTTAACGCTATAATTAGTGCAATATCCAAACATCGTATTGGACATGGGAATTTGTTTTAAAAGATTATAAACAACTAGGTAATCAAAAATGATAAAAGTTGGCTAACTTATGAACTTGAATTGGAAAGTGATTAAATTAATTTAATAATAATTTATTTAATTAACGTGAAAATAACCATTTTGGCCATTGTCTTGGATTTCGATGAAACCAGTTTCACGGATCCGTAAGGTGAATTATGGTAGGATTTCAAGTTTCACAGTGATCAGACTTATCGTTTGATCATGCGGGCTCGAAATACATAGAAATCAATTTGATGAATTCAATTTGAAATAAGCTGATTTTAAAAGCTGACTTCTTCATACAGTGGAACTAGGACTTGAAACATGTTCAATTGAATTTAAAAATATCGAAAAAACTATTTCGATATATTGGATGATCCACTTTCTTTTCGAAAACGAAATGGTTTTTCAGGTCGTTATTGTCGTTTTGAACCAATTCGATATGTTCATTCTTTCTTATCCTGCCTTGTCTATGTAAATAGATTTTTCTAGCCCTAACAGCCTTTCTATTTCTTGGTACTGTATATATAAAATTTCCGTATATTCTTTTATTCTATTCGTAGAAACCAAATTCCAATAACAAACCCTAATTTTCAAATCAAAATCAATTTTAATTTTCAAACTCTCAAAACCCTAGCATATTATATATCGTTGGAAAGTACTCGACGAGCGTTATCTAGATCTACCGTTCATTTTAACAATTCAGTTTTGGTTTGTTCAGAAATGACCAAAACATTCTTGGCCATCGATTTTGGTGGTTGATCAACGGCGATGAATTATGGATTCAAGGGTATGATAGTGTGGAGAGTGGTGTGGGGAGTGCATTTGAGGTGTTCGCTTGGAAGATTGGAAGTTGGATCGACGTGAAAAATTGGATTAGTGTTTTAAATAATGGTGGCGGTTGCTCCTTCTTAGACGTCAATCAGCGACGTGGGTGGGGTGATCATTGATCGGAGGGCTGCACGAGTTGAGGTGACATGTCGGAGGCTGTGGCATGGTCACGACTAACCCAGCGGCGACGGTGATTTCATGGTGGAGTCGGCGGCTACTGGGTTGTGGATCATGTTCCTGATGCGTGCTAGGGTTGTCACACGCGTGAAGAAAGAGACCAGGTGACGTGTATAATAATAATAATTATTATTTTGTTTGTTTTATATTATCTATCGTACAACTTCTAACATTAATAACCTGTTCATACGAGCTCAGATTCACGTTCGGTTTTTACCATTGCGATCATATCGAAATTTTGGAAAATATGGGACTAGTTTGGTCATATTCTTAGACAGTTAGATTTTGGTCTATAATTGGATTTTAAATCGATATGAAATCAAAAGTGAGTGTTTTAACTCACTCACGACTACTAAACTATCTTATTTAGTTAAATTAAATTTATGATGTGATTAGAAATTGATTGGTTGCTGTTTGCAATATTTAAATTATCATTCCAGTGAAATATGAATTTTATTGAATTTAATCGCCATTAATTTAATATTGAATTTAATTGCCAGATAAATATCTGTTACTGATAATCAGTTAATTATTGTTATTTATTGGTTGATTTGAATGGTGATTGTGATGGATGTTTAACTATTGATATCGGATGACTGTATGTTATGTTTATTTTATATGTTGTTATCACCCTACAAGTTCCCTTAGTTTATCATTAGAAATCATTATGGGTTGAAATGATACATACCCGAACGATCTATAGATTAGGGAAAAATCATTATGGGTTGAAATGATAAACCCCGAGCGATTTTATGGATTTTAAATTTTATTCGAGATCGCGGTTTGAAATCATATATACCAATAAAATTTAAATCTATTGCTGGTTCAAATGATATATATCTGTATCACTTGACCATATGGTAGAAAATTATATACAGACATCGGATTTGTTAAATTAAATGATTTTGAATCCTTAAATTTTTGAATCTAGTTAAATGATATTTTCAAATAAAATTTGATTTATATAAGCTGAATTATTTTTGAAAATTCAAGCTTTAAATGTTGAAATTGGAATGGGTTTAAATGAATCGTTTAAAGAATTTAAGTTGAGGTTTTAAAGTGGAATTTTTAAATATAAATGAAATTTATCGAAATTGAGTTATTCAAATGTTTGAATATTTAGACTTTGAAATCTACTAAATTTGATTTAGTTTTAAATTTATAGTTCAAAAATGGATTTGAAATCGAAATAGATTTAAATGGTTTTATTGAGAATCTTAATTGAAAGATAAAAATCGAGTTTGTTAATTTAAAAGCTGGATATGGTCCAGATTTGTTAAAATGAAAGAAATAGTTTAGTTTAATATTACTTTCGAATTAATTATTTTAAGATAAACTACTTAAATATATTATTTTAAATTCAAATTTATTTGAACCATTTTACATTAAACATTAAACTATATTAAACCTAACCTATTTTTAACTATTCAAACCATATAACTATTTTAAACTATTTTAAATTTAATCCATTTTAAAATATTTTAAACTATTATAATCGATTTTAAGATATTTCAATCCAATTTAAAACTATTTAAACGTACTTTAAGTACATTGATGTATCTTACTATTTTAAACTATTTATGACTATCTAAACTATATTTCTAAATTTCAAATGGTGCAAGGTTGATGTTTGCACAAAAAATGGACAAACACCTCCAAGTCGTATGAATTAGTTGATTTTATGTTGTTTCTAGTGATTTGGGTGATTTACGCAAATATATAAAATAGATGGACTAAACTGTAAAAGACACACAGATTTATAGTGGTTCGGCCAGAACGTGCCTACGTCCACTTTATATGTTATTCTCCTTTTTCTTTCAGATTACAAGTACAAGTACAAAGCTTCGTATACAAGTATATGAAAATTGTTTGAAAGTTTCTTCCGTGCTTGAGCTCTCAAACTTGTCAGCCATTGTTGTATCCCCGCCCCTCTATTTATAGAGTGAGGTTGGGGGCAGGGGTCTTGGATGTATACGGCAGTTGGCGGGCCTGGGCTGATGCAATCTGGCCTGGCAGAGTTGGTTTGGTTTACCTTGGTTCGGTGGTAGGAGACGAGTGGACCGGTGGAGCTTTGGTCCGATGGTAGGAGGACCGGTGGAGCTTTAGTCCGATGGTAGGAGATGATGGTTCGGTAGTGAGGCCGGACCGGTGTCTGAATGGAGGGGCTTTTGGACCGATCGCGCCTTGGTGATGAGTTGGTTCGGCAGGGGTTTTGGGTAGGTCGTTTGGTTCGGTAGTGAGATGGGTGTGGTTCGGTCGTCTTGGACCGGTAGTGGGTTGGTTCGGCTGAAACATACCCAACACTTGCCCCCCAAAGCAGGGTATGTGTACGCTCATGGCATGCTTTGTTTTTAACTCGGATATGTGTGCCGAACCAAATGGTCCGGTCGTTCGTGATTGTCTATAAATATGGGCCTTGTGCTTCCATCGTTCCTTACCATCCGAGTCAAGTCTTTGTCATTGCCGGACCAAACGTATTAACCGAACCATAGTGTTAGCCGAATCAACACTGGTTTTTGCCGAATCAGGTGAGTTCCCACTCTTGTCTGCCGAATGAGTTTTACGTTGTACCATCGAATGGACATGGGGACTTGGCTCACCGAATGGAACTCGTGTGTTCCAAGTACCGAATGACTCTTTTCACTTGAATTGCCGAATGGGCCCTGGTACCTCAAGTACCGAATGTGATAAGGAGCATAGCGCCGAACGACCCTTCGACCTTGTACTGCTAGATGTGTTTGAGAAGTGCGAGGACGAATGGTCTTTGGTCTCAAACTTTTATGTTTTGAATTGCGAACGAGACCCCAGGCTGCCTGTACTTTGCTCATTTTTATTCCCATACTCCTTGTTCTAACAATATGTTCTTCTGGTGTTGCAGAAAAATGTCTCGCAAAGTGGAAACCCGATCAGAAAAACAGAGGAAATCTATGGACAGAAGAGAGTCTCCCGCTGTGCCCCCAGTCCAGCCGGAACCAGCGCGACATGGATCTGCCCCGAGGTCATTAGTAGATGGATATGGCCCTCAAGAGCTACTGAACTCTCCTCCTGATTGTTTTCCGAGCTCCCTCAAAGAGGGACAACTTGATGTCATCGCTCGCTCCTTCGGGATTGACAGGGCGAGCATGCTGCTGCCGGGAGATGGTATGATGCCGTATGATCCTCCTGAAGGATATTTCGCCTATAGCCGATACCATTGCATGTGTAGGGCCATTCCTCCGATCAATGCCTGGATAGTCAGCTTCCTTACTTACTTGAAGGTGGCTCCATTCCACCTTCAGCCCAACTCCTATTCCATCTTAGTGTGTCTATTCGTTATCTTCCAGAGGAGGTATGGGCGCCCCCCTTCTAATCGGGAAATCCGATATTTGTATAACTTGAGGGGCTACAAGAAGGGGTCTCCGTACATTAGTTTAGAGTCGGCCGTGTCCTTCAAGCCGGTCTTGGACTTATACTCGAAATTCACCATGTTTAAGAAGAAATGGTTCTTCGTTAAGGACGACTCCGTTTCTTTTCGCCTTTTCACTTCTGGCTGTAAGTTGAATTCCATTTGTAACTTCTTTGTCCCGACTGCAATGCTTCTTCTTATATGCTTTTATTTCTTGCTAGCGACAGGTGGCTTTGCGGTCGTGGAGAATGATTGCCTGGTACAGATGGCTGCGGAGATAGAGGCTATCTCTGGAAGGGATAGGTCGGCTTCTTACCTGATCAGGAATGCCACTCTCCTGGAGCACAACCTGATTCTGCCACGTCAATCCGTGGTTAAGCAGAGAGATACAGCCGAGGAGAGGGCTGCCAAAGCTAAAGACGGGGCCACTGCGAAGAGTAGCAAGAGAAGACCTTTCTCGATACCTCCAGTTGTCGGGGGGAAAAAGCTTAAGAAGTCTGATGGACCTTCCCCTAGCACA
This sequence comes from Allium cepa, assembly GCA_030765085.1. NCBI lineage: Eukaryota > Viridiplantae > Streptophyta > Magnoliopsida > Asparagales > Amaryllidaceae > Allium > Allium cepa. The sequence goes on along the minus strand of CM060943.1, from coordinate 714,620,728 downwards.
TGTCCAGATATTCCGGAGGAGGAAGGTGGAGAGGAGGAAAGAGGCGAGGAGGAGAGCGGAGGAGATGGAGAAGGTGAAGGACAGGGTGGTAGTGGTGTCGGGGCTTTGTTTTTCGAGCAGGCAGGGGAGATCCAGGAGTGGACGGATGATGCCTTCCGCCAGGCTTTTGAGGGGTTAGAGGAAGGATCAGCCTCGGTGGAGAAGGCGAAGAAGGTTGATAAGGCTGGGACTGGTGCCGATCCATCTTCTAAGGATCCTTCAGCTAGGGTAACTCAAGGTGAATTTTAAACTTCTGCAGACTCCCTTTATGATAAGGGCTTAGTAATATTTTATGGCCAGCTCCCGTCCTGGAATGAGATCCAGGACTTATTGCAGTATCCCACTCCCCCTCAGGGTTTGTAAAATAAACGCGTCTTCCTACTCCTTTTAACTTGACACAATTCTCGGATCATAGTTTCATGCATGCTTGTAACACTTGGTTTTTATTCCAGGAACGGATAAGGTGGCAAAGACATCAGATATTCGGCACCGCCTTGAACAATACAAGCTATTCAAGGCTTCTGCCAAACCAACGCCGTCAATTAGCCGTCCCGGAGATGTGGTTAGCTATCGCCCTCTTTTCGGAGTTATTGAAAAAGATATGCAAAAGAGGAAGAGGGGGCGATCTTCGTTTGAACCTTCACCTGGCCCTCAGCCTCCAGTCCAGCCTATCCATGATATTACTGAGGAAGATACCGAGCTTATGCCTTCCCCACATCCGTCCGAAAATCCAACCGTCACCCCGATAGACCATCCTGGTTTGGTTCGCAACCCATTTGCCGGCCACCCGGATCTGGAGCCGAGTTTTCAGGACATCTCTTTTGACGAGGCCACGGGTGAGAATCTTCTTCCCCGCAATCCCATGGTACTGGTGCTTGATGAGGCTAAGTCCTTAGACCTCGATTTGCTTACTACTCAGATTGTGACCATGGGGAGTGAGGCCAAGGCAAACATTGATCGGGTGGCTGAAGAGGCCAAGCGGCTAATGGAGCATCACGCTCGACTGGCCAAGGCTGGGGAGGAAATCGAAAGTGCTAACATTCGATTGCGGCTAAAGGTTTCTGATCAGGCCAAACAGCTTGCCGATCAGGCTATCCAGATATCCCAGCATGAAGCGGCCTCCCGACGACTAAAGAAAATCGTGGAAGAGGCTAGCAAGGCTGAGTTGCGAAAAATGGAGGCTGTTTACAAAGAGCTAATTGACATGGCCATTGCAACGGTGGATGAGGTTCGAAGTGCGGATCTCGAGCAAGTAGAGGAGTTATCTGGGAGGCTTGAGGCCGCAGAGCTTGCTCAGGCCAAGTTGAAGGAGGAGATGGAAGTGATGCAGAAGTCCCTTCAGGCTGACTGCTCGAGATACCGATTGGAGAGAGATGCTGCTGTCGCACGGCTGTCGGCTTCTGAGACCCGGATGAAAGAGTTTGAGGAGAACGAAGGGATGATGGATGAGATGCTCTAGGACATGTATTTCCGTACTTGGAGGCAGGGCAACCTGTCCTGGATGGACGATTATCCCCGGGTTATGGCTAGGATATATCTCCGGGCTTTGGAGGAAGCTAAGGTCGAAGCGGATAAAGAGGGTGGCGCGGCCTTCAGAATGGATGTGGTTACCGCACAGTTCACTAAGGAGGAGAAGACGGCGGTGAAGGAAGGCATGAAGCTGCTTGCCGCCGAGGAAGTGGGTGTGCAACTGGAGGACGACGACTAGGGAGCAGATGCTGGTAAGTCTTCCCTTTTAACCTTTTCCTGATTTGATTGCTTATCTTTCGTGATAATTGATGGATTCTCTTCTGAATTGGACAGGCGGGACCTCTGGAGTACATGCTGGGAGTTCCGATCCTGCAGTTAAGTAGATCCGGAGGGCTAGCGGGATGGAGGCGAAGCCCCGATTCTTTGACTTGACTTGTACATATTTTGGTTGCTGTCTATGTTAGTCTGAAACATTAATGTAACTTGTAATTAAATTATTTGTAAAGAATGACTTTACGTAATTTTATCACGTAAGTTGATTCTGTCATGTTTGAATGCTGTTGTCATTTTGATATGTTGCATAAGAAATACAGCTGCGTGTTTATGCATGTGACTCAATCGTATTTGATGCTAAATTTCTTCTTAAAATATTATTTCATGTCTTGTAATACCAATATGACGTGTGAATAAATTAAAGCTACATATTTGTATACAAGAGAAGAAAGTACCGCCCTTCGTATTTTAGTTGTAGAGGGTTGCTTTGAATGTCTTGCGTGACTGAGTATGGAATATAGCTGAGTGTTCCGTCATTCGAATGTGAGCTCATATTTCCACAAGCGAGAGTTCCCCTATTTGTGACCTGTACTTTAGGGACTGTTATATAGGATAGGAGAAAAGTTTTTAAATGTAATGGAAATATGAGAAACAGTAAAACTTCCAATCATGGAAGGCCGTCGATATGCTTAAGTTCGTGGAAAACGGGTTTTGTAGTCACTTTCCCTAGCTGTGGGTCTTGGAGACATTTGTCACCCATCTTACGCCTCTGCGGGGAGTTTATCTTTTTTACCACAGCCGCACTTAAGACATATCGGAGCCGAGATCGCGCACAGTAACTACCCGAGCCATTATGGCCCGTAATCATGGGTATTATTCGATTTACTGTGGCCGGCTAGCGTGAGTGCCGATCGTCAACCGTGAACTACCCCTGGCTGGCCACACCTTATGTTGGGGCTTAAAGTAGGTTCACAGTTGCCGGCGAGCCGAACGCCGTAATAAGCTGCCATCGGCTATAGTCGGCCTTCTTGATGGCTTATAATCGGCTCATTACAGTTGGCTTTGAGGGAAGTCGCGAGCAATGAGTTAACCCGCAGCAGAGGGATGCTGGAGCAAAAGTGTCTCATTGGCGAGTGCATAGATTCGCATAGTACCTGTTGGGTCTTGTCCAGGTGAGGTTGCGCCGTGAAGTGTCCAAAATGGGAATGTCGTCATACATGATTTTGTTCAATAGAAGAGGATAAAGCTTAACAAGCAGCCAAGATATAAAGGAACAAGTTAAAAAGAGACAAGATTTTAAAGTGGTTCGACATGAAAATGCCTACGTCCACTGATTCTCTTTGTTAATTCACTTCATATGGGCAGTACAAGTTAAGAAAAGTATCGACGGAGGTGTTGGATGTTCCATGCCCTCTGGAACACCTCTCCGTCCACTGTTGACAAAATATAGGCTCCGTTGCGGAGATCTTTATGAATTACATAGGGTCTGTCCCAGACTGGATCTAGCGCTCCGGAGCGCGGGAAGATCCGCTTGAGGACAAAATCTTCTTCTTGTAAGCTGCGGTGCTTGACTTTGGAGTTGTATTGTGCTGCAACTTTTTGCTTATGAGCTGCTGCTTTGAGTGTTGCATCGTTTCTTTTCTCCTCGATTAGATCCAAAGACATGTGGAGGAGTTCTTCGTTCTCTTCTGGGTTGTAGTGGATCCTACGGTGGGAAGGCACTACAGTTTCAACTGGGAGCATGGCCTTCGATCCGTATGCCAAAGAGAAAGGAGTATGCCTTATTGATGTTCTGTAAGATGTGCGGTAGGCCCAAAGTGCCGTAGGAAGTTCATTCACCCAAGCGCCTTTTGACTTTTCAAGTTTCTTCTTGATTAAGGTATTGAGGATTTTGTTGACAGCTTCGACTTGCCCGTTTGCCTGGGGGTAAGCCACAGATGAGAAGCTTTTGTGAATTCCGTACTCCTGGCACCAGTCGGCGAATTCCTCGCTGTCAAATTGAAGTCCATTTTCCGATATGATTTTGAGTGGAACCCCGTACCTGCATAAAACATTTTTGATCAAGAAGTTAATAACTTTTGCCGAAGATATTTTATTTAGAGGTTCCGCTTCCACCCATTTGGTGAAATAGTCAACTGCCACTATGGCATATTTAGCTCCGCCTCGGCCCATTGGCAGTTCGCCAATCAAGTCAATTCCCCATATTGCAAAGGGCCAAGGGCTGGTCATTTGAGTAATCTCATTTGTTGGTAGTCGAGGAATCTTAGCAAATTTCTGACATCTGTCACATCTCTTGACGAAGTCTAAGGCGTCTTTGTTTAAAGTGGGCCAGTAATACCCGTATCGGAGTATTTTCTTTGCTAGAGTCTGTCCTCCGGTGTGATCTCCGCAACTTCCTTGATGGATGTTGGACAAGACTTCCCTGGCTTCCCTTCCAGCGATACACCTTAATAAGGGATTAGAGAAGCCGCGCCGATAGAGGATGCCTTCTTGTAATGTGTAGAGGAAAGCTTTCCTTAAGATTTTCTTAGTTTCGTTACATCCGTCGGGCGGTGTGCCATCTTGTAAATATTTCCGGATAGGAGTCATCCAAGTTTCCTCTTCGATTGCAGCTATCATATTCATTGTCTCGTAACTCGGGGCTAGTTGCTGTGAGATGGTTATTGTTCAGGAAGCGGTGTCGTCCTCCATACTAGCATGCTTTGCCAGTTCGTGGCCTCCTGATTCTTCTCTCGAGGAATGTGTCTGATTAAATAGTGATCCAACTGATTGAGCAGCACCTTGGTCTTCTTTAGATATGCTGTGAGTCGATCTCCTCGAGTTTGGAATTCTCCCAGTATCTGATTTACAATAAGTTGAGAATCACTATGGAGACATAAAGAACTGACTCCAATCTCCAGGGCAAGTTCTAATACGGCTATCGCTGCTTCGTATTCAGCGTCATTGTTAGTGGAAGCGAACTCCAACCTTAGGGCGTAGTGCAGCTTCCTTCCCCTGGGGGTGATTATCACAACAACTGCCCCCGAGCCTTGCTCATTTGATGCTCTATCAACGAAGAGATTCCACTTGATATTTTCCGCTACTTCAGATTGCTCCTTACCTTCGTTAGTAGTGAATTCGGCAATGAAATCAGCTATGGCTTGTCCCTTGATAGCGGTGCGAGGATGGTAGGTGATATCATATTGACTCAGTTCAATGCACCACTTAAGTAGTCGCCCAGAAGTGTCGGGGCGATGGAGTACCTGCCTTAGCGGTTGATCGGTTAAAACTCTGATGGAATGAGATTGGAAATAGTGTCGCAGTTTTCGTGACGTGATTAGTAAACAGTATGCTAGCTTTTCAAGTTTAGGGTATCTGGCTTCTGCCTCTGTAAATCTCTTGCTTACAAAGTATACGGGTCGCTGTGCGTGGTTGTCTTCTCTCACCAAAGCGGCGCTTAAAGTATGGGACGATACAGCCAGGTATAGGTATAGTTCTTCGCCTTCATTTTGAGGTGAGAGTACTGATGGTCTCTGGAGGTGTTCGATTAAGTTACAGAAGGCTGTCGAGCATTCGTCAGTCCATTTGAACTTTCCTTTGTCTTTCTTTAGAGCTTCAAAAAAAGGGATGCATTTGTCGGTTGCTTTAGAGATGAACCTGCATAGGGCGGCCACTTTTCCGTTTAGGCTTTGCATCTCTCTTCGAGTGGATGGTATCTTGATATCTTGCAAAGCTCGAACTTGTTCGGGGTTTGCTTCAATCCCCCCGGCATGAACGATGAATCCCAAGAACTTTCCCGACGATACTCCGAAGGAGCACTTTAGAGGGTTCAGCTTCATTCCATATTGGCGAAGTACTTGAAACATCTCATCCAGGTGGTTTATATGATCGTTGGCTTTTCTCGATTTTACCAGCAGGTTATCCACATAAACTTTCATAGTTTGTCCTATTAGTTCCGCAAACATCTTGTTGACAAGGCGCTGATAAGTAGCTCCGGCATTTTTGAGTCCAAAAGGCATTACCTTGTAGCAGTACAATCCCCGGTCAGTGATGAAACTAGTGTGGTCTTGATCGGGGGCGTGCATAAGGATCTGGTTATATCCTGAGTATGCGTCCATAAAGGATAAGAGTTCGTGTCCGGCTGTGCTGCCCACGAGTTGGTCGATTCGGGGGAGTGGAAAGCAGTCTTTCGGGCAAGCGTCATTTAAGTTGGAGAAATCGATGCATGTTCACCACTTCCCATTAGCTTTCTTTACCAGTACCGGGTTGGCGATCCATTCTGGGTAGATGGCTTCTCGTATGAAGTCATTGGCAAGTAAGTTCTTTACTTCTTCCTCGAGGGCTGCTGATCGTTCTGCCCCCATGCTCCTCTTTTTCTGCTTCACTGGCACCTTGGTGGGATCGATGTTCAGTATGTGGCATGCTACGTCTGGAGAGATTCCTGTCATGTCGGCGTGCGTCCATGCAAATACATCCATGTTGTGTCGAAGAAAATCGACGAGTTGATCTTTCAACTCCGCTCTTAACTGAGACCCGACTCTCAGCAATCTACTTGGGTCGTGTTTGTCTACAGATACAAATTCCATAGCCTCTGCAGGCTCGGTGGTGGCCTCCTCCTCTTTGTCCCTAGGGTCTAATTCGTTGAAAAGATCGCTGGTATATCGAAGAGGAGGGGCTTTCTTTAATTGCTATGCTTCCAGGTTTTTCTTGCAGAGAGAAGTCTCTGCATCCTTCCCTTTATCCTTCCTGCGGTTATTGCGAAGCTCAGTTACATAGCAATCTCGAGCGGCGTCTTGATCTCCCTCTATTTCTCCTACTCCGTTATCTGTTGGGAATTTCATCTTCAGGCACCATGGGGCTAGGACAATTTGGAGGTCAGACAAGGCTGGTCTTCCCAAAAAGGCGTTGTAGGCCGAACGGTTCTCTATTAGTACAAATGTTTGTTTTCGCACAGCGGAGCGGGGATGACTTCCCATTTCAACAAAAAGGTCCAGTTGCCCGAGGGGCATCTTCGCATCTCCAGTGAAACCATGTAGTGGTTTGTTGCAGGGAGACACATTCTTCATTGACAGCTTCATTTTGTCGAATGCATGCTTGAATAGGATATTCACTGAGCTTCCATTGTCTACTAAAATTCAGAAAACTTTGGCTGGACCGAACCAGGCAGAGATGACCATAGGATCCATGTGTGGGTACTGTCTTCCCTTTAGATCACGCCTACTGAATGTGATGTCGTCATTCTCTTTCCGTTTCGGGTGGTGTTCTTCCATAACAGAATTAACGTAGCCTTCAGCGTTTCTAAGTGACTTACCATATCTATCCATCTCTGTCCAGCTTCTGTCAGCGATGTGTGGTCCTCCTGATATGTGTATGGACCACTATTTTCTCTTGACTAGAGCCGCTGGTGTTGCGATTTCCTCCGCCTCCTTCTGGGAGGGGTAACCCTGGGTTTTCATTGGCGGGAGCTGGAGTCCTGTTCTGGCTTTTTACATAACATTCCAGTATCCTCCTTCTAATGTGTTCTTCAATCAAGTCCCGGAGATGGTGGCATTCATTGGTGTCATGTCCGTGGGATTTGTGGAAGCGGCAGAACTTTGCAGACTTGAGTGCGTTATCTGACTCCTTCTTGTGCGGGGGGCGCTTGTATCTAACTTCGTCTTGAGTGGCTAGGAAGATATTTTCGATTGTTTCATTCAAAGGAGTGTAGGAGTCAAATCTTGGTCCTGGTCGGTATGAGCGCTTTTCTCTCTTCTTGCCCCCAGCACTGTCTCTAGAGTCACTTCTCCGAACATCCTTTGCTGCAGCGGGAACCTTGTCCGGAGCTGTCTTAGCCTGTTGCCCTGACTGCCTATCAGTGGCAGCGTCTTCAAGTCTCATATACTTTCCAGCTTCATGGAAGAAATCAGGTAAAGTAGCTGGTTTTTCCTTGGTTAGTCTTCTAGCAAATTTAGTATCCGGATGTACACCACTGCAGAGGGCCATTAGGATAAGTTTCTCGTCGACATCTTGGACTGCGGCCGCTGTGGCGTTGAATCGGGTTAGATATTGTTGCATTGTCTCTCCGGGCTTCTGTTTGATATTAGATAAGGAATAAGCGTCCTTGGGTTGTTCCACATGGATGCGGAACTGGATGATGAACTTTTCTTTCTACATTTCCCATGAGCTGATGGACCCTTGGGGTAGGTGGCAGAACCAGGAGGTAGCTAGATCTGCCAAGAAAAGTGGGAAGCATTTGCATAATACTCCCTCCATTGCTCCGCTCATGAGCATATGCTGGGTGTATCTCTGTAAGTAAACTATGGGGTCAGAGGTTCCCTTGTAAGGTTCCATCGTTGGCATTTTCCATTCCCGGGGGGTGATGGCGGTTTCGATATTGCGGGTGAAGGGGCTGGTTACCCTAGCGCCTATCCCCCGATCCCTTTGCTCCTGTTGGACGCATTCTCTGAATAATCGCGCCATCCTTTCATCAGAACTTGGAGCGGATAGAAATGAGTTTGGCTCTTCCCTGCGGGACTGATTCTGTCCAGACGGCTTGTAGGGATGGTATCGTCTGTCCCTCCTAACATTCTCTAATGGCTGCCTCTGGTCTTCTGGGGGCATGCTGGGGTCAGCCACAGTTGGCCCTTGCCTTGATCTTCGCATGCTGGGTTCTGTTCTCAGCACTTCCTCGGCTCCAACTTCGGGCCGGACTCCAGCTCGGCCCCGTCTACTAGTGTTTTCATGGTTAGGTAGCATGACAGGCTCAGCCACATCCGACCCCTTCCTGGCACCTCCCCCGTTGGGTTCGGTTCCAAGTGTTTCCTCGGGTCGGAATTCAGGCTGAGTCCGGCCTCGGCTCCTACCATGGCTGTTTCTGTTGTTAGCCTCTCGAAGAAGAAAGACCTTTGTCGCCTCCCAGATCCTCCAGACCGGGACTCACCCCACGATTCAGTGTTGCGGTTGGATTCTTCAGCATCTCTTAAGCGTGACATGAGTTGTCCACCAAGGCTTCTTGTTGAGATGCGAAGCGGTTAGTTACTAGCCACAACCTTGTCCAGATCCGTCCTTGTAATTGGTTGTTCCGTAGTGGGGGCTATCGGATTTGCTTGATTTTCGTTTACTGTTCGAACCGGTCGATTGTCTTGACCTCTGATTACTAGATCTGGGATACTACTAGTTGCAATATTCTTTCCTTTGTTAGCATCTTTCTTCTGTCCGGGAGGCATGTTTTCCAAGCAATGAACGATGCTGCTAGAGAAAAGGTTGAGTGGGAGAAGCTGAAGCTTTGAGCTCCTGGTTCTCAGTGGAAGCACCAAAAATGTTTGCACAAAAAATGGACAAACACCTCCAAGTCGTATGAATTAGTTGATTTTATGTTGTTTCTAGTGATTTGGGTGATTTACGCAAATATATAAAATAGATGGACTAAACTGTAAAAGACACACAGATTTATAGTGGTTCAGCCAGAACGTGCCTACGTCCACTTTATATGTTATTCTCCTTTTTTCTTTCAGATTACAAGTACAAGTACAAAGCTTCATATACAAGTATATGAAAGTTGTTTGAAAGTTCCTTCCGTGCTTGAGCTCTCAAACTTGTCTGCCATTGTTGTATCTCTGCCCCTCTATTTATAGAGTGAGGTTGGGGGCAGGGGTCTTGGATGTATACGGCAGTTGGCGGGCCTGGGCTGATGCAATCTGGCCTTGCAGAGTTGGTTCGGTTTACCTTGGTTCGGTGGTAGGAGACGAGTGGACCGGTGGAGCTTTGGTCCGATGGTAGGAGATGATGGTTCGGTAGTGAGGCCGGACCGGTGTCTGAATGGAGGGGCTTTTGGACCGGTCGCGCCTTGGTGATGAGTTGGTTCGGCAGGAGTTTTGGGTAGATCGTTTGGTTCAGTAGTGAGATGGGTGTGGTTCGGTCGTCTTGGACCGGTAGTGGGCTGGTTCGGCTGAAACATACCCAACAGTTGAATTGGTTATATTTAAATTATTGATATAAAAGCGAATATGGTTAAATGTTGTTATAACTTATGCTGGAATTTGAAATGGTATTTTTAGTGAAATGACATATTTTGAGTAAATATGATGATTTGATATGAGAATTTAACCTATTTTGTGAATATGATTTCGAAAGTGATGTTGATTTCGAAAATGAATATTGTAATAGCCCGCAAATTCGTACCCCTTTGAGCCGACAATATTCTCCATCACTTCAACTCAAAGTGGTCGGAATTACAAACCATTAGGGTTAAAGAAGAAAGAGGTAGAAGAAGAAAATAGAAACAACATCAGAATCTGACAATTGCAGCGGAGCAACATATAATATATAACAACAGATTTTTATACAAAAGAATCTGTAACTATATAATACTTACAATCATTAGAGTACAACACAATCCATAGCAGAAAACTGGACGGTTATAATACTTGTCCTCACAAAAGCTGACTATATAGCTTACACTGCATAGTGGAATATACATCAAGTACGTGTGATACGTCTCGCCATCCAGCTCGTCTCTTGAGCTCTAGAGCATCTTATCCGGAATCTATAATACTCGGTCTGACCCGAGCATTATAATAAAATAACACCAGAGCCAGTTTGGAAAACCAGCGTGAGAAAACAGACTCAATTGAATTATTAAAGTTTTCAAAATCCTTTGAAATCAAAGGTATCTCGTAAGACCACGCCACAATTAAACATGCGGGGTTTTTACCTTACGATAACCTAAAACATTTTTATCAAATCTGTCTGATATTATAATAGTGTCTATAGAAAGTAAAATAGATCAAGCTGAAATGCTTGCATCTCACGTTCAAGCATAGTTGGGCACAATCAAAACCGTACAGACGCTTATTGGAGATTGGATTCCATACAATGGCAAGGCTACTGAGGTACCCCTGTCACAGTACCTGGCCTAGATCAACGTACCAAGGACCACTTCCGATCCCCTGCAATACAAGACCGAAGCTACCCCTTACTGGATAGTCCGAATAAGATCACCATGCAGTTAGGATCAGAAACCGTCCACTAAGTCGAGATCAAAAAGGGACATGTAGACAGGGATGACCTTACCCTACTTGGGTGCTATCCACTTAGCCTTGCTGTGCCTCCCCTTTTTTAGCCATTTCCGGTTGATGAGGCTTGAGGCTATACCTTTTTAGAAAATTTCACATAGAATGCTCATCGTCCTCCTAACGATCGTCTGATAGCATTTAACCATAAAAGTTGCCTTGGTTCTTGACAAACCGAATCACCGTCTTCATCATCTTCACGGTCTTCATTCGCAAACGTTCAAACTGGATCAAAGTGGTTTTCGGATAATTAAACCCGATCTCGGTCTCTTCGAAATGATCGGTACATTGGCCAAAATATTGATAGTCGGTTATTTAACTATCAAATAACATTCACAAGCCAAATATTTTATTCCCACCGAAAGCACCAAGTCTTGTCACATTTAGTTTCACATAACTAAATCACTTTATCCAAAAATATATACTTAAAACATTTAATATAAAACTTCTTAAATCGCTTTATTCAAAATAATAGTTATGAAATTCTATAATAATTTCCCAAGTAAAACTTTAGCCAGAAACTACTTTTAAAATAAAACTATTAGATATAATATAAATAGGTAATAATTATCTTTTAAATCATAATACTAATTTAACCTTTTAAAAATAAATAACTACTAAAATTAACTAAAATGAATATTTACTTTAACAATTTTAAAACAGCTGAATAATAATTTTTCTAGAACATTCTTTAAAAACCACTTTTAAAACTTTTAATTTATACTTAAAAATCTCCTTTGAAATTATACTTGGCTTTCAGGAAAATACACTTTTCATAGCCCATCTAATCATTAATAAATCCTTTTCGATTTATCCCAATTTAATTTACGTCTCAATCCCGTAAATTTTTCTTTCCCACACTTTTAAAAATAAAACTCTCTTTTCATTTTTAAAATGAATCACTCATTCATTTATAAATCCCCACCGCGAATTTAAAATCTCAAATATCCATTAATATTTATTTCACTTTATTTATAAACCCGGTTTATAAATCTAGTCTCTTTCTCCTTTTAATAACTATTCCAAAACACTTAACCGATTTTAAAATTGATTCTCTGAATTAAGTCAACTTTAAAATTTATTTCTTGATTTATCCAAATTTATTCTAAAACCCACTTATTCCAGCTTCATTACTTTATTTTTTTGATTTAAAACCTTATTTGAATCTGAATACCTATTTCATACTCTTTTTCAAAATTCTCCTTTTATTTTTCTTTCAACTCGTTCAAATCTTGAATTTAAAATAAATCCTTAAATTCTTAAAATATTGCTTAAGTTCCCGAAAACTCGTTAATTCACATTGATTCAAAATCTTTATTTCCCCATACCTCGGAATTTATTAAATAGGATTTCAGAGTCTACTATTTACTTTTTCCCAAATTCACCCCTTCAAATTTATCCGCCTTTACTATAAATTTTCTTACTTTAAATTTCCCCTTTTATTTCCCTTTTAAAAATTCAATACTTATATTTTTAAAATGCCACAATATATCCAGAAATATATTAACATCAAATAAATAAATTTTTCAACATAATATCACAGATTATTCAACATTTCATAAAATTGAATATGAAAACAAGTTCAAAACTTTGAGGAATCCAGTTGGATCCCTCCAACCTGTTTCCCTGCATCCACAGATGTTAGCACAATATAAAAATACCAATCCCTGTTCGAGGGGGATATCACGGTATAAAAGGTCATCCGCTATTATGCGGGGAGCATAGGGTCTCATACGCTATATAATGCGGGAATATCAATCACTCTAATATATATACTACTATATATATAATATCACATCCAGATTGATAATAAATTATCAGTTCAAGCAGTTAACCAATAATTTAATTTTAACTAATTAAATTCACTAGTAATCCAATTTGAGTGAGATTAACTCACGTTTGACTTTTGTTTTGCAATTGGACCCAAACCAGCTATTTCCTTCACGATTTTGGACCTTGTATAAACATTGTATGGTTTATTATCATTTGAACCAATCGAATAATCAATTTGCATTTTAAATAGATTTAATTAGCTAATAATTTAACGTAAACCAGTTTTCCTATAATAAATAAATTTTTAGTAACTAAAATAATTAAATAGGTTAGTTAGTCAAGTTAATCTCCATAATACATTATTTGAGTACGTGAAAATACGTATATATATTTTTATATAGATAATTTAAATTTATGCATATTTTCTTTGAAACCCATACACTTATAAAATTAATATATATAGAATAAAAATCTAATTTTAATATAAACTCTTCAACATTTAAAATCTCTCTATATATATTTTTCCAAAACCTTATCTATAAATATATTCTTCTCTTTATCTATATATACGTTTAAGTTAAAATTGGTATATGTATATATATATTTATACTTTGAAATTAGACAGTAAGTGAAAATAGATGTGTGTGTGTGCGTGTGTGTGTATATATATAGATATATCTATTTATATATATTTCTGTAAATAACAAAACAGAACTTTTCTTTACTTTATATATATATACATATACAAAGAATCAAAACTAGAATACCTTAAGTTAAAATCTTATCCATATATATTTATTTTTTTCCTGTTTCCTATAATATGTAAGCATGTGTATGTGTGTGTGTGTGTGTGTGTATAATTAACAAAAGAAACTAAAAATACCTCACTGCCTACCTTCGAAGCAGCCGCCTCGACCTCCCCTACCAAACGCAAGCACCGCCGCCACCGAGTACCGACTCATTATCGCAGCTGCACCTGATCGCGTCCACTTTCGTCTCCTGCTTCTCTTCACGACGCACACACGCAAGCTCAGGCACCATCAAACGCCATTATCCTCCACCATAGTCGACGTCGCCCCTGCTTCTCTTCGCGAATTCGATAACCGATTCAGAGGAAAAGGAGTTCCATGCAAGTTCCTTCCTCACCTTCAATCTGGCGTGAGCACAAGGAGGTTTTGAAGGCGAGGTTACTGAATTCGATTTGCTCTGAAGTGGAAGGAATTTATTTATTTATTTTACGAACGAATGAAATAAGAAAAATAGTTCACTATCTTGAATTTTCGTTCCGCCATTTTTTTATATTCTTCTTTTGTTTGAACCGAGGAAGAGAAGGGAAGCTTCATGTTTTAAATTTTAAAGACAGCGGAAAAGAACGACATAAAGAGGTCTTGTGCTTTTTCTCCGATTTGAATTGTTCGTCTGCGGTTTTGAAAAGAGGGACAGGCGTGGCAACATTATCAAGCTACAGTGATCTTTGAAAAGCGCAAAAGCTGATGTAGGAAAAGTTTTGACGTGAAAGGATTTTGACTGGTCAATATAATTTACATATTATATTTAAATTTCAAATTTAAATTGTCTTGAAAACGTAACATAAAATTTCGACATCCTATCGAGGCATACCACTAGGCGTTTATAATGTTATACCTCTATTTCGAACGCGATGGAAAAGGTTTCGAGTCCTAATTCGATCGTATGAAGAAAATAGCTTTTTGGACCCAATAATTATATTAAATTTTCGATACAGATTTTAGCGCGTTTACCTATCGTACGATCACATGACAACTCCCAACGCTACGAAAATTAAAATTTGGTAATAATACACTATTATAGACCCAATGGAAGAATTCTGAGACTGTGCCTTGGAAGGCTATCTTTAAATATCAATTTAAACGGTATATTTTTAAAATAAAACGAATCACCTTTTAATTCAATTTTAAAACTGTTATTATCTTCAGTGTTATTAATAAAATTTTTATAAGCCTTCAAATTATTTATAACAAGCTTGAAACTCCAGATTCAATATTTTGCCCAACTTTCGAACCTTAAATTCAATAATTTAATTATCCAATAATTGGTTATATTTGAAATTCAAGTTAAAAATTAACTATTAAATATTTAAAATTAATTAAATATTCCAATTTAAAATGTCCAAAATCCCTGGTCGTTACATTCCTCCCTCCTTAAAAGAATTTCATCCCCGAAGTTACCAGGTAAGAAGAATGGTCATATACTTGTTTACTATTTTTCCAAAACAAAACACTTTTGAACAAATTTCCAAAAATCTTTTTATTAAAGACACACTAACCCTCTCACTAACTTTTCGAACTCATCCATCTGTTTCAAATAATATTACTTACTTAACCATTCAAATTGTAATTTAAAACCAAATTTAAGTTATCAAAATTTTCTTCAAAATTTTTCCTAACTCCTTAAATTTTCGAAAAATTTCACCAGCGTTTCCTTTGCGCGGCTAGCATGGAACAACTACAAAATGCCTCTACGGGACCAAAATTTCAAAACAAAACAAAAGCCAAGTGGCTAGATCAGAAAATCATCAAATTTCGTATGACAATTTAAATACATACTTTTTTGTCGGCAATTCAAAATTTATCTTCAGAATTCAAAAACACTAATTTCCTTTCTCTTTTAAAACACCTGTATATCATACTTAGAAATAGTATCCAATCACATATCCAAAATTATTTTATTCACTTTCTTTTCATAATTTTCAATATTTTCTTTACTTAAGCCTATACGATGCACATATATCATCCGTACGCAATATTAAATCTGATCGCTCGCTCGATCACATAATTTCACTACCGAACTGGTATCGTCCACCCGACCCTCTCGTCCGGACTCAGATCTGGCTTTTTGATCAGATTCCATCCTTCTCCTTGCATAGCCATATACTATGATAGAGAATTTTCAAAATCAATCAAAAATCCATATTCAGGATTCGCCGTTGAAAATTGAGTGAAAAATCCTAACTCGGATCGATATAAATATCTCGAAATTCTATGCTCGAATCTGGATCAAATCGCTATGCGAATAAAATAATTACGTACATCCTACGTATTTATCTCAATTTATTATTAGCCATATCTGTTCTCTTTCTATTCACATTTATTTTGATTTCCATTCACTTATTCTCAATTATCATTTGACACACCTCTTTAAATATTTACTCAAGTACTTACTCAATATATATTTTTCAATTCCAAATTTACATAAGAATTTTACCATCCATTTCTTAAGTCCAATATAAATATTTATACGCCTCCTATATTTATTTTCACTTCACCACTTAAGCCTTTGTACCTATTTTCATTTAACTTGAATTTTCAATTCAATTCTGAATTAAAATTACCTTCCCATTTTTGAATGTTGAATTCTATCCACCTTATCCCAAACCATATTTAATTAACCATTTCTTTAATTAGTTCCATTTATAAATTTATTTATACCTCAAACACTTTTTATTTCCAAACCTTTATTGCTTTAGTCCACTTCGAACTAATTCTTCAACTTCACTTTATTTTACACAATTTAAATTAATATCATTCCAATATTCAATTCCAAATCCATTTACAAATTAAATTAATTTGTTCCTCCACAAATTCATTTCCACTTAATGAATTTTATTTCAATGGCCATTTTACTTAGTCAACTTAGACTTTTCTTTAAAATTCACATTTATTTAACTTGATTTAGTTACATTCCACTTCCATTTAAAATTTTAAACTTCCATGAGTTTTCCAACTTATTTACATCCCATTCACTAATCTCTTTAATTTACTTCATCCAATTGGGTTTCTTTCTAACTTATTTCATTTATTCTAATAAACTTCAATTTTTATAAGTTATCAAACCCATTTATATTCCATAAACATTTTTAAATAAGATTCCAAAGTTTAAACAATTTTTTTCAACATTTCAAAATCACCTTTGAAATCAACTATATCCGAAATCGCTTGGTATATCCAATTATTTCTTTGAATTTTAAAACCAAAACTGTTTTTGCAAATAACTCCAATTTAAAACATTCGGATTGCAATTCCTCCCTTGGAACTCGAAAATGAACATCGATGATGCTGCAGTCATCACCGAAATTATTTTCCAGCGACTTAAGTGAGTTTAGTGCTTTTATTCTTTTTCAAGAACATTTTAAATATTTGAAATTCCAAATCTTTCTAGATTTCATATCCAATTTAAAACATTTCCAAATAATATCATTATTATTCCTCCAAAGCCTTTGAAAATCTTTTTCAAACCAAAAGGAAATTAAATTTTCCAAATTTTCGAATTTCAAATCCTTCCAATCCATATTCAAATGTTACTCCGGAATTTATCCCATTTCAATTATAAATCATTTTAATAATTCACATTCACAAATTTCATTTTGTTATATGAATTTATTTTCTTAACTTTTGATTTGAAATTTTCAATTCCTTATTCAATTTTCCACATCAACAATGATAAAAGTTTTATATCATCATCCCCTAACAACCAAGCAACCATATATACTCATAGTAATTTACGAAAATTGTTTCATTCATATATAAAAATAATTTGGGCAAAATTATTTCATTCACCTTGTTTAAAACAATACCGTGCCGAATTGTTCTGTACAAGTGTTTAGAGATCCCTATCAATAATGTTAATTACTCGTATTGACCAGAATCCATAAGCCACTCAATAAACCAATCAATACAATATGAAACAATTTTATATTCACTAACAAATACGCGTTCATATCTATTAATACACTCAACAAACTCATTCTAGGGCACGACTGGCCCTGTCTCTAATGAGTAATCCCCACCAGAGCCAACGTTCTCGCTTAACCTTCAGCTCTGATACCAACTGTAATAGCCCGCAAATCCATACCCCTTTGAGCTGAAAATATTCTCCATCAGTTCAACTCAAAAGTGGTCGGAATTACAAACCATTAGGGTTAAAGAAGAAAGAGGTAGAAGAAGAAAATAGAAAAAACATCAGAATCTCACAATCGCAGCGGAACAACATATAATATATAACAACAGATTTAAAAAAAAAAGAATCTATAACTGTATAATACTTACAATCATCAGAGTACAACACAATCCATAGCACACAACTGGACGGTTATAATACTTGTCCTCAAAAAAGCTGACTATACAGCTTACATAGCACAACAGAATATATATCAAGTACGTGTGATACGTCTCGCCATCCAGCTCGTCTCTTGAGCTCCACAGCATCCTATCCTGAATCTGTAATGCTCGGTCTGACCCGAGCATTATAATGAAATAAACCGAGTCAGTAAACGTGAGAAAATACATTCAATTGAATCATTAAAGTTTTCAAAATCCTTAGAAATCAAAGGTATCTTGTAAGACCATGCCACAAATAAATATGTCAGGTTTTTACCTTACGATAAGCTAAAACATTTTCATCAAATGCGTTTGATATTATAATAGTGTCTATAGAAAGTAAAATAGAATCTTGCTGAAATGCTTGCATCTCATGTTCCAGCATAGTTGGGCACAATCAAAATCGTATATGTGCTTATTGGAGATTGGATTCCATACAATGGCAGGGCTACTAGGGTACTGCCCGTCATAGTACCTAGCCTAGTTCAGTGTACCGAGGACCACTTCTGATCCCTACAACACAAGACCGGAGCTAACCCTTACCGGATAGTCCAAATAAGATCACCTTGCGATTGGAATCAACAACTGCCCACTAAGCCGAGATAAAAAAACAGACATCTACACAGGGATGACCTTACATTACTTGGGTGCTACCCACTTAGCCTTGCTGCACCTCCCCTGTTTTAGCCATTTTCGGTTGATGTGGCTTAAGGCTATGCGTTACCTTTTTAGAACACATTTCACTTATAATGCTCATCGTCCTCCTGACGATGGTCTGATAGCATTCATCCATACAAGTTTCCCTGGGTCTGGACAAACCGAATCACCTTCTTCATCATCATCACGGTCTTCATTCGCAAACGTTCAAACCGGATCGAAGTGGTTTTCGGATAATAAACCTGATCCCGATCTCTTCGAAACAATCACCGTATTGGCTAAAATATTGATAGTCGGTTATTTAACTATCAAATAACATTCACAAGCCAAATATTTTGTTCCCACTAAAAAGCACCAAGTCTTGTCAAATTTAATTTTCACATGACTAAATCACTTTATCCAAAAATATATACTTATTTAAAATAAAACTTCTTATATCTCTTTATTCAAAATAACAGTTATGAAAATCTATAATAATTTCCTAAGTAAAAGTTTAGCCAAAAACTACTTTTAAAATAAAACTATTAGATATAATATAAATAGTTAATAATTATCTTTTAAATCATAATACTAATTTAACCTTTTAAAAATAATTAACTACTAAAATTAACTTAAATAAATACTTAGGCTCTCGAAAATACATTTTTCGTAGCCCATCTAGTCATTTATAAATCATTCTCGATTTATCCTAATTTAATTTACATCTCAATCTCATAAATTTTTCTTTCCCACACATTTTGAAATAAAATTCTCTTTTTATTTTTAAAAAAAATTACTCATTCATTTACAAATTTCCATCGTTAATTTAAAATCTAAAATATCCACTGATATTTATTTCACTTTATTTATAAACCATATTTATAAATTCCTGTCTCATTCTCCTTTTAATCACTATTTCCAAAACACTAAACCAATTTTAAAATTGATTCCCTGAATTAAAACCCCTTTAAAATTTATTTCTTGATTTATCCAAATTTATTCCAAAACCCATTTATTCCAGCTTCACTTCTTTATTTTTTTGATTTAAAACCTTATTTCACTACAAGAAAATAGGTCTTTGGTTGCAGAATTCCGTGGCGTTTGATATTTAAGTGCAACTAATAATATTTCACTATATATTATAAACGTAACATAAAATTGATAGTATCCCGCCTTAACTAAAAAAATTCTGTCTTATCCTAATAAACGTAACAAAAATTTTCTCTTTCGTTATTCGTCTGATGTTTAAAAATATATCTCCTCTACTTCTCATAACTAATAAACGTAACAAAAAAAATTTCCCATTTCGCTTCAAAAAAATCCACCTCACCCCCAATTTTTGAATCAACCATTCCTCCACTTTCATCGTCATTGTAGCACTCCATCATTCTACTCCTCTCTCCACCGTCACGTAGCCCTCCATCAAGATTTTCTCCTTACGGTACCCTAAATAGGTATATTTAGGTATGAATTTTATAAATCGATTTTGTGATTCTATTTGTATTTCATATGAATTTGTATGCATCTTATTTTCAGATTTCTACGTAAACCCTAATTGGAATAGTTGATTTAACCCTAATTGGAATAAACACTAACTGACATAGTTGATTTAACCCTAATTGGAATAAACCCTAGCTAAAATAGTTGATTTTATATGATTTTGTACGAGACAAAGAGTTTCTAAATTTTACTTAAGTTCGAGTCATTTCCTATATTCTGTTAGTGCAATATATTTGCTTTGTTTGCATCCAATTTATATTTCATGACTATCTTATGTTTGATAAATTTTCAATAATATCTTATTTACTTAATTTCCCTCAATATCTTGTTTTTGATTGGTGGAACTATGGGCATACGAGGATTTGGTTATAATTATAATTTTTAGTTTTCCACTAGTCCAATGAAAAAATATCAAGAAAATTTGCATAATAAAATTAATATTTACTATTATACTTCTTATGCTTCTAACAATAACAAGTGTTTCGTGGACCACAATTCCAAAATGAGTTTTTTTTTGCATGAAACAAAATATCAAGTAAAGAAACCATCCAAGTGCCGAGCCCATAAAAGCGAGTTGAAACTTGAAGCTACTAATACAATGGGTTGGAGACAGAGAATGTTGGAGACATATAGATAGTAATCCACAATAGAAGACTTTAATGTAAAAGTTATAAAAAATAAAGAGTCAAATAATCAGTTACTTGGTATTTTGCAAGGAGTTATGCATGCCTGAGACTGCCCACGGTTCATCTAAGCATGAATTTACTATAATAATACATTTTTAGTCAAATAATTAGTCTCTTAGATACATTATTATGAAAAAATATTTTATTAAGTAGCTTTTCACAGCGATGCTAGCTATTTTCTTATCATAAACTTTCATTTTTGTTTTAAATTGGTGTCTTTTTTGTTCTCTCAAACACAATGGCCTACAAAATTTATCTTCGTCAAACTAATTGACATTATGTATTGAATCCTTTAACCAATAACCAAAAATACTCATATATTCAAAAATAAGAGTATCTATCTTCATTAATTCTATAAACAAAGAGAAATGTCGAATAGCAAGAAATGATTTTTTTCACAATCTAGCATTTAGATTTGTGTTAATTATGAAACTTGATATATAATCATGATTAATGATGAGTTATTTTCCAACATTTCACACTCCTTGATGAATTTGATTAGAATTTTTTTCCATTTAGTTCCCTTAATAAATAAAAATTATTCCACTTTATTTTCATTGTCATAAATTTATCTTAGTTTAGGCAATGATCCATGATATACAAATAATGAAACCACCGTAAATGACAAAGTATAATTCGTATAAAGGGGAGAAAATAATATATGTACAGGTAAATAGACTAGTTACTAGAGGCAATAACAAACTAGTAAATGATCTTATTCTATTTCTAGCAATGGTTCCTTTTGCTTTTACCTATTCACTTATATATTTTTTTTCTTTCTAAGTATTTATGTATTGTGCTTAAATCATGTTAATTGTGTTCAAAGGAATATATATAAAAGGTATATTAAACGATACTTGATCTATTGCAACAGCTACTTTTGATGTGTTAGCATAAGTCTATATACTGAAATTAACAGTTATATTATCCATGATTCAAAATTAGAAACTAAAATAGTTTGCTAGTTACTATAATCTTATAAATTGCTTATCTACTTATAGGTATTATACGATGAGATGAGATATATGTTAACAAATCAAACTTAAAAGTTCAAACTAATAAAATTAAGAGTGCCTATATAATTACCATTTCCATAAGTTATGCAGCACAAAAATGTTATAGTTTTGCGCATTTGTAGAAAATGAAAATTAAAAAAGAAGAGAGATAACCATTCTTCCTTTTTTATAAGAAAGAAACTAACAATTCTTGCTGTTTTGGAGATTGAATATTGAGATTTGTTTGATTGGATTGTAACTAAAAGTTAGTATGTATATATTGTGATTGATCAGTTTTCCTTTCGTGCATACTACATTTTAACTCGATTGATGTTCTGTATGAAGCTTGGATTCAGATTTAGTGCATCTGATGGTAGTTTATATTTAACATCAACAACTTTGTTCATTTGTTCTTATATTATAGTTTCTCATCTCTACAACGTATCTATTCAGATTAATGCATTCAATTTTTAGATAAGATAAAACATAGTTATTGTTTCAATTAAACTATTGTTGGTACATTGAACCCAAGCAATTTTTACAAATTGTTCGAAATAGCAATTCCACTTAATAGCGGAAATATAATAATGCTTAAAGATAATGCAGCATAATAATAATGACATACAAAATTTCTATAAATTTTTGTTATAGTGGGTTGCAAATGTAACTTTTTTCAGTGCTATGATTCTAACTACTTATATTTGAGGTGTTATCCCGCCTTTTGGCAAGGCCGCGATACCAAAAGATTGATCGAAAAACCAAAGATAACTCACCTCAAAGATTGATTGTTCATTGCGTCACCATGGATATCGATGAGTTTTGTCCAAGCCCGGATCAGGCTACAATTGATAGGACATGACAAGCAAAGCCATGAAAGCCAGCAGTTCAAATTTCAAGTCAATCCGAGTTCGTATGTTCGAGTTATGATCGATGCAAATTGGAGGAAGTGGCCTCATTTTTGTATCCATCAGTAAGCCTTGGTTCGTGACGATCTGGTTCGTATCCATCATCACACCTCGGTTCGAATCCATGGACTTCGCATCGACACCTTCGTATCCATCGGTAGGAGCTACGTTCGAATCGACCAAGTTACCCCAAGTTCGAATACATCAGTGTTGCCAATGTTCGAATCCATCGCCTCCACATCGATCAGAATGGCAGAGACCTCACACCTATCTGGTTCATATCCATCAAATTGAATTCCTTCGAATCCATGATAGTACTCCACTTCGAATTCGTTCGGAACAGATATTTCGTATCGATCAACTGAAGCGAGACACGATCGATATGAACGAAGCCTTGCTCGAATCCAGGAACGATCAATGTCTTCGAATCCACTAAGTCAAAGTAGCGAAAATGATGGAGTCGACCCAGTCAACTCGGAGTGAATAGTGGATCGACACGAAAAGCATGTGCCACGTCAACCTGCTCACGCGCATTGCCATCAAGTCGAAGCAATCATTTCGAACAGAATCAATTCGAACCACATTACCTGCCGAATACTTCAATCTCGTATCGACGATATCTCCTAAACCACAAGCCCAAATGCTATTAAATTTTCACAGGAGCTTACTTACATGTTGAAGAATGTCCACACCAAATTTCACCTCGATTGGATGATTTCTTGATCGATTCGAACGGAGTTCGAATCGATCCCAAAGTGGGCCCAAATTTCCTAAGGCCGGGCATGTGGGCCCCCTCACGTGCCAGAAGTGGTCTCTCTTAAATTTAGGTGAAATATCAGCCTCCCACACCTATAAATAGAGCCTGAGGTCATTCAGAAAGGGGGAGGGGAATTCTGAAGCGCCAAGACTCTACCGGATTCAATTCTACACCGTATCATCGCTGTTGCATTCATGTTTCAGAGCTATAATCCATTGTAACTTGCTATAACCAACTGTAATCATCAAGAGAATATCAATAAAGTCACCACCTTCAAAGTGGACATAGGCACGATCGCCGAACCACTATAAATCCTGTGTTGTTTATTGTTCTTACTGTGAATTTGCTGAGTGATTTTCATATATATTTCTCTACGTATCTGATTGAGATCAGTGATTGTGAACGGGTGCTTTCAACGGCTATTGGGTGTTTGTGACCATTTTTGGCGCAAACACTTTGGTGCTTTCACTGAGAGGGCTAATTCAGGAGTTCTACCAATTAGAAGTTGATTCAGAGAGTTTGAAAGTTCAGATTTGAGAAATTATGACGAGACAATTGAGCAGAAGGCCAAGGCCAGAGCGAAGTTAGCATGAAGGGAGTCAAGAGGCTTCATTAGGTGCCAACCAAGCTTCAGTCTTCATCACTAGGGACGAGATGGAGACAATGATGAGAAGGCAGGAAGAGATGATCCAGAATTTGCTTCAACAGATTGGGCAACTTGGAGCGCAGAATCAAGGAGCAACTAGAGTCTAGAACGGAGCAGGACCATCTGGCGCAGCACCAGAGCTGGGGGGCACACACTTAGAGCATGTTGATCCAGTTCCGGGAAGAGAGTCGGGGACATCCGAACTACCTGGCAGCAATAGAGGGATGAATGTTCAACAAAGGGGGCATACTCCAGAAAGCTCACACGGACTCGGGGGGCAGGCCGAAGACAATGGACAAGGACTACAGCCTGGAAACAATGACAAATTGGCGGAGATGGTTAGAAGAGCTATGAGAGGCGGTTTGGTAAACAAAGATTTGGAGGATGTTAATAGGAGTCCTTTTACTCCAGCAATCAGACGAGCTAGGAACCCACCGGATTTCAAGTTACCATCGTTGGACATGTATAACGGGAGAACGGACCCCACGGTTCATCTAACGAAGTATATAAGGCATATGGAAGTGCTTGGGGGCATCATAGGAGGTTATGGCCCGGTGCTTTCCATTGTACTTGGCGGATATTACAGCGTTATGGTTTAGACAACTAGAGAGTGGATCTATCGGAACATGGAATGATTTAACTGAAAGATTTATGAGGCAATTCAGTGTTTACATTACAAGACCCAAGAATGTGATGACTTTGGCAACTCTAAAAAAGAAAGCCGGGGAGACTTTGAGAAATTTTCTGGCACGCTTCAATGCGGCAGCAGCTTCAGTGGATCGACCAGATCCATCTATGGTTGTGATGGCAGCTGTGTCCGGAGTAGCTGACGGCACAAAGTTCAAAAATTCATTGACTAAAGATCCACCTGCGGATCTAGGGGAATTCTACCCAGAAAAGTTTTTACGATTGAAAGATGCAAACGCCGAAAGAGAAGTAGGAGAAGGAATGGATATTTATGCGATCAAAGGAGGAAATCCCCCTAAGAAAGGTGCAGAAACTAGCAAGGGAAAACAAAAGGCCGAGGATAATAATGACAGATCAGTGCGACCATGGAGGGAACCGAGATTCACCACATACTCAGAGTTGAACGAGACTTTGGAACAGATCTACCAGGACACTAAGGGGTAAGTCCCTTATCGAAAGGCAACGAGAAGAGATCCGACTAGCAACGAGCGAAGGTCGGACAAGTATTGCTCATTCCATGAGTTGAACGGTCATAACACAAACGACTGTAGGCATTTGAAGGATGAGGTGGAAGGGCACATCAGGAATGGCATGCTGCTTCAATACGTGAGGAGACGAGCTCCAGTGGTGGAGCCGGAGCGACCACCGTCTACATCAGCCAGGAGTGGCCCTGAACCGGGACACCGTATGATTGTCAATTGATTGAAATAACGATGAACAAGTCGTAAGCTTCCCACTAACACAATTAAATCATTTATACATGTATGAGATCACGAACGATCCCCAGGCATGCTCTGAATGATCATTGACCGTTTCGTAGTGGGAACTTGCACTTTGACATCCTTGCTTTGCTTTTGTTTCGTTTTGATTTGGACATTTAGACTTTGTTTATTTGGACATTTCTATTTTAAAACTCATCTGTTGAATAGATATTTGGTTCTGATATTTCTGAAATGGCTAAGCTACTTACACATGTACGGGGTCGTGAACGGTCCTTAGGCATGCTCTGAGATGGTGATAAATCGCCCTGACAAACGATCCAGGGACCCACTCGAACGTGAGCCTGGTATCGATAATATTAATCCACCCCGGGCACACTCATTCGCCTCAAACGGCACCCGACCTCGAACGGTCACAATTCGCCTCGAATGGCACCCGACCTCAAACGGTCACAATTCGCCTTGAACGACACCCGACCTCGAACGGTCACAATTCGCCTCGAACGACACCCGACCTCGAGAGGTCACGATTCGCCTCGAACGGCGCCCGATCGCGAACGATCATCCCTTGCCGAGAACAGCGTTCGACCGCGAACGGTCCCATTCCATCATTTGCCACAAACGGTCACGCTTTACCTCAAATGATAGGCAATCTCGAACGATCGTCATTCGTGGTTAGGAAAGACTATCACTCTCTTTACAGGTCATCAATAGGATATGAACATCCAGATCATAGCATTACAAAACACGCCTTCCTACCGTAAGGCATATTTTGGGGGGCAAATGTTATCCCGCCTTTTGGCAAGGCCGCGATACCAAAAGATTGATCGGAAAACTAAAGATAACTCACCTCAAAGATTAATTGTTCATTGCGTCACCATAGATATCGATGAGTTTTGTCCAAGCCCGGATCAGGCTACAATTGATAGGACACGACAAGCAAAGCCATGAAATCCAGCAGTTCAAATTTCAAGTCAATCCGAGTTCGTATGTTCGAGTTATGATCGATGCAAATTGGAGGAAGTGGCCTCATTTTCGTATCCATCAGTAAGCCTTGTTTCGTGACGATCTGGTTCGTATCCATCATCATACCTCGGTTCGAATCCATGGACTTCTCATCGACACCTTCGTATCCATCGGTAGGAGCTACGTTCGAATCGACCAAGTTACCCCAAGTTTGAATACATCAGTGTCGCCAATGTTCGAATCCATCGCCTCCGCATCGATCAGAATGGCAGAGACCTCACACCTATCTGGTTCGTATCCATCAAATTGAATTCCTTTGAATCCATGATATTACTCCACTTCGAATCCGTTCGGAACAGACATTTCGTATCGATCAACTGAAGCGAGACACGATCGATACGAACGAAGCCTTGCTCGAATCCAGGAACGATCAATGTCTTCGAATCCACTAAGTCAAAGTAGCGAAAATGATGAAGTCGACGCAGTCAACTCGGAGTGAATAGTGGATCGATACGAAAAGCACGTGCCACGTCAACCTGCTCACGCGCATTGCCATCGAGTCGAAGCAATCGATTCGAACATAATCGATTCGAACCACATTACCTGCCGAATACTTCAATCTCGTATCGACAATATCTCCTAAACCACAAGCCCAAATGCTATGAAATTTTCACAGGAGCTTACTTACATGTTGAAAAATGTCCACACCAAATTTCACCTCGATTGGATGATTTCTTGATCGATTCGAATGGAGTTCGAATCGATCCCAAAGTGGGCCCAAATTTCCTGAGGCCGGGGATGTGGGCTCCCTCACGTGCCAGAAGTGGTCGCCCTTAAATTTAGGCGAAATATCAGCCTCCCACACCTATAAATAGAGCCCAAGGTCATTCAGAAAGGGGGAGGGGAATTCTGAAGCGCCAAGACTCTACCGGATTCAATTCTACACCTTATCATCGTTGTTGCATTCAAGTTTCAGAGCTATAATCCATTGTAACTTGCTGTAACCAACTGTAATCATCAAGAGAATATCAATAAAGTCACCAACTTCAAAGTGGACGTAGGCACGATCGCCGAACCACTATAAATCCTATGTTGTTTATTGTTCTTATTGTGAATTTGCTGAGTGATTTTCATATATATTTCTCTACATATCTAATATTTGAGATCGGTGATTGTGAACGGGTGCTTTCAACGGCTATTGGGTGTTGTGACCATTTTTGGCGCAAACATGAGGTATTTGATAAGGGAAATTAATAATTTAATTTGATTTAAGTCGTACTAATAAATATTTGATATAGCAGCTTAAAAGGTTATTTCTTTTTATTTAGCACATATCAGATTATTATTTATCTACATTGCTTTTAATTTTGCATCTCACTATACATTTCTTTTGTAGAGCTAAGAGCTAGAGGATTACTTGAGTCTAAAGTGCAGCTGAAAGAAGCTAAAGTCCATTCCCAATGGTAGACGGTATCTCCTTTTTAAGTTCAATTCTATAATAATTTAGTTTGCACTACCATTTTGTAGGCTGCACCAAAGTTGACTTATTTTCCAGCCACTCCTTCTGGTTTGGAATATGTCGTACATATTTATATAAATATGTACACTTATTTTCCCGTAACGATGTTCCAGTAAGAATCAATAAACAAAACTGAGACGTGGAAGACTTATGTTAAATAGTAATGTATTCTCTGTGATGTTTTGTTTAGTAGTTATTAATTTTTCACCCCACTTTTTTTAAAGAATTGTTCATTAATTTATTAAACCCCTACAGTAAGAAAGAAAACAAATACCTATAAATAAACAACCATATGGCAGTTTTTTCCTTTTTGGTGTTTTTTTTCTTCTTCTTTTAATTTCACAACACCTTCCCATTACTGCTTTTGTGCAATTAAATGACGGTGCAAGATTCTTCCATTCACTTTCACAGCAGCCACAGTTCCATCTAGGCAATTTTTAATGGTTTGCAAGCTGGTGTCCAACTGCTTTGGACCAAATATTTTTCTACGACATTGATGAAATGAGTCGGATTTGAATACTCACTGTCACTAATGGAGAGATCAGGAAAACCTTTACATTTGTTAATTGATTGCTTAATGTATTCATCATGCTATCACTAGTTGTTGATTGCTTAATGTGCCCTTATAATAATGTTTTACTACCAAAATACTATTAATATTATAAGTATTGGAGTGTATTAATTAACCACTTCTCCTTTTCTTCTAGTTGCACAAATCTTGAACTTAAGGTAATGAACCAAAACTTGAAAGGAAATAAGACTAATTTGTTAAGAATGTTGCCAATAAATTAAGTTTTTGTTTTTGGGCTCTTAGTAGGTAGATATCATTTTAATAATATTAGGTGATCCCATATTCCCACTATCTGCATTGTTCTGAAACAAGTAGTAGAGACTAAGAAACTTGAAGTATAAAGCATGCATGCAAATCAAACTCCACATTGAATCATACAAGTAAAGTTGAATACTTCATCTTAGTTTCCGTAGTTCATAATATTGGATTGGGTGTAACTATTTGGGTTTTCAATAGTTCTTTGTTTGATTATAACAGCTAATCAGTTTCCACATCAAAGTTTGGAAATTTATTTGCCTTCTTACATCGATGATGGAAAAAGATTAGGTTTTTTAAATAGGTGACAATACAATTCTTAACTTGATATGTATTTTGAGAATCAAGACATGTATTCTAATATTAAAACTCAAACATTTTTTATTTTACTTTTTTTCATAGAACTACTATAGAGTACCAACAAGGAGTATTGAATTTCGTGCATGCTGCAAAGAGGAAGATAAGAAATGTAGAAAAACTTTTATGTCCTTGAACAAATTGTCGGAACCTTAGCCGTCATGATGACCACATCATCGTTGAACATTTAATTATGAAAGGAATGGATCCTAGATACAAGAGCAGTGTATGGTATAACCATGGTGAAGAGATAAATGAAGAGAAGAAAGCAAAGTCGTTTGACGTATATGACCTATTTAAGATGATTCATTGTGAAGATTTTTCGAATCATGAATTTTTTGATGATGATAAAGATAATGATGATTTTCAGAGAAGGGAAGATGAGTTACTTAAGAATTTAATGCAGAAACTCCATTGTATCCTGGTTGCACAGATCACACAAAATTATCTGCAATCACCATCTTGTATAATCTTAAATGTAAGACTGGCTTGTCCGATATTGGGTTTGATAAGCTTTTAACTGTGCAATATTTATTTTTGCTAAAGGATAATGTGCTTCCTAAAACTTTATATGACGTAAAGAAACTTCTTAAAGCATTTGATATGGGTTTTGGAAAGATACATGCTTGTGAGAATGAATGTTGCCTTTTTAGAAAAGAATACAAAGATTTAGATACTTATCCAAAATGTGGTTCTTCGAGATGGAAGAAAAATCAAGACACCAAAGAGATTATACATGGTATTCCAATTAAAGTGTTAGGATATTTTCCAATAATACCAAGATTTAAAAGAATGTATAGATCTCAAAAGATGGCAGAAGATTTAAGATGGCAGTTTAATAATAGAAGCAATGATGGTAAAATTCGTCATCACGTGGATTCCATGGCATGGAAAATGGTGGATGAAAGGTGGAAATCTTTTTCATCCAATCCATACAATCTTAGACTTGGTCTTGTTACAGATGGATTTAATCCATTTTCCATGTCGAGTTCAAAATATAGTTGCTGGCCACTAATGCTTGTGACATACAATTTCTCACCTATGTTGTGTATGAAGAAGGAAAATATTATGTTAACTTTAATTATTCCGGGCCCAAAGCAACCCGGGAATGATATTAATGTATATTTGGCGCCTTTGGTGGAAGACTTGCATCATTTGTGGTGTAATGGAGTTGATGCTTATGATGCATTAAAGAAAACATTGTTTAAACTGAATGCAATTTTGCTATGGACGATTAATGATTTTCCGGCTTATGGAAATCTTGCTGGATGTCGTGTGAAAGGGGAAAAAGCTTGCCCATTATGTGGTGTCAATACCTGTTAGCCCGCCTTTTTACAAGGCTATGGACATGCGGGCTTAACTTAATCAACTGCATGTTCATCAAGCCTGGTGTACGATGGATTCAGTCGACTGGATAGATGGATGACGCAACACACTTGAAAGATGGAAACTGGATTGGACAGAGATGGATCGACTATAATTTGGGTCAAGGAAATGTGGTTCGGTCTAGAAGTTAGAAATGGTTCGACATTGGTTTCCGCTCGGCATAAAGGAGTCGCACCTCGATACCTCGCACATCGATACCTCGGTACCTCGCACCTCGATACCTCGATACCTCGCACCTCGATACCTCGATACCTCGATACCTCGACACCTCGTGCCTCGATACCTTGAGACGTCGCACCTCGATACCTTGTACCTTGATACCTCGACACCTCGCACCTTGCTCGGCATTGGCGGCTCGGCATGGGTCGCTCGGCGAAGATGGCTCGGTGGAAAGTCGTTCGGCATAAGACGAATGTGGCTCGGTGGAAATTCTTAATGGGCCTTTAACGTTCAGAAACCCAGCAACTAAAAATTCGCCTATAAATACAGCTTGTAGGGGTTCAGAAAGGGGGATCTCCTTCTTCTCTTCTGCTCTCTGACTTTTTCCTAAGACTAAAGCTAGTCTCCCACTTTGTAACTGTAACTAATTCTTACATCAATAAAAAGAAAATTCTGGAGTGGATGTAGGCCAGAGTTAGTCGAACCACTATAAAATCTGTTGTTCTTTACTACTTTCATCTTAATTTTGATTGTTCTTCATATTATTACTCTCTACATACATCTTATCTGTGTGATGTGATTGTGATTTGGTGCTTTCATCTGGATTTGGATGTTAGTGACCAATTTTGGCACTAACATTTTAGTGCTTTCATTGAGAAAGCTAGCACTCGGGCATTTTGGAGCTTGAATTATGGATTGAAAAGCTTGAAAACTCGGATTTTAGGAAGCAATGGCTAGACCACCAATAAGGAAGCAAGCAGAGGAAAGGAGCAATCAGGAAGGAAGTCAAGCGGCCTCTTCTAGATCTAGAGAGGATCATGCATCCGTCTACATAACTCGGGACGAGATGCAGGTTATGATGAATTCTATGCAGAAGCAGATGATGAAACGGCAAGAGGAGATGATGTAGGCTCTTCTTAGGAAATCTGGACAATCAGGAATTATAGATGCTCAAGTTCTCGGAACTAGGCTAGAGGGACACAACCAGCATGCGGATGGAGTAATTTAGCAGGGGGCAACCCCCAATCAACATACAACTAACAATCCGGATGGACCTGGACTCGGGGGTGCACCACCAGATAATGCTGAACCGGTTCATGGAGGAGTTCCAGCTAACACCAAGCAACAGGATGCTGGCAGGAATGTAAGAGCAAGAGTTGAAGAGTATGTACCAAAATTCCCTCGGGGACTCGGGGAGCAAACCTTGACGGACGATGCTGGATTAGCCGAGATTATTAGGCGAACTATGCATGGAGGTTTGACCAACTGAGATCTGGAAGAAGTAAACAAGAATCCGTTCACTCATGAAATCAGGGTAGCTCGGA
The DNA here is from genome assembly GCA_030765085.1 of Allium cepa. Lineage (NCBI taxonomy): Eukaryota > Viridiplantae > Streptophyta > Magnoliopsida > Asparagales > Amaryllidaceae > Allium > Allium cepa. The sequence goes on along the minus strand of CM060943.1, from coordinate 714,588,940 downwards.
ATCCGCCATATTTCAAGCTACCTAATATGGAGATGTACAATGGCAAGGCCGATCCAACAGATCACTTGATGAGATATACAAGACACATGGAGGTGCTGGGGGCATCGGAAGAAGTTATGGCTCGATATTTCCCTTTATTCTTAACAGACATAGCTGCTATGTGGTTCAGACAGCTGGAAGAAAGATCCGTCGGGACATGGACAGAGTTGGTGAACAGGATTCTGAAGCAGTTTCGGGTACATATCAAAAGGCCAAAGAACGTAATGACGCTGACATCGATAAAACAAAGGATAGACGATTCACTCAAAGCCTTCTTAACTCGGTTCAATACAGAGGTCGCTTTGGTGGATCGACCGGATCCATCGATGGTCTTAATGGCAGCAGTATCAGGGGTCGAAGAGAATTCAGATTTCAAGGTATCTTTAATATGGTACCCACCAATGGATCTTGGGGAATTCTTTCACGAAGCTGAGAGATTCCTTCGGCTGGAAGATGCATGCTCAGATATGAAGTTAAAGGAGGTGAACGCGGCGGAGGATGGAGGGCCATCCAGCGGATACTTGGAAAAAGATAAAGATAAAGGCAAAAGGAAGCTGGATGATGAATTAGGAAAGGCTAGGAAGCGGTGGAGAGAGAAAAAATTGTCCACCTACACAAGATTGAACGAGACGTTGGAACGGATTTATTTGGAGACTCGGAGTCGCCTTCCCTACCGAAGGCCGGCTAGGAGAGAACCCTCCGAACGTGAGAGTGCATCAGGAAAACACTGCCTCTTCCACGATTTGGATGGGCATGATACCAATAGCTGTAGGCACTTAAAGGACATAATTGAGGAGCATGTACGGAATGGACTGTTGCGACAATACGTCGAAGCTCGAAATGCAATGGTGGGGCAGGAGCAACCACCGTCTATCTCACACAATGATGGTCCGAGGCATGGGAATGATGGTCGATTGGTTATCAATTGACTGGGATATTATGAAATAAGTAGCAAACTACGGGAAAACGACCAATTCACTTACTCATGTACGGGGACGGAGATAGCCCCTAGGCATGCTCTGAGATGATGATAAGCCACGATGCTCTAGTTTGTGAAATCTGCTTTCTCTTTTTTGACTTGGACATTTGCTTTTTTCTGGTTTGGTTTGAACTTCTGGTTTTGTTTGTTTTTTGGTTTAGACTTTTTATTTGGATGATTGTTTTCTGGTTTGGATATTGATTTGGATTTTTGATATGGATTTTTTTTGTTTTCTGATTTGATCTGGACTTTGTATTGGCTTTCGATTGGATTTTTTATCTGGTTTTTTGATAAATGGTCATTAGGTATGCATTATACCTGGCAAGGGGTAGGTCGCTTTGTCCAAGCATGACAAATCGACTTATTCAGGTTGTCGAGTATGGACTATGCTCAGCAAGGGTCCGGAGAGACTAGGATTTGGCATAGGACTTAGGCCCTATATTATCGGTTACTATTTCAGGTCGTCGAGTATGGACAATGCTCGGTATGGGTCCGAAGTGACCAGGATTCGGCTTAGGACTTAAGCCATGCATTACTCAACGTTCAGGGACACTGGACCATGGTCGTCAGGTGAGGATTGTGCTTGACAAGAACCTGGAGAGGTTACGGATATGAATATCGGCCATGAACGGTAGAGGATTTGGATATTGACCCAGAAAGGTCCTAGATTCGGTTATTGGTTATTGGATATGGATGAAATATGGACTTTGGATGTTGAATTTGAGGCTATTCAAAACACACCTTCCAACAGCAAGGCATGTTTTGGGGGGCAAGTGTTAACCCGCCTTTTTACAAGGCTATGGACATGCGGGTTTAACTTAATCGACTGCACGTTCGTCAAGGCTGGTGTACGATGGATTCAGTCGGCTGGATAGATGGATGACGCAACGCACTTAAAAGATGGAAATTGGATTGGACAGAGATGGATCGACTATAATTTGGGTCAAGGAAATGTGGTTCGGTCTGGAAGTTAGAAATGGTTCGGCATTGGTTGCCGCTAGGCATAAAGGAGTCGCACCTCGATACCTCACACCTCGATACGTCACACCTCGATACCTCACACCTCGACACCTCGATACCTCGATACATCGCACCTTGATACCTCGATACCTCGCACCTCGATACCTCGCACCTCGATACCTCGCAACTCGATACCTCGATACCTCGGGCCTCGATACCTCGAGACCTCGCACCTCGATACCTCGTGCCTTGATACCTCGACACCTCGCTCGACATTGGCGGCTCGGCATGGGTCGCTCGCCGAAGATGGCTCGGTGGAAAGTCGTTCGGCATAAGACGAATGTGGTTCGATGGAAATTCTTAATGGGCATTTAACGTTCAAAAAGCCCAGCAACTAAAAATTCGCCTATAAATACAGCTTGTAGGGGTTCAGAAAGGGGGATCTCCTTCTTCTCTTCTGCTCTCTGACTTTTTCCTAAGACTAAAGCTAGTGTCCCACTTTGTAACTGTAACTGATTCTTACATCAATAAAAAGAAAACTTCTAGAGTGGACGTAGGCCGGAGTTAGCCGAACCACTATAAAATCTGTTGTTCTTTACTACTTTCATCTTACTTTTGATTATTCTTCATATTATTACTCTCTACATACATCCTATCTGTGTGATGTGATTGTGATTTGGTGCTTTCATCTGGATTTGGGTTTTAGCGACCAATTTTGGCACTAACAATACCCATAGTCGTTCGTTGAATCAAAGTCGAAAGAACATCTACATGGACCATAGAAGATTTCTACCTATTACAGATTCATGGAGGAAACAAAAGGCTTGGTTTGATAACACCATAGAGAAAGGTAGTGCTTCTAGAATTCTAACTGGGAGAAACATTTATGCATTGTTGAAGGATTTTCCAAATGATTTTGAAAAAGGGAAGGAAAAGAAAGAGAGGGAAAAGAAAAGTAAGAAGAGGAAGTGTGCTCATGATACAGAAGATGAATATGATATGGCAAACGATCCTACAAAAATGGAGTTATCAAGATGGAAGAAAAGATCAATTTTCTTTGATTTTCCATATGGGAGGTTAGTGGTAAATTTATTTACTTTTCATTATTTTAACAGAATAAAAAAATATTAACGCGTTATAGTTTGATTTTCGTAGAAACTTCCCTTACGTCACAATTAAATGTGATGCATGTGGAGAAAAATATTGGTGAAAGCATATTGGGCACGATGTTGCATGGTAATAAATCAAAAGATTGAATCAACTCTAGAAATGATTTAGAGGATTGAGGAATTTGAAATGAGCTTCATGCACAACCTCGTGGGAATAAAACATATCTTCCACCGGCTCCATATCTATTGTCAAAATCCAAGAAAAAGTTATTCTGTAAAAGATTTTACGATTTCAAAGAGCCTGATGTCTATTGTTCAAATTTGAAGAATCATATTTCGTTGCAGGATTGCAAAATTAATGGATTGAAGTCACATGATTACCATGTATTAATGCAACACTTATTGCCAATAGCATCAAGAGGATTAATAGCAAAGAAGGCGAGAAAAGCAATAATTCGCTTATGTTCTTTTTTCAATAAATTATGTCAACGTGTTCTTGATAGAGAGAAGTTGAAACAAATCAATATTGAGATTATTGAAGTTTTATGTGAGCTTAAAAAAAAATTCTACCATCTTTTTTTGGTATAATGGTACATTTGTCGATTCATCTTGGAAAATAAGCACTAATGTGTGGACCAGTTCATTTTCTTGGATGTACCCATTTGAAAGATATATGAAGGCACTTAAAGATTATGTAAGAAACTATGCACGACCAGAAGGATGCATTGTAGAATCCTATCTTACAGAAGAATGCATGAGGTTTTTCGATGAATTTTTTAAAAAATCAGGACAAATTAAGGAGAGAGAAGCTCGGAATGAAGATTATGAAAGCAATGTAATACACGAGGGACGTTCAATTTCAGTGTCCAAGACAGTTACATTGTCAGTCAATGAGAAAGAAATTGCTCATTTAGCCGTGTAAATGAATACGTCTGTGGTGGAACCATTTATAGAGTAAGTTTATGTTACATTATTTTAATGCGATTATAATGCTAAATATAACTTATAATCACTTGTTCTATACTAATTTGCATTTGGAGGAATTAGAAAATTCTGACGAACGCATGAGAAAAAATGCGATCTTACTTTGAGAAACACACACAAAAAAATTTGCCGATTGGATTAAAAGGAAGGTTAGTTGGATTTTAAATATATTCTCATTTGACTAATGATATTAGTCTAAAATATTCATGTTAAATGGAATTTGTTGTAGATACCTATTAACTCCAAGGATCACAATGAAATGTTAAAATGGATTGCTTTTGGTCCGAAGAACGATGCATTGTCTTACAAAGGATATATCATCAATGGGCAATGTTTTCATATAAAAGATGTAGTGAGAGAAACTCAAAATAGTGGGGTGACTTTTGATGTGACTACTATATGTAGAGGAAGTGCAAAAGATATGTCCCAAGTGGTTGATGTGGTCACTTATTATGGAATATCGACTGATATAATTTTATTAGATTATCATGTGTTTTATATTCCAGTTTTTATGTGCCATTGGGCATATAAAGGAAATGGAGTAAAAGTTGATGAAAATGGGTTCACTCTTGTTAATTTACATCAAAATCAAGCATCGTTTTCAAGAGATCCATACATACTTGCACCTCAAGCAAGACAAGTATTTTACTCACGAGAAAATGATATTTCAAATTGGTATGTTGTAATGAAAGCACCATCAAGAAGTTTTTATGATCTAGAGACAATTAATTACGCCGAAGAAGACATCCAAATCGAGGAAGATTGCGAAATAGCTGAAATAGATGATGAAGATATTAGCTATGTTAGGGAGGATTGCGAAGGCATACTTGAGTAGATTATACGTTGAATTAGTTTTTGCAAGGAAGAAATTTGGTTTAGGTGTTTTTTTATGTTATGTTTTTGTTTTGTTTTAGGACCTAAATATGATACTTAAGGTTGTTATTTTGGAATATGTAAACTTGCTCATTTAATTACAGTCGTGCAGTTTACTTCTTTTAATTTTTCAAAATGATGCTATGTGAATTTGGGATAAAAGGATGTGCACCATTATTTTATTTCTAATTTGTGTGGAATGAATAGAGTTTGTGATATTCAAAATTTGGGAATTCTAATGGTTGTTTGGCCTGGTAGGATGTGTCTTCTATAAGTTAAAAATGAAGCATATGAGCTTAGAGGAATATTGATTGGTTTTTTTGTTTGACTTATATTAGTCTATGTTTGAAATGTACAAATTATTTGTGAAGTCTATTTGACATAATGGCAAAAGTAATGTGTCTATGAAATATGAACCAGAACACTGTATTTTCTTTAACGATATTCTTTTGTTCAGATAATTTTATCAACTGTAGTTGTATAACTGCTATAACCACCAATATGTAGGGAACAATACAGAAGTATTTTCATCTGTAATTAATAATCTTTGGAAATTTGTTCATACTCATGGAAAACTTAAATTTGTGTGGTTCTTTCCTGAGAAAATCTTTTCATATTTGGATTATTCATATGGTAGTGTTGTACTTGCTTGAGTTGATGGCTGTAGTGATTTTGGGTTTTTATTTTTCAGCGTTTTTTGCGGTAATTTAACTCCCTTTGTTCACGAGTGTATTTTTGGTCCTCTGAGATGCATAACACTGTATTTCATAAACATCATTTAATTTTTCAAAATTTGTGCATTAGTTGTGTATGATGCACCATAATATTCTAGCAACTGCATGCAGTTTACTTCTTTTACCTGATGTACATCCAAACAATATTTTATTATGTTTCATTTGCAAAAAAGAGATGTTTCCAAGCTCTGTACATACACGTAACCAGAGAAAGACCGAAGAGGAATCCCGAAAGTATAATTCAAAGCGGAAGTATAATTCAAATGTCAAATTTAAGAAGCCAACTGGTGTTTGCAATGAATGGAAAGAACAAACAACCAATGCTAAGAAGCGGAGAAATGATTGCAATGAAAGCCAAGAACAAGTAGTCAATGCTAACAAGCCAGTTGGTGCTTGCAATGAAGGCGAAGAACAAGCAATCGATGATTTCAATGTAGACCAAGACCAAGCAATCGATCATTTCAATGTAGACCAAGAAAGACTCTGCTCAGAAAATGAAAGGCCTTCTGACTTAAATGCTGATGCTGAGATGGAATTTGAAAGACCAAGTGAAGCTGAAACTGAAAATACATCTCGAAAAAGATTTGGCAACAAAAGCAAAAAAGACTTGCGTTAACCTATCAAAGAAGAATTGAAGTTAAGTTCAATGATATAAGCGTATCCATAGGACCAGGGTCTGTATATTTATCTTCTTTTCTTGGGCCGCTTGTGAGGGAGCACGTTCCATACACGCTTGATGATTGGAGGCTTCTAAGTGATGAGTTGAAAACTGTTTAATGGGAATCGATTCAGGTATGGAAAAGTAATTAATTGCACTAGTTAAAAGTTGTTTTGCAGTTTCATCTAGGCACTAGTTAAATAATTGCACTAGTAAAAGGTTGTATCTTCATTTGATTTGAATTTCTGTTAATCTGATATGCTGGGTTTTAGGACTTCAAGTGTGTTTGGTTCCATATATACATAAATATAGTTTCTTATACAATTTAACCTCTTTGGAGTTTCAAGATTTGCGATCTTGAATGTATAAACAGTTATGAGTATACGTATGAATTTATGTACCAAAGTGTATAAGTTTCGGTTTCAAATAAATGACAACTCTTAAGTATCAATCAATTTTAAAGTATTTACGACTATGGGCAATGTCAAATTTTAAAATTATAATAACATGAACGGTGGATGGATACTTAACTTTGGATACAGGGACAGTCCAGTCACATTAAATTTTATAAGTATGAGCTTTTGGATGCGAGAATTTTTATATACAAATGATTTCATACAGCAACAACCTCATTCCTGCTCTAACTAACCAGTTCTGCTGATTATGAAGAATCTACTATACTGTAAACATTGAAAAAAGAACATAATTATTTTTGATTAGTTTTATTTCACTACATTCTCAGAAACAATATTATTTTTATTATATAATAGTCTTAAGTAAATAAAATGTAAATTTTAACTGATGTAATTTTACATTAACATTAATTAAAAGGAATCAAAGTTTCAATCACAAAAATTCCATCATATATTTTCACATATGCATCTCTTTAAATCATTCAATCATATATGGAAGCTACATGAAAACTTGCACAAACATTAAGCTATCATGATTCTATCAATTTTAGCTGATGTGGTTTTACATTAACATTAATTAAAAGAAATTAAAGTTTCAATCCCACGATAATCCTATCATATATTTTCACATATGCATCTCTTTAAATCATTCCATCATATATGGAAGCTGCATGAAAACTAGCACATACATTAAGCTATCGTGATTCTATCACATATTTTCATATGCATGGCATCAAATTTTAAGAAAGGTTCCTGAAAACAATTATTTCCTATCAGTACCACCTCTAAGAGACTTCCAGAAAACAGACCAGTTCTTTCTCAGAGGATCCCAACTTCAAACTTCATATATACATTTACAAGATGCAACATACAACAACAACCTCGAAATAGGAATACTTTAGATAAATTCAAATATTTTCATGTATTGTTGCAGGCTAGATTTAAATTGGAAGAGGATTGGCAAAAAAGAGCTGTATTTCAGCAAATGGGAATACTTTGAAGATCCTCGAAAAGCAAATTGGTGCGAAAATTAATAAAGCAGAGACAGAAGAGGAAAGACTTAATCTGAAACTGGCCAACATCAAAAGCATGATAGAATGGAGAAAGTTTGTAAAAGCAAAAACAAGTATGGAGTTTAAGGTAACATAAAGGAAAATAAGTATAATTACATTCTTTCTTTTATATGTTATTTTCAATACGTTTTATACTTGTTACTAAGTTCTAAACCTTCCAATATTTCCAAAAACGAAATGAGAAATATACGGCCCTTAGGAATAAACAACTTCCACATACATCTGGTCATAGAGGAATGGCTAGATTGACCAAGGACCTGGTTAAGTAATTAACTATAGCATTATTTGCCTAGGTATTTAATACCTATCAGTTTATTTATTTAATGTTATTCTAAATTTAGAAAGAGCAGAGTTCAGATCCATTGTCCATAACTAGAGTTGATGTTTGGATTAAATCTCACATTAGAAAGAATGGTGAACCAGTGAGCATGGATGCTGCAAATACTATTGTAAGAATTTTTTATTTTATCAGTATATTAAAAATTGTCTGAAACTATGATAATTTTACCATCGTACATTATTTGTATGTATTTAATTCATTTAGGAGGAGTTTAAAAAATTAGATAACCTATCACAGTCCAGTTCGTCATATAATGTCAAAGAAGATGCTATTGCACAAGTACTGGGGCAAGATAAACCAGGACGGTTAACGGCAATGGGAAGGGGTTGCACCTTAGCCAAGCTAACTTTGTCATAGTCCAGACACAAATAAGTATCTCAATGTCAACAACAAATAGTAGAATTGCAGAGTATGTTAAAAATGCTGATGGACAAGAAGGTAAACTTTTATTGAAAGATGTTAACAAGCATACTACTCAACTCAGTATACATTAGTATTAGCTTGTAAAATATACAAAGATGTATGTATTTTTATATATTAAGGTTTTCTAAATGCTTTGGTATAGGATAAACAAACTTCAAAAGAAGGGAGAACACATGAATTGGTAAAACATAAATATATTACTGAAGAAACAACACTTGGATTTTAGTTTTTGATCCAGTAATTAATATAATATTTTGTGGAATAATTGTAGGGCAATGTCGACGTACGTGAGCTATTGAATTGGGATGGATCATTTGAAGTTGTTGCCGAAGGGAGAGTGGTGTCTACTGACCCAAATGAGGTTGTCGTTGGCATTCGTATTGGACCAAATGCTGTGAGCGTTGTTATAGATTGCGTGGATAAACCAGATGCTTATTTATGGAGACCTACACCTCATATGTCAGTATTAGGAAACGCTGAGAATAAGGTGGTAGCATGGCCAGCTACTTGCATTAAGATGATGCTCCAAGGACACTTGAATGAAGTTAGTACGGTAAATTTTCTGTGCATACTATCAACCGGCAATTGTAGCTTGACTTTTTTATTCATTTCAGTCAACATTTTTCAATAAGACATGAAATAATTAACTTTTCTGTGCATACCATATGTTTATATTTTTCCTTTTTAGAGTAACAGCAGCGTCCAAGACTGTAGATGCAAGATTTATGATTGGGATGAGGGTGACGTGATAGTTGCCAAAGGAAGAATCTGCTGCGGTGATTCATGACATATTGTGAATGGTATTCCGCTTGGTCCATCTGCCGTTGTGGTTTTGGCCGACAATGTAAAAAAAGGAGATGCTTACTTATGACAACCCACAATTGATATGTTGCGTATTGGAGGTGCAGTTGGTAGGAAAGTAGCATGGCCAAAATCAAAAGTTGAAGCTGAAAAAGGAAATGTTGCGACTTCTTCTTCTGGACTCGGACCCATAATCTCGAAGAAACCACACCAATATCTAAGTATATATTTTGAAGTATTTTTATGTATGCATGTATTCTGCATAATAACCTCGTTTTTTGCCCGCCAATTGCAAAGTTGATAACAAATATAAATGCAAGATAATTGATGTGGGTGAAACAAATGAAGTGTTGGCTGAAGGAACTATCGCTTCAACTGATCCAACATCGATGGTCCATTGTCGTCCATTGGGATGTGATGCTGTAAAAGTTTGGGTAGACTTCATAAGAGTTCCAAATGCAGTGCTATGGAGACCTACATTGGAGTTGACATGCATAGGAGATGCTTTTGGTACCACCATAGCTTAGCGGATCTCAAAAGTCATTGGGGAAACAAAATAAAAGGTGTGATTTCTATTATATATGAAAAATTATTATTTTAATAGTTAGCCTCCTACTTTTTGCAAAGTTGTTGATCTACAAAAGGTGTGATTTCTAATATATTTATGTTGGAAAAATATTCATGAGTGAGTTGATTGCTTAGTAGTGCCGTATATATAAAACAGTACAAATCCAGGAATAAGTTATCGTATGTTTCATCCAGGAACTCTACTGAATATCATATATTTGATTGATAATATCTGCCTAAAATCGATAATTTAATGCTCAGTCAGCTGTTGTTTCAAAGTTCAACCATAGCAAAGAAAAAAAACATATTTATTGCAATTTTTTAGTAATTTCAATTACACACATAATGATAATAAATTGAACAAAAAATTATTTTCTTTACTAGGAATAAAAAGTAAAAATATTGAAGATAATGTACAACGATGTTGTTAATATCGTTATTGAATACTTATCGAGCAAGTACTGATATAAGATATCTGCAATACAGGGAAAATTCAAATTATGTTGGTGAAATATCAGAATTATAGTTATAGTCTTTACTACGTAATAATAACCTAAAGATATATGATATTCTAAATACCAAGATGAAACGGTAATTTAGTAAATTATTTATGAAGAAAATAAACATTTGAAAAGACCAATCTAAAATTTGGACAATAGACAAAAACAAAATTAGCACACATGCTTTTATATTTGGAGCCATCCATCGTTTAGAACAATTGAATATGGGGAGTTTAACTTTTCCATATCAATATTTTTTAATAATTGCATATATTGATGATACAAATGGTATTTTGTTAATTTTTTTGAAAAATGAACTGTGATTTCAGGTAGAAATTTTAGTAAATCTTGAATTTCTGTTGCCATTTGATTGATGAAACTCTGATTTTCAGTTGTTAAATTTTCTGGTGAAGAACCAGTGCATTCTGAATCACTTTCAGCATCTTCAACTGGGAGAAATTCACGTGTGTTTGATGTTTGTACTTTTTCAGGATGATCTGAAACATAATTTAATAGCCTGAAATATGATTTGGTTACTTGAAATAGAAATTGATTGCAGTGTTGTTTCAAAATTTAGTGATCCTAAAACATATAGTTTCCGTGTTTATAAATTTTGATATATAGCTGTTGTGTTTATGAATCCTAACATATATGGCTGCTGTGTTTTATAAATACTAAAACATATGGCAGCTATGTTCCCATGTAAGTAAATAGTATGTGTGTCTTCAGGTGTGCGTACAAAGTGAATGTTCTGGCGTATGTATTTTTAAGTTTGAAGACCCTATAACACGTGGACTGTATCCTGATATTGGAAATTTCTTTAACTCATAGTTTAACAAAGGCAGACCAATCTTGACATTATGACATATACGCAATTGATTGTGGACAATCATTAAACATAGGGAATTATCATCTCTATAAAAATGTTCATCCAATATTCAAGCGAGGTAGGTAATCTACGCGTCTGATGAATGCCAAAACGAGTTAACTTCCAAGTTAATGGTAAATTGGTGAAATTGCAGTTGTAAATTATTATTTTAGTAGTTTCTAGAAATGGGTTGCAAAAGTAGGCAGCTTATTGTTTTACTATTCTTTTGTCATGTTTGCTTTTAGGCATGTTTGAAATCCCTACCATATCTACAAGGTTTTTGTTTTCCAAGATGAAACTCTTATAGTTAGCAACTTTCATGGTATTAGACTCATGTTTACCACTCTTTCATCTGTTTTGCACTTATGGCTATGCACTTCTATTGTGCACTTTAATATTTCACTGCAACACCATTAGTTCTTAGCAGAATAAGCTTTAGTTCACTTTTATAGATCATTAATCAGTTCAGTTTCATGGTGATTCGGCACTGTTTTCATTTGCAGTTCAGTTTCATGATGAATCTTTAGACTTGCACATAGTTAATTCTGGTCCTTTTTGCAGTGATTGTACATTTCTAATAGGGTAGCTAAGAACATTAGAAATTATGATTATGCCTTTTTTGTTTCAATATTCAAGTTTTAGATCCTCATTGTTAATTATTACTTGTCTACAGGTGGATGAACTTCTCTGAAGAAATTATCAGTTGCTTATGGTATTTTCTTAGCTAGTCATCTACGTATGGATTTTACGGTAGTTCAGTTGTTTATTTCATTTTGTTTCTGGTATTTCAGTTGTACAAACTTCTCTACGTATGGATTTTATGTTAACTTTTGTCTTGAAACTACTGTATTTATGTACTAGTTGTGTGACTATGTACGGTTATGTACTACTTCTGTATCAATGTATGGTAATTTACTACTTGTGTATATGGTAGTTCATTTGTTCATGTATTTTTTGTTTATTATTGAACTACTAATTATTACTGTTTAATATAAATTATGAATAAAGTGAATTTGAGAGTGAATGAGCTAGCAGAATGGGAGAAATAGACAAAGAAAAACAAAAATATTTAGTGGCGTATATCAAACGCTACGAAGAAAATATAATGGCAGAAAAAAACGCAGCAAAAAATATTGCTGTGGTGAAATATGCAACCTTTAAAATGATTAATCTATAACAGCGTCTGTTTAGTGGCGTTTAGAAAACGCTACGAATAAAATATGTTGAAAAAAAGCGCTGCCAAAAAATATGGTGGCACAAAGAAAAACGCAGCGAAAAACAAATATTGTTGCGGCGAAAAATATATTGTGGCATATAATAAACGCAGCTATAAGGTTTGGGTTTAAGTTGTATCTCCAACATCACTTTTGGTGGCGTTTCAAAATGCTACAAAAAAAGATTTACGGTGGGCTTTATTTGCCGCCGCAATAAGGCACATTATAACGGCGTTTACAAAAACAGAACCAAAAATATTAGTTTTTTAGTTGCATGTCATATGATGGCGTTCTCTAAAACACCACTATATGTTATAGTTGCGTTTTTTGTGTGCCACCAAAAGTACTTTTGGTGTAGTGTTTAAATCTGAATATCAATTTCATACTCTTTTTCAAAATTCTCCTTTTATTTTTCTTCCAACTTATTCAAATCTTGAATTTAAAATAAATCCTTTAATTCTTAAAAATATCGCTTAAGTTCCCAAAACTCGTTAATTCACATTTATTCAAAATCTCTATTTCCCCATACCCGGACTTTATTAAATAGGATTTCAAAGTCAACTATTTACTTTTCCCAAATTCACCCCTTTAAATTTAACCGTCTTTACTATAAATTTTCTTACTTTAAATTTTCCCTTTTATTTCCCATTTAAAAATTCAATATTTATATTTTTAAAATGCCACAATATATCCAGCATAACGTCATAGATTATTCAACATTTCATAAAACTGAATATGAAAGCAAATTCAACATTTTTGAGGAATCCAGTTGGATCCCTCCAATCTGTTTTCCTGCATCCACAGATGTTAGCACAATATAAAACACCAATCCCACTTCGAGAGGGGGTATCGTGGTATGAAAATCAACCGCTATTATACGGGGCACATAGGGTCTCATCTGCTATTATGCGAGGCTCATAGGGTGCGTGAATATCAACCACTCCAATATATATACTACTATATGTATAATATCACATCCAGACTGATAATAAATTATCAATTCAAGCAATCAACCAACAATTTAATTTTAACTAATTAAATTCACTTGTAATCTAATTTGAGTGAGATTAACTCACTTTTGACTTTTATTTCGCAATCCGACCCAAACCGGCTATTTCCTTCATGATTTGGACCTTGTATAAGCATTGTATGGTTTATTATCATTTGAACTAATCGAATAATCAATTTCCATTTTAAATATATTTAATTAGCTAATAATTTAAATTAAACTAATTTTCCTATAATAAATAAATTTTTAGCAACTTAAATAATTAAATAGGTTAGCTAGTCAAGTTAATCTCCATAATACGTTATTTTAAAATTTACTAGTACGTGAAAATATGTATATTTATTTTTATATAGATAATTTACATTTATACATATTTTCTTTGAAACCCATGAATTATAAAATTAATTTATATAGATTAAAAATCTAATTTTGAAAAAAAATCTTCAACATTTAAAATCTCTATATATATTTTTCCAAAACCTTATCTCTAAATATATTCTTCTCTTTATCCATATATATATATATATATATATATATATATATATATATATATGTTTAAGTTAAAACCGGTATATGTGTATATATATATATATATTTAATTATACTTTGAAATTAGAAAGTAAGTGAAAATAGATATATGTATATATATACGTATATTTATAGATATATTTATTATATATATCTCTGTAAATAACAAAACAGAACTTTTCTTTACTCTGTATATATATATATACATAAACGCAAAATCAAAACTAGAACAGGCTTATACCTTACTGTAAATTAGAATCTTATCCATGTATATTTTTTTTCCTATTTCCTGTAATATGTATATATATTTATAATTAACAAAAGAAACTAAAAATACCTTAATGCCTACCTTCGAAGTAGCCGCCTCGACCTCCCTTACCAAACGCAATCGCCGCCAACCACCAAGTACTGATTCACTATTGCGGCTGCACCCGATCGTGTCCACTTTCGTCTCTTGCTTCTCTTCACGACGCACGCGCGCATGCTTGGGCGCCATCGAACGCCATCGCCTCTCGCTGTCATCGACGTCGCCCCTGCTTCTCTTCGCGAATTCGATAATCGATTCTAAGTAAAAGGAGTTTCATGCGAGTTCCTTCCTCACCTTCGATCTGTTATGAGCACAAAGGAGGTTTCGAAGGCGAGGTTACCGAATTTGATTTTCTCTAAAGTGGAAGGAATTTATTTATTTATTTTACGAACGAATGAAATATGAAAAATAGTTTGCTATCTTGAATTTTCATTCCGCCATTTTTTTCATTCTTCGTTCGTTTGAACTAAGGAAGAGAAAGGAAGCTTCACGTTTTAAATTTTGAAGACAGCCAAAAGAACGACATAAGGAGGCCGCGTGCTTTTTCTTTGATTTGAATTAGTCGGCTACCGTTTTAGAAAGGGGACAGGCGTGCCAACATTACAGTGATCTTTGAAAAATGCAAATGCTGATGTAGGAAAAAGTTTTGACGTAAAAAGATTTTGACTGGTCAATATAATTTACACATTATGTTTAAATTTCAAATTTAAATCATCTCGAAAGCACAACATAAAATTTTGACATCCTATCGAGGCGTGCCGCTAGGCATTTATAATGTTATGACCCTACTCCGAATGCGATGGAAAATTTTTCGAGTCCTAACTCGATCATATGGAGAAGAAAGCCTTTTGGACCCAATAATTATATTGAAATTTTGATATAGATTTTAGCGTGTTTACCTATTGTACGATCACACGACAACTCCCAATGCTATGAAAATTGAAATTCGGTAATAATACACTATTACGGACCTAAATGAAACTGGTTTCATCAAATTCTGAGACTGTGCCTCAAAAGGCTATCGTTAAACATCAATTTAAATGGTATATTTTTAAAACTAGACGAATCACCTTTGAATTCAATTTTAAATTTTTTATTATATTCAGTATTGTTAGTACAAATTTTATAAGCCTTTAAATTATTTTTAACAAGCTTGAAACTCCAGATTCAACATTTTACCCAACTTTCGAACCTTAAATTCAATAATTTAATTATCCAATAATTGGTTACATTTGAAATTCAAGTTAAAGTTAACTCTTAAATATTCAAAATTAATTAAATATTCCAAGTTCAAATGTCCAAAATCCCGGGTCGTTAATATGATTTCGAAAGTGATATGATTTCAAGTGAATATGATACTTTGATATTAATTATGAATTGGTTTTGAAAATGTAAAAGAACCATCCAGTGTGAAATAAGCATTTTGTTGTTAAAGAGACCGGGATCAGATATTGTCATACTCTCCGCCAATACCGAAAACCACTTTAACAACTATGTACGTGATGGAGAATCCAGAATGAAGTAGGATGGTTTGGTGAACGATTCTATATGAGGTATTAACGTAGCCCTGACTCCTCGAGTCAACTTGATATGGCTAAAATAGGAGTTATACCGTGCCAAGTGAGGTTTCTCCTCCTATTGGGCACATTTCTTCGATACCATATGATGATTTTATGATTGATTTGGTGGCCATCCGTCGATTTGATTATGAGAATGTGTAACGAGCTTCTATTTTCAACCATTCGCATCCGCACATGCCGGACTTGAATAGCTCAAAATACCAGATTGTTAATTTAAATTTGAAAAAAACCCAGCATATACAATAAATAGATCAACCACGGAATCACAGACACAGAGTACAGAGTAATATAATGCAGCGGGATAGATAAATAGTAGTTCATGAAGCTATTATATAAATTTCGAAGTTAGAAATAGAACACAACAGATCTCAAATACAGTCAAGTCTCCAATACAAATGATGACATCTCTAAATCAATTGGAAAAGCTGAAAGCTGAATCGATAGTTGGATCTCCAAGCGAAGGTCCAAACTCCAAAGGTGCGTCTCAAATGCTGAATTATTCAGTCTAACCCGAGCGTAAAGCAAAACACAAAACACTCGAGTCAGGATTAACATTCTTATATCAATAAATCCAACTCAAGTGAAAATATCAACTGAAATATGATTAACTTAGAGGTGTTTGGGATAACCATCCTCTAAGGATCCGTGGAATTATCTACAATGTAGAAATATAAGCTATCAACAACCAACTGTCATTACAACACCGTGGTCCTTTCAAAATATTTTATACTTCAAACCCAAAGTATCATTTCCATTTCAATTATATATTCACTTTCAAAACTAAATTGATACTTTCATATTTATTTTATTTAACTCCATTTTATATTTAGTTTTGAAATATTCACTTAATAAATCCATTATCATTTGAATCACCTTAAATTACATTCAAATAAACATTTCCTTCGATTTATTTAAAACTTGAAATATCTATTTAATCCCTTTAAATCCAAATCAAGTTATAGAATCATATCTTTAAAATTTCAAATTCAATAGTTTCATATCGATTTAATCAAATAAAATTCTTGATTAAATACCATTTCAAATAAATTTCAAAATTTTCTTCCCCAAGATTAACTTATAAACTCAATATTTAGTATTAAAATTTTAAATAACACTTAACCATATTATATATAAATTAAATCTACTTTAATTAAATTATAGCTTATTAATATCTGTTTTCTATTATAACTTATTTATATATATATAATATTTCAATATTAAATAAAAACCATATATATTTCATTCCAAACTATAGAAATCATTTTCAAATTATTTATATCTAGACCAATGGTGTCTTTATAAAATTTTCTATCCTATGGTAAAGAAATACGGATAACTATCATTTCAATCCACAATTTAATATACACGGTATATATCATTTCAACCCACAATCCCAAATTCAATGCAAATGAAAATCGCTTGGGTCTATCATTTCAATCCATAACGATTTTTCCCTATTCTAAAGTCCGTTCGGGTGTGTATCATTTCAACCCATAGTGAATTCTATACTAACAGGGAACTTGCAGAGTGATGACAGATACTATAATATTAATAACGGGTATATATCATAAATAACAGTATAATATAACCAACAGGATATGGTGTCATATGTCATATGTCATATGTCATAGGTGGACAGATACAGATAATAGCATATACACACACACACCCACACACACACACAACGCAACGAACTAACAGCAGCATATTTCAATTGTTGTTTCAATTAAAATCAATTTTAATCAATATAAGAACGTTAATCATGAGTGATTGCTCACCTTTCGAGATTAGAGAGATAGACAATGAAATGAGCTATGAAATCCAAAGCAACGCTAGATGGACAAGATTTGATGCAGAAAATAGGCACGACGGGCAGGGCTGATAATGGAAAATCCAAGAGAACGATTGAATCAGTTGATATAAATTGAACTAAATATATATGAAATCAATATTTAGTTTAAAACAAATAAATAAAATCTACCATCATATATACATAAGATTTGAAATAAATATTTGTATATTATATTAATCCATATTTCAAACCCATATCCAAACACCATCTAAAATTTAAATCTTTATAGAAGTAACCTTTTATATATATAATATTAAAATCAATATTCATTTAATATCATATGTATTCTTTCAAAATGTAACGGCAACGCAGACATGAATTTATATACACTTATCTTTATACATAACAAACATGCAGACTACAAATATTAAATGCAATCCTTGAATCAACATTTAGAACATATATACATATGGACCACATGCTAAATTCAATATTGCGTAAATATATATTAAACTCTTTTAGAGCCGCAGATAAATAAGGTATAAAATAATTTATTCTGACATATAACAGCATATGCTTTTAAAATGAGAACATCTCAAAATATAACAGCTTATAACAAGGCACGAATGAAAAGTAGCTAACCAACCCTTATATAAAATTTTACTGCTCATAAAAACAAGTACCGGTGCCTATCATTCTCACCATCTTATATGTACCCAGGCAGTAACTTTTATAAACCAACATTTCCACTACATAAAATGTAATATGCTATACTGTATAATACAACCCTTTATTATAACCATTAGATTAGCTATAAGAAATGCACATACAACTTTCCTTTGCAAAATAACAGACTGAACAAACGTCATCATTATAACAATTACTTACATAACTTATGTATTAAACAGTTCAACCGAAGATACATATATGTGTTAAGACCCAACCATATAGACATATAACTGCAACCTTTTTAGTATATATTATTACATACAGCAGCTTAAAACTTGCACCACTATTCATAAGATATTGCATGTGAAATTTATAAACATACATATATACAAAGTTATAAATCTTATACTTCTTATATATATTGATTTTCGTAGTGTTAAACTTACAAATATAAATTGTAGATAATTTACTTATATAAACCGCCTTTTAAATAAATCAAAGTTTAGTCTGAACAAACATATATAACTTTCGAATATATCTCCTGTTACAAAATATAGCTTTGATAAAATTGAGAAAAAAATAGAACATATATAACTTACGATATATGCACAAAGAAGGCCTGAGCATAGCTACAGGCAATATTTGGAGGGATGACAATAGACAACGAGGCGGCGACACGGTTCGAAGTGGCGACAAGGCGAGGTGGATCTGGGTGGGGCGGCATCAGTTCAAGCGGAGCAGTGGACCGTGATTTGGGAAGAGGGTCGGTTGCCAAGAGCGGGAGGGAGAGGCGGAGGTGAAGGTTGCATGCTCGGAGGGAGCAGGGGATGGCTGGAGAGAGAGAGAGAGAGAGAGAGCACGGGCGGAGGAGAGAGAAAGCGAGGCAGAGGAGAGCGATAGGTTTGGGTGATGATGGGTTTTGGCAAGCACAAGCGACGTGAAGAAGAAAGGGAAATGGATGTAGCCATGACAAAAATATGGAATTGAAAGTGAAAGAGGAACTGTATTGTATAAAGTAAAAGAGTGGACAGAGGGTGTCAGCAGTTTAAAAGTTAACAATAAGATATCAAAAGTCACGCCTACAAAATAGCAATTACAAATGCAAACAGCTGGAGTAATTAAAGGCAATTTTTTTTTTTGGGCAGCAAGTTTCAAATCTGAAAGGGCAGAGGAAGACTAACAGTCGCAATTTATGGTACCGTTGCACAAACAGTTTATTATTTCCGTCACGTATCGGACCTCAAAATACAAAAATAAATATACCATAAAGACCAGCACGACGAGACGATCAAAACAGTATACACATATCAATGGTACGATTATCCTATCAAAAGTCGATAATCGGTACTGAAAGTGCTGCTATTTTGACAGAATTAAGATAAACGGAGCAATAGAAGTCCGAATTTCGAAAAACGAAAGATGACGTCCCACTTAGAAGAGGATTTAAAAATTTTCTATAGAAACATATTTAGGTTTGGAAATAAATTTATTATCATCAATTATTAACTGGTTTAAATTGAAATAAAATTTCACAAGAAAATAAACTTCAATATTATCAGATGAAAATTTACCAGTTGCTATGTTTAACAGACGTATTCCAATTAATAAATTTTTATTTTCAAATTATATTGTTTAAAATTTCTCAAAAATTCAATTAAATATGTTATAATTTTTTTTTTTAAATTTACGGGTCGTTACACTCTCACCCACTCAAAACTTTTCGGCTCCGAAAAGGAAGGAGGTAGGAGAATAGAAACAACCAGAAAGAAAAATAGATTGGAAGAACAGGAGAAACAATTAATTTACTCTATATAAATTTTCTTGAAGCATTCATTTGAAAACTTCATTTGCAATTCAATTATCTTTAATACTTTAATACCTTTCAAAACTCATATGTAAATTTCTTGCTTCCATTATAAATATCATTCATATGTTTAAATAACACCTTTATAAATATACGAAAACTATTTGAAAACAATTATTTACATCATTACTTATTCTTACAAAGAAGTTATTGAAAACATTAAATCCATAATTTATAAATTTATGAATTTTATCTTAAGGTACTTTTTAAACATTATTAATGAATCAATAATCTTTTTCTTTAAATATGTTGTATTTGATTAGTAGTTTCTAAAATATTTATAATATTAATAATTTTCTATTGAACTATGTAGTATATGAATAACCATATTTTAAAAGTATATATTCAAAAATGAAAAGAAGGTAGATTCGGAAAAACAGAATGTAGGTGGATAAATAAAGCTGAGCAGATACGGTAGATTCAAAAGAATAGTATCGGACACGAACATTTAATTTCAAACCATAAGAATTTCAATTTCAAATATTAATACAATGTTTCTTTATTAGATATACTTTTATAATAAAATACCTTTATAATAAAATACTTTTATAATAAAATACTTTTATATCGAAACAAATTTTCCTTTCGAAAATACTTTTATAACTCGATGTTTCAACAAGTTTATCCTCGTTCTTGCAGACTCTGCCCATGCGTTGATCAGGCGCAAAACTAGAATTTTTCAAGTACTTAGTATACCTGTTTCAACACCCGGTGAAAATACTTGAAAACTTTCAAACCGATATGCAAAGTACAATCCAAACAAATCACCTGGATCGCAGATACACAACGGTTAAGCATGAATCCCCCCAGAAACATCCGTACCTTTAAGCAACCACTGCTTGTGAATTACGCCATGATAACCAAAACCCATGTACTACAGGATACACAATGGTTATGCTTGGATCCCCCAGGAAACATCCGTACCCTTTAAGCAATCTCTGCTTTACGGATTATGCCACAACAACAAAACTGGTAGACTGTAGGACACATAACAATGGTTACGCGTGGATCCTTCAGGAAACATCCGTACCCTTTAAGCAATCTCTGCTTTACGGATTTCGCTACCAAAAAAATGACCATGGGTTATGCCATGGTAGGTTACTTGAGTATCACATCCGAAAAACAAAATCAGAGAGAATAATATCGATAGAATGAATCTACAATGTGGCCACAAAGCGGATGTTAAGCAGAAGGCACTTTCTATGTCTTTACTTCGATAATATGTATCAAATAGTACATTTTCAAATCACTTTCAAATATCATACTTATATAAATTCCATTATATAAAATTTCATTTTCTAATCGAATACTTTTCAAAATAATAGTAAATCATGTCACACTTATATAGACTTCGATTATATTAGATTTCACTTTTCAAATTGACTACATTTCCAAATCAATAGTTTCGAAATCAATTTCATACTTATCCAAATGAATTTTATATAAGTTCGATAACTTCCAAATCAAGTATTTAGAAAAACAAGGTTCTCAGTTTCATTTCATTTCGATAATCTGTTTAGTTTAAAACCATATACGATTTCACCAAATTATTTCTCCTAAACTAAATACCTTCAGTTTCAAAGTTTCCAAAGTCAACATAATTTAAGTCAAACAAATTCATTTCAAAAATCATCATATAAATACTCGGTTTTAAAGTCCAATCTATTTTCGAAACCAAATATTTCTCTCAAAATCAATTATACCCAAAATTTATAACCATCCTTTTTAAACCTTTAAACTACTTATTTCAATTTGAAAGATCCAATTTTACCTTTTGAAAATCATTATTCTATATATATATATATATAGTTTTACAAAAGATGTTACTAAGTTA
This sequence comes from Allium cepa, assembly GCA_030765085.1. NCBI lineage: Eukaryota > Viridiplantae > Streptophyta > Magnoliopsida > Asparagales > Amaryllidaceae > Allium > Allium cepa. Next base: position 714,566,822 of record CM060943.1, on the reverse strand, counting down.
AAACATTTAAAACTAAATTTTATATTAGTATAATTCAAAATAGTCTTGTTCATTTACTTAACAAATCTGTTTCAAACTTATTTAAATCATAATACTTCATATTTTAAACATACAAAACTAAACTCATATACTTTATCAAATAGCTTATACTTTTCGAAATTACTTAGCTTTGAAAATTAAACCTTGATGTGGAAGTGTTCGAACCTTCAAAATAGTCGGAAAAATCAAATTTTCAATCCAACAGTTGGGAATCAGCAACAAATTAGTAAATCAATTTCAATGGATAGGGTTAAATCCAAAACTCAAGGACTGAACAACAGGCTTACTTCAAATCGTTTCAAATATCTATATATACTTTGGAATTGAAATCAAAATTGGTTTCACAAAATCACTTCCATAGCAAAGCTACTATAGTGGGCTCTCCCCCACTTTGAAACTCGAAAATCAATGTCGATAATGCCTGCACTCATCACCGAAATTATTTTCCAGCGACACAAGTGAGTTCTGGACTTCTATTTTCTTGAAAACTCTTTGAAATTTCTTTGAAAACATTAGAATTCATTTGAACTCATTTGAAACATTTCTTATTCGGAAAATACTTTTAAATCGTATTATTATATATTTTCAAAGTCTTAAAACCAATTTCAAAATACCGGAGTTCAATTCCTTGGATCTCCAATTTAAAACCCTTTAGTTATAGATCATTCTTATATAAATCAATTTTTTATATAATTTTCAAAATTCCAAATCCTTATCGAAAACATTTTCACTTTATATATTGAATGAAATCATACTCATCAAAATGATAATTTTGATATATAAAACAATTTCTAAAATACAAACAAACCCGATTATCAATTGATGAGTCAAGAATGGATTCCAAAACAAAGATAGACATTTAAATTAGGGGGACTCAAATCAAATAGAATTCTGAGTCAAAGATAGGCTTGAACAGAGATGAGATAATTTAATTACCAAAATAAAAGATGGATTTACTTATATAAATCATGGGCGACTTTAACCGGGTCAACTGTGACTACAGAAATAAGAACGGTGCAGAATTCTGAGGCAAATCGTCATTCGATTGCCATAGATGGAGTTCGGCATAACAAGAGATAGCAGCACCTAAATTGAGGGATATATAAATCTCCAGTGAATCAATGCCCATTTGTAAAGGAGTTTCAACCCTTTACAAATCATTCAAAGATTGGCGGAATCATCGATTTTTCATAAAGATCCTTCGAAGGAGAGTTATTAGCTACTCCAGAATCAAGAAACCCGAATGGGGAGAGAAGATAATGGATTTTGGAACTGCAGGGAACGTTCCAAAGTCCAAAGAAAACCAAATCAAAGAGGAAGAAATTCAAGCTCAAACGAAAGTGATTCTGCAAATAAATTTACTATATATGCTAAGTTTGCCTTGAGCCAAAGCTCTGATACCAACTATAACGACCCACTATTTTCAACCATTCGCATCTGAACATGCCGAACTTGAATTTCTCAAAATACTAGACTATTAATTTAAATTTGGCAAAACTTAGCATATACAGTAAATAAATCTATCACAGAATCACAGACATAGAGTACAGAGTAATATGATGCAACGGGATAGATAAATAGTAGTTTATGAAGCTACTATATAAACATCAGAGTTAGAAATAAAACACAACAGAATATCTCAAATACAGTGAAGTCTCAAATACAACTGATGACCTCTCTGAACAAATCAACTGGAAAAGCTGAAAGCTGAATCGATAGTTGGATCTCCAAGCGAAGGTCCAAACTCCAAATGTGCGTATTAAATGTTGAATTACTCAGTCTGACCCGAGCATAAAGGAAAACACAAAATACTCGAGTCAGGATTAACATTCTTATATCAATAAATCCAACTCAAGTGAAATATCAACTGAAATATAATTAACTTAGAAGACGTTTGGGATAACCATCCTCTAAGGATCAGTGGAACTATCTACAATTTAGATATATAAGCTATCAACAACCAACCATCATTACAACACCGTGGTCCTTTCAAAATATTTTATACTTCAAACCCAAAGTATCATTCCCATTTCAATTATATATTTCCAAATTATAACACTATAAAAACTAAATTGATACTTTCATATATATTTTATTTTACTCCATTTTTTATTTAGTTTTGAAATATTCACTTAATAAATCCATTATCATTTGAATCACCTTAAATTACATTCAACTAAACATTTCCTTCGATTTATTTAAAACTTGAAATATCTATTTAATCACTTTAAATCCAAATCAAGTTATAGAATCATATCTTTAGAATTTCAAATTCAATAGTTTCATATCGATTTAATCAAATAAATTTTTTAATTAAATACCATTTCAAATAAATTTCAAATTTTTCTTCTCCAAACTTAATTTATAAACTCACTATTTAATATTAAAATTTTAAATAAAACTTAACTATATTATATATAGATTAAATCTACTTTAATTAAATTAAAGCTTATTAATATCTATTTTCTATTACAACTTATATATATATATATATAATATTTCAATATTAAATAAAAGCCATACATATTTCATTTCGAACTATAGAAACCATTTTCAAATTATTTATATATAGACCAACAGTGTCTTTATAAAATTCTCTATCCTATAGTCAAGAAATACGGATGACTATCATTTCAATCCACAATTTAATATACACGGGTATATATATCATTTCAACCCGCAATCCCAAATTCAATGCAAATGAAAATCTCTTGGGTCTATCATTTCAATCCATAACGATTTTCCCCTATTCTAAAGTCCATTCGGGTATGTATCATTTCAACCCATGGTGAATTCTATACTAGCAGAGAACTTGCAGAGTGATGACAGATACGATAATATTAATAAAGGGCATATATCATAAACAACAGTATAATATAAGCAACAGGATATGATGTCATATGTCATAGGTGGATAGATACATATAATAGCATATATATATAACAATGCCACTAACTAACAACAGCATATTTCAATTGTTGTTTCAATTGAAATCAAATTTAATAAATATAAGAATGTTAATAGTGAGTGATTGCTCACCTTTCGAGATTAGAGAGATAAACTATGACGTCCCACCTATATGCTCACAATAACAAAGAATATTAAAAGGAAATACTGTCTGTTATTGCAAAGAATAAGGCTGGATAGGAGCGGCCGTCCGTGGTTAGGCCTTACACTAGTATTGGTTACCCCGATAGGAGTGGCATATATATTTATTTTTCTTTCATCTCTTTGTTTATTTACTTCCATCGACATATCCAATTCCAGTATAAAATGAAGTACGATGGTTCATAATAGTTTAGGACACATATATAATAATAACACAGATAAGAAAAACATAGAACACGGATAATATCAAATCTCATATATATATATATATATATAACTGAAGTCAGTTACAATACATGTGATATAATACATGTGATACAATTACAACTGTCGACACTGGAAGTTACATATACAAGTACATTATTGTAAATAATATACATGAATACATATCATCCTATAAAATGATAACGACTACTCCAAAAGATATAAAGGGACTTCATAGCTCAATCAGCATCCTAAAGCGAGATATCAACAGCCTGTAATAACTCGGTCTGACCCAAGTGTTAATTCAAAAGAAAATAATACGCGGGTCAGTCTAATTCAAACTCAGTTATTAATGCACGAAAGCAGTAATAATTAAATAATCAAGTAGACGACAGTCACAATAAATCTCACCTATCCAATCCTTCAATGAGAGAATTGGATAACGGTAGATATAACACGTAACAGCATTAAATGGCAAATTAGCAAATTCAAATCATCAACAAAGATAAATAAAAAGACTATCAATGAAGATAATTTAGAAAACAATAGAATTACCTAAACAGCAATTAACAGCAAGTGGCCAAAGCAAAACCCAAGCCAGTGAACAACATAAACAACAAAATCTAATTATCGATACGATAATTTGAAAACAAATAATCTAATTATCTAGTAGATAATTAGATAGCAACAAAATAATCAAATTCAATCAAATCAAAATACAATTTCAAAATATTGAATTGAACACACGAAACAATTCAAGCAATTGAAATATCAATTAAAAAGTCAATTCTGTTTGGCTGCAGCACACGCTCACGTGCACTGCCTCGCCACTACAGCAAATGATGTCATCACAACTCCAAATATTAACAGCAGTCGAGACTGCAAAGTATGCAGAGGTACAAAACAGAAATGCACACAAGTATACATGAATGCACAACGAAAATTTACAAACGACCACAAGGTCAAACCCGAGCTTTAAAGCTGGATTCAACACAGGTGTAATTCGAAAAACAAACAAAATGCAAAGGTCAAGTCACTGCTACCATGACTCAACACAATGCAACGTGACACTACAGTCTCAAGTGAAAGCAAGACTCATATATGCAGCCTCGACCAAAGTCAAAATAAACCAAACTCAAAGAAACAAGACTCAACATGTATATGAATGGCCTCAACATCAAAGACAGAGATACCAAAATGAAAGGAGTATTACTGCAACATGCACCAGTGATACATGTTAACAGCAACTACAGAATGACAACAACCAAAACTGTTGCAACATGATAAAATCAAAGCCATGGAAAAATGCAGACTATCTTACATATACTCAAGCAAACTCAAGTAAACAAAATAGTTCAGGCTTGAAGCTATCAAGTGAACAAAGTACAAACTCAAATGAGTGAGTGCACCAGAGATATGGCAATACAGCAACAAAGGCCAGGCAGCAAGCATTCATGAAACAAAAGTGCTAACTAACTCAAATAACGCTGCCACTGCCTCAATAGTGCTAGTTCAGCAGGGAAGGCAAGTGCACCAAAGACCAGCATATAAAACACTGGAAAAATCGATGACCCAACAAATGCACCCGACTTCCAAATATGAACAGTAAGGTAATAACAACACAATGCAAATGGACTCAAATGGAACAAGAAACCAGTGAACAACGAAGTACAATTTGAGTTAATATCAAATTGCATCCAACGGCTTTGGTTCAATATGCAATGAAGATCACAAGTCTCAAGTCTACAAAGTAAATGTGAATATGCATATATCATGAAACAACAATTATAAAAAGGGTACAAGTCGAGATGCTACAAACATGAACATGTATGTGCAGTCAAGCCTACATCAGCAGTTCAAATCGAAACAGTGCCAAACCCAAAATATCTTTATATAATCAACATAATCAATTCAAGTGACCAAAGTCAACAGAAATCGAAATCGTGGTGGTCACGAACGAAATCAATATTGTCAAACCAAAAATCGAAACAGAGATGACCAAGAAAAACAACAGTACAAAATCAACGTCAAAACAAAATCGAACTGCCAAAGCATAATACTAAGGTCGAATTAGAAGATGTGAGCGAAAAATCACTCACCTGGTTTCGAAGAACACAAATCCAATCGCAGCCGAAATCCCCCCGTATCGAAGCAGAAATGAACTCAATCAAGCGGTCGAAATCATCTCAAGAGACGATCAACAAATAGAGCAAGAAAATCGAATTCAATCGAGCATTTACAGTCTCCAATATTCGAATTTCTGAAAATCCTAATTTTGAGCGAACAAAGAAAAGAACAGAGCCGTCATTTTCAACAAAAAGGGAACGGGCCAAATGAATTGAAAAGGGGGCGATCCAAATAAAATAAAAAGGGAACGGGCCAAATAAAATAAAGGAGAGAGTGTTTTCGGGCTAAGATTTTTATTTAAAACCCGCATAACTCTAATGAATTTTTGAAAAGAATTTCAACACGATTCAGAACTCCCAACAACAATTAGCCAGAAGAATTAATCGTCTAATGACGATAATTAATTGGTGTGAAACCCCAGGTTGTTACAGACTCCTCTTCTTATAAAAATTGCATCCCCGTAATTTTCATAATTAAAGTCGTCGATAACAATTATTTTTCTAACATAAACTGGTTAAGCTAGAAAAATAAAGGTCAAGAATACAAATGCCAAGGAAATCTTTTAATTTCATAAAAGAAATTCACAAATTCTCAACAAAATCTAATTATCAAATAGATAATCAGAAAACAGAAAAATGAATAAATACAATTATCAGCAATATTTAATTATCAATTAGATAGTTAGAATACAGAAATCACAAAATAACAATATCTAATTATCGATACGATAATTAGAAAACAGCAAAATCTAGTTATCAAGGATAATTAGAAAACACAAATCACAAATCGCAAAACCGCAATTATCTAGTTATCCAACAGATAATTAGAAAACACGAACTTCATAATCAGCAAAATCTAACTATCAACAAAGATAATTAGAAAACAGCAATTCAATATAATCAACATAATCTAGAATCAATTAGAGACTAGAAAATCTCATAATAAGCAAAATTAGCAAATATCTAATTATCAAAAACGATAATCAGAAAACAACAAATATCTAATTATCAAAAACGATAAGCAGAAAACAACAAATATCGAATTATCAAAAACGATAATCAGAAACGACAAATATCTAATTATCAAAAACAATAATCAGAAAACAACAAGTATCCAATTATCAAAAACGATAATCAGAAACAACAAATATCTAATTATCAAAAACGATAATCAGAAAACAACAAATATCTAATTATCAAAATGATAATCATAAAACATCAGATATCTAATTATCAAAAACGATAATCAGAAAACAATAAATATCTAATTATCAAAAACGATAATCAGAAACGACAAATATCTAATTATCAAAAATGATAATCAGAAAACAACAAATATCCAATTATCAAAAATGATAATCAGAAACAACAAATATCTAATTATCAAAAACGATAATCAGAAAACAACAAATATCTAATTATCAACAAAGATAATTAGAATTCAAATCAGCAAATATATAAATATCAACAAAGATAATTAGAAAACACAAATATCTAATTATCAACAAAGATAATTAGAACTCAAATCAACAAATATCTAATTACCAACAAAGATAATTAGAACTCAAATCAACAAATATCTAATTACCAACAAAGATAATTAGAACTCAAATCAACAAATATCTAATTACCTGCAGATAATTAGAAACAACAAATATCTAGAAATCAATTATGATGACTAGAAAATCAACATAAAAGGTGGATCGATCCCAACAAATGGCGAGTTTTACCTACGCCGTACGTGCATCAATATATGGCCGAAGCCTACCAAGAACTGTCATCATAATTTTGGCGCCCAACAAATGACCCGAAGGTCCAACAAATGACCCGAAGATCTAGTACTGGTATTTGACCCGAAGGTCCAACATAGTGGCTCGAAAGCCAAATAAAATCATCAAAATCATCAAACAGCAGATGTTTCAATTAACAAGTCCGAAATTAACCGAAATAGTAAAAGCGTGGTTCCATACTCCGCACTTTTGCTAAATCGTTTAAATCTCTTCATCGTTTTCTTGAAAGTGCAAAATCGTGTATTTTAAATAAATAACATTTTACGTTCTCAAACGAACAAGTCCAGAATTAAGCGAATCAGTAAAAGCGAGGGTTCATAGTCCTCAATTTTGCTGAAGCGTTTAAATCGCTTCCTCATTCTTTCGAAAGCGCAACTGTAAAATTTTTGAAAACAATTTTTATTTTAAATCGATTTGAATACCCGTGATTAAAATAACAACATCTGTAGCAATTTCGACAAAGAAATCGCGCTTCTCAAAACACCGTAAAAACGGTTATCAAATCAGCATTGCGGGACAACCGCTTGAAAATTCACTTTAAATTTGACGGTTACTAAAGTCAAAGCAACAGTAATTTTTATACGTCAAAATCTCATTAAATTAATTCGCACCAAAATATAATACCGGTGTAAAAATCCCGTTATAAAAATAACGGCAACTAAATACATTTTAAAACCAAACACCGGTTCAACGTAAAATTAATGCAGTAACGTGCAACTCATATTTGCACGTACACTACAAGATGAACAAAGAAATCATTCGATTATATCTTCAATGAAGATAAACCAAAAATCTCAACAAAATCACATAACTGCAATCACATCGGATCCTCAAATCGGATTCGAAATTTTCAAAGAAAATAAAATAAGCACATCTATGTAACAACACAATGAATTTTATTTCATTTTCATATTTTGATTTTTATATCAAAAGAGTTATCAACTGTACTCAGCGAAGGCAGTCTCACTGTTTCCGCTGCGCACTCTGATAAACAGAATACAAATCAATCAATCATCAAAATGCAATTTCACTTTTATTTTTAAATAAAGATATTTAAAAATTTCATCATAACTTCAAAACTATAGTTTTGACTCAAGGCACAAATAAAAACATCAACAAATAGTTGTAACACATGTTTCATCTAAGTTATGTTCTATATTATGTCCATAAACCCCTCGCTTTGATACCAACTGTGACGCCCCACCTCTATGCTCACAATAACAAAGAGTATTAAAAGGAAATACTGTCTGTTATTGCGAAGAATAAGGCTGGATAGGAGCATCCATCTGTAGTTAGGCCTTACACTAGTATTGGTTACCTCGATAGGAGTGGTATATATATTTATTTTTCTTTCATCTCTTTGTTTATTTACTCCCATCGACATATACAATTCCAGTATAAAACGAACTACAATAGTTCATAATAGTTTAGGACACATATATAATAATAACACAGATAAGCTAAACACAGAACACGGATAATATCAAATCTCATATATATATATATATATATATATATATATATATATATATATATAACTGAAGTTAGTAACAATACAAGTGATACAATTACAACTGTCGATACTGGAAGTTACATATACAAGTACATTATTGTAAATAATATACATGAATACATATCATCCTATAAAATGAAAACGACTACTCCAAAAGATATAAAGAGACTTCATAGCTCAATCAGCATCCCAAAGCGAGATATCAATAGCCTGTAATAACTTGGTCTGACCCAAGTATTAATTCAAAAGAAAATAGTACGCAGGTCAGTCTAATTCAAACTCAGTTATTAATGCACGAAAGCAGTAATAATTAAATAATCAAATAGACGACAGTCATAATAAATCTCACCTATCCAATCTTTCAATAAGAGAATTGGATAACGGTAGATATAACACGTAACAGCATTAAACGGAAAATCAGCAAATTCAAATCATCAACAAAGATAAATAAAACGATTATCAATGAAGATAATTTAGAAAACAACAGAATTGCTTAAACAGCAATTAACTGCAAGTGGCGAAAGCAAAACCCAAGCCAGTGAACAGCATAAACAACAGAATCTAATTATCGATACGATAATTTGAAAACACATAATCTAATTATCTAGTAGATAATTAGATAGCAACAAAATAATCAAATTCAACCAAATCAAAATACAATTTCAAAATATTGAATTGAACACACGAAACAATTCAAGCAATTGAAATATCAATTGAAAAGTCAATTCTATTTGGCTGCAGTATACGCTGACGTGCACTACCTCGCCACTACAGCAAATGATGTCATCACAACCTAAATATTAACAGCAGTCGAGACTACAATGTATGCAGAGGTACAAAAACAGAAATGCACACAAGCATACATGAATGCACAACGAAAATTTACAAACGAGCATAAGGTCAAACCCGAGCTTTAAAGTTGGATTCAACACAGGTGTAATTCGAAAAGCAAACAAAATGCAAAGGTCAATTCACTGCTATCATGACTCAACACAATGCAACGTGACAATACAGTCTCAAGTGAAAGCAAGACTCGTATATGCAGCCTCGACCAAAATCAAAATAAACCAAACTCAAAGAAACAAGACTCAACATGTATATGAATGGCCTCAACATCAAAGAAAGAGATACCAAAATGGAAGGAGTATTACTGCAACATGCACCAGTGATACATGTTAACAGCAACTACAGAATGATAGCAACCAAAACTGTTGCAACATGATAAAATCAAAGCCATGGAAAAATGCAAACTATCTTACATATACTCAAGCAAACTCAAGTAAACAAAGTAGTTCATGCTTGAAGCTATCAAGTGAACAAAGTATAAACTCAAATGAGTGAGTGTACTAGAGATAAGGCAACACAACAACAAAGGCTAGGCAGCAATAATTCATGAAACAAAAGTGCTAACTGACTCAAATATCACTGCCACTGCCTCAATAGTGCTAGTGCAACAGGGAAGGCAAGTGCACCAAAGACCAACATATAAAACACTGGCAAAATCGATGACCCAACAAATGCACCCGACTTCCAAATATGAACAGTAAGCTAATAACAACACAATGCAAATGGACTCATATGGAACAAGAAACCAGTGAACAATGAAGTACAATTTGAGTTAATATCAAATTGCAGCCGACGGCTTTAGTTCAATATGCAATGAAGATCACAATTCTCAAGTCTACAAAGTAAACGTGAATACACATATATCATGAAACAACAATTATAAAATGGGTACAAGTCGAGATGCTACAAACATGAACATGTATGTGCAGTCAAGCCTACAGAAGCAGTTCGAATCGAAACAGTGCCAAACCCAAAATATCTTCATATAATCGACATAATCAATTCAAGTGACCAAAGTCAACAGAAATGGAAATCGTGGTGGTCACGAACGAAATCAATATCGTCAAACCAAAAATCGAAACAGAGATGACAAAGAAAAACAAACAGTTCAAAATCAACGTCAAAACAAAATCGAACTGCCGAAGCATAATACTAAGGTCGAATTATAAGATGTGAGTGAAAAATCTCTCACTTAGTTTCGAAGAACACAGATCCAATCGCAGCCGAAATCCCCCCGTATCGAAGCAGAAACGAACTCAATCAAGTGGCCGAAATCATCTCAAGAGACGATCAACAAATAGAGTAAGAAAATCGAATTCAGCCGAGCATTTACAGTCGCCAATCTTCGAATTTCTGAAAACCCTAATTTTGATCGAACAAAGAAAAGAACAGAGCCGCCATTTTTCAACAAAAAGGGAACGGGCTGAATAAATTGAAAAGGGGATGATCCAAATTAAAATAAAAAGGGAACGGGCCAAATAAAATAAATGAGAGAGTGTTTTCGGGCCAAGATTTTTATTTAAAGCCCGCATAACTCTAACGAATTTTTGAACTGAATTTCAACCCGATTCAAAACACCCAACAGCAATTAGCCAGTAGAATTAATCATCTAACGACAACAATTAATTGGTGTGAAACCCCGGGTTGTTACATAGACAATGAAGTGAGCTACAAATCCAAAGCAACGCTGGATGGACAAGATTTGATGCAGAAAATAGTCACGACGGACAAGGCTGATAATGGAAAATCAAAGAGAATGATTGAATCAGTTGATATAAATTGAACTAAATATATATGAAAACAATATTTAGTTTAAAACAAATAAATAAAATTTATCATCATATATACATAAGATTTGAAATAAATACTTGTATATTATATTAATCCATATTTCAAACCCATATCCAAACACCATCTAAAATTTAAATCTTTATAAAAGTAACTTTTTATTTATATTATATTAAAATCAATATTCATTTAATATCATATATATTCTTTCAAAATGTAACAGCAACGCATGCATGAATTTATATACACTTATCTTTATACATAACAAACATGCAGACTACAAATATTAAATGCAGACCTTAAATAAACACTTAGAACATATATACATATGGACCACATGCTAAATTCAGTATTGCGTAAATATATATTAAACTCTTTTAGAGCCGCAGATAAATAAGGCATAAAATAATTTATTCTGACATATAACAGCACATGCTTTTAAAATGAGAACATCTCAAAATATAACAGCTTAAAACAAGGCACAAATGAAAAGTAGCTAACCAACCTTTATATAAAATTTTACTGCTCATAAAATCAAGTATTGGTACCTATCATCTCACCATCTTATATGCACCCAGGTAGTAACTTTTACAAACCAACATTTCCACTAGATAAAATGTAATACACTATACTGTATAATACAACCCTTTATTATAACCATTAGATTAGCTATAAGAAATGCACATACAACTTTCCTTTGCAAAATAACAGACTGAACAAACGTCATCATTATAACAATTACTTACATAACTTATGTATTAAACAGTTCAACCGAAGATACATATATGTGTTAAGACCCAACCATATAGACATATAGCTGCAACCTTTTTAGTATATATTATTACATACAGCAGCTTAAAACTTGCACCACTATTCATAAGATATTGCATGTGAAATTTATAAACATACATATATACAAAGTTATAAATCTTACACTTCTTATATATATTGATTTTCGTTGTGTTAAACTTACAAATATAAACTGTAGATAATTTACTTATATAAACCGCCTTTTAAATAAACCAAAGTTTAGTCTGAACAAACATATATAAATTTCGAAAATATCTCCTGTTACAAAATATAGCTTTGATAAAACTGAGAAAAAATATATAGAACATATATAACTTACGATATGTGCACAAAGGAGGCCTGAGCTCGGCTACAGGCGGTACTCTAGAGGGACGATGACAGACAAGGAGCCAGTGGAAACGGTTCGAAGTGGTGACAAGGCGAGGTGGATCTGGGTGGGGGCAGATTCGGTTCAAGCGGAGCAATGGACTAGGATTTGCGAATTGGGTCGGTTTCCAAGAGTGGGAAGGAGAGAAGGAGGTGAAGGTTGCATGTTAGGAGGGCAGAGGGGATGGTTGGAGAGAGAGAGAGCGGGCAGAGGAGAGAGAGAGCGCGAGGCGAAGGAGAGCGATATGTCTAGGTGGTGATGGGTTTCGGCAAGCACAAGTGACGTGAAGAAGAAAGGAAAATGGAAGTAGCCATTACAAAAATATGGAATTGAAAGTGAAAGAGGAACTGTATTGTATAAAGTAAAAGAGTGGACAGAGGGTGTCAGCAGTTTAAAAATCAACGATAGGATATCGAAAGTCACAAAATAGCAATTACAATTGCAAACAGCTGGAATAATTAAAGGCAATAACTATTTGTTTCGGCAGCAAGTTTCTAATCTGAAAACGCAAAGGAAGAATAACGGCCGTAATTTATGGTACCGTTACGCGAATAGTTTATAATTTCCATCACTTATCGGAACTTAAATACACAAATAAATATATTGCAAAGATCAGCATGATGAGACGATCAAAATGGTATACAGATATCAGTGGTATGATTAACCTATCAAAAGTCGATAATCGGTACCAAAAATGTTGTTATTTTGCCAGAATTAAGATAATCAGAGCAATAGAAGTCCAAATTTTGAAAAACGAAAGATGACGTCCCACTCAGAAGAGGATTTGAAAATTTTCTGTAGAAAAATATTCAAGTTTAGAAATAAATTTATTATCATCAATTATTAACTGGTTCAAATTGAAACAAAATTTCACAAGAAAATAAACTTCAATATTACCAGAAGAAAATTTACCAGTTGCTATGTTTAAATAGACGTATTCCAATTAATAATTTTTTATTTTCAAATTCTATTATTTAAAATTAATCAAAATTTCAATTAAATACGATATGATTTTATTTAAAATTTACGGGTCGTTATAGATTGTATTCCAAGTTGGATGAAAGTAGCTGCTATCGTTTACCACCAATCCGGAGTGTAAACAGTAGAATCCTACATTGGCTTTGCCTTGCATGCCTTGTCACATGCCTTATCATGCCCATTACGAGTTTAGTTTGTACCATACCTATGAAGTGCTCCCTGAGTATCCCACCAGTTTGGTGGGGCTTATAGTATCTGTATAAACTATGGGAATATATGAAAATGTGGTAAGGGGGGTAAGAGTAACGCCTTAATGCTATTTTAATATTTTCTTTAATGTAGACACTATTATAGTAGTGTGTTGTACTATGTTTGTAGATAGTTTAACGGATCCTTAGGAGATGGAATCCTAAACATCTCTTAAGTTATTGCACTCACGTTAACACTGGATAGGAGATGTAAACCCCCATAAACAAGTCTGAATTCGTTACATTTGGTATCAGAGCTTTGGTTTAGCAATAACCTTAGCTTTGTGGGGTTTGACTCATTAAAGACAGAGTAGTAATACCCTAGAATGAGTTGTTTGAGCATATACATATGAGAGAGCGTATTTTTTAGTGTTATAAAAATGTTTTTATATTGTGTTAATTTGTTTGGTTTAGTATTTATAAATTCGGGTTGGTACATAGGATGCTATGGCATCGATAGGGATTTATAAACACTTAATATGGTAAACTAACACAATATTGTTTTGAAATACGGGTAGATGAAATAATTTTACCTAATATTATATTTTGTATATAAAAGAATAATTTTGTAGATGATATAGTTGGATGGGATATTTTTGTTTGTTTGAAAGTGAAACTTTATAAATATTAGTTGCAAAATAGGATTTACAAATAAAGTCAATACGAATTAGGAATTTGAGAACTTAAGTTCTGGGTTTTTGAAATTTGCTTTTTTTTCAAAAGATTTTGAAATATAATATTAGTATTATTTAGAAGTATTTTTAGACATAAATATTTCAATGTAACTTGAAAGAAATGTTTTAAAAGGAATTTTAAAGGGAAATTAGTTCTGTACTCTCCTTTTTTTCGCTAGAAAATAATTTTGGTGATGACTGCGCATATCATCGACGTTCATTTTCGAGTTTCAAAGTGGGAAGACCACTGTAGTAGTTTTACTGCAGATTTGTTTTGATAACAAATCTTGATTTTTAATTTCTAAATATAATTGATATATATATATATATATATAAAAATAAATAAGATATGAGTATGTATATTATTTCAAAGTGATTTAAATGAATTCGGAATTTGAATTCTTAAGTTTCTGTTAAATTAATGATTTCAGTTTAGAAATAAAGTGAAATTTTAATAGTTGGGAACTTCTAAAATGAAAATAAGAAATTAGATGCTAAGTGATTTATGATATATATATATATATATATATATATATAAGAAATTGGAAATTTGTAACTTGAAAATCAAAAGATATGAAAACTTAAAAGATGTAATTATTGAACATTTTGTTAACTTAATAAATAAGATAAACTTATGTAACATTCAAGTTGGAGATTCTGTATTTCTTAAAGTATCTCCGATGCGGGGTGTATTGAGATTCGGGAAAACTGGAAGAATAGCACAGCGTTATATTGGTCATTTTCCTATTCTGGAAAGGATTGGTCCTCTAGCATATCGAGTGCAGTTACCCAGCTGGTTGTCTGACGTACATGATGTGTTCCACATTTCTAATCTTTGGAAATATGTGCACGATCCAGAAGATATTATTGAAGAAGCTGCTCAGCAGGATCTAGAGATCACTCCTAACTTGGCAGTTAAAAGAGAGCCGATAAAAATTGTAGATCGTGATGAGAAGCGATTAAGAAATAAGATTGTGAAGCTGCTCAAAGTTCAATGGAGTGGCAATCCAAAGGACTGTACTTGGGAGACTGAAGATAATATGAAGAAATCATATCCCAATTGCAGAATAGACATCTCGGCTAAAATTATAAGTCATTTCCTTATTTCCGAATTCGTCTATTCTTTGTTTGCGTTTCTCTCTCTCTCAATTTCGAGGACGAAATTTTCTTAAGGAGGGGATATTGTAACATCCCGAAAATTTTGAATTTAAAAATTTGGTAATTTATTGGAACTTTTAAATTTAAATTTGAGAATTTCAAAAGAAATAAAATCACATAGTTATTTAATGTTAATAACTAAAACAACTTTTCTTTTTAACAAAGTAAAATAAGAAATTGTCTTAAAACCATTAAATGAAATATGGGTTATAAATTTAAATATTGATAGATGAGTTTTTAATAGAAATAAAATTGTTAATGTAAGTTATGATAAAATTTTAAAATTTAAGTCACCTAATTATAATCTAACATTTGGCAAATAAACAAATAAACAAATAAACGAATAAACAAGAAAACAAAGGAACCATACACTTTCATTTAGCAAGTAAACCAAGATAACAAAAGAGTATGAAGAAATATAAAAACCATAAAAGAAAAATAAAATAAAAATAATAAAATAAAACAACACACTTTCATTTTAGCAAAGTCAACAAACAAGTTGCATAGGAAGTGAATTAACAAAAATAAAAATATATATGTAAACTATACATATAAAAGAAAATCTAAAATAACATTACCTGTAAGTATACAAGGAGGCAAAGGAGCATTGCATACATGCTTCCATTTAATGCTTCATTTAATGCCATTTACTCTAGTAACATCAAGTAGACATCAACTGTAAATACATGCTTCATTAAATGCTCTCAATACACCCATACATAAGTAGAACTAAAAAGAAAAAAATATATTGTTTCAGCATAACACAAGGAACCTGCACCTCTTTATATATATACATGAACATAGTCTCAGTTCATTCGTTCAACAAATATTAACCGAGATCAGAAAATAAAAGAAAAGAAAACATCACTTTTCATTCAAAGTTCAAAACAATTTACTGAAAAAAGAAAGAAAGAAGAGAAGATTCAACCTGCAGTTTAAAAAAATCAATAAATTCTCTGTTTTTATATTTTCCAGGTGAGTAAACATGATTTTGTAAAGGATATTAAGTTTATTTAAAACAGTTTAAACTTCAATTATAACTGCTTTGTTCATATTTCAGTATGATAATACCCCAGTGATGCTCTGTGTTCTCTGTAAACATTCATGCAGGGATTACATTTTTTTTTAAACTGAAGTCTATTTGCTTTAATCACTAACAAGCTTTGGTTTTTCAAATAAATCAAGTTTTTTAATCCAAGAAACAAGGTTTTGCAAAGTTTATTTAAATATGCAGTGGATTATCACCACTGTAACTTCGGTTTACAGGTATTCCACTATTATTGATAAAAATAAATTGTTGTAAAATATTAATTCGAGAATATTTATTGAATCGATACTGCAAAGCATGAATTTTAAAACAAAAATTTGGATTTTTAGTTTTGTATTCTCAGAACAATTTGTATATGAACAAAATTTTCATTTTTTCGAATTTCAGACAATCGAATAAATAGAAAATCCTAAAATTTGGTTTGAAGCATGCTGAAACATTAAGGATCTCAGGAAAATTATCAATTAACTTTTCTATTGCGTGAGATTTGGATTCGATGTCACATTAGGGCTTTAGTTCCATTTTTTTCGAGTTCTGTAAAATTTTGATGGCGCCCTCTTGAGTTGATCGAGCTCCACGAGGACTTGGGGAAGGATGGCTTGGGGTATTGTCGTGCTTGGGCCGGAGTTTCATGGCGACAGGTGGTTGTCGTTGGGGAGGCCGAGGTGATTGGGGTTGATGCATTCGTATAGTTGGCGCACGCTACAGGCAAATTTTGATTTTGACAATTTCGTGAAGAATTAAGTTTCGATCTCGTATGTAGGGATGCATCGTGGTTTGCCGGCGATCGAAATGGCCACCGGAGTGACGCCGTGATGATGTGCATGTGCACAGCGTTCGTATGGGAACAGGAAGTTTTCGCGTGTGCTTGGCTTCGGGAGAGACTCAAAAAATTTCATGTAATGCTTCGGGTTTGTGTTCGTATTCGAGCGAGTTCTCCCTGACGCTATTTTATTTAGCTACAGTTTTTAATTTACTAGAGGAAAAAAAATAAAGAAAAAATAAAGGAAGGAGATGAAACAGGGAATGGGGAAGAAAGGGTAGGGACGCGGGGAATTTCTGGAAACACTCGAGTTTGGCTCGAGTAATTCTCGTGTTAATTTAGGCTTGCTTTTATAATGGGCTAAGCCCAAACAAATTTTCAAGTTAAAAATGCTAAGTAAATTTTGTATTTGCAATGCAACCAAGATTACTTATGTTAAGTTCAAACTTACTATAAGTTTAAACCATTTAATAATGTTTTAAAATTTAAATTAACCCTTCTTTTAAATAATAAAATCTAAAATAAGGATTGGAATAAAATTACATTAGCACTTTTAAAAGCGACGATAAAATTGATTTTTTTAAGCAAAGTAGATTTTCAAATGATAATTAAGGTAAACAATTTATATTAATAGTTTTTTTGAAAATAAATTTAGAATGATTTAAAATTTGTAATTAAAACTGATTTAATAAACAATTAAGTGTTCAAATTAAATTGTCAATTAAGAATTTGTTTTTCAGATAAATTAAAGTCGATAAATCAAAAGTTGGTGGTTAATTTAAATAACTAATTTCCAAATAATAAAACGAGTTAATCAAGATTTAAATTATTTATCCAAATTCTTATCATTGATTTAAAATAATTTAGTGGTAAATTTATTTAAACCACATTTGAAAATGATTAACTATCGCTGTGCACTATATTGATATTTCTGTTTTGAGTGTGATACTGTGTGATATAAATTGCCATGTACTGTACTGTGATTGTGATTCGTTCTGTATTTATGTGAAAACCTGTTGCTCGTAAAATGCCATTTAAACTTCGATGCGACAGGGAATCGGATTTCAGTTGGTTATCCGAAACCCACATAGAACCTGTGAATATTTGTGAATGACGTCCACATGTTTTAAAATTTGACACTCACTATTCGGCTTAGCCGGGAAAGGACCTTTGTGTCGTATAACCCATTTCGAATATGTGATTCGACGTTATGGATAGCATTTGAAGACCGGTGTTGAAGACCGGGTATTTGCGAGAGTGATAGGATGACTTGTCGATTGACTCTGCACCGAGTTGCTCCGGTATAGAGTTCTCCATATGTGATGGGGAATCCGATCAGGATTGTGGATATCCGGATTGTAAGGACTTCTTTGGAAATGCCTTCGGTTCTGTTCGAACCCAGAACAGACTTGTATGGATTGTGTGTCTGACATTACAAATTGAGATATAAAGCATATTTCTTTCAAATATATTTCTGTTGGTGGAGGAGAATTTATTCTCTTAGCTTAACACCCTTCTCTGAGACGTACGAGCTAAGAGGTTATGTAGTTGAAGGTTATCAGCGATATATTCCCATCTTGGTAATGTGGCATGCTGAGTGTTGCTGATCGTTTGTTGATCGAAGCATGGCTTTGTGAAAAGTGTGGCTTTGTGGACGAGACTTCGTCGAGCCTCACACCCCGGAATGGTCGAAACAGGAATGATGCAGCAAGGTTATTGGGGGTAGCACCCCTTAGGGTATGTGCATTTCCTTCTGGATAGAAGTGGTATCATAGTATGGAGCCCAGATACTTAACTTATGTTGATATCGCAGATATATATATATATATTACTTTGTGATTTGTTGCTGGGGCCCCGGTTAAAGGTTGGTTACAACCGGGAGATGACATACTCGTGTCAGTAGTTACCCAGTTAGGGGTAACCTGGCCTTGTGTTGGCAGAGATCCGGTTTGGTTCTCGGGAACGTCCTTCCAGAGGCGTTCTCATGTGGCAATGGGAAGTTCCTTGGCCTGACCATTGTTGGAAATCCAATTCCCAATACGAAACCCTGTACGGTTTTAGTTGTAGAACCTGCCATCTAATATGGTAGCTATAGTAGGCATAGTATAATGGTACCTATGCTGGCTAAGATTAATATTCTACTTTTGAAATGTTTTCCTCACTATGCACTAGTAATAATATCAAAGAATTTCTTTTCTCGTACCAAGCATATTTTACTATCATAAGAAGAAATCTCCTCCAATTCTGCGTTTGCATTGTGTGTGTGGCGGGAGATCTTATGGTAGTTCCATTTTTAAAAGCATTTCGAAAATTCTTTTATAAACCTAGTTTCTTTAAAGTAACTGTTGTTTTTGTTTACTCATACCAGTCCCATGACTGATCCGGAGTTTATTGTTTTCTTTCCTAAACTCTAGGTGCCTATTATTTCCACACGGGCAGCCTAGTAGCAGGTTTTTGTATTTTGGAGGAACAATATTTTGGAGCTTTTATCTTGGTGATATCTTAGGAGCTTTTGGAGATTTTCAGGTGTTTAGCTTTTGGGAGTTCGTTATCATCTCTCTCATTTGAGAACTTTTTGGATATATGATCACTGTTGTATTGTCATGTTGTTGTATTTGAAGTTGTGGTGTATGTATTATATACTCTGTTGTAGTATGGATATTATGTTGATGTTGTAACTGTGATGATATTTATGATATTGATTCTGTTCCACTGTTTTATATTCATCTAATTGTTGTTATAAGCTCCGGCGATGCGAATTTGATGTCGTTTTATCGGACATCGAGTTTGGGTCGTCACAAGTGGTATCAAAGCTTCTGGTTGAGTAAGAACTTTAGCTACGGAGTATAACACATTAGACGGATCATTAGAGATAGGGTGAAGTATACCTTAGAATGAGTATAACCAAGACTGAAACTTTAAATTTTCTTAGTCTATTTCTTTTTGCTGCTGATATTCCTTAAGATATCTCGTCTATATATCTAAATCAATTTTCTTACTAATCTTAGATAGTGAAAATGAGTGGACGCAGAGGAAGAGCTAGGGGTCAAGGGAATGCCGCAGCGCCTAATCAAATTCCCCCAGCCGCAGAAGCAGTAATAGATATTCAGCAGCAGCCGGACTTGGCTGATTTATATAAGAAGTTCGAAAAGCTTGGTGGCAAACCGTTCATCGGCAAGGAGTCAATTATTGAGGCTCAAGCTTGGGTAAGATCGTGTGAGAAGATTTTTAAAGGGCTAAAACTGCAGGACGAGCAGAAGAGACTTATAGCTTCTTGGCAACTCCAAGGAGAAGCTTCAGCTTGGTGGAAACCATCATTATAGATGAACCCGAGGAAGAATTTACTTGGGATCGTTTTAAGGAACTGTTTGAGAAACGTTACATGCCGTCGGCGGAAATTTCCAGAATGTATCAAGAATTTCTAGATTTGAAACAAGGAAGTTTGTCGTTTGAAGAATACTTAAATAAATTCAGCGAACTATCTCGGTTTGGTCCGGAATTGTTAAACACGCCTCTTAAGAAAAATGAAAGGTTTATCCGTGGAATGAACCAGAAATATCATGAAAGAATGACGGGCCACGTTAAGGAATCTTTTTCAGATTTAGTAGATATGGGGTATAGATACGCTACCCTTGATGTACAAGAAGCCCCGGTAGAGAGAGGAAATTCAGGTAGTCAAAATTGGAAGAAGCAAAAATTTGGAGGCAAGAAACCTTGGCAAGGCAACGAGAAGGAGAGCATTCAGGGAAGCACCGCAGAAAATGTCACTTGTTACAACTACAAAGAGGAGGGCCATTATTCAAATAACTGCCCAAAACCGAAGAAGCAAGCTAAAGAATGCTACAATTGTCACAAGCCGGGACATGTTGTTAAAGATTGCCCAGTGATGAAGCCAGTGCAGGTGGCAAAAGTTTATACGATAAAGAAGGACCCCTCATCTTCAAAAACTGATAAAGGGAAAAGTGTTTTGGAAGGTAACCTTACTATTTGTAGTAGAACTGTTAGAGTTTTATTTCACACAGGAGCTTCACATAGCTTTATCTCTTAACAAACCGTAAATGAATTAGGACTTGAAACTAAATTTGTTAACGATCCTATTTGCGTGAAAAATCCGGTTGGAGGTCCAGCAAATCTTTGTTCATATTGTAAGAGAGTTCCTATTTCATATGCTAGCTATCGATTTCCTATCAACCTTTTTGTCCTCGAACTTAATGAATTTGAAATCTTACTCGGTATGAACTGGTTATCGAGATACGAAGCTATATTGGATTGTAATAATCGGACAGTTTTAGTCCAAATGAACCTTGGAAATTTTATCGAAATCTCTTGTGAGGATCCAAATCCAAGAAGAGATAGATTGATGTATACCTTGGGATATCTTGAACCCACTTTGCAATCTATACCTGTTGTTCGGGATTTTTCCGACGTATTTGAAGAAGTGAAATCTTTACCTCCTCACCGAGAAATAGAATTCCGAATTGATCTTGTACCTAATGCTCGTCCTGTTGTTCATGCAAGTCGCAGGATGGCACCCAGGGAAAAGATTGAATTGGTTCATCAAACCGATGAACTACGAGCAAAAGGATTAATTCGACCCAGTGTTTCTGAATGGGGCTCAGCCATCGTATTTGTTGCTAAATCAGACGGATCTTTGAGATTGTGTGTAGATTACCGCGATCTAAATAAACAAATTCTCAAGAATAAATTTCCACTGCCCAGAATTGATGATTTATTTGATCAGTTGCACGACACTCGTTTCTTTTCAAAAATGGATCTAGCCCAAGGATTCCATCAACTACGAATCGCCGAAGATTGTGTCTATTTGACCGCTTTCAGAGGTCCTGATATGTTCTACGAATGGTTAGTCATGCCTTTCGGGCTAACCAATGCTCCAGCATACTTCGTAGATCTTATGACTCGTGTGTTTCGGGAAGTTTTGAATAAATTTGTGCTCGTATTCATTGATGATATTTTGATCTATTCCAAGACTAAAGAAGAGCATGCCGAACATCTTAAAATCGTATTGGAAATATTGAGGAGAAATGTTCTATATGCAAAATTTTCCAAATGCCACTTCTGGGTCAATGAAGTCAAATTCCGTGGCCATATTGTTAATGAAGAAGGAATTTCGGTAGATCCTAACAAAATTTCCGCTATTCTTGATTGGAAACAACCCACTACTCCAAAAGAAGTTCGAAGCATTTTGGGTTTAGCAGGTATTACCGGAAATTCGTTCAAGATTTTTCTAAGTTGGCTAGTCCGCTGACTAAGCTAACAATGAAAAATGCAAAGTTCATCTGGACTTCAGAATGTGAAGAAGTTTTTCAGGAGTTGAAAAAGAGATTGACCACTGATCCTGTTCTCACTATTGTTAATGGGAACCAAGGCTTATCTGTCTATACTGATGCATGTGGTGATGGGGTAGGTGCAGTATTAATGCAAAATGGAAAGGTAGTTGCCTACGCGAGTAGACAATTACGTCCACATGAGAAGAACTACCCGACGCACGATTTGGAACTTTTGGCAGTTGTTTTCGCCTTAAAAATATGGCGACATTATCTTCTGGGTGAAAAATTCGAATTATTCACCGACCATAAATCCTTGAAATATCTTTTCACCCAGAAGGATCTGAATTTGCGACAACAACGTCGGTTGGAATTTCTGGCCTCGTATGACCTAGATATTTTGTATATGCCGGGAAAAGCCAATGTTGTTGCAAATGCCTTAAGTAGGAAACATGCTATTCTTGCTCATCTGGTTATCACTCCTACTCTTCTTGAGAA
The DNA here is from genome assembly GCA_030765085.1 of Allium cepa. NCBI lineage: Eukaryota > Viridiplantae > Streptophyta > Magnoliopsida > Asparagales > Amaryllidaceae > Allium > Allium cepa. The sequence continues at coordinate 714,543,579 of CM060943.1, read as the reverse complement.
AATTGCTAGTAAGAAAAATGAAGACAAATTTCTTCAAGGTATTTATGGGAAAATTCTTCGAGGCGAAGATACAAGTTTTGAAACCAATCATAGTGGAGTTATTAGGTTGAAAGGCAAGATTTGTGTTCCAGACTTCCCTGATCTGAAACGTGAAATTTTAGACGAATGTCATAAATCAAAACTCGGTATCCATCCTGGAGTCAACAAAATGTATCGAGATATTAAAAGAACATTCTGGTGGAAAACGATGAAGAGAGACATATCTATTTATGTGAGTCGCTGTGCTACTTGTCAGCAAATTAAGAGCGACCAAAAGAAAGTGGCCGGTTTACTTCAACCTTTGGAAGTACCGAAATGGAAGTGGGATCAGGTATCGATGGATTTCATCGATGGATTGCCACGAACCAAGAAAGGCAATGAAGCGATTTGGGTTATTGTGGATCGTCTAACCAAAACTACTCACTTCATTGCAGTTAAATCCATTCGGACTGCGGCAAGTTTGGCATGTATATATAAAGGAAATTGTTCGCCTCCATGGTATTCCCAGCAGTATAGTGAGTGATCGTGACCCGATCTTCACTAGTAGATTTTGGGAGGCATTCCAAGATGCTTTGGGAACGAAATTAAATTTCAACACTGCTTATCATCCACAATCTGATGGGCAGACTGAGAGGGTCAACCGAATTCTAGAAGACCTATTGCGTGCTTGCGTTCATGATTTTGGTGGTTCTTGGGAGGACCATTTGCATCTGGTTGAATTCTCATATAATAACAGTTATCAGGTCAGTATAAAAATGGCTCCTTTCGAAGCTTTATATGGTCATCCGTGTCGATCACCTATATGCTGGATCGAATCAGGTGATAGACTTGTTCTTGGACCGGATATGATAAAAGAAGCCACTAAGAAGGTAGACTTTATTCGAAAGAAGTTATTAACTTCCCAAAGCCGTCAAAAGAGCTATTATGACCGCCGAAGGAGAAATTTGGAATTTCGAGTTGGAGATTCTGTATTTCTTAAAGTATCTCCGATGCAGGGTGTATTGAGATTCGGGAAAACTAGCACCGCGTTATATTGGTCCTTTTCCTATTCTGGAAAGGATTGGTCCTCTAGCATATCGAGTGCAGTTACCCAGTTGGTTGTCTGGCGTACATGATGTGTTCCACATTTCTAATCTTTGGAAATATGTGCACGATCCAGAAGATATTATTGAAGAAGCTGCTCAGCAGGATCTAGAGACCACTCCTAACTTGGCAGTTAAAAGAGAGCCGATAAAAATTGTAGATCGTGATGAGAAGCGATTAAGAAACAAGATTGTGAAGCTGGTCAAAGTTCAATGGAGTGGCGATCCAAAGGACTGTACTTGGGAGACTGAAGATAATATGAAGAAATCATATCCCAATTGTAGAATAGACATCTCGGCTTAAATTGTAAGTCATTTCCTTATTTCCGAATTCGTCTATTCTTTGTTTCCGTTTCTCTCTCTCTCTCTCAATTTCGAGGACGAAATTTTCTTAAGGAGGGGATATTGTAACATCCCGAAAATTTTGAATTTAAAAATTTGGTAATTTATTGGAACTTTTAAATTTAAATTTGAGAATTTCAAAAGAAATAAAATCACATAGTTATTTAATGTTAATAACTAAAACAACTTTTCTTTTTAACAAAGTAAAATAAGAAATTGTCTTAAAACCATTAAATGAAATATGGGTTATAAATTTAAATATTGATAGATGAGTTTTTAATAGAAATAAAATTGTTAATGTAAGTTATGATAAAATTTTAAAATTTAAGTCACCTAATTATAATCTAACATTTGGCAAATAAACGAATAAACAAGAAAACAAAGGAAACATGCACTTTCATTTAGCAAGTAAACCAAGATAACAAAAGAGTATGAAGAAATATAAAATCTGTAAAAGAAAAATAAAAATAATAAAATAAAACAAAACACTTTCATTTTAGCAAAGTCAACAAACAAGTTGCATAGGAAGTGAATTAACAAAAATAAAAATATATATGTAAACTATACACAAAAAAGAAAATCTAAAATAACATTACCTGTAAGTATACAAGGAGGCATAGGAGCATTGCATACATGCTTCCATTTAATGCTTCATTTAATGCCATTTACTCTAGTAACATCAAGTAAGACATCAACTATAAATACATGCTTCATTAAATGCTCTCAATACACCCATACACAAGTACAACTAAAAAGAAAAAAAAATATTATTTCAGCATAACACAAGGAACCTGCACCTCTTTATATATATATACATGAACATAGTCTCAGTTCATTCGTTTAACAAATATTAACTGAGATCAGAAAATAAAAGAAAAGAAAACATCACTTTTCATTCAAAGTTCAAAACAATTTACTGAAAAAAAGAAAGAAAGAAGAGAAGATTCAACCTGCAGTTTAAAAAAATCAATAAACTCTCCGTTTCTGTATTTGTCAGGTGAGTAAACATGATTTTGTAAAGGATATTAAGTTTATTTAAAACAGTTTAAACTTCAATTATAACTGCTTTGTTCATATTTCAGTATGATAATACCCCAGTGATGCTCTGTGTTCTCTGTAAACATTCATGCAGGGATTACATTTGTTTTTAAACTGAAGTCTATTTGCTTTAATCACTAACAAGCTTTGGTTTTTCAAATAAATCAAGTTGTTTAATCCAAGAAACAAGGTTTTGCAAAGTTTATTTAAATATGCAGTGGATTATCACCACTGTAACTTTGGTTTACAGGTATTCCACTATTATTGATAAAAATAAATTATTGTAAAATATTAATTCGAGAATATTTATTGAATCGATACTGCAAAGAATGAATTTTAAAAAAAAAATTGGATTTTTAGTTTTGTATTCTCAGAACAATTTGTATATGAACAAAATTTTCATTTTTTCGAATTTCAGACAATCGAATCAATAGAAAATCCTAAAATTTGGTTTGAAGCATGCTGAAACATTAAGGATCTCAGGAAAATTATCAATTAATTTTTCTATTGCGTGAGATTTGGATTCGAGGTCACATTAGGGTTTTAGTTCCATTTTTTTCGAGTTCTGTAAAATTTTGATGGCGCCCTCTTGAGTTGATCGAGCTCCACGAGGACTTGGGGAAGGATGGCTTGGGGTGTTGTCGTGCTTGGGCTGGAGTTTCATGGCAATAGGTGGTTGTCGTTGGGGAGGCCGAGGTGATTGGGGTTGATGCATTCGTATGGTTGGCGCACGCTACAGGCAAATTTCGATTTTGACAATTTCGTGAAGTATTAAGTTTCGATCTCGTATGTAGGGATGCATCGTGGTTTGCTGGCGATCGAAATGGCCACCGGAGTGACGCTGTGATGATGTGCACGTGCACAGCGTTCGTATGGGAACAGGAAGTTTTCGCGTGTGCTTGGCTTCGGGAGAGACTCGAAAAATTTCGTGTAATGCTTCGGGTTTGTGTTCGTATTCGAGCGAGTTCTCCCTGATGCTATTTTATTTAGCTACAGTTTTTAATTTACTAGAGGAAAAAAATAAAGAAAAAATAAAGGAAGAAGATGAAACAGGGAATGGTGAAGAAAGGGTAGGGACGCGGGGAATTTCTGGGAACACTCGAGTATGGCTCGAGTCATTCTCGTGTTAATTTAGGCTTGCTTTTATAATGGGCTAAGCCCAAACAAATTTTCAAGTTAAAAATGCTAAGTAAATATTTTATTTGCAATGCAACCAAGATTACTTATGTTAAGTTCAAACTTACTATAAGTTTAAACCATTTAATAAATTTTAAAATTTAAATTAACCCTTCTTTTAAATAATAAAATCTAAAATAAGGATTGGAATAAAATTACATTAGCACTTTTAAAAGCGACGATAAAATTGATTTTTTTTAAGCAAAGCGGATTTTCAAATGATAATTAGGTTAAACAATTTATATTAGTAGTTTTTTTTGAAAAGAAATTTAGAATGATTTAAAATTTGTAATTAAAATTGATTTAATAAACAATTAAGTGTTCAAATTAAATTGTGAATTAAGAATTTGTTTTTCAGATAAATTAAAGTCGACAAATCAAAAGTTAGTGGTTAATTTAAATAACTAATTTCGAAATAATAAAACGAATTAATCAAGATTTAAATTATTTATCCAAATTCTTATCATTGATTTAAAATAATTTAGTGGTAAATTTATTTAAACCACATTTGAAAATGATTAACTATCGCTGTGAACTATATTGAAATTTCTGTTCTGAGTGTGATACTGTGTGATATAAATTGCCATGTACTGTACTGTGATTGTGATTCGTTCTATATTGATGTGAAAACCCTGTTGCCCGTAAAACGGCATTTAAACTTCGATGCGACAGGGAATCGGATTTCAGTTGGTTATCCGAAACCCACATCGAACCTGTGAATATTTGTGAATGACGTCCACATGTTTTAAAATTTGACACTCACTATTCGGCTTAGCCGGGAAAGGACCTTTGTGTCGTATAACCCATTTCGAATATGTGATTCGACGTTATGGATAGCATTTGAAGACCGGTGTTGAAGACCGGGTATTTGCGAGAGCGATAGGATGATTTGTCGATTGACTCTGCACCGAGTTGCTCCGGTATAGAGTTCTCCATATGTGATGGGGAATCCGATCAGGATTGTGGATATCCGGATTGCAAGGACTTCTTTGGAAGTGCCTTCGGTTCTGTTCGAACCCAGAACAGAATTGTATGGATTGTGTGTCTGACATTACAAATTGAGATATAAAGCATATTTATTTCAAATATATTTCTGTTGGTGGCGGAGAATTTATTCTCTTAGCTTAACACCATTCTCTGAGACGTACGAGCTAAGAGGTTATGTAGTTGAAGGTTATCAGCGATATATTCCCATCTTGGTAATGTGGCATGCTGAGTGTTGCTGATCGTTTGTTGATCGAAGCATGGCTTTGTGAAAAGTGTAGCTTTGTGGACGAGACTTCGTCGAGCCTCACACCCCGGAATGGTTGAAACAGGAATGATGCAGCAAGGTTATTGGGGGTAGCACCCCTTAGTGTAACGACCCGTTGAATTTGATAATGTTAAATGAATTAAATTAATATAATTTCTAATCTAATTTAGAATAAAATAAAAGCCTTAATATTTTATTTGAGAAAATGTAGTAATTTGTTATAGTAATTGGAATTTAATGTAACAATTTAATTTTTATGACAATAGTTTTGGATAATGTAATTGTCACACTTTGTTAAAAGTTAATGTTAAGAAACCAATAAATGTTGAATTAGTGAATATTAATAAAATATTTACTAGAATGGGATTCATTTAATATTAAAATAAATAGTAGGATTGTTTCATTTGATGACCGTTGAATAAACCAATGCAATAAGTGTAGATAAATTTTTTTTATGAATATTGTTCAATAATGAATGTACTTAAAAACGGTAATAAACTTAATATAAGAAAACAAAGGCAAATTGTGTATTAATTAATGAATTCATGAATCGGTGTATGGACTTAGTGTAACTATACGTAAATGTACGCAATAAGGTTGTGAAATACCAATGATTTGGATTTCCAATTTATATTAAACATAATGTTGGTAGAAATTGGAATTCACCGTTGTGTGAAATATATGAGAAATCAAGTCAAATGTAAATTATACCGTAGATGATATACTCTTTTAAACAGTAGGATTTTTAAATAAATAAACGTTTCACTTAGGTTTCAATTGGATAACTTATGTAGTTTAATGGAGAATCAATTGCAATTAATTGCCATAAATTAGTGATGATAGGGTAGTTTGATTTGGCCTTTAAGAAGCAAAGAAAAAGAAAGCCAAGATTTATTAATTCATTTGTAATGTGAAATGCAAATCTTGTTGATTGTTTTTTTTTTTACAAGTGGAATTAATATTTAACCATTACGTTAGTGGAGTCTGATAAGTTAAGGTAGATAAAATGGTAATTTACCTAATTCGAAGGATATATTAATAATAAATATGGGTAAAATGAGGTTAGACCAAGGATATAATATTAATTGATTTTTAAGGCTTAATTAATACGTGAAATAGACAAGATTCCACATTCAAACATTTATACAAAGCTAAGTTGTAAATAGAAGTACCAATGTAATATAATGTAAATAGATGGGAATCAACATTTATTTATTTATTTAATGGAATTTAATTTCTATAGTATGATAATCGCAATTAAATGAAATTGAAATAGCTAATTTATACGTTAGTTGAAATTTAGCTGGAATATGAGGATTTTTAATGAAATAGTGAAATCAAATGGAAATAAGGTTTCAATTATACATTGGAATTTATATTCACCATAAAAGGTTAATTGAAAACCAAAGGAGTTAATAAAGGAATCAAGCTTTATCTATTAATTTGGATTTAAGATATAGTACATTGGATTTATTGCAATAATTAATTCTATAAGATGAGGTAAATACTTATTCTATTTATAATTGGACCAAATTGTTGATATAGATTTTTAGAAAGCAGAATCTATAAATTAATTTGAGTATCAAATTCAATAATTGCACTTATTGCATAAATAAAGGGAATTTAACGTTAAATATTACGTTACTGAAATTTAAGATAGACTTTAAGAATAATAATGTGAATCATGAAACAAAGTATGTGGCATCCCTATTTTGGATAAAAGATAAGTATACAAGGATTAAAAATGTAATAAATAGGTTTTGAGGAATTTATTTATAATTCCTTAATATAAGGAAGAGGAGGAATGTATACTGAAATTTGATAGACTTGTCAACTCTAATTCACAGCCAAACTTGTTAAATCATTTAAATTGATTTTAATTTACATAAGCCATAAAATTTGGACAATTTTAGAATATTAATATAAGATTGGATTTTTTATGATTTATTTAATTTATTTAATGAATATTAAAAATAGCCATTTTGGCCACGGACTCGGATTTCGACGAAACTAGTTTCATCGGATCCGTATCGGTGAATTATTATAGGGTTTCAAGTTTTGTATCGATCGGACCTGTCGTTTGATCGTACGGACGCGAAACGCCTTGAAATCGATTTAATTAAAATCAATTTGGAAATTTTGTTTTCAGCATAACTTCTTCATACGATCAAATTTGGACGTGAAACTTTTTCCATCGCGTTCAGAATATCTTAAAATACCTATTTGGATATATAGATTTAATAAATTTTGTTCCGGAGGCTAAACGGGCTTTTTGGGCCATAGTTTGTTCCGCACGTTCATTCTACGGTCTATCTACGCTACCTCTAACCCTCTATATAAACTTAGCTACAAGCCCTAGCCTCCGCCTAATTTCATTTCATCTGCGCGTATACTTTCTTCAAGCTCCTCTTCTTCTTCAATGGGTGCAAACCCTAGATCCAATCAATTCAAAATTTCAATGAAAATCCAAACTCTCCAGAAAAATTCCACAAAAATATATGTTAATCTTCTCGAAACACGTAATTCAATGGTGTAATTCATTTTTCAATTTGACGCATCGTTTGACCAGAAATCGCGGTCAAAATTGAATTGGGCGTTTTTGACTGGTGTGTCTGATCGGAAATTCCCTTCTGGGTTTTGTAGAGGGGCTAGCGCGTTGTTCATTGGCGAAGTTTGGAGGCGAATTGACGGTCGGATTGGGGGCAAATAGTGATTTGGGTTTCGAATTTGGTGGTCTACGGCAAATAATGGGTTCGAACGCATTTTTTTCCTGTAGCCGCCTAATTTTTGTAGCGTGCACATTGGTGATGACGTGGCAATCAATGGAGGTGATTGTGTTCTTTTTTTGGTTATTTTTATAATTTATTCAATCGCAATTATCGCTATATCTTCCTCATACGAACTCCGTTTCACGTGAGATTTTTTTTGTTAGGATCGTAATTTAATTCCGGACTTGATGACGCTGGTTTGGACGAATTCCGAGACGGTCGAATTTTTGGGTTTAAATCGAATTTAAATTCGATTTAAATTCAAAAGGTGAGTGTTTTAACCCACTCACAACTACTAGAAGCTTTTATGTTTGTTAAATTAATTTTAGAAATGAATAGAAATTTATTTATGAGTATTTGGCATGTTTATTTTATTCATATCTGTTGAATTGCATTTATTAAATTTAACTGTTAATTTAATTAATTTATTGCGTATGAATTTACAGTTAAAATTTATTTGTTTGTATATGAACTGCTAGTTAACAGTTATATAATTTATTACTGAATATAGACTGTAGATTAATAGCTGTTAAATTTAATTTGAATAAAATTGCCAGTATTACCTGTTATGTAGTACCAAAATAATATTGTTATTGATTGATATTGATTGATGACTGTGATTTGGATGATGGATGATGTTGATGAATGGATGTTTATTGTATATCATTAAATTGCAAATTATCATGCATATTTCCTTTCATTCGGGATTGTGGTTTGAAATGATATACAACCGCAAAATTTTATATCTTTTAAATTGCGGATTGAAATGATAAATATCCGTATCACTTGACCATAGGATAGAAAATTATATACAGGCACCGCGGTCTATATATAACTATTTTAATGTGATTTCTATGGTTTGGATGGAATACGGTTTATAATAATCTTAAATTTTATATTGTATAAATATTATTCTTCCAGATATATACATATGAAGTTGAAAATTTTGAAATTAAAAGGTGTATAAATCACTTTATTAAAAATGGGAATTTTTTTTTTTAAGAAAATGGAGTTTGATAATTTATATCATATGTTTAAATGTTAAGTTTGAAAATTTTAAGATATGATATTTATAATTGGATTTTTCCTAAGATAAATTGAAATGAATATTCTAGTATAATTTGAATTGAAAAAAATATATATATTTTATTACTAAAAATTGTAGTTTTTATTTATTTATGGATTTTATGTTAATATTCAAGACTAATTAATAGAACAATTTATCTGTTGAAAGAATAAAATCTAATTTTAGTTTGAAATATTGTTACTCAAAATGGATATACGTATATATAAATAAATTGAAGTGGTTTTGGAACTTGAGAGAGATAATACAAATTTTGGTTTAGACTTTAATAAAAAAAATGTATTTGTAAAGCCATGAGAACTATTTTCTTTACAAAGTAACATTTTAAGTTAAACCTTTTAATTCATATACCGTTGAATATCCAAACCATTCAAGTTTTAAAAGTTATGGTTTTAAAATATGAATTTCGAAATATTATGCTTTGAAAGGATATTTGGCTTTCAAACGTTATAAATTTTAAAGCATTTGGATTTTTGAAAAGGTTTATATTTGGATAAAGGATATCATATTGTTTTGGGTTTTAAAATGATATCGTATTCATAATTTTAAAATGGAAATGTTTATTCTGGTTTTAAAGTATAACCTATTTTTAAATGACCGCGGTGTTATAATAACGATGGGTTGGCAAAGAGACCGGGATCGGATATGGACATACTCTCTGTCGATACCGAAAACCACTTTGACTAACCGTGTACGCGGTGGAGATTCCAGAATGAAGTAGGTGGCGGCGACGTTTCCTGTAAGGTAAATACGTGGACCCGACTCCCGTGAGTTGGCATAAGGTGGCTAAAACAGGAGCGATTCTCAGGCCAATGAGGTCATTCCTCTGATCGGACCCTCCTCTTCGATATTATACTTTGATTTTGGATTAATTCAGTGGCCACTTCTATATTTTGATTTTGGGGAGTTAGTCCGAGGTGGGCGGTAACTGCGGCTACGCGTTTCCACCAGCCTGGATAGCAATTGGTATATCTACCCTGGCATTGCCTAGTTGTGCCGTGTCACCTACCATATCGAGCCTTTACTACGAGTTTCTATTTGTGTCGTACCTATGGAGTATCCTCTGGTAGCCTCCCGATCAGGAGGTATTACGGTACTGTATAGACTATTGGCATTTTACGTGTTAAGGTGGAAAATGTAAAGCCTTAACGCTATTTAAAAGTAAGTTTACTTTATAAATAGACACTATTATAATAGCGCAATATACTATATAGTAAATAGTTTAACGGATCCTTAGGAGATGAAAATCCCGAACATCTCTTGAGTTACTGTACTCATATTTATTTCTGTTAATTTAACTCACATAAGGTCTTTTAGTCTGACTCGAGTGTTTTTGTCTTTTCAAATTCGCTCGGGTCAGTCCGAGCGTTTCAGGATCGAAGACTTTAGCTTTGAAGGACGAAGACGAAGGAGTCGTATTATTATTATCTATAGTATTGCACCACACTCATACTGTTCCGCTGCATTGATTGTATTGGTATGTGTAACTCTGATATTTATTGGATAAAGCAAATCAAGTGTTTGTAAACTGTTTTGAACTGTATATTTATTATTATATTTTATCCTTCCGCTGTGAGATTCTGTTTTGTTTTTATTTCTTCTCTGTTTTTCTGATTTACCCCATAACAATCCACCCTTGCGTATGCTTTAAATTGGCACGTGTGTCGGTTTAAAGTGTGCGAAAAGGCGGGATGTTACAGTTGGTATCAGAGCTTTGGTTTAGCGATAAACCTTGGTTTTGTGGGGTTTGACTCTTTGTTAATAGGGTAGTAATACCCTATGGGAGTCGCTGAGTGTATATATATGAGAGAGCATATTTGTTAGTGTTAATAAAGATTTTGATATTGTGTTAATCTGTTCCGCTTTGTATTTATAAATTCTGGTTGATGCATGGGACGCTATGTCATCAATAGGGATTTCTAAACACTTAATAGGACAGACCGATATAATATTTGTTTTTAATATAGGTGAATGAAATAATTTTGCCTATTATATTTTCTATATATAAAAATATTTTTATAAAGATATATATATATATATATATTTGGTTGCTATAGATTGGGTGTTAGGAAATAAAAATATTTATAACAATTGAAGCTAAGTTGAAATTATAATAAATCAAATTGGAGATTTTAGAACTTAAGTCCGGGATTTTGAAAATCTGTTTTCAATGGATTTATGGGATATAGGGATTTGGTTTATAAGTATTTTCTTATATAAATATTTAGTATAATTCAGAAAAATTATTTTAAAGAAGATTTTGGAGAATATAAATTTTGTACTTTCCTCTCTGTCGCTAGAAAATAATTTCGGTGATGGCGGCCGCATCATCGACTTTCATTTTCGAGTTTCGAAGGGGAAAGGCCACTGTGGTACACTCTACTGCAGATTTATTTTTGAAATTGATTGAATTTTTAATTGTTTTAAATATAAATTGAGATATAAGTTGTAAGAACTCATTTATCTATTATTTTTAAAATAAAATTGAAATTTGACCCGGTATTTAATTCTAAAATTTTCCACTAATTAATGGTTTAAATTATTTTTAGGGAAATATAAAGTAAGTAATAAATGGATTGAAACCTCTAATTTAAGTAAGAAAATTAATGCTAGGTATAAAGGAAGTTAAAATTTTAACTGATAAACAATGGTAAAGATTTATTGAAAATCAACGAATTAAAAGAATTGAGATTTAACTTGTATAAATTCAATTGCAATTTTCTTTAACATAAATAACTTACCAAATATAAAAAGTTGAAATGTTAAATAAGAAACTAGAATTGAATATTTTACAAGTAGGAATTTAGGAAATAATGAAGTATTCAATAAACTACTGTTATAAATAAGAATTTAATGGTATAAACTTAGGTTATAATTGAAATTTTACTGAAAATAAAGTTAAGTATTATTAATAGGTGATATGAACTTAATTATATAAAATGAAATTCTAAATAAGAATTGATTGTAGGATTATTAATTTAAGTATGTTTTTATTTTCCCCTATTCTAATATAATGGAAAGTAGAAAAATTTAAATGACTGAAATCCATAGATAATGAATAAGTAAAATCTTTCACCTATAGGAATGCAAGTATAAGGTTAATAAATTAAGTGTAAGTAGAGGGTTATTGTAATTAAATATTATAGACACGTAAACATTAAATAAAGTAATGAAATTGAGGGTAAGTTGAAATTGTAGTTATAAAACGGATATATGTTTGGTGAACCATTAATTAATAAAAAGGAATTGAAAAGAAACTTGGAAATTTTCACTTACATTCTTAAAACATACATAACTTACCATATAATAAAAGTTGCAATGTTAGTAAGAAAATGTAAGGGAAAATCTTACAAGTGAAGCTTGAGGAAATTAAGGAATTCAATAAATTTGCTGTTATTAATGAGAAAATTATATAAGCTTAAGTTAAATTGGAATTTCACTATATAAGTGAAGGTAAGTAGTATAAATAGATGATATAAACTTTAGTCAATAAATTGGAATACAAATATAATGAATTTTGTGATAAATGGAAAATGAAAATTTGTAAGAAATAAAGAAATCACTCCATAAATGAAAGAAAGAAAATCAAACCATTGAAGCATGAGATAAATGTATAATAAATAAATTTGGGTGTTGGTTTGAATTGTGTTGTTTGATTTATGTTGTTGGGTAAGAAATTTGAAGTGGTTAAATGAATAAGTATCTATCTTTGTTCCATCTAAGACTGTTGAGTAAAGGATGCACTTGATAGTTAATTTCATTTCATACAAATTTCAAGTTTGAACCCAAACAACTATTTGTTTGATGGATTAAATGGTTGCTTTGTTTGTGTATGTATGTTGTTTGTAAGGTTGTTGGTTGTTGAATTGTTTGGTTGATTAATGATTGAATCCACTTGAATAGTTCACTTTAAAATAAATATTTAACCTTTTAGATTATATAAGTGAATACAGGTGATGGAAGCAACTGCTACTGCTTTTGGTTCCAAAATAATAAGCGTATATTGTCCGACAAATAGGTACGTTTTCGGATTACGTTTAAAGCGCTATTTTTCCCGTGTTGGGATATAATATTTTGATAATATATGTAATATATTTGTATATTTTGATATTATATTTTCTCCCGAGCCTCACCGTACAAAGGAGACTCTGCCAAATTTTCCGTAAATTTTGGACTTAGAATTTTGTGAAAATGTTTTCCAGCTTTAATAATCTAAGTATAAAAGAATATAATGATTATAAACAGGTATGTTTTATTTAAGAAAATAAATTTAGTAAATTATTGTTTATAAATAATATTTGAAATAAGATGTACTGTTTTATTCTTCTTTCTCCCTTCTTTTTCCTTTTCGGGGACGAAAAGTTTTGAGTGGGGGAGATTGTAACGACCCGTTGAATTTGATAATGTTAAATGAATTAAATTAATATAATTTCTAATCTAATTTAGAATAAAATAAAAGCCTTAATATTTTATTTGAGAAAATGTAGTAATTTGTTATAGTAATTGGAATTTAATGTAACAATCTAATTTTTATGACAATAGTTTTGGATAATGTAATTGTCACACTTTGTTAAAAGTTAATGTTAAGAAACCAATAAATGTTGAATTAGTGAATATTAATAAAATATTTACTAGAATGGGATTCATTTAATATTAAAATAAATAGTAGGATTGTTTCATTTGATGACCGTTGAATAAACCAATGCAATAAGTGTAGATAAATTTTTTTTATGAATATTGTTCAATAATGAATGTACTTAAAAACGGTAATAAACTTAATATAAGAAAACAAAGGCAAATTGTGTATTAATTAATGAAATCATGAATCGGTGTATGGACTTAGTGTAACTATACGTAAATGTACGCAATAAGGTTGTGAAATACCAATGATTTGGATTTCCAATTTATATTAAACATAATGTTGGTAGAAATTGGAATTCACCGTTGTGTGAAATATATGAGAAATCAAGTCAAATGTAAATTATACCGTAGATGATATACTCTTTTAAACAGTAGGATTTTTAAATAAATAAACGTTTCACTTAAGTTTCAATTGGATAACTTATGTAGTTTAATGGAGAATCAATTGCAATTAATTGCCATAAATTAGTGATGATAGGGTAGTTTGATTTGGCTTTTAAGAAGCAAAGAAAAAGAAAGCCAAGATTTATGAATTCATTTGTAATGTGAAATGCAAATCTTGTGGATTGTTTTTTTTTTACAAGTGGAATTAATATTTAACCATTACGTTAGTGGAGTCTGATAAGTTAAGGTAGATAAAATGGTAATTTACCTAATTCGAAGGATATATTAATAATAAATATGGGTAAAATGAGGTTAGACCAAGGATATAATATTAATTGATTTTTAAGGCTTAATTAATACGTGAAATAGACAAGATTCCACATTCAAACATTTATACAAAGCTAAGTTGTAAATAGAAGTACCAATGTAATATAATGTAAATAGATGGGAATCAACATTTATTTATTTATTTAATGGAATTTAATTTCTATAGTATGATAATCGCAATTAAATGAAATTGAAATAGCTAATTTATACGTTAGTTGAAATTTAGCTGGAATATGAGGATTTTTAATGAAATAGTGAAATCAAATGGAAATAAGGTTTCAATTATACATTGGAATTTATATTCACCATAAAAGGTTAATTGAAAACCAAAGGAGTTAATAAAGGAATCAAGCTTTATCTATTAATTTGGATTTAAGATATAGTACATTGGATTTATTGCAATAATTAATTCTATAAGATGAGGTAAATACTTATTCTATTTATAATTGGACCAAATTGTTGATATAGATTTTTAGAAAGCAGAATCTATAAATTAATTTGAGTATCAAATTCAATAATTGCGCTTATTGCATAAATAAAGGGAATTTAACGTTAAATATTACGTTACTGAAATTTAAGATAGACTTTAAGAATAATAATGTGAATCATGAACCAAAGTATGTGGCATCCCTATTTTGGATAAAAGATAAGTATACAAGGATTAAAAATGTAATAAATAGGTTTTGAGGAATTTATTTATAATTCCTTAATATAAGGAAGAGGAGGAATGTATACTGAAATTTGATAGACTTGTCAACTCTAATTCACAGCCAAACTTGTTAAATCATTTAAATTGATTTTAATTTACATAAGCCATAAAATTTGGACAATTTTAGAATATTAATATAAGATTGGATTTTTTATGATTTATTTAATTTATTTAATGAATATTAAAAATAGCCATTTTGGCCACGGACTCGGATTTCGACGAAACTAGTTTCATCGGATCCGTATCGGTGAATTATTATAGGGTTTCAAGTTTCGTATCGATCGGACCTGTCGTTTGATCGTACGGACGCGAAACGCCTTGAAATCGATTTAATTAAAATCAATTTGGAAATTTTGTTTTCAGCATAACTTCTTCATACGATCAAATTTGGACGTGAAACTTTTTCCATCGCGTTCAGAATATCTTAAATACCTATTTGGATATATAGATTTAATAAATTTTGTTCCGGAGGCTAAACGGGCTTTTTGGGCCATAGTTTGTTCCGCACGTTCATTCTACGGTCTATCTACGCTACCTCTAACCCTCTATATAAACTTAGCTACAAGCCCTAGCCTCCGCCTAATTTCATTTTATCTGCGCGTATACTTTCTTCAAGCTCCTCTTCTTCTTCAATGGGTGCAAACCCTAGATCCAATCAATTCAAAATTTCAATGAAAATCCAAACTCTCCAGAAAAATTCCACAAAAATATATGTTAATCTTCTCGAAACACGTAATTCAATGGTGTAATTCATTTTTCAATTTGACGCATCGTTTGACCAGAAATCGCGGTCAAAATTGAATTGGGCGTTTTTGACTGGTGTGTCTGATCGGAAATTCCCTTCTGGGTTTTGTAGAGGGGCTAGCGCGTTGTTCATTGGCGAAGTTTGGAGGCGAATTGACGGTCGGATTGGGGGCAAATAGTGATTTGGGTTTCGAATTTGGTGGTCTACGGCAAATAATGGGTTCGAACGCATTTTTTTCCTGTAGCCGCCTAATTTTTGTAGCGTGCACATTGGTGATGACGTGGCAATCAATGGAGGTGATTGTGTTCTTTTTTTGGTTATTTTTATAATTTATTCAATCGCAATTATCGCTATATCTTCCTCATACGAACTCCGTTTCACGTGAGATTTTTTTTGTTAGGATCGTAATTTAATTCCGGACTTGATGACGCTGGTTTGGACGAATTCCGAGACGGTCGAATTTTTGGGTTTAAATCGAATTTAAATTCGATTTAAATTCAAAAGGTGAGTGTTTTAACCCACTCACAACTACTAGAAGCTTTTATGTTTGTTAAATTAATTTTAGAAATGAATAGAAATTTATTTATGAGTATTTGGCATGTTTATTTTATTCATATCTGTTGAATTGCATTTATTAAATTTAACTGTTAATTTAATTAATTTATTGCGTATGAATTTACAGTTAAAATTTATTTGTTTGTATATGAACTGCTAGTTAACAGTTATATAATTTATTACTGAATATAGACTGTAGATTAATAGCTGTTAAATTTAATTTGAATAAAATTGCCAGTATTACCTGTTATGTAGTACCAAAATAATATTGTTATTGATTGATATTGATTGATGACTGTGATTTGGATGATGGATGATGTTGATGAATGGATGTTTATTGTATATCATTAAATTGCAAATTATCATGCATATTTCCTTTCATTTGGGATTGTGGTTTGAAATGATATACAACCGCAAAATTTTATATCTTTTAAATTGCGGATTGAAATGATAAATATCCGTATCACTTGACCATAGGATAGAAAATTATATACAGGCACCGCAGTCTATATATAACTATTTTAATGTGATTTCTATGGTTTGGATGGAATACGGTTTATAATAATCTTAAATTTTATATTGTATAAATATTATTCTTCCAGATATATACATATGAAGTTGAAAATTTTGAAATTAAAAGGTGTATAAATCACTTTATTAAAAATGGGAATTTTTTTTTTAAGAAAATGGAGTTTGATAATTTATATCATATGTTTAAATGTTAAGTTTGAAAATTTTAAGATATGATATTTATAATTGGATTTTTCCCAAGATAAATTGAAATGAATATTCTAGTATAATTTGAATTGAAAAAAATATATATATTTTATTAAAAATTGGAGTTTTTATTTATTTATGGATTTTATGTGAATATTCAAGACTAATTAATAGAACAATTTTTCTGTTGAAAGAATAAAATCTAATTTTAGTTTGAAATATTGTTACTCAAAATGGATATATGTATATATAAATAAATTGAAGTGGTTTTGGAACTTGAGAGAGATATTACAAATTTTGGTTTATACTTTAATAAAAAAAATGTATTTGTAAAGCCATGAGAACTATTTTCTTTACAAAGTAACATTTTAAGTTAAACCTTTTAATTCATATACCGTTGAATATCCAAACCATTCAAATTTTAAAAGTTATGGTTTTAAAATATGAATTTTGAAATATTATGCTTTGAAAGGATATTTGGCTTTCAGACGTTATAAATTTTAAAGCATTTGGATTTTTGAAAAGGTTTATATTTGGATAAAGGATATCATATTGTTTTGGGTTTTAAAATGATATCGTATTCATAATTTTAAAATGGAAATGTTTATTCTGGTTTTAAAGTATAACCTATTTTTAAATGACCGCGGTGTTATAATAACGATGGGTTGGCAAAGAGACCGATATCGGATATGGACATACTCTCTGTCGATACCGAAAACCACTTTGACTAACCGTGTACGCGGTGGAGATTCCAGAATGAAGTAGGTGGTGGCGACGTTTCCTGTAAGGTAAATACGTGGACCCGACTCCCGTGAGTTGGCATAAGGTGGCTAAAACAGGAGCGATTCTTAGGCCAATGAAGTCATTCCTCTGATCGGACCCTCCTCTTCGATATTATACTTTGATTTTGGATTGATTCAGTGGCCACTTCTATATTTTGATTTTGGGGAGTTAGTCCGAGGTGGGCGGTAACTGCGGCTACGCGTTTCCACCAGCCTGGATAGCAATTGGTATATCTACCCCGGCATTGCCTAGTTGTGCCGTGTCACCTACCATATCGAGCCTTTACTACGAGTTTCTATTTGTGTCGTACCTATGGAGTATCCTCTGGTAGCCTCCCGATCAGGAGGTATTACGGTACTGTATAAACTATTGGCATTTTACGTGTTAAGGTGGAAAATGTAAAGCCTTAACGCTATTTAAAAGTAAGTTTACTTTATAAATAGACACTATTATAATAGCGCAATATACTATATAGTAAATAGTTTAACGGATCCTTAGGAGATGAAAATCCCGAACATCTCTTGAGTTACTGTACTCATATTTATTTCTGTCAATTTAACTCACATAAGGTCTTTTAGTCTGACTCGAGTGTTTTTGTCTTTTCAAATTCACTCGGGTCAGTCCGAGCGTTTCAGGACCGAAGACTTTAGCTTTGAAGGACGAAGACGAAGGAGTAGTATTATTATTATCTATAGTATTGCACCACACTCATACTGTTCCGCTGCATTGATTGTATTGGTATGTGTAACTCTGATATTTATTGTATAAAGCAAATCAAGTGTTTGTAAACTGTTTTGAACTATATATTTATTATTCTATTTTATCCTTCCGCTGTGAGATTCTGTTTTGCTTTATTTCTTCTATGTTTTTCTGATTTACCCCATAACAATCCGCCCTTGCGTATGCTTTAAATTGGCACGTGTGTCGGTTTAAAGTGTGCGAAAAGGCGGGATGTTACACTTAGGGTATGTGCATTTCCTTCTGGATAGAAGTGGTATCATGGTATGGAGCCCAGATACTTAACTTATGTTGATATCGCAGACATATATATATATATATATATATATATATATATATATATATATATATTATTTTGTGATTTGTTGCCGGGGCCCCGGTTAAAGGTTGGTTACAACCCGGAGATGGCATACTCGTGTCAGTAGTTACCCAGTTAGGGGTAAACCGGCCTTGTGTTGGCAGAGATCCGGTTTGGTTCTCGGGAACGTCCTTCCAGAGGCGTTCTCATGTGGCAATGGGAAGTTCCTTGGCCTGACCATTGTTGGAAATCCAATTCCCAATACGAAACCCTGTACAGTTTTAGTTGTAGAACCTGCCATCTAATATGGTAGCTATAGTAGGCATAGTATAATGGTACCTATGCTGGCTAAGATTAATATTCTACTTTTGAAATGTTTTCCTCACTATGCACTAGTAATAATATCAAAGAATTTCTTTTCTCGTACCAAGCATATTTAACTATCATAAGAAGAAATCTCCTCCAATTCTGCGTTTGCATTGTGTGTGTGGCGGGAGGTCTTATGGTAGTTCCATTTTTAAAAGCATTCCGAAAATTCTTTAATAAACCTAGTTTCTTTAAAGTAACTGTTGTTTTTGTTTACTCATACCAGTCCCATGACTGATCCGGAGTTTATTGTTTTCTTTCCTAAACTCCGGGTGCCTATTATTTCCACACGAGCAGCCTAGTAGCAGGTTTCTGTATTTTGGAGGAGCAATATTTTGGAGTTTTTATCTTGGTGATATCTTAGGAGCTTTTGGAGATTTTCAGGTGTTTAGCTTTTGGGAGTTCGTTATCATCTCTCTCATTTGAGAACTTTTTGGATATATGATCACTGTTATATTATCATGTTGTTGAATTTGAAGTTGGGTGTATGTATTATATACTCTGTTGTAGTATGGATATTATGTTGATGTTGTAACTGTGATGATATTTATGATATTGATTCTGTTTCGCTGTTTTATATTCATCTAATTGTTTTATAAGCTCCGGCGATGCGAATTTGATGTCGTTTTATCGGACATCGAGTTTGGGTCGTCACACTTAATATATA
This sequence comes from Allium cepa, assembly GCA_030765085.1. NCBI lineage: Eukaryota > Viridiplantae > Streptophyta > Magnoliopsida > Asparagales > Amaryllidaceae > Allium > Allium cepa. Next base: position 714,523,868 of record CM060943.1, on the reverse strand, counting down.
TATATATATAACCTACCAGAAATGTTTAAAGTTGTAATGTTAAATAGGAATATGTAATAGGATATTATACAATTAAAAATTAAGTAATGAAAGTGTTCAACGAAATTATTTCTATCAATAAGAATTCTAATGTTAAAAAAATGTTATAAACTTAAGTTAATAATTTGAGATAGTAGTAATTAAATTTAATAGAACAATGAATACTGTAAGTAAATGATTACAAACTTAAGTTATGATCGAAGATATTTATAATTGAAGTGAATTGTAAAAGTGAATTCTATATATTAAGTAAATGATTATAACTTCAGAAAATGTTCAAATAATTCAGAAACAGATTTAATATTCAATAATACTATATATGAAAGAATTAAATGTGAAAAAGAAATAATCTATGAATGGTGAATCAAATTTGTAAAGAGACTTACATAATATTTTAAGAATTGATTATGGATGATCTAAATAATTGAATGGAAATAACTTATGTAAGTAAATGAATGGAAACGAAGATAATATATGAATAAATGAAAATAAATAAAAAGTGAACAATGATGTGAGAGGAGATTAATAAAAATAAACTTAAATGATATTTGAAATTCTTGGTTGTTTTGGCTTATGTGATGTTTGTGAAAGGATACTTCTAACTATATAAAGATGTATAAACAATCTATTAAGTTATTGTCTAAGCCTGTTGAGCATAGGGATGCTTGGCAGTTTATTTATCAACCTTGTACGATTAAAAGTTTCCGAACCTGAACAAATCAATAGTTTGGTTGTTATGGATGTATGGTTGGTTTCTTTATTGCATATAATGGTTGTACTATTTTGTTTGCAAGTGACTATTATTATGTTGTGTTGGTTTGTTTTGTTACTAAATTGAAGCAACAAAAATATTTCTCGTGTACATATTTCTAACTCTTTTGATTATATAAGTGAAAAACAGTTTTATGGAAGCAATAGCTACAGCTTTTGGTTTCATAAATAAAGCGTTGTTTGCCCGACAAATAGGTACCTTTTCGAATTTTGGTTTTCTAGTGATATTATATTGTTTTCTCCATGGTTTGGGATATTTTATTTTTTAAATATGATATATATATATATATATATATATATGTACACATGATATTATTGATATTATTATATTTTTGGACCTCTCCGTACGAAGGAGACTCTGTCGAAAATTCTGTGAATTTAAGACATAGAATTTTTCTTGAAAGTAAAGATATTTTCATACTTTTGTTTAGTTGAATATGAAAGTTTTAATTATTCAAAATTGATATATTTTGTTTAAAATGCTTAATTATGTAAATTAATTGTTTATAAATTGCATGCTTTGAATAAAATATATTATTTCCTTAATCCCTTCTTTTCCTTTTCGAGGAAGAAAAGTTTGAGTAGGGGAGAGTGCAACAACCGCATTTTTCGATAATTAAAATACTAAATTCAATAAGATTTTTGTAATTTATATTGGAAGAAAATAAAATTTGTGATTTATTAATGAGAAAATATAACTAGAATGAAATTTAATAATGTTAATTTAAGGAAATTGACAACCATTTTAATGCAATTTCAGTAAATTGAAATGATTGTAAAGTTAATTTGGTTAGAAAACGTAAATAAGGAAATAAATTAAATGTTATATTTATGGTAAAATTTTATGTAATTAATGGAAATTTGTTAATATAGAATAATTAATCAGCATGCGAATCTATTAGCTTGGTTTGTAAACAATAAACATAGAAATGTGTTTGAAACTGTAAGTTGTAACAATTGTTTTAATTACTATTTTATTATTTAATCTATTGAATTTAATTGGAAATCAATGTGAATTAATGCAACTTAATATCAAAGTTAATTTGAAATAAGATGAAAACTGAAGAATAGTGAATGTAATAAAAGGTAAACTAATGTTAAGTATATCCATGAAGTTATAGTTAATTGAATAATAAGATTTAAATGAAAATAAATTAATTTATTGGATTTAAAATTATAATTAATGAATTTACTGCAACTGAAATTTAATTTTGTAATTAGTGCAGTATCCAAATATGGAATTGGACTTGGGAATTTGTTTTAAAAGATTACAAATTACTCGGTAATCAAAAATGATAAAAATTGGCTAACTTTTGAATTTGAATTGAAAAGTAATTAAATTAATTTAATAATAATTTATTTAATTAACGTGAAAATAGCCATTTTGGCCACTATCTTGGATTTTGAAGAACCAGTTTCATCGAATCTGTAACGGTGAATTAATGTAGGATTTTAAGTTTCGCAACGATCGGATTTGTTGTTTGATCGTGCGGGCTTGAAACGCGTAGAAATCAATTTAATGAATTCCATTTAAAATAAGTTGATTTTAAAATCTAACTTCTTCATACAGTGGAATTAGGACTTGAAGCATGTTTCATTGAATTCAAAAATATCAGAATGTCTATTTTGATATATTGGATGACCCATTTTCGTTTCGAAAACGGAATGTCCTTTACGGGTCGTCATTTTCGTTTCAAACCAATTCGAATGTTCATTCTTTCTTATCGAGCCTGTCTATATAAATAGATTTTCCTAACTCTAGCGGCCTTTCAATTTTTTATTACCATACATACTTAAATTTTCATCTATACCTTTCTTCTAATGGCAGAAAACAAATTTCAATAACAAACCCTAATTTTCAAATCAAAATCAATTTCAAATTTCAAACTCTCAAAACCCTAGCATATATATATATATATATATATATATATCATTGGAAAACTCTTGACGAGAGTAATCTAGATCTTCTATTTGTTTTTACAATCGAGTTTTGGTTTTTTGAAAAATGACCAAAACATTCTTGGCCATCGATTTTTGTGGTTGATCAACAGCGATGGATCATGGATTCAAGGGTACGGTAGTGTGGAGAGTGGCGTGGGGAGTGCATCTAAAGTGTTCACTTGGAAGATTGGTGGTTGGATCAACATGAAGAGTTGGATTAGGGTTTTAAATAACGGTGGAAGTTGCGACGTTGATCAGCAACGTGGGTGGGGCGATCATTGACTGGAGGGCTACGTGAGTTGAGGTGACGTGTCGGAGGCTGTGGCATGGTCGCGACTGACCTAGTGGCGGTGGATATTGCATGGTGGAGTCGGCGGCTACTGGGTCGCAAATCTTATTCCTGATACGTGTTAGGGTTTGTCACATGCGTGAACAAAGAGACCAGGTAACGTGTATAATAATAATATATTTTTTTATTTTTTTATGTTATATATCGTATAACTTCTAACATTAATAACCATTCATACGATCTCGGATTCACACGCGGTTTTCTCCATTGCGATCGTATCGAAATTTTAGAAATATGGGACTAGTCTGGTTGGATTCTGAGACTGCTAGATTTTAGGCTATAATTGGATTATAAATCGATTTGAAATCCAAAGTGAGTGTTTTAACCCACTCACGACTACTAAACTATCTTATATTAGTTAAATTAAATTTATGATGTGATTAAAAATTGATTGGTTGCTATTTAGAATATTTAAATTATCATTCCAGTTAAATCTAACTTTTATTGAATTTAATTGCCAATATATAATATTGAATTTAAATTGCCAGTTAAATGCCTGTTGATGATAATCAGTTAATTGTTATTATTTATTGGTTGATTTGAATGGTGATTATGATGGATGTTTAACTGTTGATATTAGATGACTAGATGTTATGTTTATTTTATATGTTGTTATCACACTACAAGTTCCCTTAGTTTATTATTAGTAAATCACTATGGGTTGAAATGACACATACCCGAACGATCTATAGATCAGAGAAAAATTGTTATGGGTTGAAATGTTAGACTCGAGCGATTTTATGGATTTTGAATTTTAACTTGGGATTGCAGGTTGAAATGATATATACCCATAAATGTAAATTATTGCAGGTTGAAATGATGAATATTCGTGCCACTTGACCACAGGATAGAAAATTATATATGGACACTGGATTGGTTAAATTAAATGATTTTAAATCCTTAAATTTTGAATCCAGTAAAATGACATTTTGAAATAAAATTTGATTTATATAAACTGAAATACTTTCGAAAATCCAAGTTTTAAATGTTGAACTTGGAATTGGTTCAAATAATTGTTTAATAGTATTTAAATTGAAATTTCAAAGTAAATTTTGAAATATAAACGAAATTTATCGAAATTGATTTATTTAATTGTTTGAATATTTAAACTTTGAAATCTACTAAATTTGAAGTAGTTTTAAATTTATAGTTCAAACATGGATTTGAAATCGATATAGATTTAAATGGTTTTTTCGAGATCTAAATTGAAAGATAAAAATCGAGTTTGTTAATTTGAAAGCCGGATATGGACCAAATTTGTTGAAATGGAAGAAATAGTTTAATTTGATATTACTTTCAAATTAATTATTTTAAGATAAACTGTTTAAATATATTCTTTTAAATTCAAATTCATTTATATTTTCAAACCATTTTATATTAAACGTTAAACTATATTAAACCTATTTTTAACTATTTAAAACCATATAACTATTTTAAACTACTTTGAAACTATTTAATCTATTTTAAACTATTTAATACTATTATAATCTATTTTAATCTAATTTAAAACTATTTATACCATATAAACTACTTTAAATTATTTTGAACTATTTACTATTTTTAACTATTTATGACTATCTATACTATATTTCAAAATTTCAAACGGTGCAAGGTTGAATTGGTTATATTTAAATTCCTAGTATAAAAGCGAATATAGTTAAATGATGTTATAACCTACGTTGGAATTTGAAATGATATGTTTAGTGAAATGACATAATTTGAGTAAATATGACGATTTTAAATGAGAATTTAACCTATTGTTGTGAATATGATTTCGAAAGTGATGGTGACTTTAAAATTGAATTTGATTTCAAAAGTGATATGATTTCAAGTGAATATGATATTTTGATATCAATTATGAATTAGTTTGGAAATGTAAAAGAATAATCCGGTGTGAAATAAGCGTTTGGTTATTAAAGAGGCCGGGATTGGATATTGTCATACTCTCTGCCAATACCAAAAAATACTTTAACAACTGTGTATGTAGTGGAGAATCCAAGATGAAGTAGCATGGTTTGGCGAATAATTCTGTATGAGGTATTAACGTAGCCCTGACTCCCTCGAGTCAGCTTGATGTGGCCAAAATAGGAGCTATACTAGGCCAATTGAGGTTGCTTCTGCTATCTGGCACATTTCTTCGATACCATATTATGACTTTGTGATTGATTTGTCGGCCACCCCTCGATTTGATTATGGGAGTGTGTTCTGAGGTGGGAGGTATTAGTTGATATGCGTTACCACAAGTCCAAGAATGCTAACAGTAGAGTCCTACACTGCCATTATCTCGCATGCCTTGTCACATGCCTTATCATGCCCATTACGAGTTTGGTTTATACTATGCCTATAGAGTGCTCCCTGAGTATCCAACTAGTTTGGTGGGGATTACCGCATCTGTATAGACTATGGGAATATATAAAAATGTGTTATGGGGGATATGGGTAATGCCTTAACTCTATTTTAATACTTTAGTGTAGGCACTATTATAATAGCGTATTGTACTATGTATGTAGATAGTTTAACGGATCCTTAGGATATGGAATCTCGAACATCTCTTAAGTTATTATACTCACATTAGACACTGGATAAGAGATGTAAAATCCTGATCAACGGGGAAACTATACGTATGAGGGAGGTACTTGTTATTTTGAAAAGGTTTTTCTAAAAACAATTTCAAAATTCTTACCATATATATGCACACACCCCTATTTTCTTGAACATACGCACATACAGTAGGCAACCGTTTTTCTTTGAGAATATAATATTATCTTAGGAAATCATCACTAATGATTCAACCTACAGATGGTTGATATAGTTGATAATCAATCTTCTTCTGGAGAAGGGGACCCTACCCGCAGAAGACCTCCCATTCGTGGGATGTCCGAATGGTTTAGACAATATCTTAGGACTTTTAAGCAGATTCTATTCCTTCAACTGCACCGATGGCACCCGTTGCTCGGACTATCGATGTAGTACCCTATCCTGTTGACATTCCTAAATTGTGTAATGACTTTCTCAATATGTAAGGGAAGACATACTGTGGAACCAAAAGATATTTGGAAGCTAAAGCATGGGTTAGTGACTGTGAGAAAATATTTGGAGAACTTGATTAGGAGGATCAACTTAAGAGAAGAATGGCATCTTGGCACCTTAAAGGAGAAGCTTTGGATTTGTGGAACTTGGTAACTGAGGAAAACAGTGGAAGGATATTCTCATGGGATGAATTCAAAAATAGGTTTGAGATGAGGTTTATATCTAAGGCAGAAGCGAGCCTACAACTGGAGAAATTCATTCAGCTCAGGTAAGCGGACTCCACTCTTAAGGAGTATATAGCTTAGTTCACTGAGTTGGCTAAATTTCCCTCTGAGAGAAATGTTATTGACCCAAGTGTCGACAGGAGCCATGTATGAGATGTTGGTGGAAATTGAAATGTTGCACATGGCCAACGTGGAAGATAAGGAGGCAGAGAAGGAGAAGACTATAACTACTCAAAAGTAAGGAGGATCCAAGAAATGAAGCTTTTGGGCTGACAAGAAGTCGAAGGGGAAGTTTAAGAAGGATGGAGCGATGTCATAAGAAAGGTCATGAAGCTAAAGATTGTAGGGTGAGTCTGATGCAGGAAGCCTTTAAAGGGAAGTGCTTCGATTGCCATGAGGAAGAGCATCTCAAGAATCAATGCCCTAAGTTGGGAAAAGAAGGATTAAGCAGATATGCTTATGCTATTGAAGCCGTCCTTATACCTGGATTTTTCAAAGTTTTAAATAAGAATTTAACGAAGATTTTAAAAATAAAATTATTTTTGAAAAATGAAAATTTGACAATGAAAACTAGATACTTGAAATGCGTCCATTGAAATGTGGCCAAAGAAATTTGTTTAGCGTCAAATTCATCCGAAACTCGGTCGCCATAGTTTTTTAGTGTGAATTATCAAGTTTAAAGTATGAATATTTTTACATAGAAATGACCTAGGGAATTTACTAATTAAAATGCCAAAACTCGTTTCGTCCAATTTCGAACCTGGTAGCTTCGTTTATTGAGAATTGTCGTTGTCATCCAATTTTGAAGCGGTAACAGCGACGACAGATGAAATTTTGCTACGAATGTCGTAGCACGGATTTTAGTACATCGTTGGATTCGTCTCGTCATGCTGATCTCCATGATATGTTTGTTTTCGTATTTTGGCTTCCGATGCAAAGCGCTAGATGGTCAGGGTAGTGGTCCATGACCTTGCACTAGGGTCATAATTGCATATATTCTGTCACAACCATTCACTCTTTTCATTTCTTTTTTCAGCCAACAAAACTTGCATGTGTAGCCATACATATAAAATACAACATTTAGTTGCCTCCATGCATTCTTTCCTTGTATATATATGTGCCTTCCCCTCATCCTCTGCGTTTTCAAATTGTTGGAAGAACAAATATACAAGTTCATAAATATATAGAAATAAACTATATTATAACCCCACGTAACCTTCTTTCTCCCTTCTTCCTCATATTGCCTCCACATCAACTCTCCATAGACCATGGACGATCCACCCCACCTCCTTAGCCTGATCCCACCTAGAGCCACCTCACCCTTCATCCCACCTCCCCACGAACGACTCAGCTCCCGCGTCCCTGCCACCTTCTGCCAAACCCGACCCACCAACCTCCCAACCCCGCTTCTCTACCCAGCCTCCCACTGACTACCACCCTACCCAGTCCGCAAAGCGCTAGATGGTCAGGGTAGCTGTCCATGACCTTGCACTAGGGTCATAATTGCATATATTCTATCACAACCATTCATTCTTTTCATTTCTTTTTTCAGCCAACAAAACTTGCATGTGTAGCCATACATATTAAATACAGCATTTAGTTGCCTCCGTGCATTCTTTCCTTGTATATATATGTGCCTTCCCCTCATCCTCTGCGTTTTCAAATTGTTGGAAGAACAAATATACAAGTTCATAAATATATAGAAATAAACTATATTATAATCCTATGTAACCTTCTTTCTCCCTTCTTCCTCATATTGCCTCCACATCAACTCTCCATAGACCATGGCCGATCCACCCCACCTCCTTAGCCTGATCCCACCTAGAGCCACCTCACCCTTCATCCCACCTCCCCACGAACGACTTAGCTCCCGCGTCCCTGCCACCTTCTGCCAAACCCGACCCTCCAACCTCCCAACCCCGCTCCTCTACCTAGCCTCCCACTGACTACCACCCTACCCAGTCCACCCATGACCCGCATCCCCTCAGCACACCCAGCCGAACTTCCCCACACCCAGCCCGAACTTCGCCTTCCTACCCGAACACCCCAGCCAATTGAACCCCTACCCAATCTCCTTTTAGCCCCTGTCCTCACTAGCAACCTCAGCCCAGACATCACCAACCCCGACCTGAAGTGCTCTCTCTACACCGTGCCATCTCCTGAACCCCTGCCACATAGCCTGCACCTGTAGTCCCAACCGGTCTGCACCCTCCACGAGCTGTAACCTGCCGCCACCTTCCCCGCGGCTTCCCTACCTAGGCTACCGCCTTCCTCCGTCCATCCAGCCTAGTTTCCAAACCAACCGAACCCGTTCATCAACCTGCCTAGCCCGCATCATCACCCGATCATGCTTAGTCCTCTTCGTCGAACAATACACGACCTTCACCAAAGGCATCCATCATCTTCCCGCAGTAGTGTGTGCATGTTTATCCGTATCAACGTATCATCGTATCCGTTTGTCAAAATGCACAAAAGTGAGCAATTTTAAACTCATGATTAGATTTTTCAAATTTGCAAGTATCCTGCAATTTTTATAAATAATTTATTGATAAATATGATTGATATTGGGATTGGAAATCATGAATAGTTGGTGCTGTGATATATGATTTTGCTGAAATAGTTTAAATTATTGATTGGGATTCTAAATTGCATGTGAAACCCGTTAACTATGGAGAAATTTGAATGTTGAATGTTGATCGACTTATTGATGCCCCATCACTTTTATATTATTGCCGTATGCATTGATTTGGACACTGAAATTTGAACTAGGATATGGGTTGAAATGATAAATACCGAATTTAAATCACTTGGCCTAGAATAGAAAATTAAATAATAAACACCGATCGGTCAATTGAAATTTATTTTGGATATTTATTATTTCAATTTGAAATTAAGAAATAATATGAAAATTTAACATGAATTTGGAATTTAGATTTAACATTGAAGTTAATATTTAATTTTGGAAAATCTATTGAGTGAATTTAGATTTTAAAATGAAATATTAATTGAACTATTTTAAAATTTTGAAATTGAATTAAAATGGTTATGTTGAAGATTAATGATACTTAAACTCGTTAATTTGATTTCTTGAAATTTAATGGAATTTGTTAATATTGTATATGTAATTAAATTTTAATTAAATATTTTATTTAATTAAAAAAAGAATTTTAATTGATTTTATTGAATCAATGTGTATAACGATTAAACCGAATTGTTTTGAATTAAAGTTAAATTCAAAGTGTTAAATCAAGTAATTAAATAAATTAATTTCGAAGTTTAATTAAATTAAATATTTAAGTATAAAAATTTAGTATTTTAAGACTTAATTAACTCAGTTAATTTGAACATTTATTAAATTTGGATAATTTAGTAGAAGTGAAATATTTGTTTAAAGTTGAATCTTTGATTTTAAATCCAAATTTGCTGAGGCCCAATGGGATATGTTGTTTGAAAATAAAAGATGTATTGATTTACTAAAATATTCAACCAGTGTGAAAAATGACGTTGGTTATTAAAATGATCGAGGCAAGATATGGCCATACTCTTTGTCGATACCGGAACCACTTTAATTACTATGTACATAGAGTGATGATCCAGAACGAAATGGTTGGATTTGGAATATGTTTGTTGGATTTGAAGAAAGAGAACGATGACGGATTAGCTTGATACTTGTGCCAATTTGAAATGACTAAAAAGGAGTCGTACCGGCCAAGAGGGCTAGCTACCTCGTGCGAACACACTTCTTCATTTATTCCATTTCTTACTGATTATTGATCACCCTTTGATTATGGGAGTATTGGACGCGATAGGCGATTATGGCTACGATGTGTTACCACCATCTGGGATGGGTAAACTGGCAGTATCCTACCTTGAACATTACCTCACGTGCCTTTTCATACTTTTATCCTTATACGAGACCCTTATGATTTTGGTTTAGTGTTGTCATGCCATGAGGCATCACTGACTACTGACATGCTACTGGTGGTGTCAAATGCAAATTGTACAACAATGCTTAAAAACATGTTAAAGGGGATCAATGTAAAGCCTTAACGCTATTTTGATATTTTATATTACTAGTAGACACTACATATATAGCATATTCTATTGTATATATTAATAGTTTGAAGGATCCTTAAGAGATGGAAAATCCCGTAACATCTCTTAAGTTACTTGTACATTTTCATTAGAGTAGGACTACGTACATAAGAACTTCTAGTCCTGACCCAAGTATATTATTTTACTTTATGCTCGGGTCAGCTTGAGTATTGCAGTGTGTGAGCAATGCTTATCTTGGGAGAAGATGACTTGTTGAAGACTCCACTCTATCCAATATTAGTTATTTATTTCATTTTGGCTTGTATCATAAACTCCTGTATATCTATAGTATTGTTTAATTAAAGTTTGAAACTCTGATGTATTTTTTAAGTAGCTTCATAAACTACCATGTATATTATTTATTTCCGCTGGGAGATTCTGTATTATTCTATGTTTGATTTTGTTCTAGAACCCTAAATTGTAATCTGTTTAATTTGAATGGTTTAAGTTGGACAAGGAAGATTTATTGTCAGCTTAAATTTGTTCGAAATAGGCGGGTCATCGCATTATTTCTAATAGACCGAGGGAAGTCAACTCTAGAAGGTATAACTCTTCTTTCTGGGGTTACCATTCGTACCATCTTGATTGAGGGGCATCGCTTTCCTTTATAGTTAGGAATGTATCAAATTTCTTAAACCTTGGAACCCAGATGGTCAATAGCCCAATAGTGGTTTTTAATCCTTTTGGGGGTTCGAAACAACTCTTTCTTATTTGCAAAGACCTAGTGTTAGACATATGTGACATTGATTTTATATGTAATGCGTGTGTTTTAAACTTTGAGGGGTATAGACTTATATTGTGTATGGATTGTTTATCATATTATGGAGCCATTCTTGATTGCGATAGAAGGGTAGTACGATTAAAGATTTTTGGAGGCCGTAACCTAGAAATTCTTTATACACTCAAAAATTTAGCTAGGCCATCTATACTCACTAAGACTACCGTACCCGTATTCCATGAATTTCTTGATGTCTTTGAGGAGGCCTCCGGTCTCCTACCCCATAGGGGGATCTAGTTCTGAATATATTTGGAGAAGGACGTAGGGTGAGTCGCCCTACTTTTGAGGCATATGGCTCCAAAGAAAGAAGGGAGTGGGACAAGCAAATCTCAGAGATTTTGAAGAATGGATTCATCCGACGGAGTACATCTGAATGGGAAGCTCCTGTTGTTTTTCCACTAAAGCAGACAGTTCTTTGAGACTTTGTGTCTACTACAAAGAACTGGATTAAGTTGACAAGGAATAATATTTATCCTTTACCTAGGATTGATGACTTGTTCGACCAACTTGTAGGAGCTAAAGTCTTTTCTCAGTTAGACTTAACAGTAGAATTCCATTCGTTAAGAATTACAGAGGAAAGCAAGTAAAAGACTGCATTTCTCACACTAGATGGGCTCTATGAGTGGAAAGTAATGGCCTTTTTGGTCGATGAATGCCTCAACATACTTTGTAAATTTGATCAATAGAGTATTTAGGGGATAACACAATAAATTCCTCGTAGTGTTTGTTGATGATATTTTGGTTTTCTCCAAAGACAAGTAGGAGCATGAGGACCACCTTAGGGAGATACTAAAAACTTTAAGGAGGTACCAACTCAAGGCTAAATTTTCTAAATGTCACTTTTGGAGAAGTGATGTCGGATTTCTTAGGAATATTGTTTCAAAGCAAGGATTGGCTATAGACCCTGCTAAAATAGAAGCTATCCAAGGATGGAAGACTCCTAGGAACACATCTGAGATTAGAAGCTTTCTAGGGTTGAAAGGCTACTATAGGATGTTCATCAAGAACTTTGCAAGAATAGCAGCCCCTTTAACCCAATTAACTAAGAAGAACCTAATCTTTTCTTGAGGTGATAGATGCACGTTTGAGAAAATAAAGAAGTTATTGACTAGTGCACCTATGCTCAATATTCCCGATGGAACCAAACCATTTACGGTTTTCACACATGCTTATGGAACAGGGTTAGAAGTAGTTCTAATGCAAGAAAAGAAAGTTGTTTCTTATGTTAGAAGGCAATTAAAAGATCATTAGAAGAAGTGTCTAGTTTATGACTTGGAATTGGCAGCTACTATTTCTACGTTGAAGATGTGGAGGAATTATCTCTTGGGAAAATGGTTTGAGTTATTCACTAATCATAATCACTCAAATACTTATTTTCCCAAATAAATCGAATCTTAAACAGCAAAGATGGATGTAGTATATAGCATTATTTGATTTTAGTATCTAGTATAACCATGGAAAAGGGAATGTAGTAGCTGACGTCCTTAGTTGGAGGCACGCCACCCTAGTTGCTATACATGGATGGAGAGTTGGAGTTTCTCTTGAATTTTAACTTTCAACCGACAACAGAACCTATCCAAGGCATTCTAGAAGTTATGGCGATTAGACCAGCCTTGATGGACTGCATAGGGCATGAGCAAGTGAAGGATGAGAAGTTGATTAAAGGAAAGCATTTTTCCCCACACTGGTAGGTATTCATTTGATGAGAAGAGATGCTTTAGAAGGGGTGGATGTTTTTTGTCCGAATTATTGATGATTTGTTGAGAAAGGTGGTTATGGAACTCCACAACTCAAAGATGACCACTCATCCTAGAGGCGATAAAATGTATAGGGATATGAAGATGATTTTCTTTTGGCATGGAATGAAGAAGGGTGTAGCTGAGTTTGTTACTAGGTTTTGACATGTTAAAGAGTAAAAGCTAAGTAAGGGAAGCCTGATGGATTATTATTAACTTTGGAAATTCCAACTTGGAAGTGGGATCATATTTCAGTGGATTTAGGGGAAGGATTTCCTAGAAGTTAGAAGGACAATGAGGCTATTTGGACTAAGAGTGCCCATTTTGCTCTAATTAGGAGAAATATGACTACGACATCTATCACATAGATTTACATCAAAGAGCCTGCTTGTTTGCATAGAATTCCTGTGACCATAGACAGTGATAGAGATCCCTTGTTTACTAGTGAGTTTTGGAGGAGCCTACAAGCAGCTTTGGGAACTTCTTTGAATCTTAGCACTACATATCACCCATAGACTGATGGAAAAACAAAGAGGATGAATAGGATTTTGGTGGACTTGTTGAGAGCTTGTGTTTTGGACTTCGAAGGACATTGGGAGTAGCATCTACCTTTAGTTGAGTTAGCGTACAATAATAGCCATCAAGTGACTATTGGCATGGCCCCTTTTGAAGCACTTTATGGGAGGCCATGCAAGTCACCAATTGTGGGAAACCACTGACAAAGTATTGCTCGGACCCGATCTGATCCGTGATACCATGGAAAAAGTAGAGTTGATCAAGCAAAGAATGAAGGCAGCGCAAGATCGTCAAAAATATTATGCGAATAGAAGGAAGAAAGCAATAGGGTTTGAGGTTGGAGATATGGTATTTATTAAGATCTCCCCACTTAGAAAGGTAGTTAGATTTGAAAATTTTGTAAAATTGGCACCTAGGTTTGTTGGGCTATTAAGAGATTTGGAAAAGATTGGAAAATTTGCATACCGTGTGGAATTTCTTGACAAGTTGGCCGGGGTCCAAAATGTTTTACATGTTTCTAACCTTAGGAAATGACTTTATGACACCGCCATTAGAGTGAGCCTGATCAGTTGGATGATTTAAAGATGGAGTCGATAGTGCCCCAAGCCATCGCATGCATTATGGAGCATGGAACTAGGAGATTTCGCAAATAAGTAATTAGGCTGGTTCGAGTACAATAGGAGACAATCTCATGGAAAACCGAGGAGAAGATCAAAATCACTCATCCATAGCTTTTCACTGATAAATTTTCACTCCGAAATAAGGATTTTTGGTTGCATTGTTATTTTTAAATAGGATGGTAGGATATGCTTGTTATGTTTTTTCACTATCACTTTGCACTCACATAGACATTTCTATGCATGTTTAGGGTATTTGCATACATACTTGCATGACACAATTACACATTCATGCTATGATTGAACTCATTTTAGTATATCTGCAGTGCATAATCACATTTCACTATCATTTGAGTAGATGGTTATGTAGGTAACTTGGTTATATAATATGGATGTTATTCATGTTACGTTGTTCGCCGCTTGAAAGATTTCGGGATGATTTTTTTTTAAGAAGGGAGAACGTAACGCCTCGTAAAATAAACAAAATTAAATGGAGTAATTGAATCAAATATAATAAGGTAGAAAATGGAAATTTTATAAAAATCAGAATTTGACCACGAAATTTATTATGCATTCGTGGCAAAATTCAGATCTGTTTCCATATATAATATGCTAAAAACGAACTCAAACAAAGAGGTTATAGGCATTCGAAGTTTTCGGTTTTATATTAACTTAGTTTAAATTCAAATTCAAGTAAGAATTTAAATTTCGGGATGAATTTCAAAACATAGTTTGGGGTTAAGTAAACATTTAATTAACGTTAATGCTAATAAGGGTATAAAATTAATTAAAAAGCAATGGAAATAAAAACATTCCTAAGACAAACGTACTGGTCGACCCCTAGCGGTCAACCGAATGAAGTGGGGCAGTCGACCGATCGATGTCGAAAAGTGGCAATGGAGGCAAGGGTTTGGATGTTTGTTGTATTGAGTTGTACACTCTAGATTTTTCCATTTTGTCACCTACCTCTATTCTACAGTTCTAATGCGTTTCAAACCCTATAAATAGAACCCTATCCTCTTCTCTTTTTATTGATATTATTTGGGGAATTCAATGAAATTCAGCCTTTGTTATCTCTCCAAATTAGATTTAGAAACTCCGTAGAGAATTCATGTAAGAATCCAATCTATTTTCTATTTATTTCTTCTTCCTCCAACCTATTCTTAATCTATTCCTTTCTAGCTATTCTGAATCTAATAAAATATATACATCTTTCCTATTATGTGTGTATATATCAAAAAGAGAGATTTTGGAAGAGATTGAAAGGCGTGCAAATCCAAGAAAGGAAAAGCTTAGGCGATTCTACGAGTGGAAATCTTATTGTTTCTTTTCTACTAATTCTTTAATATATCTCTATGGATTTCAGTGTGCCTTAAGGATTGTGGACAAAAATACGATAGAGAAAATTCCCTAGAATTCCTTTTTATTTTGAAATGTCAATTATATGTAAAGATTCTCAATTGTTTATATTAATTTGATGGAATTTGTTTTGTTTATGAAATTTTTGATAATTTCATAGTCTATTCCACTTCTTTTCCTTCTTTGATTCAAACTGTAATTCTTCAATAAAATAAAAGTTTAGATTACAATTATATTCGTAGTTTATACCACTTGCTCCACACAATTTTTCGTTCATCTATTTTCTTTTCAAAAGACGAGTTGAATAGAATACGAAGTTAAGGTTGCAATTCCTATTGTTTAGGATACTCCATTGACTTGTTATAATAAATTGGGTTTCTATTTTATTTACAAGTCTGTTATTGCAGTTTTGGTTATGAATATTTATTTTTGTTTTGAATATTAGAATCCTTCATTTTATATTAGGAATTTGGAAGAATAGGACTTGTAATATATTGGTTAGGGAATCGACATATGATGCTAGTTTAAGGCATACAAATAGATGCTTAGAATTTACTAGGCGCAAATATTTAATTTTTTCTATTGGCGTACTTAACATATAATTATAGCGTATATTGCATAGTTAATTAGGCAGTTATTTGTCATTTATTCCCCTGTTAGGAAGATAATTATTATTTTAAGGCAAAATAAGAAAGATTCCTTATAATCCCTTAATTATGAAACGGTTAGATAAGTATTATATATGGAGAGTATTTAATTTATGGTTAAGTCATAGGGATGCGAGGTCAATAGTGTTACACAACAGAAGCTTGCTCTTTATTTTGAGGCTACTAGCACTTGCGTATGCTTCCTATTGATGTGAGATATCCTTTATGATAAATATTTATGATGATGCGAGATTAGTCCCAAATTCTGTAGGGTAAACCTACCCACCTAATCTGGCTACCAGTTTCTATGAATAGCCGGACTAATATGAGGCGTCATTATAAGCATGGGCTATAATACGAAGGGCCTGTTTTGGTGTCGTGATGTATTAAATGGTTGTTTGAGGGACCGCTTCATTTCCTTAAATGGAGTATTAAATGACCAAGAGGATACTTACTAGGCACGATAGGTGGTATCTTGACAGGAGTCTGCTTCAAGATAATGTATCAAGTGGTTAATTGAGGGTTTGCCTTTTCATAAAGAAGTATTAAGTGACTTGAGAGATTCCATATGATACTAGTTGGATAGTTACCACTTAAGAGTCAGCCTTGGGAATAGGTACTAAATGATGTGGTCTGCCTCAATTAAAGTCTTAAATGTCCAGAGTCTACCTGTTTTCTAATAAAAGGTATTATGTGGCTTAGGTAATATCTCGTACATTAAAAGCTATTTATTACTTGGAATTTGGGGCATGAGATTTTAGAAACCCGCTTCTAGAATGAAAGATATTAAGTGATTGATTGAGGACCCATCTACTTTTCTTATAATAAGTATTAAATGGTTTTATGTATCTATAAATATTCTTATTTTGAAATGTACTGTCCAAGCACTAAAAAGGTAAGACTTGAGGATTTTGTTCGTAGAACATTTGTTGTTCTAGCTCCCTCCTCATTACAATAAAGGTTAAGGACAGAGTGATGACAATGATAATGTTTGAAGGTGGAGTACTTGGATTACGGCAGTTATTATTATTTGCTTTTATAGTATTTTATGTTATACCCTGTATTTAGACAAATGTTGTAACACATCTAATACTATGATTTTTATGGAATTTTGTAACATTTGGATGGTTTTGAAATAAATGGGTACAATTTGCTATATATTTTATTCCATCCACTATGAGTTTTGAAAAAATAGTTATTGCTATATATTATTATCTCTTTTCCAACCAATAGCCAACCTTAGAACGGATCTAAGTTGTTTTGATGAGCCTTTTCTGGGTTGAAATTTAGACATGTTCCAGGATGAGTTGCTACAAAACCTGGTATAAATTGGATTACAATCACCCAACACTAAGGCAATTGCGCTCTGCAGGTAGAAAGGGTTCGAAAAAGGTGCACCTCTCAAGGTACATAATTCAATCTGCATGCCATGTTTTTCTTTCACAAATAATTGCAATTTAAAAATATAAAACTTTTCAATCCAAAAAAATACACATGTTAGACCTGTTTATATTAAAATATATTGACCTACTCTACCGGTTACATGGTTGTAGACTGAGCTAGAACCTGCAAACATTTCTAAGTGTAGAGAAAAGAAGCTAGAGAAGAGATAGAAAAAAGATGACTCAAGGTCTAAAAAATAAACCAGCACTAAAGAAAAATCAAAGTAGGAAGCCTCATGCTACAACTATTTTCCCTTGGGACATCTTTATGTTTCTTATTTTTATCTCTACCCTACTGTAGTAATTTCCTATAAGTTTATGATTTTTATCTTTATGTACTGTTTGTTATATCCATCTTTTTCCTACTATAGTATTACATACATGTTCATAACGTTTATCTTTGTGTAGTGTTGTTTATTTCTAATTCAAATGTTGTTTATAATGAGCAGGGTCGGCCTGTTAAGTTTGGTTTCCCAATGCAAATAAGAGGTGTATGAAAAATGAAAACATATATAGAAAAATAATCCCAGCAGGCAGATTTGAACTCTACAAGTTGATGAGGAAATGGAAAATCATACCAGTACATTGTAGTATCTTTTAATAATGGTTGCCCTATTGTATAAATTAAACAAACCAGTTAAAAGAAATTTAGAAGTTTGTTGCCCCCCTCCGATCTGTTGCTCCAAGTGGCCGCCTTGGCTGTCTCACTTTATATTACTGGTGGTTCCAACTTTTTTTTGTTACATTGTGGCTATACTGCATAACACGTTACTCAAACTCTTTGAAAATTTATTTTGAAACCAAGCCAATTGAAGATAAACTTTTACACAATGTTACTTTAACATTATTTTGCAACTTCATGCTTCAATGCATGGATGATATGCTTTTAAAATATATTAGAAACAACCTCATTTCATTTACCTATAAGTTGAGAAAATATTAAAATATTTAATTATAGTTTCAATACTGTGACACGATGACCTGTGTGCGGAGCATGGGTTCCAAATTTGTTTGTATATATTGTCGCATCTTTAATACCTTCTGTAGTGGGACATTGTCAAACACACAAACTGAATCCGCATAGAAGATTGTTAACTGTGATGAGGCAATAGGCTTTAGAAAAGTTCTAGATTTAATTGCACAAACCGAATCAGAATGATATATAAAGAGAACATATGAGTTAATAAAACATGTGGAGACTACGTAACAAAAAATGATATTTATTACGTACTAAAGAGTAGTGTTCCCAACATATTCATACTTATAAACATATATTTGTATTATAGTCCCTTTGTTTTTCATTTAATAAACAATTTGGTTTAGCCTAATTTCTCATTAAAAAATAGATGAGAATCTGCTTAATTTTCTAAGTCGGTGCGCATGAGGATACATTCATTAAATGATCTATAATAACAAATTATGCAACATAAAAAACATATAAAAATATGAACATGTAGTTTATTGTAACATTCCCGGATTTTAGGCCAATTTAAAATTAGAAATTAATATAAAATTTTGGTTAATTTGTGAATCTATGGGAAATTTATTTGAATATTTGGGAATAAAATATATATTGTGTTTGAATAAGATGTATGTTTATTTATTTACATAAATGGATTTTTAATTTGGAATTTGATTTTTTAAAATTCAATAAATATTAAGGAAATCAATATATAGAAAGAGATTGAAATAGGAATTTGATTTGGAATTCAAATGATAAATATTTTATAAATAAATTTAATTTAAAAATATTCTTATATTGTAAAGAACTAACCCATGTGTATGTATAATTATTTACTAAGTGTATAAATTATTTCCAATTCATTTTTCTTTAAAAAGTTATGTAAGTAAAAATAATTGAAAAATGTATGTATAAGTTATATATGAATTGAAATATGATTTAATGAAAGTTTTAAAACATACATATCTTTTGAAAATATAAGATTTAAAATACATAACATATATATGTAAGTATAAAATAGATAAAAGATGTTTTATAAATTGAAATAAAATAAGGTTTAAAACACAAATCTATAAATTAATTGAGAGGAAAGGATTTAAACATAAAAGTGTTTATTTTGACATTTGTAAATTGGGAAAACAAGTATACTACAAGTGTAACTTAATAATAAACAAGTGGCAAATCTTGTTTTAAAGAAAATTGAGTTTATAACTAAATGTTTAAAGGGAGAGCCTGTTATTTTTTTTCAGATCAATCTTCTTCAGTTCAATCTTTCTTTCCTTCTTCTAATAAAAAAACTGGAACCTGGAATCAAATGAAAACAGCAACAATGTTCAAACTAGATTTAAGCTATGCTTCAACAGGCAAGTATAGAGTCAAGTTCAACAAATAAATTCAACAGCAGTTTCAAAATTCAACAAACAAGATTTCAAATTCAACTTCAAGAATCAACTCCGACAACAATCAAAATAGCAAGCAAACTCAAACAGCAACATTCAAATCAACAAAACAATTCCAGTTCAACTCAAAGTTCCTAGAAACAAAGTAAACCTGTGTTCTCTACTTCTTTAATTCTGGTGAGTAAATTTCTTTTTAAAAAATAGATTAAACCTCATCTTATGCTTGATGATTGTTGAAGTAATATATTATATTATGTTTATAAATGTATAGATGTGAATATATATGTATATAGTGTGATGCCTGAAGTAATATTTGAAATTTATATAGACATGTTCTTTATTCTTATACTAGACACAATTTTTTTTGAAAAATTCCATAGCTTCCTATACATTGAATTATAGGTTAGAATTTGTAAACATAATATGACTCTAACAGTGTAATTTACATTTTAAATTTTGTTTCAAAATTTAAACTTTAGCAATTAGCTTGGAAAAGCAAATATCAGTGATGATCTCAACATTCGATGAAAATCAATCATGATAATTTAAATTTCTGATTATATAATCTGGATTGAAATACCAAATCATGAATTTTAATATGAATTTGGAAATTTTTAATTTAGTATTTAAAGTGAAATTGTGAGTTGTTCGAATTTGGGTTTCTGGTCAATTGCCATCGATCGGCATCGATTGGAAGCTCGGAATTTGGCATGGAGGAGGCCGGGGTGTCAACCATTGCTGGAAAAGTGTGGGGATATTTTTCTGATGGTCATGGTGGTCGTGAAGTGGTGAAGTAGGGTTCGTAGTTCATTTTAGCTTATGCTGGATTCGTGGTGATCGCAGCTACTATGGTGGAACTGATCGAATCGCTTAGGGGGAAATGGATGCAGGGTTCGAGATGATACAGTGGTCGAGGCGGTAGGTCTTCTAGTGATGTAGTCATTGTTGGAAAGGGCTTTTGATCGGTCGAGTTTTGTTACCTTTTGTGTTCGATAGCTGGATTTTGTCCCTCTAGAGTTTTCGGTGGGTTGAGTGGTCGAGAGGGTCGATGGGAGTGTCGACGATGTGGAGAGGGTCGTAGCGATGGCCAGCATCGATCTGGAGGCGTGTGCATGCGCACGGTGATAATCGTGTGTTTGGAAATGTTTTGGGTGGAGAAGAAGAAGCTTGGTCTCGTTGTGGTTCTCGTGTTGTTTGCGCGTTCAACTCGAAGTCGATGTGGTGGGTGGAAACTCGAGGTAAGAAACGAGAGAAATACGGGTTGAACCCAAAGTAGGAGAGAAGCAGAAGTTTTAATCATGATTTAAAAAGTTTTGAAAACTTAAAATGGAATTTGTTTTAAAATCTTTTCTTAAATAAATTCTTTTCCTTTAACATTGTTTCTTAAACCTTTAATTAAGAAATTATTTGTTTGTTTAACTTAAGTTTGTTTAAAATAAACTTTAAGATATTTAAAACTTAATTTTATAAATATAATTAAGTTATAATTTGAAAGGGTAAATGTTTTGTTTTATAATGTGATTAGATAATTGATAAAGATTTATCTTAAAGGAAATTAAGATTTTGATAATTAATGAAGCAATTAAAGTATAATTAATTAAATTGATTTTTGATTAAGAATTAGTTGATTAATAGTGAAGGATTACAAATTAATTAATTAAGAGGTTAGATTGTTAATTAAATGATTAGAGGTAATTAATTAATAATTAAAGGTTAATTAATTAATAATTAAAGGTTAATTCATTAAAGTAATTAATTAAAGGATAAATTAATTAATTAAGATTAACAAATGTAAGTAATAAAGTTGATTAATTACTTAAAAGTAATTACTTAATGAAAGTAATTAAGGATGATTAATTTATGAATAAAGTCAATTAATCAAGTGATTAAAGGATAATTACTCAAGTAATTAGTTTGTTATTTATTAATATAAGTGATTAGGATAATCACTTGTTGTAATTGATTAGGATAATTAAATAACAGATAATTAATTAAAAAGTTAATTAATTGGAATGATAAATTAAGATTAATTTATTAATTAAAGATAATTACTTAATAAAAGTAATTAAAGGTCAGTTACTTAATAATTAAAGGTTATTAATTAAAGTAATTAATAAGAGGATAATTAATTTAATGTGATTAATTAAGTACAAGGTAATTAATTAAGACAAATAATTAAGGTTGATTAATTTCATTAATTAATATCAAATGATTTGTAATTTATTAATCAAGATTTGATAATTAATTCATAAGTAATTAATTTAATTGGAAATTAAATTGAATTAATTAGGATTTGAATAATTAATTAATCCTGCTTATAAATGATTATTGAATGCTTGGATTGCTTATGCATGTTTGTATTGTATGAGATGCCTTGAATTGGTATTCTGTTCTGTGAATTGAGCTATGTATAATTTATTCGTTTATCTGTGATACGTTTGTATACTATCTATGATCTGTAAATGAACGATAAGCGTTGTAGATTATACCGCTTGTTGATATTGACATGATTGAATCGGTGATGATTGATGTTGTTGCACTATTGTGTAAAACCCTTGGACTACACTTTACACACACCAATATGGATTGAACGAGGAAATTGGTTAATTCACAAACTTTTGAAATGATTTTAAAGTTGAATTTTGAATCCAAATGGTTTTAGAAATAGAATTGGGTTAAATATGAAAAGATTTGAAAAGGAGTTTTAAAAGTTATTTTGAATAACTTGATTAAGTTTTGAAATTTAAATAATTTGATTTAAATTTAAATTCAAGATTTGAAATTGAATTCTATGTTTGGAAATTATGGTTTAAAAAGGTTATATAAGTTATAAATGTGTTTATATGGGTTTTAAAACCATTTTAAAAGTATTGTTTTGGGAAATTGAATTTAACCCAAAAATTTAGACTTGAAGGGCTTTAAATTGTGCAAATGTAATCGGATTTTTCCAAAAACCAAAACTATTTGTTTTGAAATAAAAATAGCTTTCATATAAAGAAAAGATTTCCAAATTATGTTGAAAAGATTGCAAGTTTGAAATAGAATTGTTTGGAAGCAATGAATAAATCTTTGCAAAAGATTATTGAACCTTGTTTTGAAATTGAAGAGGATTTTAAATGGTATATTTTGTATATATATAAAAGATCTGAAATGGGAATTGTTTTGAAAATTATAATATATGGAAATAGTTTTGAAAGCTATGAATTGAGTCTTTGATTAAGGATTGGATAAGATAATCCAATTTAAAAGGGAAAATGTTTTGAAAGGCTATGAATAAATCTTTGTGAAAGATTGGTGAACTTAATGAGGTGAATCTTTTTGTTTAAAAAGATTCAAAATGTTAATTTGTTTAAACCATTTGTTTGGGTAATAAGTTGTGACTTAACTGAGATCCCAATATCCATAAGTTTTTAAAATATTGCGTTCATTATTCGATTTAGCCGGGAGAGGATCTTTGTGTCATAAAACCCATTCCGAATACTAATACGACATTATGGATTATAATTGAAGACTGTTGGTGAAGACCGGATATTTGCGAAAGTGAAAGGATAACCCATCGAATGTCTCTGCACCTACTGGTCCCTGGTGTAGAGATTTGATTACCCTTTGTGATGGGGAGTCTGGATGTGATTTGGGATTATCCGGATTGCAAGGGCTTCTTTTGATGTGCCTTCGGTTCTGTTCGAACCCGGAACAGACTTGTATGGATTTGTGTCTGACATTACACTATGAGACGTAAAGCTAGTTTCTATCAAATTCATTTCTGTTTGGTGGCGGAGAATTTATTCTCTTAGCTTAACACCCTTCTCTGACACGTACGAGCTCAGAGGTTATGTAGTTGATCGTTAGTAGTGATACATACCCAATTTGGTTATGTGGCATGCTGAGTGCTACTAAGTGTTGCTGATCATTTGTTGATCGAAGCATGGCTTTTGTAAAAAGTATAGCTTTGTGGACGAGACATTGTCGGACCTCACAATCCGAAATGGTCGAAACAGGAAGAATGCAGAAATGTTATTTGGGGGTAGCGCCCGCTGATGGTATGTTCATTTCCTTCTGGATAGAGGTGGTATCATGGTATGGAGTCCAGATACTTAACCTATGTGGTTGATGCAAATTTATTACTTTGTGGTCGTTGGTGAATCCCGGGATAAAGGTTGGTTACGACCGGGGAGTGGCATACTCGTGTAGTAGTTATCTAGTTACAGAGGTAACCCAGCCTTGTGTTGGCAGAGATCCAGTTAGGCTCTCGAGGCGTCCCTCTAGACGCATACCCATGTGGCAATAGGAAGTTCCATAGTCTGACCATTTGTTGGAAATCAAATCACCAATACGTGCCCTGTAAGGTTTTAGTTCTAGAACCTACCATCTAATATGGTAGCTATAGTGGGCATACTATAATGTATGTATGTTGGCTAAGATTAATATTATACTTTCGAAAGGTTTTCTGCACTATGCACTAATAATAATATCAAAAGGATTTTTGCGTAGTAAGCATGTTTGACTATCATAAGGAGAAATTTCTCCAAGTGTGCGTTTGCATGGTGTGTGTGCCAGGAGACCTTATGGTAGTTTCATTTTCTAAAAAGCATTGCGGATTTCAATCTTAAATTCTTTTGTTGTTTGTTTTTGTTTAAAACTGTTTTCGTTTGCTCACTAGTCGCATGACTGACCCGGAGTTTATTGTTCCCTTCCTAAACTCTGGGTGCCCATAATTTTCCACACGGACAGTCTAGAGTTGGATTTTCAGATAATCAGCTTGTAGATGTAGATTCGATAGTGCTTGAAGTCTTTGGTTTGGCAATCGATGTTTTGGATCACGTTTGCTACAAGTTTAGCAATGATGGTGGTTCGAGTTTGGAGCATTAAAGCATGGCATTGAAGACTCAGTTTGTTGGATTCCCGCTTTCTCACTTGAAAGACTCTATCGATGGTCTCTTTTTGCTGTCGATGTTTGCAAAGTCTAGACCATCCTTGTTGTTGTTATATATTCTGCTGTTGTATATTTATCTCTAATATTGTTGGTATTCTTGTTGTATGAGATATTGTATTCATTGTTGTATCAATGATATATTTCATTTTCTTCCGCTGTATTGTTATACGTAATGTGTTATAAGCTCCGGCACGAATCGGATTTCGACGTTTGAATTTGCGGCATTCGAGTACAAGTGAAGTACGGGTGTCAATTTTTGAACGCTGAAATTCGGACCGTGACAATTTAGTATTAGAGTTGAAGGTTGAAACTTTAGCTTAAGAGTATAACACATTAAGTGGCTCACTAGAAATAAGGTGAAGTATACCCTAGAATGAGTATAATCCCTAAGATATCCATTTGTATGCCTCGGTAAATTCTCTTACTATCCACTGATAGTGAGTATAAGGGTAAGAAGAGGACAAGATAGGGGACAGGGTAGTACCACTACAAATGGTTTATACCCTGTAACAACAAGGAACAATCTTTTCTCTATCAATTTCTTTTGTTCATCACATGATTTCAAATTCTTTGATGGCTTTGTGGCAGCTACAAGAAGAAACTTTGGCAGGAGATCATTATTTTGGTTGAACGAAGGATGAGTTGGTACAGGACATAAACTCCAAATAGGTCATAATTGTTTGTTTGGACGAATTGTTACTTTGGTTGCTATGGTTAATAGGTATACTTTGGTTACTTAAAATAGAAGTTTAGTATTGTCCTCACTTTCAAATTTCGAGGATGAAATTTCCTAAGGGGGGAAATCTGTAACATTCTCGGATTTTAGGCCAATTTAAAATTAGAAATTAATATAAATTTTTTGGTTAATTGTGAATCTATGTGAAATTTATTTGAATATTTGGGAATAAAATATATATTATGTTTGAATTTATTTATATAAGTGGATTTTTAATTTGGACTTTGATTTTTTTTAAATTCAATAAATATTTAGGAAATCAATATATAGAAAGAGATTGTAAAATAGGAATTTGATTTGGAAATCAAATAATAAATATTTTATAAATAAATTGAAGTTAAAAGATCCTTATATTTTAAAGAACTAGCCCATATGTATTTATGATTATTTATTAGGTGTATAAATTATTTCCAATTCATTTTTCTTTAAAAGTTATGTAAGTAAAAATAATTGAAAAATGTATGTATAATGTATATATGATTTGAAACAAGATTTAATGAAAGTTTTAAAACATACATATCTTTTGAAAATATAAGTATAAGATTTAAAATACATAACATATATAATTAAGTATAAAATAGATAAAACATGTTTTATAAATTGAAATAAAATAAGGTTTAAAACACAAATTTGTAAATTAATTGAGAGGAAAGGATTTAAACATAAAACTGCTCATTTTGACATTTGTAAAATTAGGAAAACAAGTATATTACAAGTGTAACTTAATAACAAACAAGTGGCAAATCTTGTTTTGAAGATAACTGAGTTTATAACTAAATGTTTAAAGGGAGAGCCTGTTATCTTCTTCAGTTCAATCTTCTTCAGTTCAATCTTTCTTTCCTTCTTCTAATAAAAAAAACTGAAACCTGGAATCAAATGAAAACAACAACAATGTTCAAACTAGATTTAAGCTATGCTACAATAGGCAAGTATAGATTCAAGTTCAACAAATAAATTCAACAATAGTTTCAAAATTCAACAAAAAAGATTTCAAATTCAACTTCAAGAATCAACTCCAACAACAATCAAAACAACAAGCAAAATCAAAGAACAACATTCAAATTAACAAAACAATGCCAGTTCAATTCAAAGTTCCTAGAAACAAAGTAAAACCGTGTTCTCTGCTTCTTTAATTCTGGTGAGTAAATTTCTTTTTATTTTTTTATTAAACTTGATCTTATGCTTGATGATTGTTGAAGTAATATAGTATATTATGTTTATAAATGTATAGATGTGAATGTATATGTATATAGTGTGATGCCTGGAGTAATATTTGAAATTTATACAGACATGTTCTCTTTTCTTATACCAGACATAATTTTTTTCGAAAAATTCCATAGTTTCCTATACATCGAATTATAGGTTAGGATTTGTAAAGATAATATGACTCTAACAGTGTAATTTACATTTTAAATTTTCTTTCAAAATTTAAAATTTAGCAATTAGCCTGGAAAAATATATATCAGTGATGATCTCAATATTCGATGAAAATCAATCATGATAACTTAAATTTCTAATATATAATCTGGATTGAAATACCAAATCATGAATTAAAATATGAATTTGGAAATTTTTTATTTAGTATTTAAAGTGAAAATTGTGAGTTGCTCGAATTTGGGTTTCTGGTCAATTACCATCATTCGGCGTCGATTGGAAGCTCGGAATTTGGCATGGAGGAGGCCGAGGTGTCAGGCATCGCTGGAAAAATGTAGGGATATCTTTCTGATGGCCGTGGTGGCCGTGAAGTGGCGAAGTAGGGTTCGTAGTTCGCTTTAGTCTGCGTTGGATTTGTGATGATCGCGGCGACTATGGTGGATCCGATTGAATCGCTTAGGGGGGAAATGGATGCAGGGTTCGAGACGCTACCGTGGTCGAGGCGGCAGGTCTTTTGGTGGCGTAGTCGTCTTTGGCAAGGGCTTTTGGTCGGTCGAGTTTTGTTGCCTTTTGTGTTCGATAGCTGGATTTTGTCCCTCTGGAGTTTTTGGTGGGTTGAGTGGTCGAGAGGGTCGATGGGAGTATCGGCAACGTGGAGAGGATTGTAGCGATGGCCAGCGTCGATCTGGAGGCGTGTGCATGCGCACGGTGATAATCGTGTGTTTGGACATGTTTTGGGTAGTGAAGAAGAAGCTTGGCCTCGGTGTGGTTCTCGTGTTGTTTGCGCGTTCGACTCGAAGTCGATGTGGTGTGTGGAAACTCGAAGTAAGAAACGAGAGAAATACGGGTTGAACCCGAAGTAGGAGAGAAGCAGAAGTTTTAATCATGATTTAAAAAGTTTTGAAAACTTAAAATGGAATTTGTTTTAAAATCT
Source organism: Allium cepa (assembly GCA_030765085.1). NCBI lineage: Eukaryota > Viridiplantae > Streptophyta > Magnoliopsida > Asparagales > Amaryllidaceae > Allium > Allium cepa. The sequence goes on along the minus strand of CM060943.1, from coordinate 714,495,986 downwards.
TTTCTTAAATAATTTTTTTTCCTTTATCAATGTTTCTTGAACCTTTAATTAAGAAATTATTTGTTTGTTTAACTTAAAGTTTGTTTAAAATAAACTTTAAGCTATTTAAAACTTAATTTTATAAATATAATTAAGTTATAATTTGAAAGGGTAATTTTTTATTTATAATGTGATTAGAAAATTATTAAAGATTTATCTTAAAGGAAATTAAGATTTTGATAATTAATGAAGCAATTAAAGTATAATTAATTAAATTAATTTTTGATTAAGAATTAGTTGATTAATAGTTAAGGATTATAAATTAATTAATTAAGAAGTTAATTAATTTGTAATTAAGGATTTTTAATTAAATGAGTAGAGATAATTAATTAATAATTAAAGGTTAATTCATTAAAGATTAATTCATTTAAGTAATTAATTAAAGGATAAATTAATTAATTAAGATTAACAAATGTAAGTAATTAAATTTGATTAATACATAAAGATAATTACTTAATGAAAGAAATTAAGGATGATTAATTTATGATTAAAGTTAATTAATCAAGTGATTAAGCGATAATTACTCAAGCAATTAGTTTGTGATTTATTAATATAAGTGATTAGGATAATCGCTTATTATAATTAATTAGGATAGTTAAATAACAGATAATTAGTTAAAAAGTTAATTAATTGGAATGATAAATTAATATTAATTTATTAATTAAATATAATTACTTAATAAAAGTAATTAAAGGTTAATTACTTAATAATTAAAGGTTATTAATTAATGTAATTAATAAGAGGATAATTAATTTAATGTGATTAATTAAGGAATAATTAATTAAGGTAATTAATTAAGGTAAATAATTAAGGTTGATTAATTTCATTAATTAATATCAAATGATTTGTAATTTATTAATCAAGATATGATAACTAGTTCATAAGTAATTAATTTAATTGGAAATTAAATTGAATTAATTAGGATTTGAATAATTAATTAATCCTGCTTATAAATGATTATTGAATGCTTGGATTGCTTATGTATGTTTGTATTGTATGAGATGCCTTAAATTGATATTCTATTCTGTGAATTGAGCTATGTATAATTTATTCATTTATTTGTGATACTTTGTATACTATTTGCGAATCTATAAATGAACGATAAGCGTTATGGATTATACCGCTTATCTATATTGATATGATTGAATCGGTGATGATTGATGTTGTTGCGCTATTGTGTAAAACCCCTGGACTACACCTTACACACACCAATATGGATTGCACGAGGAAATTGGTTAAGTCACAAAATTTTGAAATGATTTTAAAGTTGAATTTTGAGTCCAAATGGTTTTGGAAATAGAATTGGGTTATATATGAAATTTTTTGAATAGGAGTTTTAAAAGTTATTTTGAATAACTTGATTAAGTTTTGAAATTTAAATAATTTGATTTAAATTTAAATTCAAGATTTGAAATTGAATTCTATGTTTGGAAATTATGGTTTAAAAAGGTTATACAAGTTCTAAATGTGTTTATATGGGTTTTAAAACCATTTTAAAAGTATTGTTTTAGGAATTTGAATTTAACCCAAAAATTTAGACCTGAAGGGCTTTAACTTGTGCAAATGTAATAGGATTTTTCCGTAAACGAAAACTATTTGTTTTCAAATAAAAATAGCTTTCATATAAAGAAAGTATTTCCAAATTATGTTGAAAAGATTTCAAGTTGGAAATAAAATTGTTTGGAAGCTATGAATAAATCTTTGTGAAAGATTATTGAACCTTGTTTTGAAATTGAAGAGGATTTTAAATGGTGTATCTTATATATATAAAAGATTTGAAATGGGAATTGTTTTGAAAACTATGAATCTATGAAAATAGTTTTGAATGCTATGAATTGAGTCTTTGATTTAAGGATTGTATAAGATAATCCAATTTGAAAGGGAAAATGTTTTGAAAGGCTATGAATAAATCTTTGTGAACGATTGGTGAACTTTGTGAAGTGAATCTTTTCGTTTAAAAAGATTTAAAATGGTAAACCATTTGTTTGGATAATAAGTTGTGACTTAACTGAGATCCCAATATCCATATGTTTTAAAATATTGCACTCATTATTCCGTTTAGCCAGGAGAGGACCTTTGTGTCATAAAACCCATTCCGAATAATGATACGACATTATGGATTGCAATTGAAGACCGGTGGTAAAGATCGGATATTTTCAAAAGTGAAAGGATTACCTGTCGAATGTCTCTGCACCGACTGGTCCCTGGTATAGAGATTTGATCACTATTTGTGATGGGGAGTCTGGACGTGATTAAAGATTATCCGGATTGCAAGGGCTTCTTTTGAAGTGCCTTCGGTTCTGTTCGAACCCGGAACAGACTTGTATGGATGTGTGTCTAACATTACACTTTGAGATGTAAAGCTGGTTCTATCAAATACATTTCTGTTTGGTGGCAGAGAATTTATTCTCTTAGCTTAACACCCTTCTCTGAGACATACGAGCTCAGAGGTTATGTAGTTGATGGTTACTAGTGATACATTTCTAATTTGGTAATGTGGCATGCTGAGTGCTGCTGAGTGTTGCTGATTATTTGTTGATCGAAGCATGGCTTTTGTAAAAACCTTAGCTTTGTGGACGAGACTTCGTCGGACCTCACAACCCAGAATGGTTGAAACAGGAAGAATGCAGCAAGGTTATTGAGGTAGCGCCCCCTGAGGGTATGTCCATTTCCTTCTGGATAGAGATGGTATCATGGTACGGAGTCCAGATACTTAACCTATGTGGTTGCTGCAAATTTATTACTTTATGGTTGTTGGTGAATCCTGAGATAAAGGTTGGTTACGACCGAGGAGTGGCATACTCATGTAGTAGTTACCTAGTTATAGAGGTAACTCGGCCTTGTGTTGGCAGAGATCCGGTTAGGTTCTCGGGGCGTCCCTCCAGAGGCGTACCCATGTGGCAATAGGAAGTTCCTTAGCTGACCATTTGTTGGAAATCCAATCACCAATACGCTCCCTATACGGTTTTAGTTGTAGAACCTGCCATCTAATATGGCAGCTATAGTAGGCATACTATAATGGTACGTATGCTGGCTAAGATTAATATTATACTTTCGAAAGGTTTTCTGCACTATGCACTAATAATAATATCAAAAGGATTTTTGCGTAGTAAGCATGTTTGACTATCATAAGGAGAAATCTCCTCCAAGTGTGCGATTGCATGGTGTATGGGCCGGGAGGCCTTATCGTAGTTTCATTTTCTAAAAAGCATTCCAGATTTCAATGTTGTTTTCTTTTGTTTAAAACTGTTTTCGTTTGCTCACACCAGTCCCATGACTGACCCGGAGTTTATTGTTTCCTTTCTAAACTCTAGGTGCCCACAATTTTCCACACGGGCAGTCTAGAGCTGGGTTTTCAAACAATCAGCTTATAGATGTAGATTCGATAGTCTTTGAAGCCTTTGGTTTGGCAATCGATGTTTTGGATCGCATTTGCTACAAGTTCAGAAATGATGGTGGTTCGAGTTTGGAGCATTGGAGTTGGCATTGAAGACTCAGTTTGTTGGATTCCCACTTTCTCACTTGAAAGACTCTATCGATGGTCATCTTTCCGTTGTCGATGGTCGCAAAGTCTAGACCATCCTTGTTGTTGTTATCCTATTATGATGTTGTATATTTATCTCTGACATTGTTGGAATTCTTATTGTATCAGATATTGTATTCATTGTTGTAACAATGATATATTTCATTTTCTTCCGCTGTGTTGTTATACTTAATGTGTTATAAACTCCGGCACGAATCGGATTTCGACGTTTGAATCTGCAGCATTCAAGTACAAGTGAAGTACGGGTGTCGATTTTCGAACGCTGAAATTCGGGCCGCGACATATCATAGTTCATTATGGTGGAGTACACTAGTAAGCTAATTGGAATGTATCATGTGCTCATAGTTCTAATAAGAAATAAGTTTCACCTTGGAATTAATGCTATTTTGATACAATACTGTATATTTCTTATATGCCTAGCACATTGAGTTGAATTAGATCAACACATAATCTATTTTGATAATTTGGTGATCATAGCAAAAAATTGTTTATCGTATAAACAAAATTTTCTTTCAGCTCATTAAAGTTTGCTTCAGATCAAAACTCATACTTACAATCATAAAAATCGATACCTACAGAATCAAAAATTGATACTGCAACTATATATAACTTAAACGGAAACAAAACAGTTATCATAAATGTTAAAAATGATACATACAAGCACTAAAACTGATACTACAACCGATGCTAACACTGATGCTAAAATTGTTAATTATTTCATTTCAAGACATATTATCTGTTTGCGCCATTATCTCTTAAATACAATATTATATATTTGTTATATACCATATACGACAATTGAAGCAAACTGATACTAACAATATCTTTGTTTTAAACAGGGTTGACAGTGTAATATACGTCATGATATTTTTCATGTCACTGAACAAAAACTAAATACCAACCAATATAAAACCTGAAATTATGTTGCAAACCGGATCAAGTATTATAGTAGAGATATTGACAAACAACAACCACTACTAGAATTTATTCGATTTCATATCAAGGTTGGAAGAAAATGAAAATATACGGAAGTAAATTTGTTGTAAAAACTTCTCTAATGTTCGGCTACAACTTATTTACAGTTATGATGCTGTGTTAGAACTTATTGGAGTCAGCTTTGTTTTTTTTTATATATAAACACTTGCTTGTTGAAATTTTGCTAATTTGCTGTAAAAACAACAATGATATTATTTTTGATGTCGTCAACATTATCTTTTTTTAACTTTACCTATAAAACTTGTTACAAAGAACCATACTATATTATGACTATGTTTTATTACTATTTATACCTGAAACTGATACTAATAGTACGCAAAAACTGATACCATAATTTTTTATATCTGAAACTAATATTAATAGTATGCAAAAACTGATACTATATTCTGTTATATTTGAAATTGATACCAATAGTATGCAAAAACCAATACCATATTTTGCGATACCTGAAACTGATATTAATAGTGTGCAAAAAATGATACCACATTTTGTTATACTTGAAAGTAATACTAATAGTATGCAAAAACTAAAACCAAAGAACTAACATTGAAAAACTAAGCAACATCACCACATAATAACTCACTGCTTGTCATGCCACCTATATCTTCTAGCTCACAGCAACATTATTGATCATTTCATCTTAACAATCATAGCAACATGTAAAAAAACAATATTGTACATAAATTATTGGATTACTTCTAAAAACCAATCTGTAACTAAGATAGATTGGTTAACTAAGCTATTGACTGCAAAATCTAACCATCTGCACAACCTAATCGAGTATATATCGATGCATAATCTAAGCGAACGCACAACCTAATCAGGTACGTATGGATGAAAATCTATAATGGATATAGATCGGTTAACCGAACTAACCACTGAATGCAAAAGCTAACCGGATGCACAACCTAATTGAGTACATATGGATAATCAACAACTTTACTTTAATAAAATTTATTTCTTGTTTCCAAAACTTCTCCGACGTCATAAATCGTCAAAATATAGCTTGAATTTAAATTTATAATCAATAACTTCAAATCTCAATTTAAGAAGATCTTCACAAATAGACAAAACATTCCTTTAAACCATCATTTACTTCAAAATCATACTCTCCAAGTATACCTTTATTCAAACTTAATTATCCATGATTTATTTATTTGTACATAGTTTTTATAGAATTTATTTGCAATAAAAACCAAAAACAATACAAATATTTTCTAAATTCACTTTGCAAAATCCATATTCCTTTATCATGAAATGAAAATCATTATTAGTTCTTGAAAACATTATACATAAATTTTCTTTGAATACTTCTTAAAATCAAATTCCATTTTCTTAAAATATCTATTTCATGGTTTACATAAAAACTTTACTTTACTACTTATCTTTCAAGTCAATGCTATACTTTAAATAATTGTAAAAAATCACTGCAAATCTTAAATATAAATTTTAAGGTCATAAGTTGGCTCCTAATAAATTTATGTTAAAAAAGTACATTACCAGAATGACAATGGATTAAATTATATTAAAATTTTAAATCTATATATAATAACTTTGTAACCATTATAATTATTCTTTGGAAGATTCATAATATAATATAGCAAACAATTCCAAATTCTAATACGAAAGTACAAGGAGGATGTCTCGCCATGAATTTCTAGTGACTTTCTCCGCCGACTAGCTGTAGTGTTGACCAGTTGATCAACATTGTCTTGCCATTGACTTCTGCTATCCATTAATGCTCGATGGCTACAGTCCTAATATAAACATATATACATGTACATATACGTACATACATACATACATACATACATACATACATACATACATACATACATACATACATATACACACACACATACATAAGCAAATACGTTTATTATTGACAAACAATTCATTTTATAAAATAACGCTTCTACATACTCACATCAAAACATTTGTAAAACACCCTTTTTCTCAAAAATAATACATTACTTTATCACATTGATACACTTACTCATATATAAACTTCTAAATCAAAATAATTTCTAAAGCTTCAAAATTTTATACACTTCTTCATAACGTACTAATCTATTTCTTAACATTAAATATTACTTTCCTTGAAATTTCATTTTAAAACATTGATTTCATTGCAGCTCAAAATGTTTTGCATCTTTTCAAAATATTACACTACTTTTCAAAGCATTCCAAATCATTTCAAAACTTTAGAAATATTTGTGTCTACATTTCTTGTCCTAGTGTTTAGGAATCCCTATCGATAACGTTGATCATGTGCACCTACCATAATTTTTAAAGCACTCAATTAAAAAATAAACACTAAACCACTTTCAAAAATTTCTTCAAATAAATACATTAATATACTTTAAGATACCTTTAATATGAAACACTTATTTGAAAAATAGAAATACTTTTATAATACCATATAAAGATATATAACTTTTATCGAAAAGGTTCTAATTACAAAATGTATTTTCTTGCTATAAAACACATTATAACTAATTTTATAAAAGTACTTCTCAAGAATACTTTACTTACAAGAATCCAAATATCACTAATCTTCCATCACACAAATAGATAAGAAAGATTTTATCTTTGGCGAACCAGATTTACATTACGCCTTATGGTAACTTCATAACCGAAGGCAGTGCCGAGTCTTAAATATTAAAATTTGCTTGGGCACACAACTTAAGTGATAGCTCCACCGAACACCACACTCAAGGAAGATCCGCAAACCAAAGCATCTACCAATCAATGTAACCACGCACAAAAACTGCAACAACCATCAAGCCAATTAATAAAACCAAATAACTAAAATGCCCAGCGAAAAGTGATCCATCAGCTTCCGTTGTGCACTCTGATTCTGAACGAATCAGTTTCTTATATTCAAAGCCACACCGAGGTCTAATATTTATCAGCTGACCCGACGCTATGAGTTGGACCAACAACTTCGACCTTCACACCCTTAAGAACCACTCTATATGAGAATTACATTCAGAACAGTAGTTTATATATATATATTTAATAAGAAAAATACAAATACGCCTCTCGATGATTGCCCGGATAATCACCATATAATTTATATACATATACATACTCAAATTGCCCCTTACAATATGGTAACTACCAAAAACACACAAGGGGATGTGGACTCTATGTCTCAACTAAGGTCAAGACCCATGTCTCTTATACTCGGTATTTTTCTAAACCTCACTCTGATACCAATTATAATACCCCACCTCCATACACATACCATCTTAGAGCATTCCTTGATATTACTATGAGATAATAAAGAGAATAAGGCTCTATGGTGTACATACGTGAATATTTTCTTATGCTAACACCAGTACATATCCTAAAAAATCGTAAACAACTAACATATACGTACATACTATCGACACAAAGCAATAATGTGACGCCCCACCTCTATACTCACACTAGCCAAGGACACTACGGTGTAATGCCATCGACTACTACGAAGAATAAGGCTGTTGAGGAGCGGCCATCTGTGTAATTGCTTTGTGCGAGTACTTATATGACAGATAAAATATTGCTTTCATTTCAACAGGAAATCCGACACACCGATACAAACTCAAAGCTACTACACAACGGCTATGAGGTCTTCAGAAACAAATATAAAATAAGCATAACATAAGTAAGTCACATATATTCACATCACTAAGACGAAAAGAGATATGAATATATCACATAAAAGTGTACATCAAGGTAGTGGTCATATAAGATCCACTACATCACAAAATAATAGGTACAAGTGCAGGACAAAAGAATATGTATACATCAAGGAGTCTCTATCTCGAATGTATAATAATAAAAACTACTAAGGTAATGTAGTTAGCCCAAAAATCAGATGAAGGACCATGATAAGAAGTCAAGCAGAAGCACCTGAAATACCTCGGTCTGACCCGTGTATTATTTAAGAAGAAAATAATAAACGGATCAGTCTAGCTATAAATATCATGTAAAATAAGGTAGGATAAGAGATATGACAAAAACGTATGATAACAATAATTCCATACTATGACAAGTATACATCAAATAACAACAAAATCAAATAATATCTCAAATCTTCTCAAAAACAAAAAAGAATGTCATATTCTTTAAATTATTCACAAACACAAATATTGATAGAGCTTGTCAATGCATATCAACAAAATTGGTGAAACAAAAATTCTAGAAATCATCAATTAGAAATCCAAAAATCACAAAGGGGGAGGCCTATCAAAAATGGGAGTATGAAAACTCACCAACACGTGTATCATAAACGAGACGCTACCCCATAAGCCGGACATCGACGCACATAAAAAGATACGCCCCATGCACAGTCGAACATCGACGCACCTAAAAAGATATGCCTCATACATAGTCGAACATCGACGCACCTAAAAAGATACGCCCCATGCATAGTCAAACATCGACGCACCTATAAAGATACACCCCATGCATATTCGAACATCGACGCACTTAAAAAGATACGCCCCATGATAGTCGAACATCGACGCACCTAAAAGATATCCCCCATGTGCCAACTTATCGAGCTGATTGCCCACGAGCGGTCCAAAGACCATGGGTCGCTGCCCTACCAATTTTGAGCCGAAACTTCACAAACGGGGTTTAGTCCCCCACAAAAACAAAGAGACATCGCACATCACTAGTCCAAATCATAAAATGATCATCATTAATCGATAAGTGTAAATTAAACTAAGCTAGTAAATAAATGAATTTAGCTTCATGTCCCATAACCACTAGCTTAACTTAAATATTTACGAACAAATTATAGATTTCCACTCGAAAATTGTCATAAGGTTTCAATCGAACAAGTCCAGGATTTAATCGACGAAATAAACGCAAGCATTTCATACCACTTATTTTGCTCAGCCGTTTAATAACATTTATCATACGAATGAGGTAAAGGTTTGTATATACTAATAGGTTGGAAAATGGTTTTAAAAAAAAAGCTTTGTATTAAAAATAACGTTGAAATCATTTTTGTAAAAGAGTTTGAATAATTACTACTAGTATAGTAACCTTTGTATTTTAAAGTGGGAAATAACAGAAATGATTGTAAAACAATCAACCACCAAAAATTCACATTTGACGGCGTGAATTAAAACCCCAATATCTAGTCCAATCAAATGGATATTCCCAAAAATCCAAAAAAGAAGTCATCAAAGTCGATAATAAATGACAACAACTAATCAGATCAACAAAAATCGATAAAAATTGAAAATACACTCAAAAACAACCAAAATAGGCAAAATCGACAATTCCAGACATCAATTAGGTTTAGCCAGACGTTTGGCCCTAGGTTATGGAACTATATATATGTTTTTTCCTTTTTCTCCTTAATTTCAGAACACTTTCAGACGTTTGGATTTTTCAACCAGATGTTTGGATTTTGTTCTAGAAGTTTGGATTTTGTTCCAAACGTCTGGATTTTAGCTCTGCCCTTTTTTTATTTATTTCCAAAACCTTTTCAGATGTCTGGATTTTTAAACCAGACATATGGATTTTATTCCATACATCTGCATTTTTCTACTAGGAAAAAAATCAGCCTATCCCGAAGAGGGCAAAAATCCAAGCCGGAAGCGATCGAACGAGCGGCGGATGCTACGGATTTATACCAATCGACAACCCAGCCCTATAGGCACTTCGATAAACTAACAAAAACATGTCCAAATATCCAAGATAGGATCTTTAAAGATTTTGACTTCAAAACACCAAAATTGGAAAATTCACCAAAGCAGTTCAAATCAAAAGCAATTGAACATGAAATAGATGTTAGGAATTCATACCTAACAACAATGAAATGTATACACATAGATATGAGTTCAAGAAATCACCTTTAAAACTCAAAGACAACGAATGAAAGGCTTTAAAACAAAGAAAGACCAATTCCTCTTCAATACACCTCTCGAATCTTCAATCAATTATCAAATGTGAAGTTTTTCCTAAGTTAAAGTTTAGAAATTTCTGAGAATTGAAGAGAGACTGAGATGGAGAAGATGAAGAGGATGCTTACCTAAACTTCTTTTTGATTTTGTAGCTACAATCTTGAATTCCCTAGTAATCTAGGGTTCAGGAATTTCTAATCTACTCCCATTTTTCCTTTTGCTTGAGTGTTAGGAAATGTTATGAATGAATGAAGAGGAGTGGAGTGGAAGTTATTAGGTAGAGGAGTTGGGTTGTCTTGTTGGATTAATGGGCTGAAACCCAAACCCAAAGCCCCAAACAAAAATATCAAAATTCTAATCAACTCCAAACATATCGCAAACGCCAATTGAATTCAATGGAAGTGGTCTCGAGTCTTATTCGAATGCTTGCAAAAAGTAGCATTTTGGACTTTAATCCGACTAACGATGCTATATTTAAATAAATCAATTAAATATACAATCGTAAAATATGTGGTTTATTACAGACTCCCCTCCTTAAAGAAATTGTGTCCTTGCAATACTTAAGAAGAAAATAAAGAATAACAACTATAAAAGCATATCAACACAAAAGAAAATTTGAAGTAAGAAGTTCACCCGTAATCAATGAATACAAGGATAGAGTCATTGACATACTTGCATAATACCCGATTCATAAGATAGATGAAATAAGTTGGAGGGTTCGTCAAACCAAATGTCATTACAAGCCATTCATAAAAATCATAATGAGTGCGAAATGCGGTTATTGGAACGCTATCGTCCATAACTCATAGCTAATGAAAATTGGTGGCAAAGTCGAACTGAAAAGAGCCTAGCACAACTCGATAGATCGCTTAGGTGATAATCCTAAGATATGCTCAAAGATACTGGGAAATTCACGAACTACTTGAATGTGGGAAGTAACATTTTCCTTATCATGTGGGTTCAAAGAATAAAATGATGCAACCGAATTGGGATCGAAATCATTGTGAAAAAATAAAAACATGCTTAAAGATTGAGAATGTCAAAGATGGATAGTCCTATCGGAATATAGGATATGGGCTTCATAATGATTAAGCCAATCCTTTCCCAAAAATCAATTCTGAAACCTAAGTAGCACATAACATGCAAATCAAATCGGAAAGTATAATCACATAAAATAATCTCGACGTCTTTACAATGTAAACTGAGTGTTGCGGATCCACCATCCGGATTCGCAATTCTCAAGGATGTCATCAAACCCATAATATTTAAAGAAAAGGTATCCATAAGTTCTTTTGATACGAAAGAATGAGATGCACCCGAATCAAAAAGAATTCGAACAGGGAAATCACAAAACAAAATAATGCCATCAAGGAAAAAAATTAGAAATACCTTGACCAAGAGAAGTGTTGCTAGGAGCTGCACGACATTCAGGTCTCCCTCTCTCCAACTTTAAAGTATGGGACATGTAGATACAAGATGACCCAAATTTTTGCAATAACGACAAAAAGGGGTTACGGACACCGATTTGCATAGTGGTCCGTAGAACCCCAATTATAGCATGTCCACGACTAGAGGTAGGAGTCTTTTCTATCGAAGTTGCTTGCTTCCCTTTCTTGTTGGGATTAGGGCCTATGACTTAATAGGCCTCTTCTTGTTGATGTTGAAGTTCTATTTGTGACCCACAACTTCATCATCACTTTCTTTACCAGCCTCTTCAAGTCGAAGAGCGATATCAACAAGTTGATCGAAAGAAATTTCTAGTTTTAGAAGTAAAGGCTTTTTGAGATTCTTATTTAACCCATAGACAAACCTCTAATTTTTCTTCAATGGGGTATTAATGTACTCGACCCCATATTTGGAGAGAGATTCAAAAGATGCGATGTAATTCGTCACAGAAGATTCATCTTGAACAAGGTCGGTAAGGTGCCGAGCTAAAGTTAATTTTTTAGCCTCCGGCACAAACTTTAACTCGAATCTTTTCTGAAATTGCTCCCAAGTAAGATCCGCTTCAATATTTTCTGAAATCAAAAGCTCATACCAATCTAATGCTCTTTCCTGGAGCATGCTAGAAGCCACTTGGACTCGATGTAGATTCATAAGACTCATGCGAGAAAAGATGCGATCGCATGTTCTAAGCCAAGCTTGGTTTTCTATAACGCTTTCGGAACCCTTGAATGGCCTTTCACCCAAACCAGTGTAATCTCTGCACAATCATGCAAACTCAGATTTAGGGTGAGTAGGCTCTGGAATGGGTCCTGCGGATTGAGCATTCTTTATAAGATCCGAAAGATGTTGGGCAGACATAAATACTCCATCCTGAGGAGTAGCACTGGATTGACCGGTGCTGGGACGGCCTGGTCTAACCATTTCTCTTATTTAAGAAAGAAAGAAAGAAGAAAAAAAGGTTGTTCTCAGAATGAATATCAAACAATCATGATTCATAAAACAAGGCATCATAAAAGAAAATAGTACAGAACGGGTCCACTGACTCGAACTAAATCCTAAGGTACGATTCCTAAGAGAGACTTAGGACAATGATCCTTGCTATATTATTCTATATTGTTCCAAAGTTTGGCTTTGATACCGAGCTGTGACACCCCGCCTCTATACTCACACTAGTTAAGGACACTACAGAGTAATGCCGTCGACTAGTACGAATAATAAGGCTGTTGAGGAGCGACCATCTGTGTAATTGCTTTATGGGAGTATCGATATGCCAGATAAAATATCACTTTCATTTCAAGAGGAAATCCGACATACCGATACAAACTCAAAGCTACTACGCAGTGGCTATGAGGTCTTCGGAAACAAATATAAAATAGACATAGCATAAATCGATCACAGATATTCATATCAGTAAGGCGGAAACAGATATGAATATATCACATAAAAGTGTACATCAAGGTAGTGGTCATATAAGATCCACTACATCATAAAAAACAGGTACAAGTGCAAGACAAAAGAATATGTATACATCAAGTAGTCTCTATCTCGAATGTATAATAAGGTAAAGTAGTTAGCCCAAAAGTCAGATGAAGGACCATGATAAGAAGTCAAGCAGAAGCGCCTAAAATACCTCGGGTCTGATCGAAGTATTATTTAAGAAGAAAATAAAAAACGGATCAGTCTACCTATACATATCATATAAAATGAGATAGGATAAGAGATATGACAAAAACGCATGATAACTGTAACGACCCACTATTTTGGACCATCCAAATCGACAATAATCCACCCATGTCAGACTTGAATACTTCAAAACATTGGATTGTTAAGAAATTTGGAGCAAATAAAATCATTCACAAAATCATAGACACAGAAATATCAGAATACTCGCAGCGGAAATAAAATACCATAGTAGTTCATGAAGCTACAATATACATACTCTCAAAACATATACAAAATCTCATAGTAAAATAGATACAATAGAAGTCAGGATACATAAACAACAATACAGAGACAGATACCGAAGATGAACTAACTGGAAGAAGTAGACGAATAAATAGAAAGATAAGCTCCAGCAAAACTCTAGCTTCAGAAGGTGAATCCAAAACTGTGATTCTCAGGCTGACCCGAGCGTAAAGTAAAACACAAACACCCAAGTCAGGACATACATACTTATACAATGTAAACCAACTCAAGTGAACTGTAATAGCAATGCACAATAACTTAAAGGATGCCTGGGATGACACATCCTTTAAGGATCAGTCAAACCATCAATTAAGTACTAATAAACACAATCCTAGAAATATCCATATTAATGCAAATAATACTTTTATTGTGACTAGGGTAGCATAGAGCTGCAGTAACCGCTCACCTTTAGCCACACTCTTAAAATCAAAGTGTGCATCAAATAATCACAAGGAAATCACATGACACACAAAGCAGTGTACCCGTGGTTATAAATTTCATAATGACTTATTATTTCGAATTAAAATCATTCATTTAACCATAAAAAGGCGGAGCCATTATACCTTCAAATGAAATATTAAATAGGATCTTTCAACAATGAAATATTAAATAGGATCTTTAAAGATTTTGACTTCGAAACACTAAAATTGGAAAATTCACCAAATCAATTCAAATCAAAAGCAATTGAACATGAAATAGATGTTAGGAATTCATACCTATCAACATTGAAATGTATAGTCATAGATGTGAGCTCAACAACTTACCATTAAAACTCAATGACAACGAATGAGAGGTTTTAAAACAAAGCAAGACCAATTCCTCTTCAATATACATCTAGAATCTTCAATCTATTATCAAAGGTGAAGTTTTTCCTAAGTTAGGATTTAGGACTTTCTGAGAATTGAAGAGAGATTGAGATGGAGAAGATGAAGAGGATGCTTACCCAAGCTTCTCTTTGATTTTGGAAGTAGAATCCTGAATTTCCTAATAATCTAGGGTTTAGAAATTTCTAATCTCCTCTCTTTTCCCTCATTTTTCCTTTTGCTTGAGTGTTATAAAATGTTATGAATGAATGAAGAGGAGTGGAGTGGGAGTTATTAGGTAGAGGAGTTGGGTTTTCTTGTTGGGTTAGCGGGCTGAAACCCAAACCCAAAGTCCCAAACGAAAATATCAAAATTCTAATCAACTCCAAACATATCGATGTTTATACTCAAAAAGGTCGCAAACGCCATTTTGGACGCAATGGAAGTGCTCTTGAGTCCTAATTCGACTATTTGCAAAAAGTAGCATTTCGAACTTTAATCTGACAAACGATGCTATATTTAAATAAATCATTTAAATATACAATCGTAAAATATGCGGGTTGTTACAAATAAACACGTGCACCTCCAGGATAGAACAATACACAATATAAAATAGATCGTAGAAAACATAGAGTCATTAAATGCAACGATATATTATAATAAATAATATACACGAGTGCAAGTGGAATATAAAATAGGTTTAACTCCCGCTGTCTTAAAAATATATAATATATAAATCCAATGCATATATTTCAATATTATCAATATACGTGAAACTATAAATGCTACACTAATCCATTAATAGTCTATCCACCATCTATGCCCAAAAATCACATTCTGGTTAATTTCTCCCTGAACCTAAAATGTCTCAGACTGACCAGAGTATTATATAAATAACACATGGATCAGGCTATGTCTAGAATGAAGGTGTCAGTGTATTTCGATAATAGTGAGATATATCAAGGGTGACATGAAGTGATGTAAAGGAACTTAATACAAAAACACATCACAAAATAGGTATAGATAGTATCACCCATATAGAAAGTCAAGCCAAATCATGTACTAGAGAATAATGTGAAATGGGTGAAATAATCCCATGCATTCAAATATCATTATATAAATAATCAACATAACATAGGACATGCTCTCAGGAATGCCCCTGATTATCTCTCAGATAATCGTAAGGTAGACATACCCGTGATCCGTCATAAACATCACATATAAAACATACATGTAAGAAATAATAATATGGCATACCCTCAGTAGCCAGGTTATCTATTAGATAACCATAAAAGATAGGAAAGGGTCTATCTCAATGCTCTCAGCATCTCTAGCTATCTTTTATAGCAATATAAACAATATGTACGGGGTTACTCAACCTCAAGGGCTCTCAGTCTAAAAAAAATCAAGGAGACCAATGATCCCATAATAATCATATAGACATTTGCCTCATAGTAATCCTCTTAGCTCTTAGCCAAAGAAATAATCATATGGTCTCCCAGGCCTCTTTAATAATGTACTTAACTCTCAGAATCATAGATAGTCATATTTGACTCTTGGTCCAAATGGGATCTTAGCATCCTATATAACTATATCGACATTAGTCTCGATAAACGATCTAGATGGATCTCAACCGAATCTATAATGATCTCATAAAGGTGAATAAGTAGTATCTATATCAATAATAACCAGATGGGAGACTTACAACTCTCAGGCTACTCCAGGAACTTTCCTCGGACGCTCTTAGCGGTACTCCTATAGTCATTCGTTATCTCAACGGCCATCATGACCCAATATCCATCTTGTGTAAGACAGTATTATTCAATGGTTATGACCTTGCAAATGCCCAACTGGCAAATGACTGCCAATCTATGTGACACATGGGTGGTAGCTCTCAGCCATGGCTCTCAACCATATACATGAAAAAGGTGTCACGGATTCGGGGAGCGACCCCATAATCAAACCGCTAGGATCTGCCGTATAATAGGAGAATACACACAAGATAAACACACTTATGGCTTTCAGCCCATTTACTCTCAACTTGCATCACCATAAATAATACCCCGTAAACATGATCCTATCGAGGGATATCTACTTACAAAGAGTAATCGAACAAGTATGAGCTTAGGTGTCTTATACCAACTAGTGCTACTCGAAGATTTACTCGATGTTCGTAAACTACACTCACCTACTATTCTATATAACAAGTTCGAAGAATAATTGGAGAAATATTACCGAATGTCCTATACCAGATGGTATTATAATTCCGTTTATTCTAATTTCTCGTTACATACAATTAAAATATGTAGAAGAATGTCATCATCGTATTAAATCAGATTTAATGCTATTAATCAAAACAATCTCCCATGGTGAATAATCCATGACATTCATAATCATTATAGAAGAGATGAGAAATAAGAAATGCATAATAAAACTTCACTAATCAAATATATAAAGCACACTCTAGTCTAAATTTATTAACTGTAAAATATACTTTAAAATACTTAAATAGTTAATCAGAAAACAATCCTTATTTTTCAATAATTCTATAAGATTTTTAACTCATAACGATATTCAATAAAACAAGAGAACAAAGTTAAATCTTTAATGTAGGCAAATTGCAACTAATATATTTTAGATCAAATAATATGAAGTATACCAAAGGCTATGGCAATTTTAACCAATGATACAAATTCTTAAACAAATTATTAAAAGTAGGACCCATCTTTCAAAATGCCATTTTCACCTTGAAAACATCAAATTTTCAAATAACTCTCAATTTTCTTTTTCCATATTATCATAGCTCTCCAACAAGAGGTGGACCACGGAAAATAGATAAAGGAGTCAAAAGTTATGGCTAAAACATTACTGTGCTAAAATTCTTAAATCTCAAAACACAGGCCTGCGGTTTTACATCAAATTCAAACACGTTTCAGGCTTAACAAACTTTGGATTTTCAAAAAGCGATAAAGATGAAAGTTTTTATTATGAAAATACTTTTTCATTGAAAAAACCTCACTTAAATCGGATCAGAATATCAAAAGTTATGATTAAAATACTATAGTGCTTCATCTCATAACAAAACACAGGCTAGAGTTATTGCTTCTTATTCAATCACATTTTAGCATTAGAAATATGCTGAATTTCAAAAAATGATCAACATAAATGTTATTGTTTATGAATATATCTTCCAACTAGAAAAAACCCACTTAATTCCGACTAAACTATTAAAAGTTATAGCAATTGTATCACAACACTTACAAAATTTCATAATACAAAACACATCAGCATCTCACTAATCAAAACAAAAGTAATGCACACAAAAATTCAACAACAAACCAGCTTATAACCAACTATAAACACATTGTTCAAGCATGAAATCGAATAATTTAGACATAGATTTGTGAGTGGGAAACACTCACCTAGCGTAAATGAAACTCTAAAGCTAGAATAGTATTCCATCTTCTTCAATTCATCAAACAAGAAAACTCTATAGTACAAAATTGACGAAAACTTCAACTTCTTCATAAATATTGGTGTATCTTGGTGTTGTGAGCAACATATTTTAATTTTGGGATTTATAGGATTTTATTTGATTTTATTTCAATTAAAAGGAGAAGAGGATTTTGCTTTATTTTGTTCATGAAGACCAAAAACGAGAAGATGGCTTATACGTGAATTCTTTTTATAAATAAAGATAGTTCCTTTATAAAAGAAAAGTGAAGACATCTCTAAAGAAAGGAAACTATAGATATATGCTTCGTAAACCAATTAATTTTGGGCCTTACACAACACTTAGCCCATTTATTTTCTTTCCTTTTTCTTTCATTTAAACCATTTTCCAATCAACGTAAACAATTGAATACTTTAAATAAAATTCGTATTATGTTATCAAAAGGTTTGCTCAACATCATAAAATTTTATAGAATATATATTACAAAATTCCCATATTTTATTTAATTAAATCAAAACTACTAGTTTAAGCCCATTTAATAAAAAGCCTACTTATTAATCAGACCAATTCACTTTGCTAAAAATTTATTACTAACATAAATCTTCCCCTTCTTGTCTATCGACAAATTTATAAAATATTATTTCCATATTTTAACTTATGTTATTTTCAATCATTTCTTATTTACATTTCTAACTTAATTATTAAATATTTTCAAATCCATTTATTTAAATAAAATAAAACTTCTTTTCTTTTTAAATATATTTCTAATCACATTTACTAGTAATTCAAGTTTTACATAAAATATATAATTACCTTTACCATAGCAAAATCATTTAAAATTAATTAATATACTAAATAAATCTAAATCTTCCTCATTTAAATCTTTAAAAATCCATTTGAATTAACTAAATCACCAATTTTATCTTAAATAAATTATTACCCAACACCAGGTTGTTACAATTAACCTCCTTAAACAAAATGTGTTCTTTCAAACCAGCTCTAAAGTTTCCACTTCCAATTAATGTAACATTTGTAGCTATTACTTAAAACTTTTTGCTTTTCCCTAACTAGTCATGCTTACATATTTCACATCATGGTTTGTCCGGCCTCCACTTCTTTTTATAAAATCATTAAATTTCATGGTCATGAAATACTTAACCCAAAAATAATTTTATCTTTGAAAATATAAGCTTAGAAACTTTTTGTTAAATTCCACAATTCATTGGTCTCCAAAAGGAGCCATGAAAAACTCTTTATTTTAACCAATTTTAACTATAGGTGTCATAGTTTTTATAACTATAATTTAGTTTTTTGTTCAAAAGTCAATATTAGGAATTCAAGTTAAAAAGATTATTTCCTTTAAGCAACACATTATTTCCTTCTTTTCAAATAGTAAGAGTTAAGTTTTTTATTTCTTGAATAGTCATCAAATCATTTTTTCCTTTAAGGTCGTTTTACAATGAGGATTTATTTCTTAAAAGATAGGATTTATTTTACTCAAACAATTAATTAAATTTTTCATTCAAAAACTCAATTGTTATATCAAAACATTTTTCAAAAATGCACTATTACGGTGCTTCTACAACATCTTTTGTAACTGTAACAAATTAAAACTAGAGTAAACAGTGACAACTTTTCTACTACTCATGCTATTTAAATGTCCTCCATCTCACTTACTTTTATTTAAATTGCTTCTCTTTAAACAGATCTCTTTCTTTTTTATTCAATTATTTTCTTGATTGGATCATTGCAGTGCGTTCGTCTACTACTTTAGTTGTACTTTTCTCTATTAACATGAAACATTTTTCTTTTTTACTTATAAATCCGTCTTAGTTATTTTTCTTTGCATTTTCCTTATACGGGAATATTCTTCCTATTTTCACTATCAGATTTCCTACCTTCCATCCTCTTTACCTTATTTAAATCAAGTACATTTTCATTTATCCGTCCCTTTAAAATCATTTAAATTTACAAAAATCTAAAAATTATCAAGCTAACATATGTCATATTTTCTGTCCTGTTTAAAAAAAGTGATTACCGGTTTCATCTTATTCATTATCAAAAACCATTCACTTGGCTTCTAGTCTACTCAATTTTAGCTTCATCTAGAAATTTTCTAAATAACTCATTTTTTTTAAATTTTCCCTGTTTTTCAAGAATCTATTTTTAAATGATATTTTATATGGCAAAAAATTTAGTATTTCCTTATTTTTCAAAAATGTCAACTTTTCATGATAGGATTCTTTTATTTTTAAATAATTTTTTGAAAGCTAGTACAAATATTTTAAATTCTTTCTCATGAGATCAGACTCAAAAATGGATTTTATTTGTCATTTCTTTTGGACTTTTCTTCTTTTCCAATTATTCGCAACTTATGTTCATTAAAATCCGACTATCATCTTGGTGGTTAATATTCACTTTTTTAAGGAACTTCCTTATTCTTATATATACCTTACCGTCATATATTTGCAACATAAAGGTGCTTGCAAATATAAAACAATCAGGATAAAATTTACATCTCTATCGGCAATTCAGTGAAATCCGCAATAATAGGGCAATTTAGGCCCATCAAATGGAGTCAAGTGCCATCCAACTTCAAGGACCTTTCTCTATATTTCATGCTAATGCTCTTCTTAAATCAACATCTTATGGTACAACCTACATCACGAGGAGTAATCTGCGTCGGTGTATGATTTTAACCCAACTTATAGTTGCCTTTCCATCTTAACCCAACAAATGCCCATTGAACCTCATGTGATATCTCGGAATTTCAACAAATTTAAAATGTGATAATCTCTTAATTAATTATTTAAAATTTGATAAAATTGTTATTTTCAAATATGAATAACCAAATAATAATAATACAATGTTTTAAACATAGATATAGATTGAAAGAATAATTATTTAGTTTGTGTTATTTTATAAATTTGATTTTAATAGACTTGTTATTTTCAAATTTAATAAGTGTTGTTTAAATATATATATATATATATATCTATGTATGTATGTATGTATGTATGTATGTATGTATGTATGTATGCATTATGTTGTTTTTAAATGGAATAATCAATTTCAAACTTAATAATGTGTTTATTTAAGGATATAAATGTTTGAGTTGATTTTTAAATTGGATTTTTAAAAGTAAGATTTGAATTTGAATCTGGATTTAAATTTGAATCTTTAAAGGATAATTATTTTAATATACTTTGATATGAAATGTATGAACAAGTTTTTATTTAAATAAGATTTTGTTTTATATTATTTTCCTTAAAGAGATTATTTATATAAATTTAGAAAGTATTTATTTAACAGTAAATAAAAATAAAAGTTATATTGACATTTAAAAATGAATTAAATATATATTTATGTGATTTTATTTAGAATCTAATTAGTTTTCATTTTATTTCTTTTAAAATTAGTTATTTATATAAATTTAGAAAAGGCATTTAAAGTATATTTATTAATTAGGAAATTAATTCAAAAGCTTTTAAATCATTTAAAAATAAAATAAAAGTAAATAATTACAAGTGTTAATTTTATAATACTTGTTATAATATGTGTAAGGTAATCAAAGATTGTAAAGACAAGTTTCATAATTCAATTTTTTTTTCTTTAATTTTAAAAACAAATCATAATGAATTTATATAAGTTTACATCCTCCCTTTCTTCCATTTTCTTTGTTTATTTTCACATTTGCAAAGATAAAAATCAAAACCAATCCACCAGATCAAAACTTGAAATACTCCTCAAACCAAAACCAAATCCGCAATGTTTCTTTTCAACAACCCTGTAAAAGCTTTCACAAATTCAAAGCCAAAGCTGTTAACATTTTCCAAAATCAAGAATCCTCAGCCTAAAATCAAGTTCAAACCAAATCTGCAGTGTCTTTTTTACCCATAACCATTTATATACAAAGCCTTTAAACACTCCTCAAAACATCAAGCTCTGTAAACAAATCAAGTCTGTAACCATTTTGAAGAATTCATGCAAGTAAATCTGAAGCAAAATCAAAGTTTTCAAAGCATTTCAGTTTTTAAGGCAAGCTTTCCAGTTTTTAAAAAGAAAAACAAAGCAGATGCAGTTCAAAGCTTCTAGTTTTTCAAAGCTCTATTCATCTTTATAAGGTGAGTAAACATTTACATAAAAGTTTAAGTAAATGAAGTTGCTGCATGTGAATTTATATGTTGAAAGTGCTTTGCTTATGTGTATATATAAATAAATCTCTATGCATATGTATTTGATTTAAGTGTGCATGATGGTTACCTGAGTACTCCTCTGCTCATCATATATGTGAGTAAACATTTATTTAAAAGTTAAGTAGGTAAATGTTTGTTGCATATGAATTTTTGTGATGAAGAGTGTTGCATTTGTATCTAAGTATAACCTCTATATATATGTATCTGGTTTAAGCATGCATGTTTGATTTCTTGATTATACCCCTGTTTTTGTTCAGAGTTTAAGTTTGATCAAAAATTCAAAATATTAGCATCTTCTCTCTGTCATATTTTTGAATTCAAACAAGATTTGTTTGTTTAATCCTAATCTAAGTTTTGAAAATATCATTAAGTAAGAAAAGTGGGAATATCATCTGAAAATTTAAAAAGGTAGTAAATATTTTAAGATGTTAAAAATCAATCAACTTAAATTGCTGATTTAAGTATTTAATTTGAATCAATCTTGGAAAATATGATTTTTAAGGAAAGAATCGTAATTTTTAAAATGGTATTGAGTGTGCAGTGCATCGACGACAGAATTTGGATATTTGGGATTTTCTGGAAGCTGGTGCATTTCTGGTGGTCGAGGAAATTACTGGAGAAAGTCGGGGTGTTGAAGTGATCGGCAAAAATGGTTGGAAGGTGGTTAATCCACCATGGCGTTGGAAATTTCTTGATTCAGTTTTAAATCCTAAATTGGGTTATGATTGGAATTTTGGGAAAGGCTTCATCTAGGGTGCATCGATTGGCAAGTAACTCCGGGGACGGTGGCGCGGATGTCAGACAAAGATAGGGACGTAGTTGCCGCGACTCCAGTAATCGAAGACGTGAGGTTCGTGACGTTTTCTGGAGATATTATTTGTGCCATTTCGATCGAGATAGCTCGACCTTGTTTCTGGGTTTGTTTTGGATGTCTGGATGGTCAGAGGGTGGAAGGAGGTCGAAGGAGACTTGTCGACGGCAGTCGTTGATGTCGGAGTCTCATCGATGTTTGGTGCAGGTGCACAAGATGATCAGTGCACCATTGTTTTGTTTTGGAGACGAAGTGTTTTTCTTCGGGTTAGACTTGGGGAAAGGGGAGATTTGCTCGTGTTTGTCTTTGGGTCGTGCACGAGGGAATTGAGTGTTATGCCTGTTAACTATTTAAGTTGTTACCAAGTTTAAATTTAAATTTAAGCCTAAGTTTTAAAAAGAAAAATAGTTTTTCTCGAGTCTGGCTCGAGTCTATAATGGGTTGAACCAGAAGTAAATGCTAAACCAGTTTTTTTAAAATTTAAATAAAAATAAGTTTTTAAAAATTTAAATAATCAAGTTAAATCAGTTTCTTGAAAATTCATTTCTTTGTAATGAATTGTATGAATAAATTAAGTTGTAAGATTTGTTAAACTTAAATGTATTAAGTTAAATACTTAAGTTATTTTCAAACTTAATTTTAAATGTAATTAGGTAATTAATAAAGGAATTGTTTTTATCTTAAAAACTTAATTAAAGTTTGATAATTAATGAGACAATTAAAGAGTAATTAATTAATTAAATTAGTTAATGATTAGTGATTCATTAATTAACAGTTAAGGTTTTCAAGTGATTTATTAACTTGTAATTAAGGATTGTTAATTAATAATTAGAGATAAGTAATTAATGATTATTTTATTTTAAAACTTAGTTAATGATTTAATTAAGTAAAGTTAATTACTAAGATCAAATGTTTTAATCATAAATAAAGACAATGTTTTATCTTAAGATTAATTAAGATTTTTAACGAGTTAAGATTAATTAAGTTAATTAAGAAAATTTAGGTTTAATTTAATTAATTATTGATAAGGATTAATTAAGTAATTAATTAAGAATAATTAATTTAATTAACTAATAATTATGATTGATCAACTAATAATTAAAGATTAATTAATTTGTAATTAGAAATTAATTAAGTGATTAAGGGATAATTAAACTGGTAATTAAGAAGTACTTAATAAAGTCTTATTAAGTAATAATTAGGTTTTCTTAATTAATAATTAAGATATTATTAATCTGTAATTAAAATAAATTAAGAATTAATTAACTATTATTAAGGGTTAATTAATTCTCATTAAGGACTGATTAATCGGTAATTATGGATTAATTAATTTGTAATTAAGGTTATTAATTAATAATTAAGTTTTATTAATTAATAATTAGAAGATAATTAATTAGTTAATTAAGGATAATTAATTAATTATTAAAATAATTAAGGATTGATTACTTTGTATTAAAGGATATTGATTAATAATTAAAGTTTATTAATCAATAGTTAAAGAATAATTAATCTATAATTAAGGATTAACTAATTTGTTTAAAGGGTAATTAAGGGATGAATTACTCACTAGTGACTAATGAGATGAATGTGATTAATTTAAGTTAATTAATTTGTTAATTAATTAAAGATAGTCACTTGGTAATTGATTAAGTATAATTACTTAATGAGATTCGATAAGTGTAATTACTTAATGTAAGTAATTGATAAATGAATTACTGGATGTAATTGATATAAGGGAAATTACTTAATGGGAAGTAATTTAAAGGATAATTACTGGATAAAAATAATTAAGGATTAATTACTTGGTGTAACTAATCAAAGGATTAACAAAAGAAATTAGAAGTTAATTAAAAAGTAATTAAGAATAGTTAATTACTGTTTATGATTATTAAGGTTGATTTATGAAAGCAATTAATTAAAGTATAATTAATTAATGTAATTAACTAAGGATTAATGTAATTAATTATAGTTAATTAATTAATGAAGTAATTAAAGGTTAGTTACTGTAATTGTTTGTTAGTAATTAATTTGTGTAAATTAATTAAAGGATAATTACTTTATGTAATTAAAGAATAATTAATCAAGGGTGATTAATTAAGATGGATATTTATAGGAATTATCAATAAATTAAATGGATTGTAATTAATTAATGGTTGATTAAGCAGGATTTGATAATTAATTCTTAAGTAATTAATTTAATTTAAGATTAAATTAATTATAATATGGATTAATAATTGTCGCTTATGGATGATTGTTAGAGTAGAATGTCTGGATTGGTTGATATCTATTGGATGATATGCTATGACATTCTGTAATATGATATTTGATATATCTGTGACAAATGTGTGATATTTATCTGTGATGAATGCTGTGTGAATTCAAGTACTGAATTGTATTGAATTGTTTAAATCAACTTGGCCTTTAAGATACGTTTGGATTTCGATGAGACCGGGATCGGGTTTGCTACATTACAACATGATAGCGGGTTCTCGCTTTGCGTTAGGTGGCGAACGGAAGACTCTTACCCCTACTTGTCCCCTGAGGTAGTATAAGGCCTTGAGGGGTTGGTTGCGAGTCGATAGGCTAGCCGTAAAAGCAAACCCGAGGTATCACTGTGAGCCACGGCGAAGAGTGGCCGATGTCGATGGTTGCAAAGCCTAGATCTTCATAGGTGGTATCGGAGCACTAGTTTGAGTAAATACCTAGGCATTGGAGTAATTTCTTCTTGAGATAGCGTACTTGTAATTTTGATATATATATATATATATATATATATATATATATATATATGTATATACCTGATTTGTTGGGCTACTTGTTCGGGTTTTCCAATATGAGTTTTAGAGGTAGGAAGGGTAGTGGTGTGTGTAGCACGACTATCAATGGAAGAAGTCCAAGTGTTGAGGTTGGAAGAATATCTGTCGAGCCTGTAGACCAAATACTATGTCAAGCGAGCTTTGAAGAGGTGTAAGGATTTCACCCAATCTCTGATGGAAACCTGTTAAGGTTCAGAGTCCAGCACTGAAGTATAAGTTTGATCATGCTCGTGTGAGCGGATTTTCGAGAGTTTGGATCTGTCGGTTAAGCAGAAGAAAGTGATGGTATCTTGGCTACCTCAGGAAGTAGTAGTTGTGTGATGAGACGTAGTGACTATCGATGTCTCCGAAGTTGTTTTTTTTTTGGAGCAAGTTTAAGGAAGTGTGTCTGCATCGGTGATGTGGCTGAGTTTCAGCAGGGTGCTATGTTTAGTTTGAGGTCCAAGTTTCTCAAGGAGCTTTGGGTAAGAAGTCTTTAGCATCTTTGGCAGTAGTGCAGTTGGGAGATGTTTTGTGTTCCAGTAGGAAGATCTTCTGGCTTAGCTATTTCCTAGAGGTGGAGTCCAGAAGCACATAGTAGATCCATTTCTTTGAATGGATTGATCAAGCACTAAAACTGTTCTGATGGGTAAAGAAAGAACAATACTTTTGGAATTGGACTGGAAAGGATCGCAAAAGTGACTTGCGATAGTTGAGTGTTCTCTTGGGAAATCTTTTGCTTGGGTTTGTGGCATCTTTTGAGGATGTAGGAGTTATAATTTTGTCAGAGATTTTTTGGATATCTTTAGGGAAGTCGGTGGTTTGTCCGCATTAGAGATTGAGTTCTACATCGACTTGGTTCATGGAGCTACCGGTAGATCAGCTGGGTAGAAGGATGTCTTCTAGGAAGAGGTTTTGGGTGAAGCAGCTCAAGATTTTGTGAGACTTCTGTGTTTTCTCTTTATGGATCCGAGAAACTATATTTTCCGGATGGGTTGGTCATGTTTGTGCTCGAGTTCATCGACGGAATTCTCATCTGCTCCAGATCAGAGTTGTGCAGCGGAAGCAAGATAGCAGTTGTTCTTAAGTGGAAGAAACCGGAAGTTACAGTGTTTGGATTAGAGGGTTTGTATAGGAAGTTTTTCAGGATCTGAAGGCCAGATTGGCAAGTGCATCTTTTTTTTTCTTTTTTGGATGGGAGAAGTTAGTTTTATATTGATGATAATAGAGTTTGTATTCTTGAATTCGGTAGATCTTGAGAGGATCATTTTGTTGAGTTGTTTTGGTCCTGTTTGTTTCTAGAGGCATCAACGAAGGTTGAGCTGATCAGAAAGAATGAACGCAGCCCAGGATCATCAGAAGAGTTCTATGGATTAAAGATGGAGGAATCCGGAATTCGAAGTTGGAGACTTCGGTGTTATTTCTCCAATAAAGGGAGCAAATAAGATTGGGTATGACTAGAAAGATAACTCCAAAGTATATTGTATCTTTCTGAGTTTTTGTGAGGATATTTGGCTTCAAGGTTGAATTGCCAGTTTGGAAGACTGGGATTCAATGTATTTCACGTATCTCTGAGAGAGTACATTTATGATCCATCATTGGTTTTGGAACCAGCAGTTCAGGAGGATTTGGTAGCTGAGTCGATCTTGTCTGTGATCAGATATCTTGTGTAGATTATAGAACTAGATGAATAGGAGCTCAGTAGCTTAGTGGTGTACCCAGTTTGGATTTGGTAGAGCGAGTATCCTAGTATCCATACCTGGGAAATTCTGGATAATTTTAGGAAGCTTATCCGGGTCTATGCCTGAATAGCTAGAGTTGTTTGTTTGAATAAATTATTTGTTTGAATGAATTGTTTGTTTGGATGAAATTGTTTGTTTGGATGAATGAATGATTATTTAGTTGATAGTGTATGGTTGATGTGTACGCTTGGATTTTTAAAATAAAATTAAAAACCTTTGGATTATCTTTTGTTTTAAATTTTGGAGACGAAATTCTTTTAAGGGGGAGGAATGTGATATCCCAGAATTTCAAGAAATTTAAAATGCAATAATCTCTTAATTAATTGTTTAAAATTTGATAAAATTGTTATTTTCAAATATAAATAACCAAAATAATAATAATATGATGTTTTAAACATAGATATATATATTAAAAGAATAATTATATAATTTGTGTTATTTTATAAATTTGATGTTAATGGACTTATTATTTTCAAATTTTATAAGTGTTGTTTAAATATATATATATGTGTGTGTGTGTGTGTGTGTGTGTGTATATATATGTATTAAGTTGTTTTTAAATGGAATAATCATTTTCAAACTTAACAATGTGTTTATCTAAGGATATAAATGTTTGAGTTGATTTTTAAATTGGATTTTAAAAAGTAAGATTTGAATTTGAATCTAGATTTAAATTTGAATCTTTAAAGGATAATTATTTTAATATACTTTGATATGAAATGTATGAATAAGTTTTTATTTAAATAAGGTTTTGTTTTATATTATTTCCTTAAAGAGATTATTTATATAAATTTAGAAAGTATTTATTTAATAGTAAATAAATACAAAAATTATATTGACATTTAAAAATGAATTAAATATATATTTATGTGATTTTATTTAGAATCTAATTAGTTTTTATTTTATTTCTTTTAAAAAGTTTTATTTATACAAATTTAGAAATGGCATTTAAAGTATATTTATTAATTAGGAAATTAATTCAAAAGCTTTTAAATCATTTAAAAATAAAATAAAAGTAAATAATTACAAGTGTTAATTTTATAATACTTGTTATAACATATGTAAGGTAATCAAAGATTGTAATGACAAGTATCATAATTCAATTTCATTTTTTTCTTTAATTTTTAAAACAAATCCTAATGAATTTATATAAGTCTGCATCCTCCCTTTCTTCCATTTTTGTTTATTTTCACATTTGCAAAGATAAAAATCAAAACCAATCCACCAGATCAAAACATGAAACACCCCTCAAACCAAAACCGAATCTGCAATGTTTCTTTTCAACAACCTCGTAAAACCTTTCAAAAATTCAAAGCCAAAGCTGTTAACATTTTCCAAGTTCAAGAATCTACAGCCTGAAATCAAGTTCAAACCAAATCTGCAATGTTTTTTTACCCTGTAACCATTTTTATACAAAGCCTATAAACGCTCCTCAAAACATCAAGCTCTGTAAAAAAATCAAGTGTGTCACCATTTTCTAGAATTCATGCAAGTAAATCTAAAGCAAAATCAAAGTTTTCAAAGCACTTCAGTTTTTGAGGCAAGCTTTCCAGTTTTTAAAAAGAAAAACAAAGCAGATGCAGTTCAAACTGTGTAGTCGAAGCGCTCGGCAGATTCGAAGCGGTGGAGGTGCAAAAAGTCATAGCGGGGATACAGGAAGGATATAGCGGGATATAGCGGATGGCTCTAAAATAGTATATAAAACTTGTACTTAATGTTTTTACAAATATATAAATGGTCATTTAATGAAAAATTATGATTTAGTTGAATTATAATTAATACATAAATAATTTTAAACAAAAACATGTGCAAATATAGTTTAAATAAACGTAAAACTGCTATATAACAATATTGAATTTAGTAGAATATTAGAGTATTTTCATTTCTAAATATATTAAAATTAAATCAAATAAATTGTTTCATAATTTTTATAATGTATAAATCCAATTTTTTAATTCAATTTATTAAATAGGATATAGCGGAAATAACAAAATATAGCGGGAATAACGGGATATAGCGGAAATAGCGGGGATTAAAGCGGAAATGCTATATTTTGGAGCTATATGGGAAAATCGTAGTGGTAGAAACCCGCTATGAGATATAGCGGGGTTATAGCAGGGTAATAGCGGGGCATTAACTACACAGAGTTCAAAGCTTCCAGTTTTTCAAAGCTCTGTTCATCTTTATGAGGTAAGTAAACATTTACATAAAATTTTAAATAAATTAAGTTGTTGCATGTGAATTTCTGTGTTGAAAGTGCTTTGCTTATGTGTATATATAAATAAATCTCCGTGCATATGCATTTGATTTAAATGTGCATGCTGGTTACCTGAGTACTCCTCTGCTCATCATATCTGTGAGTAAATATTTATTTAAAAGTTAAGTAGGTAAATGTTTGTTGCATATGAATTTCTATGATGAAGAGTGTTGCATGTGCATCTAAGTATAACCTCTGTATATATGTATCTGGTTTAAGCATGCATGTTTGATTTCCTGATTATACCCCTGTTTATAGTTCCGAGTTTAAGTTTGATCAAAAATTCAAAATAGTAGCATCTGCTCTCTGTCAGATTTTTTTAAATTCAAACAAGATTTGTTTGTTTAATCCTAATCTAAGTTTTGAAAATATCATTAAGTAAGAAAAGTGGGAATATGATCTGAACATTTAAAAAGGTAGTAAATATTTTAAGCATGTTAAAAATCAATCATCTTAAATCGCTAATTCAAGTATTTAATTTGAATCAATCTTGGAAAATATGATTTTTAAGGAAAGAATCACAATTTTTGAAATGGTATTGAGAGTGCAGTGCATCGATGACCAAAATTTGGATTTTTGGGATTTTCTGGTAGCCATTGCATTTCAGGTGGTCGAGGCCATTACTGGAGAAGGTCGGGGTGTTGAAGTGATCGGCAAAAATGGTTGGAAGGTAGTTAATCCACCGTGGCGTTGGAAATTGGTCGATTTAGTTCTAAACCCTAAATTGGGTTGTGATCCGAATTTTGGGAACGGCGTCATCTAGGGTGCATCGAGTGGCACGTAATTCTGTGGATGGTGGCACGGATGTCAGACGAAGCTAGGGACGGAGTTGTCGCGACTCCAGTAATCGGAGACGTGAGGTTCGTGACGTTTTTTGGTGATGTTATTTGTGCCAGTTCGATCGAGATGGCTCGATCTTGTTTCTGGGTTTGCTTTGGATGTCTGGATGGTCAGAGGTTGGGAGGAGGTCGAAGGAGACTCGTCGACGGTGGTCGTTGATGCCGGAGTCTCATCGATGTTTGGTGCAGGTGCACAAGATGATCGATGAACCATTGTTTTGTTTTAGAGACGAAGTGTTTTTCTTCGTGTTAGACTCGGGGAATGGGGAGATTTGCTCGGGTTTGTCTTTGGGTCGTGCGCGAGGGAATTGAGTGTTATGCCTGCTAACTATTTAAGTTGTTATCAGGTTTAAATTTAAATTTAAGCCTAGGTTTTAAAAAGAAAAGTTATTTTTCTCGAGTCTGGCTCGAGTCTATAATGGGTTGAACCCGAAGTAAATGCTTAAGCCAGTTTTTTTTTTAAATTTAAATAAAAGTAAGTTTTTAAAATTTTAAATAATCAAGTTAAATCAATTTCTTGAAAATTCATTTCTTTGCAATGAATTATTCGAATAAATTAAGTTGTTAGATTTTTTTAACTTAAATGTATAAAGTTAAATACTTAAGTTATTTTCAAACTTAATTTGAAATGTAATTAGGTAATTAATAAATGAATTGTTTTTATCTTAAAAACTTAATTAAAGTTTTATTAATGAGATAATTAAAGAGTTATTAATTAATTAATTAAATTAGTTAATGATTAGTGATTTATTAATTAACAGTTAAGGTTTTCAAGTGATTTATTAACTTGCAATTAAGGATTTTCAATTAATAATTTAAGATAAGTAATTAATGATTATTTTATTTCAAAACTTAATTAATGACTTAATTAAGTAAAGTTAATTACTAAGATCAAATTGTTTTAATCATAAATAAAGATAATGTTTTATCTTAAGATTAATTAAGATTTTTAATGAGTTGAGATTAACTAAGTTAATTAAGAAAATTTAGGTTTAATTTAATTAATTATTGACAATGATTAATTAAGTAATTAATTAAGAATAATTAATTTAATTAACTAATAATTATGATTGATTAACTAATAATTAGAGATTAATTAATTTATAATTAGAAATTAATTAATTAAGTGATTTAGGGATAATTAAACTAGTAATTAAGAAGTACTTAATAAGGTTAATTAAAGTAGTAATTAAGAATTAATTAACTATTATTAATGGTTAATTAAACTAGTAATCAAGAATTAATTAACTATTATTAAGGGTTAATTAATTCTCATTAAGGACTGATTAATTGGTAATTATGGATTAATTAATTTGTAATTAAGGTTATTAATTAATAATTAAGTTTTATTAATTAATAATTAGAAGATAATTAATTAGTTAATTAAGGTTAATTAATTAATTATAAAAATAATTAAGGATTGATTACTTTGTATTAAAGGATATTGATTAATAATTAAAGTTTATTAATCAATAGTTAAAGAATAATTAATCTGTAATTAAGGATTAATTAATTTGTTTAAAGGGTAATTAAGGGATGAATTACTCACTAGTGACTAATGAGATGGATGTGATTAATTTAAGTTAATTAATTAAAAAAAGTCACTTGGTAATTGATTAAGTGTAATTACTTAATGAGATTTGATAAGTGTAATTACTTAGTGTAAGTAATTGATAAATGAATTACTAGATGTAATTGATATAAGGGAAACTTCTTAATGGGAAGTAATTTAAAGGATAATCACTGGATAAAAATAATTATGGATTAATTACTTGGTGTAACTAATCAAAGGATTAATAAAAGAAATTAGAAGTTAATTAAAAAGTAATTAAGAATAGTTAATTACTGTTCGTGATTATTAAGGTTGATTTATGAAAGTAATTAATTAAAGTATAATTAATTAATGTAATTAATTAAGGATTAATGTAATTAATTATAGTTAATTAATTAATGAAGTAATTAAAGATTATTTACTGCAATTGTTTGTGAGTAATTAATTTGTGTAAATTAATTAAAGGATAATTACTTTATGTAATTAAAGAATAATTAATCATGGGTGATTAATTAAGATGGATATTTATAGGAATGATTAATAAATTAAACGGGTTGTAATTAATTAATGGTTGATTAAGCAGGATTTGGTAATTAAATCTTAAGTAATTAACTTAATTTGAGATTAAATTAATTATAATATGGATTAATAATTGTTGCTTATGGATGATTGTTTAAGTAGAATGTCTGGATTGGTTGATATCTATTGGATGATATGCTATGATATTCTGTAATGTGATATTTGATATATCTGTGATAAATGTGTGATATTTATCTGTGATGAATGCTGTGTGAATTCAAGTATTGAATTGAACTGAATTGTTTAAATCTTAAACAACTTGGCCTTTAAGATACGTTTGTATTTCGATGAGACCGGGTTATCCGAAAACCACATCGATCCAAGTTAAATGATAGGTCGTGACATCTCAAGTGAAGATTCAGAGAAAGGCTATGGTCATTAACTCTAAGGGTGATTCCAAAATGAGTTAACAGAGATAATGCTTTGTATAGAGATGAAGATTTATAGTGCAAGAGTTATTGTCGTTAACTCTGAGGGTGATTCCAAAATGAGTGTAACGAGATGATGCCTTCGGTTTTGTTCGAACCCGGAATGAACTTATATGGATTAAATGCTTTCAGAACATCATCAGGTGGACGATGAGCTTTCTAAGATAGATGTGTTCTATTAAAGGTAATCGTAGCCTCAAGCCTCAACAACCGGGAATGGCTAAAACAGGGGAGGTGCAGCAAGGCTAAGACGGTAGCACCCAAGTAGGATGAGATTTACCCCTGTCTAGAGTCCCTTTTTATTCGGTTGTGTGGGCAGTTGGTTCGAAACAACTGCGGGGTTGTCTTGTTCTAGACTATCCAGTAAGCGATGGTTCCGGCCTTGTGTTGCAAGGGATTTAGGGTGGATCCTCGGTACGGTGATCTAGGCCACGTACTGTGACGGGCACCACCCCAGTAGCCCTGCCATTGTATGGAAATCCAATCTCCAATAAGTGCCATCGGATTTGATTGTAAACCTATGTATGCTGGAATTTAATAAATATAACAATTTCGGCTATTTCTTATTTATTTGAAAACCCTAGACACTATTATAATATCACAGAATTTCCTATCAAAGTTTTGGTTAGCGTAAGGTAAAAACTTACCCATGTTTATGTGTGGGAAGTCTTACGTGATACCTTTGTTTTTAATGGTTTTTAAAGTTAAACAACTTTAACATGTTTCATCACATCAGACCCATGTCTGACCCGGAGTTTATTTCTATTTTTCTTAAACTCTTGGGTACTCAAATTTTTATGAGTAGCCAAGAGATTCAGGTTAGCTTTGACGAATTCTATAGGAGCAGTGGAGCAGAAGGCTTCAGCGTTTGTAGATTTATATATAGTGTTCCAGTGTGTGTTCTCTGAGTCGTTTGTATTGTGTTGTATCTTGATTTGTATGTTAGACAGGTATTTATAACTATCTAGTATGTGATGTATAATCTGTATAACTCTAATAAATGTTGTATACTATGTACTGTTTTATGTGATTAACATAATTTATTCATTCCGCTGTTGAGATTCTGATGTTGTTTCTTTCTTTCTTCTCTATCTTTGTCTTTTCTATCCCTTTCTTTCTTATTAATGATTCGTCTTTCTGTGGAGTGAAAGACGGGTCGTTACACCTTAGGTCCATTCTAGAGCTAGATATTGGTTGGTATAATTAATTAAAAATAAAAAATGTATAGAGCTATCTTTTTTATAATCTCACAGCGGAAGGAATAAAATATAATAACAAAATAAATTACCCATCTCACAAAACTAAATCATAAGAGTACAATGTCATAACAATCAAAAGACAAGTCTATACATGATCTAGGCACATCATAATAGCGTAAATAGACAACTGATAAGAATAACAATCGTCCAGGCCTCCTCCATCTTTTCCACACTCGTCATTCTACCTAACCTCTAGTTTATAATAAGGAGGAAGTCAGATAAACCATGCATGTGGATGAAAACATCAAGTTTTACAATAATAACATATGGGCAGTAATCTTTTGGATAAGTACTATGTCTAACGTGTTATTTTTCCTCTTCTGAGCATATCCTAAACTATAAAACCATAACCCTACATGCAATAATTTTCCTTTTCGATCCCCAAATGTTGACACTAATACATTCACGGTATTCGCATGTCAAGAATCTAAGTGCTGGAAAGATAGATTGTTACGGTAGTAAAAAGAAAAAGAAAAGGAATAAGGAAGAAGAGAACACGAGTGGAATCTCACAGAAGAATGATACCATATAATATCAAAAGGCAGTATAAATTATCACTTTAAGATACATATAATTTCATAGTTACGATCCTAAGTTCTATCATCAGATTAAACAGTTATAATAGCCTATCTGACAGGTGTTGATATATACAATATAGTAGTGCAATGAAAATACGAATAGAACGGTAGGTGAAAGCATCCGGCTCGTCCCCTCAAGGTCTAAAGAATATCAAAGAAAACCTACCTTCCTCGGACTGCTCGAAAGACCACCCATGGAAATAAGGGAAATATAACCATGAGTCAGACATATGTCTGGTATGAGAAACACGGGAAATATCTGCGACCAACATATAACTGTACTTCAAAGACCATTCAAATCACCGTAATGATTATCCCCTTAAAAGAACCAAACCCATCTAATAAGTACACTAGGTGATATCATAGATAATGTCTAGCATGAAGAATATAAATTAGAAAATAGATGTGTTTCTTGCATCTCACCACATAATAATATTAGAAGTATAACTAAAATTTCTAAGGTAGATTCACATATGGATATTCCATCGAGGTCTCCTTGGCAAAAACCAAAAGCCAGCCTCCTATATAAGGGTAAGAAAATACCATTTGACATATCTCTAGATAATATAATCACTAGGTAAACATAGTTCGTCTAAGTTTGAACACATTGTAACGACCCGATAGTTTCAACCATTCGCATCCGCACATGTTGGACTTGAATTGCTCAAAATGCTATTTGGCAAATCTCAGAATATACAATAAATAAATAATCACAGATCACAGTCACAGAGTAAATAATAATGCATCGGAATTAAAAGAGATAGCAGTTCATGAAGCTATTATATAAAAATAAGATATATCAGAGTTAAACAAGATACAACAGAAGAGTAATAGGATACATCATGTACAAATCAGAATACATTACAGAAATCACTGGATACTGAGCAAAATAGATGGTTAGATCTTCTCGCAAAGCTCCAACTCCGAAGGTGAGTCTTGAATGCTAAATCACTCAGTCTGACTCGAGCGTAAAGAAAAACACAAAACAATCGAGTCAGGACATAAATACTTATGAACTGTAAATCAACTCAAGTGAACAGTAACAAAAATGCATCAGTAACTTAAAGGATGCTTGGGACCACCCATCCTTTAAGGATCCGTTAAACTATTTACTATGTAGTAATATTGCGCTATTATAATAATGTCTATAGTAAAATAAACTTACTTTAAAATAGCGTTAAGGAGGGACCCAATATTCCCCTTAACACGTAATAGTCCCAGTAGTCCATCCAGTATCAGCATATCTCCAGGTCGGGAGACTACCCTAAATACTCCATGGGCTACGGGAGAAAAACAAGCTCGTAGTAAGGCTCGCTATGGTAGGTGACAAGGCACACAAGGCAATGCCAAGGTAAATATACCAATTACGCATACGGGCTGGTGGTAACGTAGCAACCACATACGCCCACCTCGGAACACACTCCCAGATCAAAATCGAAGGATGGCCATCAAATTAACCATAGAGTATAGCATCGAAGGAACGTGTTCGATCGGAGAAATGACCTCACTTGGCTCGAGATCGCTCCTGTTTTAGCCACCTTATGCCAACTCACGGGAGTTGGGTCCACATAATGTACTCAAGAACGTCGCCACCATCCTACTTCATTTTGGAATCTCCACTGCGTGCACGGTTGTTAAAGTGGTTTTCGGAGTTGGCAGAGAGTATGACAACTTCCGATCCCGGACGTTATTATAACGTCGTGGTCATTTCAAAATAATTTATACTTCACAGATCAACTCATTTCATTTCCAAACTATATTCCTTTCAAAATAGTTTATACGTCAAAACCAAACCATTTTTATTTCAAAACTATATTCAAATCAAAATAGTTTATCACTTCCATTTCAAACATATATTCACCTTTCAAAAGTCATAATACTTTCAAAGTTATAACTCTTTCCAAACCAAAATACTTGAAATCATTACACTTTGAAAATCATAACATTTCAAAATCATACATTTTGAAGTCATGGAACATTCCTTTAATTCTTTGCATTTTACAAATTTATTCCATTAAATCCAAATTTAAAATTTCCAATTTAACTCAATTCTAACCATCAATCCAAAGCTTTAAATATACCATATTCAAAAATAAATTTTATAATTTCATATCTCAAATTTAACTTAATTATTACTTCGTTTTGAAATATTCATTTCATAAATCCAATATCTTTTAAATAAACTCAAATTACAAGTAAACCAAATATCCTTACATACAAATATAAACTTCAAATATTCATTTATCAAAATCAAATATCATTCCAAATTCACATTCTTTATCAAATAAAGATTATATCATTCAAAACCCTTTCAAAATCATTAAAATATCATATCCTTCAAAACCACATTATCAAATCATTATTTGAATTCAATTTCAAATATTTAAATTTAAATATCATTTAAAAATCAAATATGTCATTCATTTATTATTTCAAATATCATTACAAAATACATTTCAAAATTCCATTCAAAAATTCATTTATCTCATTACATTTCATTCCATTTAACACATAACCAAGTAAACCTTATTTAAATTCAAATTCAATTTAAATTCCTTAAAAATTCAAATTTAAATATTTAAAATATTTTCAATGCTCCTTAAATTACACAAATAATCAGTTCCAAAAATTAAATCATTTAACACTTTAAAATATAACTCAAACAGTGTTAAAATCTATAACATTTCAAAACATTGACAAATCATAGCAACGACAGCATTTATAAAGTGCTATTGTAGCTTATAGTTTTCAAAATATTTTAGTTCAAGAATAACGGCATTGTAAAATGCCATAATAGATAATTAGTTATTTCAAACAAAGTTAAGTTCAAAACAACAACATTTTAAAGTGTTGTTATAAAACCACAGCATTTTAGAAATACTATTAATAAAATTCCAGGTTTTATTATAACTTTTAAAAAATAATAAAAATTCAAAAATTTTCTATTTAAATTTATAAATCATATTTCTAGACTTTAAAATTTCACATTTAAATATTTTTAACATATGATTTATCACAATAAAATTTAAAATCAAATATCCAATTAAAAATTTAATTCATTTGTTAAGTCAAAATTTCACTGTTTATTTACTTATTAAATTTAAAAAAAAACTTAACATTTTACTTCAAATATCATTTCAAAACTTTAAATTAAATTTCCACTATTTACTTACATTTTAAAAATATAATTTAAAGTCAAAAATCACATTTACTACAAATTTACATACTTAAGTTTACAAATTCAAAACTTAATATTTAACCTTCCTAAAACCATAAAATATATATTTTTAAATCAAATTTCATAATTTCAAAAATACGTATCTTAATAAAAATCGTTTAAAAACATACCATGGCGTCTGTATATAATTTTATAACCTAGGTCAAGTGATACAGATATATATCATTTCAATTTGCAGTTTAAAAAGAAAACCCTGGTTCTATCATTTCAAACCCGCAATCCCAAGTAAAAAAATAAATAAAAATCGCTCAGGCCTATCATTTCAATCCATAACGATTTTTTTCTATTTTAAAGTCCGTTTGGGTATGTATCATTTCAACCCATAGTGATTCTATTTTACAGGGAACTTGTAGTGTGAACGTATACATATACAATATAAATAATGTCAATGTCACAATATAATGTCATATATCAGATGTCAGGTTATAATTATCAAAGTTAACATAGTAATAACATGGCATAGCATATCATATCATCATCATTTACTTGCATCACATTTTTAATTTACTAAACACTTGTCATCAATTCACTAATTCATAAGTAAACATGTCAGAGTGAGAATGACTCACCTTTTCAAGCTGGAGATAGCTAATCAAAACACACAGAACAAATGCAGAAAGCACGATATGGCACGACACAGTACGACACAGCATGACATTGGATTGAAATGAGTGGATAGAGCTAAGATATGATCGTGTATACAACCAATAACACAAACAATATAACATAAATATTTAACACAAAGCCATATCGAAATGACTTGAAATAAAAAGCAACAAAGGACAAAGTGATTCGACCTTGCTTTTGACCATCCAAAAGCTCGACCAAAGGAAAATATGCTCGGCCATGGCTATGTGTTTGGGTCAGATATGGGTCCATATGGCTCGGCCTAGTAAGGAAATGAAGGGTTTTAGGGTGATAGCATGAACATACACAAGGCCAAAGCAACATAGTGGGGTTTTGGTCACATTTCTTGGCTCGACCATGGCAAGTGTTGGCTTGGCCTTGCAAGTACATGTCTGGACATGATCAGGTGGTGGCTGGAGATGCGGCCAGAGGTGGTGGAGTGGCTGGTGGTGGAGGCTAAGGGGGTGGCCAAGGTGATAGATGAAGGGTAGGTGAAGTTTTGTGGCTAGGCTAGCATAGTTTGTAAGGGTTTTGCAAAAAAAATTTAGTGATACTGCAATACGAAGGCACGGCCTGAATTGACCAGAGGAGGAGGGGCTGATGGCTACTGTAGATGGTGAGATGATGGTCGATGGTGAAGTGGTGGAGTAGGGGCTGAGCTCACTAGAAGAAGAGGGAGCAAAAATCATTGAAAAATATAGTGAAAAGAAGAAGAGATGGAGCCATTTTTTTCTTTGAAGTGCCGTGAGTTTTTGAGAG
Organism: Allium cepa; assembly: GCA_030765085.1. NCBI lineage: Eukaryota > Viridiplantae > Streptophyta > Magnoliopsida > Asparagales > Amaryllidaceae > Allium > Allium cepa. The sequence continues at coordinate 714,456,170 of CM060943.1, read as the reverse complement.
GAGATGAGGAAACATTTTCACGTGAATGCTAAACGGAATTCATGGATGAAGCAAAAGAAAAGGATGGCGAAAAAAATTGAAGAGTCAAAAGCAAATGAAAAGACACAGGTGAAATGAAAAGACACAAGCAAATGAAAGGTCTTTGCCTCTTGATATTTATAATTCTTTTAAATTAAAATAAACAAAATCAATTCAGAAAATAAAATAGAAACGAAAACAAAATAAAATAAAAAAGAAAATAAATAAACATTTTAAGGAAAATAGAATATAAATAAGATAATAGTTTAATAATTGAAACTAGACTTTAAAAATTGTAAACAAAAATGCAATTAACATTTGAAAATTATAACTATACTTTTAAAAATGTTTTTAAAAATAAAATAAATACATAACATATCATGTAACACATATATACACAAATTAGAACAAACAAAAATATTATTTATATAATTTAAAATAAACAATTTTGTTAAATAAAACAATGTACACGCAATATTGAAAAAACATAACTTTCACAATATAAATCAGATTTCAACGAAACGAAAAGCAGTATTCTTGAATAACTTTCACAATATAAATCAGATTTCAACGAAATGAAAAGAAGTATTCTTGAAGTTTAGTTTACTTCCATAATAAAGATAAAATTCAAAAATTCAAATATTTAAATTTTAAATTTAAAAGCCAAAGTTTAACCATATTGACCAAAATTCACATTTTTGGAAAATATTCTATTTATTCATGTTTGTAATTCTAATTTACATAAAAATAAAAACTTATATGTAAAATTACAAAATTTATTCATTTTAATAAATAAAATAAAGTTTTTAAATCAGGAATTTCAATTAAAATAAATTAAATAGAAAATAAATAGAAAATCACAAAATACAAGGTTGTTACACTCTCCCCCACTCAAAAATTTCGTCCAGGAAAAGGAATGAGGTACGAGAAAGCACAGAAAAAGATAGAATGAAATAGGATTAAGACAAGAAGATTGAAATTATACCTGATAACTGTTGTTATAGGTAAGTTTAACAAAGTGGAGATAAACTTCCTAAGATCCTCCAGAATCAAGAACACAAGCACGAAAAGATCTTCTAACATCTGATTCACCCTTCCCGTTTGACAGACGGTCTGTGGATGGCAAGCAATGCTCAGATTCAAAAATGAGCACCAAAGATTATGGAAAATTTCTAAACAGAACGGTATAAGCAATAGTTTCCCATTCTGTAGCAAGATAAGGGAAATAAGGACAACCAAAAGATAGTTTGAAAAACAAAATAAGATAATAAATTTTAAACCACGAAAATTTCAACTTAAATTGAAAATTAATTTTACATAAGTTAAATACATCTTAACTATCTCTAATTTCATTATCTTATAATCCAATTATCTTAAATTAACAATTTCTAAAATCATGGATTTGAAAAAATCTTTTATTATGCTCAAAATGTGCCTAATGAATTAATTCTTCTTTATTCCTTATTAAAAATTAAATTTATTCCTCTCAATATATTTTATCAACCATGTTAAACATGTTTATGCTTATTATAACTGCTTTAATTTTATTCTTAGTTCCTTTAACACCATTTTATATTGTAAATTATTCTATTACCATTTTTCTTTATTTACCTCTGTTAATCTTTTTATAACTAAAATTTAAGTGTATAACATTTATTATAACCACTCAAATCTTATTTATAAAATCCTTTTTATATTGTATAGTATCCAATTACATATTCAACTTCTATATAATTTAGTTAAGTTTTGTTGGAATGAAATTGTGTATTATACAAATAAAACTTTCTAATTTAATCATTTCAAGCTTGAATATTTATTCAAATCTTGAAATTATACTTGACATTATCCTTCAAGATAAAATTTAGGAATTGAATTTTTGATAAATTCCAAATTATTTAGAGATAAATAAATGCACATATACTATATATATATATATTCATTCAAATTTAAATCATATATCAGCATATGTTATGAATCCAGTCTTATTTTAGAAATTCAAATCGATTAAATTCCCAAAAACAGAACTATAGCAAGGCTATAGAACGGTCTCATCACTTCGAAACTCAAAAATGAATGTCGATGATGCTGCAGTCAACACCGAAATTATTTTTCAGCGACAAAGAGAAGAGCACTAGTTTTAAACTTTGAAATTCTTTGGAAACAAATTTCTATTCGAAAATACTTTAAATAATATATCCTTTAAAACTTTAAATACAAGGTTTGATATCCATCGGAAATTACATTCTCAAATTCTTGTTTTAAATTCATTTTAAATTTCCAAATAAATTTATAACCATGGTTTATTGTTCAATTATTTATATATGAAACAAGAGATAATGATATATAAAATCAAATATTATTTGTTAACAACCAATTCAAATAAAATCCAAATAAAGATTTATAATATAGTTACAAAATTTATTTTATTACCAAATTTGAAAAACATATTATATCAGTTTGCTCTGTTCAAGCGTTTTGGAAATCCTATCGATAGCGTTGATCAGACGAATCGATCGTAAACCCAAATCAACATCAACAACTCTAACAACACAATGTATAAAACATTTTAAATATTAGTTTACAAATACACTTCAAGAATGATTTGAAGATAAGTTGGAAACAAAGATGAGATGATTACATAACAGAATAGGAAGATGGATAAGCTTATATAAATCACAGGCAACCTTAACCAGGTCAACCGTGACTTAAAGAATAAGATCGATGTGGATTTTCTAGGGTAAATCAACATTCGATCTCAAGAGATAGAATTTGGGATAATAAGAAATACCAGCATCAAAACCGAGGATGTAAAATCTCTGGTGAATTGATGCAGTTGTAAAGGAGTTTCCCCCTTTACAAATAAATTTGAGATTGGCGAGACCGCCGACTCACTATAAAGATCATTCGAAGTGGATTTATGGGATACTCTAGAATCAAAAGAAGATGAATAGTGAGGGACACGAATGGATTTTGGAATCGCAGGGAACGTTCCAAAATTCGAAGGAATCGAGTCAAAAAGGAAGAGATTCAAACTCGAATAAAAGTGATTCTGTAAATACATTTACCATACATGTTGAGTTTTACCTAGAGCTACCAAAGCTCTGATACCAAATGTAACGACCCGATATTTTCAACCATTCGCATCCGCACACGTCGGACTTGAATTGTTCAAAATACCGCGTCGTAAATAAAATTTGGCAAATCTCAGAATATACAGTAAATAAATAATTACAGATCACAGACACAGAGTAAATAATAATGCGGCGGAATTAAAAGAGATAGTAGTTCATGAAGCTACTATATAAAAATAAGATACGTCAGAGTTAAACAAGATACAACAGAAGAGTAACAAGATACATCAGGTACAAATCAGAATACATTACTGAAATCACTGTATACTGAAAGCAAAATAGATGGCTGGAACTTCTCGCAAAGCTCCAACTCCGAAGGTGAGTCTTGAATGCTCAATCACTCAGTCTGGCTCGAGCATAAAGCAAAACACAAAACACTCAAGTCAGGACATAAATACTTATGAACTGTAAATCAACACAAGTGAACAATAACAAAAATGCATCGGTAACTTAAAGGATGCTTGGGACCGTCCATCCTTTAAGGATTCGTTAAACTATTTACTATGTAATAATATTGCGCTATTATAATAATGTCTACAATAAAATAAACTTACTTTGAAATAGCGTTAAGAAGTGACCCAGTATTCCCCTCAACACGTAATAGTCCCAGTAGTCCATCCAGTATCAGCATATCTCCAGATCGGGAGACAACCTAAATACTTCATGGGCAACGGAAGTAAAACAAACTCGTATTAAGGCTCGCTATGGTAGGTGACACGGTACACAAGGCAATGCCAGGGTAGATATACCAATTACGCACACGGGCTGGTGGTAACGTAGCAGCCACATACACCCACCTCGGAACACACTCCCAAATCAACCACAAGATAGAAGTATAGTATCGAAGGAATGTGTCCGATCGGAGGAATGACCTCACTTGGCCCGAGATCGCTCATGTTTTAGCCACCTTATGCCGACTCATGGGAGTTGGGTCCACGTAATATACCCCAAGGACGTCGCAAGCATCCTACTTCATTCTGTAATCTCCACTGCGTACACGGTTGTTAAAGTGGTTTTCGGAGTTGGCAGGGAGTATGACAACTTCCGATCCTGGTCTCGTTAACAACCAAACGTTATTATAACGCCGTGGTCATTTCAAAATAATTTATACTTCAAAAATCAATTCATTTCATTTCCAAACTATATTCCTTTCAAAATAGTTTGTACTTAGAAACCAAACCATTTATTTCAAAACTATATTCAAATCAAAATAGTTTATCATTTCCATTTCAAACATATATTCACCTTTCAAAAGTCATAATACTTTCAAAGTTATAACTCTTTCAAAACCAAAATACTTGAAATCATTACACTTTGAAAATCATAACATTTCGAAATCGTATATTTTGAAATCATGGAACATTCCTTTAATTCTTTGCATTTTAAAAATTTATTCCATTAAATCGAAATTTCAAATTTCCAATTTAATTCAATTCAAACCATCAATACAAAGCTTTAAATATACCATATTTCAAAACTAAATTTTATAATTTCATATATCTCAAATTTAACATAATTATTGCTTAGTTTTGAAATATTCATTTCATAAATCCAATATCTTTTAAATAAACTCAAATTAAAAGTAAACCAAATATCATTTCATACAAATATAAACTTCAAATATTCATTAATCAAAATCAAATATCATTCCAAATTCACATTCTTTATCAAATAAAGATTATATCATTCAAAACCCTTTAAAAATCATTAAAATATCATATCCTTCAAAACCTCATTATCAAATCATTAATTGAATTCAATTTCAAATATTAAAATTTAAATATCATTTTAAAATCAAATATGTCATTCATTTATTATTTCAAATATCATTACAAAATATATTTTAAAATTCCATTCAAAAATTCATTTATCTCATTACATTTCTTTCCATTTAACACATAACCTAGTAAACCTTATTTAAATTCAAATTCATTTTAAATTCCTTAAAAATTCAAATTTAAATATTTAAAATATATTCAAAGTTCCTAAAATTTCACAAATAATCAATTCCAAAAATTAAATCATTTAACACTTTAAAATATAACTCAAACAGTGTTAAAATCTATAACATTTCAAAACATTGACAAGTTATAGCAACAACAGCATTTATAAAGTGCTATCGTAGCTTATAGTTTCCAAAATAGTTTAGTTCAAGAATAAAGGCGTTTATGAAATGCCGTAATAGATAATTAGTTATTTCAAACATAGTTAAGTTCAAAACAACAGCATTTTAAAGTGCTGTCATAAAACTACAGCATTTTAGAAATGCTATTAATAAAATTCCAGATTTTATTATAATTTTTCAAAAATAATAAAACTTCAAAAATTTTCTATTTAAATTTATGAATCATATTTCTGGACTTCAAAATTTCACACTTAAATATTTTTAACATATGATTTATCATAATAAAATTTAAAATCAAATATCCAATTAAAAATTGAATTCATTTGTTAAGTCAAAATTTCACTGTTTATTTACTTATTAAATTTAAACAAAAACTTAAAATTTTACTTCAAATATCATTTCAAAACTTTGAATTAAATTTTCATTATTTACTTACATTTTAAAAATATAATTTAAAGTCAAAAATCACATTTACTTCAAATTTACATACTTAAGTTTACAAATTCAAAACTTAATATTTAGCCTTCTTAAAACCATAAAATATATATTTCTAAATCAAATTTCATACTTTTAAAAATACATATCTTAATAAAAATCATTTAAAAATATGCCGGGGTCTGTATATAATTTTATAACCTAAGTCAAGTGATACGGATATATATCATTTCAAACTGCAGTTTAAGAAGAAAACCCGGGTTCTATCATTTCAAACCCGTAATCCCAAGTAAATAAAAATAAATAAAAATCGCTTAGGCCTATCATTTCATCCCATAACGACTTTTTCCTATTCTAAAGTCCGTTCGAATATGTATCATTTCAACCCATAGTGATTCTATTTTACAGGGAACTTGCAGTGTGAACATATACATATACAATATAAACAATGTCAATGTCACAATATAATGTCATATATCAGATGTCAGGTGATAATTATCAAAGTTAATATAGTAATAACATGGCATAGCATAGCATATCATATCATCGTCATTTACTTGCATAACATTTTTAATTTACTAAACACTTGTCATCAATTCACTAATTCATAAGTGAACATGTCAGAGTGAGAAGGACTCGCCTTTTCAAGCTGGAGATTGCTAATCAAAACACACAGAACAAATCCAGAAAGCACGATATGGCACGAACAACATGACACAATATGACATTGGATTCAAATGGGTGGAGAGAGCCAAGATATGATCTTGTATACAACCAATAACACAAACAATATAACATAAATATATAACACAAAACAATATCGAAATGACTTGAAATAAAAAGCAACAAAGGACAAAGTGATTCGACCTTGCTTTTGACCATCCAAAAACTCGACCAAAGGAACATATGCTCGGCCATGGCTATGTATTTGGGTCAGGTATGGGTCCATATGACTCGGCCTAGTAAGGAAATGAAGGTTTTATGGTGATAGCATGAACATACACAAGGCCAAAGCAACATAGTGGAGTTTTGGTCACATTTCTTGGCTCGGCCATGGCAAGTGGTGGCTTGGCCTTGCTAGTACAGGTCTGGACATGATCAAGTGGTGGCTGGAGATGTGGCCAGAGGTGGTGGAGTGGCTGGTGGCGGCGGCTAAGGGTGTGGCCAAGGTGATAGATGAAGGGTAGGCGAAGTTTGTGGCTAGGCTAGCATAGTTTGTAAGGGTTTTGCAAAAATTTCTTAGTGATACTTCAACATGAAGGCACGACTTAAATTGACCAGAGGAGGAGGGGCTGATGGCTACTGTAGATGGTGAGTTGATGGTCAATGGTGAAGTGGTGGAGTTGAGGCCGAGCTCACTAGAAAAAGAGGGAGCAAAAATCATTGATAAATATAGTGAAAAGAAGAAGAGATTGAGCCATATTTTTTTCTCTGAAGTGCCGTGAGTATTCGAGAGGAGATGAGGAAATATTTTCAAACAAATGCTAAATGGAATTCATGGCTGAAGCAAAAGAAAAGGATGGCTAAAAAAAAATTAAAGAATCAAAAGCAAATGAAAAGGCATAGATGAAATGAAAAGACACAAGCAAATGAAAGGTCTTTGCCTCTTGGTATTTCTAATTCTTTTAAATTAAAATAAAAAAAAATACAATTCAGAAAATAAAATAGAAAAAAAAATAAAATAAAATGAAAAGAAAATAAATAAATATTTTAAGGAAACATAGAATATAAATAAGAAAATAGTTTAATAATTGAAACTAGACTTTAAAAATTATAAAAAAAATGCAATGAACATTTGAAAATTATAACTATACTTTTGAAAATGTTTTTAAAAATAAAATAAATACATAACATATCATGTAACACATATATACACAAATTAGAACAAACAAAAATATTATTTATATAATTTGAAATAAACAATTTTGTTAAATAAAACAATGTACACACAATATTGAAAAAAAACATAACTTTCACAATATAAATCGGATTTCAACGAAACAAAAAGTAGTATTCCTGAAATGTAATTTAATTTCATAATAAAAGATAAAATTAAAAAATTTAAATATTTAAATTCTAAATTTAAAAGTCAATGTTTGACCATATGACCAAAATTCACATTTTTGAAAAATATTCTATTTGTTCATGTTTGTGATTCTAGTTTACATAAAATCAAAATTTATATTTCAAATTACAGAATTTTTTCATTTTAATAAATAAAATAAAATTTTTAAATCAGGAATTTCAATTAAAATAAATTAAATATATAAATAAAAAAATAACAAAATACCGGGTTGTTACACACGTATATCGAATACCAACTCCCACACATGACAACTGAAAGCATCTCAAGATATTTGGAGTCGATGTACCCATTTAGGTTAGCTAAATTGCATAGCTATGAGGCCAATACTATTTTCTATCATTTTCGATAGTGAAGTCATGCTCATCCTCTCAACACACAAGTCTTCATCACTCAAATAGATCTCGAATCTCTCTTTAGACTTTAGCATCTCGAAGAGATTACGAATCTCTCTATAGATCCCAATATAAGTCATCCGATGAATGCTAACTTTTTCTTCTCTCTTGGAATCAACCTCAAGATAGATAGTACAACATGATAGCATCATTTGAAATGTTAATGCTAACCTTCCTCTTGAAATTAACCATAGGATAGATGGTACAACTCTATAACATTTCACTTTAGAACCACTTCAGAAACATAGATTCATATAATAGTTTTGAAGTAGATTTCGGTAAGTAATACACTTATCTGATCCAGGTTCTTCAAAACTGAATTGATGAATTTTCAATTTACTCAATTCCGTCTTTTAAGGAGTAAATGAATGATATAAAGGAGTCATCCCATAGGATAATGCATATATGTTCTTAAAGCAAGAGATGATTCATACGAATGAGTCATTCTTGAGTATCTCAAACCATATCAGTACGTGATGCTTACATATACTTGTAACGTTAAATTTAGTCAATTTCGATGGTTGACTAATCGACTATTGGGTATAAAATAGAAACGATCGTATTTGGAAACACGGTCCCGTATACTTATTACATTTTTGATTTTCTCAACTTATATTATCCCTCGATCAAGAATGAAGCCAGTATGTCAGAGCACGGTTGCTTTTAAACCCTATTCAAACATCATTCTTAACTCTCACACATAGATAAGGCTACTTTGTTGGATTTTAGTGCTAATAGAACGACTGCATGATTTCCATAAATAAGTAACACACAAAGCACTATTAAGTCACATAAGCGACATCTAATTCCCTTTTCATTTAATTAATTCTTTTATCAATTCAAATTCCTTTGTAAATACTTGTATATATTTTTTAAATACATTTACAAAAGATATATACATGTATACTACTATTTAACTATTCATTTGTACTCTTTCACTATTCATTTCTATTCTTTTCAACACTTAAAAGTGTATCCATATTCTTATCTCAAATCGTATAAGAATTCACAAATCTTAGACAAGATTTCACATTTCCAAAAACATAATTAAATGGTTTAAAAACAAATTTTCATAAAAAACATTATTACTACAAAAACTCTAAACCATTTCACTCATAATCATCTTTAAAACATTCTTTTAAAGATCTAATTATATTCATATGTATAATAAAGAAGGTTAAAAACAAATGTTGCTCAAACATTGTTTACTATAAAGCAAATACTATTTTATATATCTTTAATAAACCATCCATTCTAAAGAAATATATCTACACCTATTAAACAAGGTAATATTCTTTTAATTAAGTTTACAAAACCATTTATTACAACATAAGTGTTATAATTCAAAACTTCTTTTATTAAATACTTAAGTTACTTTGCCAAACTTATAAATATATAAAATACTTTAAAAATACTTATAATTATAGTTTAAAAATTTATTTAAAATATTACTCAAAATAATTATTATATAAATTATTAAAAAACTTCAAAAAGCATATTTCCATTTATGAAAATAAACCTTCCACTTTAATACTTCTTAATTAATTATTGAAAATATATTTAAATTTCAGACCACTTTTATAACACTCTAATATAAGATATAAAATACTATTAAAAAGATTAAAGAGAAATGCATAAATTAAAAGACATTTTAAAACAATTAGAGTTCAAGACAAAAACTATTGCAATTGCAGAATGATGTAGAAAGGGCATAGAGCTATTATAGTGGCCAAAAAGTGCTAGTGTTGCGTGCAATAACAGGCTAAGGTTTGGGCAGTTTTACTATCAATAAAGTTTGGGCATTTTCCTATATGATAAAGTTCTTTTTAAGATCCAATTCTTTTGCAATAAATAATGCACTCTTTATACATCACAATAATGATGAGAAACCCCTAGGGTCTCTCTATAAAATATTAAGGAAGTCGTCGAACACGAGGCATTTCTAAGCGCTTCTATAGCGACCGGTCGCTATAAAACTTTGAATATTCAAGTCCGATTCAATTAAAGTCCGACCAAACCTATGTGCATCTTGCTAAGTCTACGCAAAAGGTCATAGAAAATCATAGAATTCTGAACACATCAATTACATATGCAATTTTTTTTATAGTGAAGAATCACAAAAGCATATAATAATATATAGTCAAGTACATTACTGAAACAAATATACACTTCATATATGTTTAAATGGTGGGTTTGGTCACCCTTCAACAAGTACAAAACCAAGCTCATGCCTCGACCTAACTTCCACTTCCTACCTCAACCTTGTTAGCTCCCAAAATTCCTCCTACCTTCACCAAAGCTCATGGCATAGGCTTTAAATGCCCATAGGTGCTCACAACCTCGAATTGTTTAAGGTTTTATGCTCCAAATCTTCAAGCTCCAAGTTAACAAAAGGTGTTTTATATCATTTAATGCTTATAACAAGAGTATGGTTGATTTGCTTTATTTTTAAAAAGTTAAAATAGAAGTGAGCAGAACATGAAGTGGTTTCTTTTATTGCTTAAATTTTGTGGAAGTGTTTCTATGTGCTATAGGTTCCTTTATACGTAACCTCCCCACCCTCTCTTCTTATTGACCAAACCATCATCGCCCCTTTTCCTATGTGACTTTCTTTCCACCTCACAAGCCAAAAGAAATATCTAACTTAAATATCTTCTACCTTTGACCTTCTAGAAGCTTTCCAAGAAAGTTTAGTTAACCATATTAAATTAAAAAAGTTATTAACTATTAATGACTTCATTTGTTATTTAGACATGTACACAAAGTTTGAACAACTTATTTTGAATGAAAAGCTGTTTATTGATAAAACGATTTTCGATCATATTATCGATATTTCTTCAAAGTATTTATTTTTGTAAATAAATTTCAATAACAAGTTTCCAATCATTAGTTGTTAATTAAAAGGAGGTTAACAACGTTATTTAATCAATTTAATCACATTAAATCCAAGATTCAAATATTTAAATAATTCATATATTCAAATATGAAGTGTTTGAAATTTCGAATCGTTACATTCTCTCCTACTTATAACATTTCACTTTCGAAATTCCAACATGATCAAAAAATATAAAGCAAAAAGCACACAGCAATACTTTACAACATTCAAAATTAAGTAGCAAACAAAGCTCACATTTTTCTTAGATTCAAAATCCTATCATTGCACAGAGATGATAAACAATCTAGTAAGCGTACCTTTTGCTGAACAGCCTTAGGTTATTACTTAGTCGATTATTTATGCTGCCTCAGAACAAATAAAAGAGTCATCATATGAATTTTCTGTAAGCCAACAAAACATAATATGCATATACTTAAGCCTATATGATACACATAGATCATCCGTATGCAATATCAGATCTGATCACTTGCTCGATCGCATAAATTTCACTTCTCAACTAGTATAGATCACTTGACTTCTCTAACGCGGACTCCAATCCGGTACCTTGATTAGAAACTTTTGTTTTCCTTATATAGCCATATACTATGATAGAAAAATTTAGCACCGTATCAAGAATCTGTTCCAAGTGTTCACCGTTGAGAATCAAGTGAAAACCCTTGTTTGGACCGGCGTAGACCACTTAGGAATCTTGTACCCGAATCCTAGATCAAAAACTGTCATGTAAATAAATTGATCTACGTAAAACTTAATTATTTTATTTTATTAGTTCCTTAACTATACCAATATCCTTTTAAATCTCATTCATTTCCATAGATAGTATATCGTTCAATATTAAACCATTTATGAACTATTTCATAAAATATTACTTAAGTTATAAACATTTTATAAAGACTTAACTTTTATGTATAAAACATTTCAACACTTAAGTTCAGACTCGTATAATACTCTAGCACGTCCTATAAGTACATACAAAACAACCGATTCAATTTACTTCTTAAATTCATATGAAGGTCAGAAATAAATTTAGGTCTTATAACTGAGTCAACCTTTTCAACTGTTTTAACCATTAGGTTTGGCAAGTATCTAGGAAGAGCAGGACATTGGTATCCAAACTCAGAATTAGAGTTTACTTTCTTTAGACAACCTAAAGGTAAACACGTTTATTAGTTGGACTAATAACATCAAATGATTACTTAGTGTGGATGTTCAAACCAATTTAAAACATGTTCTAACTTTACTACCTTCCCAATTCAAGTGTTATCTAAACTCATCTTTATGTTTTTTAAAAAAATTAACTTCAAATTATATAATGATCCGAAAGGTTCAGGCTGTCCAAAATTGCCGAAAATTTCATTTCATTCTAATAAATGAAAATTATCAAACAGACATATCAAAACAAGATGAATGTACCACACTATTCAGGTGCATAGGACATATTGTTAATAATAACTTACCAAAATTACACTTATTTAGTAAACAAACCTTACTGTAAAGGAAAAATAATAAATTGTTTCATAATTAGTCAGGTTATGCCGTAACTATTTAGGCTCGCTACATAGCATACAAACAAAATTTTCCATATAGAAAGCTCATTTCAAAATCCGTATTACCAAAACTACTTGGTATAAAACTACTATCCATGTTATTCGAAAATTTCTTTAAAGGAAACTTTTAGAACTAAATACTTGGGTTTTATTCTAAATCATTTGACACAATAATACACACACATATCTTTTGCATATCAAATCATACTTTTGGGATTAAATCAAAATCTTTTTAGAGCTATATCAAATACTTCATAAATATTACTAAGTAACATGATCTCAATTTATAAACCTATTTCCCAAATATATACTTTAAAATCCATAGAAAATATACAATATAGATTGAGTAACACAAAAATGATACCATGGAAATGGGTCCTGCCAAGTCATACCATGTATTCCCTTACTTAGAAGGGTAATGCCAACAAGAAGTGCTCACCAATCGAACACGTCACTTGCCCATTTTCTGTCACTTTCAAGCCATTCAAACTAGATAACAAAAAAAATACTTTGTTCGTCGATTTAAAGAATAACCTTGAACTCAAGCAAACCTTAAAACTCCTTTCATTTATTAGTATTCACAAGTACTTTCAAATACTACTACTGTTATTTTATCTAAAATTTTAAAAAAAATTCAAAGACACCAGGATCTAAGTATTCAAAATATTAGTTTAAATCGTCTTTGTTTACAAACCATATTTTATAAACCACACTTATATAAAATCACTTTCTTATATAAAACAATTTCACAAATATTTACTTCCAGTATATTGTATCTTCCCTTTAGATTATAATAAACAACTTATTTTAAATTAGCTTCTAACCTAACATTACCACTGAACGTCTTATAGTCAAACATTGAAACTAAACTAAATTCATAAAGTGTTCGTTTCAATAAACCTATAAATATTGCCTACTCAACCCATGCTAAAAAAGGTAAATTGCTCACACACTGACCGGGCATGGTTTATCTAATCAACCGACAATGATAATAATGCTCGTAAACTGGCCGAGCACAAATCAACAATCACTGGACAATGGTACATGTTCATAATTGGTTGAGCATAACTAATCAATCTGTAATTGATAATAATGCTCATAAAATGGCCAAGCATAGCTAAACTAATTAATGAGGGATAATGAACGAACATCATTAATCTTTACATTAATTAAACTACATTTTAATAATTCATACTTATATAAGTTACCTTATATAAAATCTTTAATTTTCATGACTGGAGATATCCTTAAGGCATACACTTATAACAAATGAAAATGCACTCTCGTGTGTATAATACACTAAAAAAATTCTAAGGCATTGCTTACCCTATCTCTAGTGAGTTGTACCCAACCAAAGACAAGGTTCTCACTTAACCTTCAACTCTGATACCAGCTATAACGATTTGCCTTTTCGACCCTCAAATGTCGATACCAATACATTCAAGGTATTCACATGCTAAGCATCCAAGTGCTAGATAGACAGATTGTTAGGGTAATATAAAAAGAAGAAGAAAACAAACAAGGAAGAAGAGAACATAACATCAGAATCTCATGGTGGAATGATAATATATAATATCAAAACATAGTACAAACTGTCACTCCAAGATACATAACATTTTAGAGTTACAACCCTAAGTACTATCATCAGCCTGGACAGTTATAATAGCCTATCCTTATAAGTGCTGACATACAATATAGTATTGCAGGGGAAATAAGAATACTATGGTAGGTGAAAGCATCTAACTCATCTCCTCGAGCTTTAAAGAATATCAACTAAAACCCGCGTTCCTCAGACTACTCGGATGAGCACTCGTAGAAATAAGGAAAATATAAAACCATGAGTCATATATAAGTCCGGTATGAGAAAGTCAAGGAATATGTGATCAATATATAGCTGTACTTTTAAGACCGTTAGAATCGCCACAACCATTATTTCCTAAAATGAACCAAACTCATCGAATAAGTGCTCGAGGTGATGTGATAGATAATTTCTAGGGTGAAGAATATAAATCCAAAAATAGTTGTGATACTTGCAACTCATTACACAACAATATTAGAAAGTAGAACTAAAACTGCTAAGGTACATTCGCATATGGATTTTCCATGGAGGTCTCCTTGGAAAAATCCAAAAGTCGGCTCTTGAACAAGGGTCAGAAACAACCTTCTAAAACCACACATATCTCAAGATAAAATATGTCACTAGGGAAACAAATGCAACAGCCTTAATTTTTGATAACATTATTCAGGAGATTTAATTAGATAAATTTAATAGAATAATGTGAAAATTAAGTGATAAGAAGGTTGATAATTGAATAAACCTAATTATGGCCGTGCCTAATAAATTAATTAAATAAGCTTAAGAATGGTTTTTGGGTTAATCAAATTACATAGGGGTATCTATGGAATTTTCACCCATAACCCATACCCATATATATATATATTTCGTTCCTACCATTTCACCATTCATGCCATATTGAAACGCAAATCAAAAACTTAAAGAACGGTTGGTCATTAAGGGAAAAGGAATTCAATTAAAACTTGAGAATCAAGCTTAGGGGAAATCAATCCCAATCCAATCTCCTTTCTAAAGCAAGGTGAATAAATATTCCATCTCTATTTTGTTTTGAATCATATGTTTCAGATATAAGAGATAAATTCATTTTTACGATGAATTGAATGATGATATGCTTGAAATTTGATTTTTTTTAAGTTAAAAAAGTTTGTTCAAATGGATTTATACGGTTTTAAGGTAAAATCGAGATATGTTGAGTTTAAATGCCATGGGAAAAATTTATGTTATGTAAAACATGATTTTGGAGTTGGGATTAAATTTTGATAATTTTTCGAGCTATTGAAAGACTGTTCTGAATTTTCAAAGGAAAATATGGTTGTTTGAGTTTAAAATTTATTTTGGAAAATATATTGAGAATTGGTTCTGTAATTTTGATATGTTAATTAACATGATTAAAGTGTATCTCTGGAATTTTTGGGAATTTTTCCAAAGTGATTTGCTATGCAAATTAAATTAATTTACAAGAGGGACTTCATTGCAAAAATTGGTTTTGCTTAATGGAATGGCTTATTTGATTAACTTAACCATGACTTAAATCTAAAATTAGCGGCAGTTATTGTAGTAAAGAATTTTAAAAAGTTAAGGCAACCAATCTGGTGTTAATACGTGGCAGGTTAGTTTGAGAAAAGTTTGCTTTAAGTAGTATTAAACCAGATTTACTTAGAAAAGTGGGTTTCGTCTACTTTGGAAGTACCTTTCGGCGCAGAAGCTTTCGCCTTCAACCTAGTCAAAACCTATCAAGCTGAAACCGATACATAAGGTATCACATAGATGGGGCGTAGTCGATTGGAGGAAGGCCAAAGGTAAGTCATGAAAGCATAGCATTTGAAGGAGTTGCTACCTTGGTTTGTTTTTAAAAGAGAAACGCCTGCCTTTGTTTTGTTTTTGCCTTCGAAAGAGTCGAAGCATATGGTTTCGGAAGAGGTTTCAAAAGGTGTCGAAAGGTTGACATAACATAAGTTTGCTTCCAAATGGTTTATGAAGGAATGTTTTGAAAGAAGGGGTTCCGACATAGTCGAAGCCATGCTGTAGTTCTTTAGCCTTTCGATGGTTGAAGATTCAACACTGTCGAAAGGTACTTTGTTTTATAAGTTAAAGCCACTTCCTATAGATTTCGAAAGGGTTAGGGGTTTCAAAGGAAATGGTTTTGAAAGGGGTTTCGACGCCAACCTTCCAATATTTTACCCATATGTTTTATGCTTTCGAAAGGATGGCGCCGACGCCATCAGGTTTTCCCTAATATTTTTATATTATAAAGGATCGTTTCGAAAGAGATGCTTTCGCCTATATTCACTTTGACCCAAATAATGTTTTAAGTTTAAACCTATTGCTTTTGAAAGGAAGACTTTCAATGATTTTGGAACGGTTACTTCCTATGGTGTCAAAAGGGGTACTTTCAACTAGTTTCAAATCGATGATTCTAAAAGTTAAATATTAATACATTAATACAATCGAAAGTTTTTGAAAGGAAGGTTTTAAAGTATTAAAAAGGTAGGAGCCTAATGTTTTAAAGATAGATTTTAATGCTTTCGAAGTAGGTCATCCTATGAAGTCGAAAGAAAGGTTTCGTAGGTGTCGAAAGGTTTTGTAACCCAAACTCATTTTTAAAGAAAAAACCCATGGCTAAAATTAAAGGAGGTTTGAAATAGTTTTAAGAAAAAACTTTCCTTGAAAAAATTACAGGTTAAAGGGATTAACCATATATTATATGAAAAGTGTTACAAGGACGTTAAACCCACATGAATGGTATTATTTTGTAATTATGTTTGCTTCTTTCAATATAAATATATTCATATTATAATGGACCCATAACTATATTTTGGGGATAAAGTGTAGGAAAACCAGCTAGGTTAGCCTAGTTGTGAATATAAATTGATTAAAGACCTGGGTGAGTAAAATTGCATCCAAGAGGTCAGGAAGACCAGAATATAGAAGGCTAAAATATTAAAGAAAGGTATTAGCAGGGCCCAATAGGTTCTCAGTAAGCCAATGAAAACTGCGTATAAGAAAAGATATTGGCAAGGGCCAATAGATTTATAGTTAGCCAATGAAAACTATGTATAAAGGAAGATGCCAGAAAGACAGGTTCATAGTAAGCCCATGAAAACTATGATTTGATACTGGCAGGGGTCAGTAGGTTTGTAGTTAGCCCATGAAAACTGTATCCAGATTAAGATATTGACATATATCAATAGGTTCCTAGTTAGCCCATGAAAACTAGGGTAAAAAGAAAGGATATTCGGGTCGCCAATAGGTTTTTAGTCAACCCATGAAAACTGGGATAAGAGTAAAGATATTGGAGTTACCAATAGGTTCTTAGTGATCCCATGAAAACTATGTAATTGGAAGGAAGTCCTTAAATATTTTACCGGTTATTAGTTAGCCCATGAAAACTAGTACGTTAATAGTAACCCTAGAAACTATTATTGAGATAGATAGTCAAAAATGAATGGGGATGGGTAATCCAGAATTGAATCATTTGTTTTTCATATCATTATATGAATTAATTTTACCATTATGGATGCCGGAGCACAGTATATGGTTTTATAAAGTTTTTAAGGATACTATTGAGGGGAAAATAGTTCCGCTAAGCAGTGTGGTCTCACTAGATATCTAAATGATTTAAGATGGTAGATTATTATTCATATTACTCTTTATTTCTGACTCGAAGTTTATGTTTTCCCCTAAAACTCTTGGATACATAATTGATTTTGATCAGTTTGAGAGTTGAGGTTTTCAGTTACCTCGTTAGACGAATAAGCTTTCGGAGATGTGTAGGAAGCTAGATAGCTATTTAGAGTTCTCTTTTCTTTTGATTCCACTGTATTGTTTGTAATGACAAAGTTGTTATATTGCCTGTATATACTTTGACCATCCAAGGCGCATCTTCATATGTCGCTCTTGGCGTATGTTGTGATAAATATATTTTCTCTGAACATGATTTGCAATTGTGGAATTATGTAATAAATTGAAAATATTTGAAATGGAATGTGACTTTGTTTGTTTAAATATTTTCCACATTCATGTGTTTCTATGTATCAATGAATCTAACACCACCGTATTTGGTCATCGAGGATTAATAACTATGGATGATTGCAGCATCCGTAGCCGTTAGTTTAGGCCTCCAAGTAGAATGTTACAAGTTGGTATCATTGCATAGGTTTATGAAACTTTAAAAGAAAGTTAAAGTAAGGTGCATGTATATGTATGTATGTATGTGTGTATATATATATGTACGCATTCCCCTCTCTGTTAGACCGTTCTTATGTATCTTACTAAGCCTCATATGGAGGTTTATAAGAAAGAAGATATGGAAGTAGGAGACGGAAGAGGAAATCTAGGTGGAGGAAGCACCTTAACTAGCGGAAACGCTCGACCTAATACTAAGAGGAATCAAGGTCGATTGGATAGTGCTAACCTAAATGTTGAAGCCAATGTTGGTGCTGGAAATCCACCAATAGATGCGGGGATGGTGTATTAGTTGTTAGCCAATCTTTTGCAATCTAGAGTTGCTGGTAATGTTGGAGGTGCTAATCATGTGGCTCCAGTTAGGAATAATTATGCTAAGTTGAGTAGAGACTACATCAGTCTGGGAGGAAAGCCATTTGTTGGAACGAAGGATGATGTTGAAGTTGAGAATTGGCTATTGCACTATGAGAGGATCTTCACTGATCTAGGCTTGGATGATGGGCAAAAGAGGAGGCTGGCCTCTAAGCAGTTGCAAGGGGCGGTGCTTCATTAGTGGAATAGCGTGACTGCTGGTATTCCTGTGGAAGAATTGACCTAGGCTGATTTCAGAAGGAGGTTTGAGTAGAGATTTCTATATGAGGTTGTTAAGTCGGCGTTAATGAGAAAATTATTGATCTAGTTCAAGGAGAGATGTCGGTAATCGAGTACGCTCTAAAGTTTGATAAGCTGTCTCGATATAGATATGCTATGGTTGACACTGACATCAGAAAGAACGAGAGGTTTTTTCGAGGACTGAGACATGAGCTTGCTAGAATGACCATGGCCTATATCCGAGGACCTAGTAATTTGGTGGTGGAGTGGCTATTCTCCATGAAGAGATGCTTGTTGCTTCTGCTCAAGAGAAGTTAGTTGAATACTGGTGTCCTCCGGGAAAGAAGAGGAAATTCTTTAAGAAGAAGGGAGCCCAAAAGGCGGATGCTACCATGAAAGCAGAGGCCGATTTAATGTGGTACGAATGTGGAAAGAAGGGTCATTATGCAAATAAGTGTCAGTCAGTCATGGGGAAGAAGGCTGCAGATAAAAAGAATGTGAAGTGCTTCAACTGTGATCAATTGGGGTATTATACGAACCGGTGTCCAGAGCTAGTCAGGGCGGGTAAGGGGAAATTTTTACTGTTGGAACATCAGCCTACAACAGCTGATAAAGGGAAGATTATGGTGGAAGGTATGTTTTTGATTCAAAGTATGCCAGTTAGGATACTATTTGGTACCGGTGCATCACATTCATTTATATCCCTGTGTTTGGTTGATAGGTTATGCTTAGAACCGACATATCTTGCTACTTCCCTAAGGGTTACGAATCCAATAGGAGGCTATGCAACTCTGGAGATGAGATGTGACCAGTTAGAACTTGACTTATTAGGTCATAAATTTGCGTGCTGTTTGTATGTTTATGATTTCGTAGATCTTGAAATCATTTTGGGTATGGATTGGTTGAGAAGGTATGAGGCCAGGATATTCCGCCAAGATAGGGAGATATAACTAAGACAACTTGATAGTCATAACTGAATTATATTCTCAACAGACAATTATGACCGGAGTAGTTATGCTTTGTTAAGTGCAATGGAAGCTCGAGCAGCAAAAGAGTTTGCAGATGTCATTGAGCCAGTCACAGGACTATCACCAAAATGAGCTTTTGAGTTTTGGATAGATTTTGTGTCAGGAGCTGAACCTGTAAGTAAACCACCTTACAGGATGACACCGACTGAAATGAAGGAATTAAAGGGGCAGCCAGTGGATCTAGAAGGAAGGAATTTTATTAGACCAAGTAGTTCTCCTGGAGGAACGACCACGATATTAGTGAAGAAAGCAAATTGGTCGTTGAGGATGTGTATCGACTATCATAAGCTAAATGAAAGGACAATAAAGAATAAGTATCCTTTACTGAGAATTGATGATCTATTTGATCAGTTGTGTGGAGCCAGAGTGTTTTCCCAGTTGGATTTGGCGAAGGGGTTCCATCATTAAGTGTGGCAAAGGACACATTCCTTTGACAGCATTTCGAACTAGATATGGTTCGTATGAGTGGTTAGTAATGCCATTCGGATTGACGAATTCACCTGCTTTCTTTTTGGACTTGATGAACGGAGTCTTCCGAGAGTATTTGGATAGATTCGCGTTGGTGTTAATAGATGAAATTTCGGTATATTCTAAGGATGAAAGAGAGCATAAAGATCATCTTAGAGTGGTGCTAGAGACGCTGAGGCAGAATCAGCGAAAGCAAAGTTTTCTAAGTGACAGTTTTGAAAGAAAGAGATTAAGTTTCTTGGTCATGTGGTTTCAGAGAAAGGGTTGTCAGTCGATCCGAATAAGACCGAATCTGTAAACAATTGGAAGAGACCAGAGACGGTGACTGAGATTAGAAGTTTTCTTGGAATTTCTGGCTACTACGGGAGATTCATTAAGGATTTCTTGCGAATAGCAGCGCCTTTGACTAAATTCACTAGGAAGGAGGTGAAGTTTATTTGGTCTGACAAATGTGAGGAAGCATTCCTTAAATTAAAGCATTTATTGGCCAATGCTCTAGTATTAGTAGTTCCAGATGGAAATCAAGGTTTGTATACACGATGCTTGTAGAACTAGGTTGGGATCAGTGCTGATGCAGTAGGCCAAAGACATTGCCTACGTGTCTAGGCAGCTTAGACCGCATGAAGTAAGATATCCTACTCATGACTTGGTATTGGCTACGATGATTTTTGCCTTGAAGATTTGGAGGCATTATCTCTTAAGGGAGAGATTTGAGTTATATGCCGATCATAAGTCGTTAAGATATTTACTCTTGGAAGGAGTTAAATATGACACAGCAGAGGTGGCTAGAGTTTTTGGCTACTTATGATTTTGGTATAGAGTATACCAGGGAAAGGTAATAAAGTGGCTGATGCACTTACCAGAAGACACCAGAATGTGGTGTTGGCTATGTTGAAAGAGTGAAAGGATCTAGAAGCTTTGGCCAATTGCAGTGTGCAGTTAAGATCGACTGCTAGTTCTAGTCAGAGTACTGCCATGTTATCCTGTTTAGAAGTTCGACCAGTGTTGATCGAGAGAATTTCTTCTAAGAAGAAGGGGGATCCATTATTAGCCAAGTGGGTTAGAAGGCTTGAGGTAGGAATTGAGGTCGATGATTTGAAATATTTTTGTCTTTACCAGAGAGTGTGGTAGAGAAAGAAAGGACGGTTATGTGTTTCAGATGTTGAAAACTTGAGGAAAGAAGTTCATGGGGAATGTCATCGATCCAAGTTTACGATTCATCCTAGAGGGACCAAGATGTATCAAGATATGAAGTGGATCTTCTACTGGGAAGGCATGAAGAGGGATGTTGCTTGTGGGTTAGGTAGTGTATAAACTGTCAACAAGTGAAGGCCGTACATTAGAAGCCGAGTGGGTTACTTCAGCGTCTAGAGATTCCAGTTTGAAAATGGGTTTCAATATCCATGGATTTCATAGATGGGTGCCAAGGTCAAGCAAAGAAAATGAGAGTATATGGGTCATTGTGGATAGGTTGACCAAGAGTGTCCATTTCATTCCAGTAAAGTTGACCAGAACGACACCTCTTTTGGCAAAAATTTTCATGAAAAACATAGTTAGACTTCACGGAGTTCCTAGTAGCATAGTCGGCGACAGAGATGCTCTATTCATTAGAGAATTCTGGAAGAGTCTACATGATGTGTTAGGCAATAAGCTCAAGCTAAGTACTGCATATCATCCATAGACGGATGGGAAGACAGAGAGAGTCAATAAGGTACTCAAGGATTTGTTGAGAGCTTATGTGTTGGATTTTAGCGTATCTTTGGAGGATCACATACATTTGGTTGAGTTTTCCAATAATAATATTTATCAATCTAGTATAGGAATGGTGCCTTTTGAAGCTTTGTATGGAAGGCCATGCAAACCCTTTGTATATTGGTTAGAGATTGGAGACAGATTGGTCTTAGATCTAGATTCGGTTAGGGAGATGTCAATGAAGATTGAGTCGATCCGAGAAGGGATGAAGGAAGCCCAATCCAGACGGAAAAGTTAAATGGATAAGAGGCGTAAAGACCTAGAGTTCTCAGTTGGAGATAAGGTTTTCATTAAGGTATCACCAATGAAGGGTGTGGTACGATTTGGAAATTCAAGAAAACTGGCACCGAGATATGTTGGTCCATTCCAGATTATGGAAAGAATTGGATAGCTCGCATACCGAGAAGAGTTACTGAGTAGTATGGTAGGTGTCCATAATTTATTTCATGTGTCTTATCTTCGTAAGTATGTTCATAATCCAGAGGCTACTATTCCCCTGACAGGGTTGGAAGATCTAGTAGTAGAGCCTAATTTGACTTTTGTTAGACAACCAGTTTGGGTTGTTGCAAGAGATGAGAAAAGATTGAGAAACAAGATAGTCGAGTTGGTAAAAGTTCAGTGGAGCGACAACGAGAAAGACTGTTGGGAGACCGAGGACAGGATTCAAGATACTTATCCTGATCTGCTTTGAGGGTATGTCTATATTAAATTTATATAGATAGTTCCTAGTCAGGTAAACAAGTATGGTTATTATGAGTCGTTACAAATGATTGCTATGTTTAGTATTTAGTCCTTACCAAAGTTCGAGGATGAAATTCTTTAAGGAAGGGAACCTGTAACAACGCTAAGGTCATGCCTAATAAATTAATTAAATTAGCTTAAGAATGGTTTTGGGTTAATCAAAATACATAAGGGTGCATTAGGAATTTCTGCCCATAGCCCTTAACCTTATATATATATACACCTACCATTTCATCATTTACATCATTTTGAAACGCCAATAAAAAACTTAAAAATAGCTGGCCATTAAGGGAAAAGGAATTTAATTAAAACTAGAGAATCAAGCTTACGGGAAATCAATCTCAATCTAATCTCCTTATCTAAAGTAAGGTGCATAGTAATTCCATCTCTGCTTTTTTTGAATCATATCTTTTGGATTTAAGATATAAATTCAGTTTCAAGATGAATTGAATGATGATATTCTTCAAATTTGATTTGTCTAGTTTGAACAAGTTTATTTAAATGCATTTATATGATTTTAAGGTAAAACCGAGATATGTTGATGTTTAAATGCCATGGCAAAAGTTTTATATTATGCAAATATGATTTTGGAGCTGGGTTTCAATTTTGATAATTTCTGAGCTATGGAAAGATTGTTATGAATTTTCAAAGGAAAATATGGTTATTAGATTTATAAATTTATTTTGAAAATATATTAAGAATTTGGATTTGGAATTTTGATATGTTACTTAACATGATTAGAGTGGATTTTTGGGGACTTTTCCAAAGTGATTTGCTATGCAAATTAAATAATTTTAGAAAAGGGACTTCTTTGCAAAAATTAGTTTTACTTAATGGAAATGCTTATTTGATTAACTTTACCATGGTTCAGACCTGAAATTAATGGTAGTTATTTTAGTAAAGAATTTGAAAAAGTTAAGGCAACCAATCTAGTGTTGACACATGGCAAGTTATTTAGAGAAAAGTCTGCTTAAGTAGTATTAAACCAGGTTTACTCAAAAAAGTGGGTTTCGCCTACTTTGGAAGTACCTTTCGTCATAGAAGCTTTCGCCTTCAACCCAGTTGAAACCTACTATGCCGAAACCAATACACAAGGTATCACAAAGATGGTACGTAGTGGATTAGAGGAAGGAGAAAGGTAAGGTATCGAAAGCATAGCTTCCGAAGGAGTCGCTACCTTGGTTTGTTTTTAAAAGAGATGCATCTGCCTTTGTTTTGTTTTAGCCTTCGAAGAAGTCGAAGCATATGATGTCAAAAGAGGTTTTAAAAGGTTTCAAAAGGGTTGCTATAAAATAAATTTGCTTTCGAATGGATTATGAAGGAATGTTTTGAAAGAAGGGGTTCCAACCTAGTCTAAGCCCCGCTGCCGTCCTTTAGCCTTTTGATTGTATTGAAGATATCAATATTGTCGAAAGGAACTTTGTTTTGTAAGTTTAAACCAGTTCATATAGATTTTGAAAGAGGTTAGGGGTTTCGAAGGAAATGGTTTCAAAAGGGGTTTCGACGCCAACCTTCCTATATTTTACTAAGATGTTTTATGCTTTCGAAAGAATGGTGTCGAAGCCATCAGGTTTTCCCCAATATTTTTATATGATAAAGGATGGTTTCGAAAGAGATGCTTTCGCCTATATTCACTTTGACCCAAATAATGTTTTAAGTATAAACCCAATGCTTTCGAAAGGGGGACTTTCAATGATTTCGGAAGGGTTACTTCCAATGGTGTCGAAAGAGCTACTTTCCACTGGTTTCAAGCTATGCTTCTAAAAGTTAAATGTTAATACTTCAATACAATCGAAAG
This sequence comes from Allium cepa, assembly GCA_030765085.1. NCBI lineage: Eukaryota > Viridiplantae > Streptophyta > Magnoliopsida > Asparagales > Amaryllidaceae > Allium > Allium cepa. Next base: position 714,431,404 of record CM060943.1, on the reverse strand, counting down.
GTTTAAAAGGAAGGTTTTAAAGTATAAAAAAGGCAGGATCCAAATGTTTTAAAGATAGATTTTAATGCTTTCGAAGAAGGTCATCCTATGAATTCAAAAGCAAGGTTTCGAAGGTGTCGAAGGTTTTATAACCCAAACTCATTTTTAAAGGAAAAAGCTATGGCTAAAATTAAAGGAGTTTTGAAATGCTTTCAAGAAGAAGCTTTCCTTGATAAAATTATAGGTTAAAGGGATTAACCATATTTTATATGAGAAGTTTTTTGAAGACATAAACCCACAGGAGTGATATTGTGTTGTAATTATGTTTGATTCTTCAAATATAAATATATTCACATTATAATGGACCCATAACTATATTTTGGGGATGAAGGGTAGGTGAACCAGCTAGGTTAATCCAGTTGTAAATATAAATTGATTAAACTCCTGTATGAGTAGAATTGCATCCAAGAGGTCAGGAAGACTTGAATATAGGATGCTAAAATATTAAATAAAGATATTGGCAGTGGCCAATAAGTTCTCAGTATGCCCATGAAAACTGTGTATAAGAAAAGATATTGGTAGGGGCCAATAGGTTTGTAGCTAGCCCATAAAACTTATGTATAAAGGAAAACGTCGGAAAGACAGGTTCATTGTAAGTCCATGAAAACTATGATTTGATATTGGCAGCAGTCAGTAGGTTTGTAGTTATCCGATGAAAAATATATCCGGATTAAGATATTGACAGATGTCAATAGGTTACTAGTCAGCCCATGAAAACTAGGGTAACAAGAAAGCATATTGGGTTATCAATAGGTTTCTAGTCAACCCATGAAAACTAGGATAAGAGTAAAGTATTGGAGTTACCATTAGGTTCTTAGTGATCCCATAAAAACTATGTAATTGGACAGAGAGTCCTTAACTAATAGGTTAATAGTAATCCTAGAAACCGTAATTGAGATAAATAGTCAAAAATGAATGGGGATGGGTAATCCAGGATCGATTCATTTTTTTTCCGTATCATCATATTATTTTGTTTTGAATGGCTTTAACCATTGTGGATGCAAAAGTACAATATATGGTTTTATAAAGGTTTTTAGGATACCAGTGAGGAGAAAACCCGTTTCGGTCTCTCTACATATCTAAATAATTTGAGATGGTAGATTACTATTCATACTAGTCTTTATGTCTGACTCGAACTTTATGTTTTCCCCTTAAACTCTCGGGTACTCAATTGATTTTGAGTAGTTTAAGAGTTGAGGTTCTCAGGCATCTCATTAGATGAATATGCTTCCGGTGACATGTAGGAGGCAATATAGCTATCTAGAGTTCTCTTTTCTTTTGATTCCTCCATGTTTTTTGTAATGGAAAAGTTGTTATATTGATGTATATATTCCGACTATCCAAGGGGACATCTTCATATGTCACTCTTGGCATATGTTGTAATAAATATATTTTCACTTAACGTGATTTGTGATTTTGGGATTATATAATGAATTGGATATATTTTGAAATGGAATGTGATTTTGTTCAAAGTTTAAATTTTTTCCGTGTTCAAGTGTTTCTGTGTATCAATTAATCTAATATCATCGTATTTGGTCGCCGAGGATTAATAACTATAGATGCTGCAACATCCGTAGCCGTTAGATTTGGGCCTCCAAGTAGGAGGATGTTACAGCACGGCTGGTCCACCCCAGAACACGTGATAGTGAATACCAACAACTTCCACATGCAACAACCGAAAGAATCTCTAGATAATTGTATTTGATGTATCCTCTTGGGTTAGCTAAACCCCGTAGCCATGAGACCTACTCTATTTTATATCATTTCCAATGGTAACACAAGTCTTCATCACCCGAAAAAATCTCAAATCTCTTTATAGATTCCAATATCTCGAACAAATTATGAATCTCTCCATGAATTCCAACATAAGTCATCCGAGGAATGCTAACTCAATCGTCTCTCTTAGAATTAACCTCAAGATAGACAATACAACACGATAACATTGTTTGAAATTTTAAAGCTGACGTCTCCCTTGGACTTAACCTTCGAATAAGCAGCTCAACTTTATAACATTTCACTTCACAACCACTTCCAAAACTTAGACTCATATACATTTTGATTGGTTTTCGGTAAGTAATTCACATAATTGTTTCTTTTCTCTTTAAAACTAAACTAATGAATTTTCGGTTAACTCAATTAGTTCTTTAAGAAGTAAATGAATGATATAAAGGAGTCCTCCCCAGGAGATCTCGTATATGTATGTTCTTAAAGCAAGAGATTATTCATACGAATGAGTCTTCCCTAAAGGATCTCAAACCGTATTAATACGTGATGCTTAAATATACTTCTTAAATTAAATTTGTTCAATTTCGATTGTCGTCTAATCAACTATCAAGTAAAACATAAGGACGATTGCATATGGAAAAAAGTCTCGTATACTTATCATGTTTTTGAATTCTCAACTTATACTATCCCTCAATCAAGAATGGAGCCAGTAGATTAGAGCACTATTACTTCCAAAGCCAACTCAAACATCATTCTTAACTCTTATAAATAGACAAGCGTACTCCATAGGATTTTAGTGCTAAGCAAATAACTAAAGTAAACACACAAAGCATTTTTAAGTCACACAATGCATGATTAAGCACATAAGTGACTTCTAATTCCTTTTTTTAATTTAGTTAATTCTTTTTATTAATTAAAACTCCTTCACAAATATTACTGTTACAAAAGATATATACATGTATACTACTATTTCACAATTCATTTCTACTCATTCGTTATTCATTTCCACTCTTTTCAACACTTAGAAATGTATCCATATTCTTAACCTAAATGTTATAAGATATTCACAAATCTTAAACAAGATTTACATTTCCAAAATGAGTTAAAAAATGTCATCAAAAAAACTGTTACTACAAACGTAGAGCCATTTCGCTCATAATTATCTTTAAACATTCTTTTAAAGATCTAATTATATTCATAAAAAGGGTTAAAAACAAATGTTGTTCAAACATTGTTTACCGTGAACCCAAAATCATTTAATACTTGTCATTATCTTTAAAAATATTCATTATAAAGATCTATGTATATCTACACTTATTAAACAAGGTAATATACTTTTAATTAACTTTACAAGACCATTTATTATAACATATCTGTTATAACTAAAAACTTTTTTATTAAATACTTAACTAACTTCTCCAAACTTATAAATATAAAAATACATCAAAGACACTTACAACTATAATTTAAACCATATTTAAAATATTACTTAAAATAACTTTTTTTTTAAATTATTTAAAAACTTCAAAAAACATGTTTTCATTCATAAAATAAACCTTCTACTTCAGTCATTCTTAATTAAGTATTAAAACATAATTAAATTTCAAACCACTTTCAAAATACTGTAATATAAGTTAGAAAATGCTACTAAGAAGATTGAAGAGAAATACTTAAATTAAAATTTATCTTAATACAACTAAAGTTCAAAACAGAAACTATGGCATTTCCAGAATGCTGTAAAAGGGGTTGAAAGCTACTACAGTAGCCAAAAGATGCAACCGCTGTGTGTTGTAACAGGCTATGAACTGGGCACTTTTACTATTAATAAAGTTTGGGAATTTTTCAATATGATAATGATCTTTTCAAGATCCAACTATTTTATAGTAAACAATTCACTCAACCCATATCACAATCATTGCGAGAAATCCCTAGGGATCTGTATTAATCCGCCCATTATAATACTTGAAAATCAGCGCCTTACATCATTGCACGACTTTCAAATACCACAACCGACAGATCATTAAAGTAGAATTAGAACAAAAGATTAAACCAAGACATTGATAAAATCCCACAACAAAATGACGACATATAATTTACTGAATATATATGAACAGAATAGAATAACGATATATAGGAGACCGCACTAGCGAAAGCAACTAACAATTAGATATTAGTAGAGAATAGTCAAAATACATCAAGTCCAATATAAATACGGAGTCCTAAATAAATATCTGATACAACTATCTCGTATATAAATAACAGGTCTGTCATGTACAATAAAATAACAAATATATGTACCTCAAAACATCGATGCCATGCCTCCAAAATGCTCTGGTCGCACACTCTGCTAGAGCATCCCCAAAAGCATATGACTCTCGAACTACTCAATCGAGTACCCGAGAGTTGTCATGATATAAGCAGACAAAGACAAAAACTTGGATTAGACGTAAAGTCTAGTGTAAGGGGAACTATCTCAAAGTACTATACATCAAAACTATATACAAATAAATAAAAACTGTTAAATCACAGCCGACTCCCTCCACAAGCATGACTCAGGGGAAATCCGGACTGCATATAAACAAGTACAGTAAATCCATCTCAAAAGTAGAGGATCATACCATAACCTGCTCTTTTCCTCTAACAACAAGTTAGCACAATATCTTCTATTACAGTACACTAGCCCTAAACTACTAATAATATAGTACAAAGATCAAACCGTGATTCGAAAACAATGATCACAATGTTAAGATCGATAAGATACGCCCTTACGTTAATGGTCACTACTGCTAAGACCGAAGAGGTATGCCACAATGTGTATGGCCTCTATTGCTACTACTGAATAGGTATGCTATAACGCGTATGGTCACTACTGCTAAGACCGTATAGATGTATGGTCACTACTACTAAGACTGAATAGGTATGCCACAATACGTATGGTCACTACTGCTAAGACCAAATGTTTATAAGATCATGAGCGTATGACTCAAAATGTCCAACCGATCACAATAAGGTAAAGCAATTCATGATCCCTTTAAGACTGTGTCGAGTGTGTCATTGGCTATCAAAAACACTCGAGGTACGCTATAACAAGGTCGATACCTAGGTAGGTCAAATAAGTCTATACCCTCGGGTAAGTCACATAAGTTCATACCCTTAGTGTGTCACAACGAGTCAACACCACCAAATCATATATTACTCTAATGTCAAAACCCTAAAGTATAGCCTCACACCGTATATAACGTATGGAATCGCCACGGCGTAATTACCCACCAAACAACTCTAACGAAACCACATACTAACCTAAACCACATTCCAAATGGAAAGCATGACCTTAATGTCATGGTATTCCTCAGATATACTCTTTTAGTCTACCTCAAAATCTACGGTTTTGGAGTACATGCCGAGGTAGGTCCCATGTGGGGCTTGAAATCAAAATACTCAAAAGCCCAGCAAAATTTCACAGGTTATAGCTCTCAAAAAATGGTGAACAATATTCCATACCTCACCTCAATCCGACTTCGTATACAAATGTTATCTCGTTTTGATGTTCGCATATTACATAGTAGGTCGGTCGACTGAAGGGTTATTCAGTCGATGGAACTAGGGCCGAGATGGACTATTTCCTTTCGACCAGTTGACTGAATGGACCAGGTCAGTCGACTAAACTAGCTATTTTCAGGCAATAAGCCTGGATAAGTAGTAGATCCTTCGAACAGATTTTGATTTGCACATTGTTCCTTTCGACGCTTCACCCGATAGGTCACCTAACTAGTAGAGCCCGCCTCCATCTTATCGGGCACATACCGAGGTTCATTTGTTAAGGTTTTGGAAGTGAATTCCATAGGTAATCGAAAACTGGTTTCGATACCAAAATCCACTCTTTGCACGAGCAGAGTTCTATGGGCGATTACTGTGACTTGGCTTTCTCTAACACGCCAATACTACATACCCGGCATTGTGCGTTTCCTATACATGTGTCAATGCACTCATTTGTGCATGTTTATGCACACACGCTCACACAACACACAACCCAACACAAATAACATTTCAGACCCCCAGGACGATAGCTTGACCCGCTATACTCTTACACAACTTAGCACACTCAATAGTCAGTATGGCTACATAAAATGCCTGCAATGGACTTGTAATCAAATATATATCTATATAAACAAACAATCACACAACAATTCTAACCGCAATGCTATCGTTGTTTTAATTATCGCTTAGCTCCAAATGCACATATACGTATATCCGCACGTGCACGCATACGTATATTCAGATAAGTAATTTAATTATTACTCAAATCAAAACTTACTTTTATTTACAAAACTTCTTCAATAAAAGTGAAACATCTCCTTACATCCTTTTATAAAATCGTAATCCATTTCATGAAATGTCATACTACCTTATAATCACATTATAACATTTAAAATACTTAATTACTTCATTAAAAATTAAGTATTCATCTTTTTACTATTTTATACAATCTCATACCCATTTTATAAAATACACACTTCTTTTATAAAATCATGAAACCATTTTATAAATACTAACTAAGGCTTATGCGTTTTGTAATCGTTTTAATTATAAGTGTAGAGTTCACAAATCCCTTAAATTAGCTTACTAAAATTTTGCAAATCAATTCAACTGGGTTAATTAATATTTTCTAACAACATGCATATCATTACACTACTCAATTGACCCTAAATCAAACAATAACATCACAACTAATCATGCAATTAGCCAATATCAATTCTAGAGCTTACTAACTATTTTCAAACATAGTAATTAGGGTCTTAAACAATTAATTTGCTCAGAAAAACAAGTTTATAATACAACATAAACCCAAATCAACTCAAACAATCTCCAAATAACTTCATATAATTCTATAATCATCAACAATCAAATATATGAATTAGAACACATAAATTAGTAAGGAGAATCATCCCACTCAAATTAATTAAACCTAAGCCAAGATCTAATCATCAAACATCCAATTCTTGCTTACTTCAAATTTAAAGTGCATAACAATACTCTGATCCAAGCCAATTCCTTCACGGGTTTTGTAGAGAATTGGAGGAGATGAATTATTTTGATTTTTATTTGATTTTAGGAAATTAATTTAATGGATTTAGGGTTTGGAGATTAAGAAGGTGATTAAGGGGTGATTAAGAGGCCATTAGAGAGGAGAAGAAAAAGAAAACGCGAAATGAATAAGTGAATGAGAATTATGAAGGGGTTTGCCCCTTATAGGCTAAAAGACTATGCACACAACTTTCTCCTTTCGGCACTATTTATTTTCGAAAATCAACTTCAAAAGTATCGAACTTTGTACTCATTCAAATTCAGGATGCCATTCCAAGTCCAATGGAAAAGGTTTTGGGACATAATTTCATCGTATACAAAAGTTAGCATTTTGGATCAGTTCACGAATCGAACGCTGGCTACTAGCTAAAAATCCGTCAATCGAAATATATCAATGCTTATATTCATTTTGATTCGCAATGTCGATCCAGACTAAATGGAAGTTGTCTCAAGTCCTAATTCGACCGTATGTGAAAAGATACATTTTAAACTTCCAATTCGATAACGACTTAATATTTAAATTAACTATTTAAATATATTATTATTAAATATGTGGATTGTTATAGGATCTCTCTACAAAATATTATAAAAACTGTCGAACACAAGGCATTTCTAAGTGCTTCTATAGTGACTCGTTGCTAGAAAACCATTTTGACATTCAAATCTAATTCAATCAAAGTCCCACCAAACCTATGTGCATCATGCCAAGGTTATGCAATAATTCATAGAAGTCCAAATATATCAATTACATATGCCATTTGCCTTGCAAAGCAAAAAATCATAAAAGTATATAACAGTATATAGTCAAGCATATTATTATCGTTTAAATTAGCATGTATACACTTCATATATATATATATATATTCAAATGATGAGTTTTCCCACCCTTCAACAAGTACAAAACCAAGCATAAACCTCAACATTATTTCCACTTCCTACCTCAACCTTAAAATCTCCCAAAATTCCTCCTACCTTCACCAAAGCTCATGGCCTAGGTTTGACATGCCCTTAGGTGCTTACAGCCTTGAATTGTTTAGGTTTTTGTGCTCTAAATCTTCAAGCTCTAAGCTAATGAAAGGCGTTGCTATATTTTTAAGGCTTATAGCAAGAGTTTGGTAAAGAGTTAGGTTGATTTTCTTTATGTTTTAGAAAGTTCAAACAGAAGAGAGGAGAAGTTGAAGAGCTTTCTTTTATCTCTTAAAATTTGTGAAAGTGTTTCTTCGTGTTATAGGGTCCTTTATATAGAAGCACGAGGAGTTACAATAATCTCTCCACCCTTTCTTCTAGCCAACCAAACTTTCCTCATCCTCCCCATGTGACTTGCTTCCCACCACATAAGCCAAAAGAATTATCTAGCCTATATATCTTCTACTTTGACCTTCTAGAAGCTTTCAAAAGCAAGTTTACTTAACCATTTTAACTCAAAATATTTTATTAGCAATTAATGACTTCGTATGTAATTTGGACATGTACACAAAGTTTGAACAACTTATTTTGAATAAAAACCTATTTATTGATAAAAACGATTTTCAATCACATTATCGATATTTCTTCAAAGTATTTATTTTTGTAAACAAATTTCAAAAATAAGTTTTTTGCCATTAGTTATTAATTAAGGAGGTTAGCTAGGTTATTAAATTAATTTAATCACATTAAATCCAAGAATTAAATATTTGAATAATTTAGATATTCAAATACGAAATGTTCGAAATTCTGGTTGTTATACTACGAATCCATCTCCACGGTTATAAAAGCGAATGCAATGCAACTATGGAGTATATGGGTTTAATAACCCTTCACCCGGCCAACAATACCATAAAAATGAGAGAGAGTACCCGGGCTAGTTACTACCTTTCAAATAGGAATATACAAACTCCTTTGGCTCTTCAATACCTAAACCCAAGGCGGACCCTTTATTGTACATCCTAGCTGCATCGTAAAATCTCTTCTACGCCACTTAATACTTCTTACGTAAGAAAGAGGTGGACCCTCCAACCATTTAATACCTAAATAGACGAACTAATGATAATCTTGGCCATTTAATACTTCTTAATAGGGAGAGGCAGGCCCCTAAGAGATTTTCACAAGAATCAGGCCCATCTTGGGATTACCTCTTCTTTATGACTCGTCGCCCAACCGCGACGTCTTACATTATTCCGACCATTTATAGGTGCCGACAGCCAGATTAGGTAGACAGACTTACCCTACAAACTAGGACTAACCTCGCATCACTATGGGTACTTATTATAGGTGATGTTCCATCTATAGGTGCCGACAGCCAGATTAGGTAGACAGACTTACCCTCTATGTGCTTCGAACTAACCTTGCATCCTTATAACTTAGCCATAATTTCTACTCTCCAACATTTCATGCATAAGATTATGTCATACACACACACACACACGCATACATCTCACCCGTATTTACGCATTAATGATCTTATAAGGGAAACTCCTTAATTCATCTTTATTTATGGATTAATTTTCATAATTATCCTTAAATCGTCTTTATTAGATTGATTGCTGATTATTAATTTCCATTTATACGCCTTAATTATAATATACATTATAAGTCTATAATTATAATTGTAAGTTTTGAAGTTTAAGGGAATATATAACTTATGTTAAACTGTACCTAATTATTTTTTATGCCAAATAATAATTTATTATATTTCTCTATTGTCTATTTGGGTGGTGTATTATTTCATATTAACAACTACTATTTCTATGCAAGTCCAAATAATACAGTATATACATAAGGGTCAATATTATCAATAATTTAACAACATAATTTGCACTTGTATGTAAAAAAAGGGAATCTATACATAAAATTTTATATTATATTAATATAATAGGACTACGCCTCCTTTTCCAAACAGAAAATTTTACGATATAAACATTTTATATTCCACTAACAATTTGAACATATGGCATTGAAATAACAAAGAAATAAGGCTTATTTCAATTATTTAAAATAGGCTGTGTAAACTACGGAAAAGGATTAAAAAAACTCTTTTTTCCTACTTTGCACACCTATTTCTGTATAATTATTTTGGGATTCTTTGTTATTACAATAGAAAAATGAAAAGTGGAATCAAATTGAATACAGAATGTTTATTTCGTAGATGTTAATAAAATCCAATCCTAATACATTAAAATAAAACAATCAAGATTCCAAACAATTCAAGAGTTACATATTTCGAGGAGATTTTTGGGTTTCAAATTATTAAATTTTCGTATGCAAAATCTCCTAAGGCAGAAACAAAATCCAAACATCAAACTATACAATATATCAGTAGGGAAAATTCAAATTTTTACTCATAGAATTTCAAGTGAACCAGCGTAGATTTGCTTTGCCCGGTAGACTTTCCCTTTCTCCAAGTTATCTCCTTTTTATTATATTGTCTTCGCATAAATTAGATTTAGGAATTACATATTAGCGAAGGAGATAGATATACATGTGTGTGTGTAATTACTTTTCTCCATTACTAGTTTCCTCTAAATCTTACTTTAACCCTTAGACGTATATTTTTATTTTTGAAGTCGGAGTTTGAATGGAGAAAGCGAATGGTAGAATGTCATGGATTGCTTAAGATTTGTATGAAAAGAATAAGGGGGGCAAAGTCTCCATTTTAGTAGTTTGGATATGCTGGAATTGGATGGAGAATATTTTATTAATTATATTTAACATTAACCTTTAAATTCCCTTAAACGTTAAGTAATTACATTTAACATTTCCTTCAATGTTAAGCTATTGTTAACGTTAATAATTTTGATTACGTTAATTTATTTATATTTATATGTTAATGTTAATTTGTTTACATTTATATGTTAACTTTAGCATGTTAATTTTTTTGCATTTATACGTCAGCCTTAATTTATCTACATCTATAGGTTAATATTAATTTATTTATATTTATACATTAACATTACTTTATTTACATTTATACGTTAACCTTAATTTATTTACATCTATAGGTTCATGTTAGTTTGTTTATATTTATACATAACATTACTTTATTTACATTTATATCTTCATGTAAATTTATTGACATTTATTATTCATGTTAACTTAAATATTATGCTATTATTTAACGTTAACTTTATTAACATTTATTACCTTAATTTGTTTTGAATTATTTTTGGCCTGCTCAAAACTAGTTAGAAATTCAAACAACCATAACTCCTAATGGCCAGTTCAAGTTCTTAAAATGCCAGCGTTACAGAAAAAGAAACTATCATCCCAATCTATTAAAAGTGATTTCAGACCCAAATTCAACAACTATCAAAAGTTATAGGCTCTACAAGATTTTCAAGGTCAAAATTATTCAATAAACATTCTACAGATGAAAAACGTCACTAGTTAATATTTTCAAATTTATAGTCATGCGACCTCATATGAATTTGAAAATAATATTTTACGATCATCTAATATGTAAAATATGAGTCGCCGCACTCTTTTCCCTTTAGGAATTTCACCCTCGAAATCTCAGTCAAATAAGTAAAAATCAAACATAGCTACCCTTCTCCTAATAATCATAAGCAGTCATTTCAAACATCAAACACACATTCATGCAATCATAAGTAATCAAATAGAATCCATGTCTATCCTAACATATGAGATATTAAGATATCATGCACGACATCGTAAGTGAAATAGAATGCAATACATAAAAAAACCCTACCAAACAAAGCATTCCACATCATTGGACCCCATGCTCTCATCGATCTTCTTCCTACTACCGCCTTTGTTTTCATTTCTGCTGAACTTCTACTGACTTCAACACCATCCACTTAAGGCACTCCTAGTTCATCTTCGATATCACCTAAACCTTGTCAGTACTAGGGATTCCACTCCTCAGTTGGCATTTTTCCGTAATACCTTAGGTACTACCTCAAGCGCATCTTATACTTCTCCTCCACTAAAAGACAAGAATATCACATGTGGATTCCAGTATAAGCTTCTCAAGCTCTCGGCACTACACACTATCTAAAAGAATCACTTGAACGCTATGCAAATACAACAAGTACTCCTCACTTGTATGTACTACCATAATTGTACTCCCTTCACTGGCAACTCTCCTGCACTTTTGGTTCTCCTACCACCTTGTCTATCTTGAAGAGATAACACCGGTCACTAAGTCGATACGGAACTCCATCTCTTCTAGTGGAAATCGTCGACTACCTCTGGATGTTCCCTCCTTATGGAAACGATGACGACTCCTCTTACGGCGTCATAAGCAAACACAACAAGCTAACCATAATTGAATTGTACAGTCTCACTCTTGCCTCCGCCTTCCCTTGCCATATTCATCGTCTACTACATCTCATCATTTTGACATAGCTCTGTATCCCTTTAGTCGTCCCATGACCAGTGATACGACATTCACAAAACCCAAACAAAGTAATGTAAGCAACAAACATCCATGACTCAACACACTAAGCCTTAACAAACCGCCACTAAGTCGGTCAAACCACTACTAAGTTCGAAGCAACTAAAGGTCTGCCCATTAGGTCAGGTCAACATTCTAACCTACTCACTAAGTCATTAGATATATAAAAGGTCTAACATATCGATATCAAATAAAAACGTGTATAGGTACATAAGTATATTTCAGACAAGAATGCCCATCCTTTTCTCCATTCCCGGTGGAGAAGCCAACGAAGTAGGAGCGACATCTTATGCATAAGCAGTAGCAAACTGCTGATTCTTCTGCAACTCTGGCAATCTCTCTTTATGTGCCCAGTCATATCACGAATGAATCACTTCCTCTCCTCACTCCTCGGCACCTTGCAGTCTTTGTTAAGATGACCCATCTTACTATAATTAAAGCACTACAGTTCCTAACTATCTTTATTTTAGTTATCCTTCTCCTAAGACTACTTCTTCTTCTCTGTATTACATTTTTCCTTGCCCCCCATCGCCCGGTTGCGGTTTTGGTTCTTCTTTCAAAACAACAATTTCAGCCATCGGTTTTGGATACAGGCTCTCCTTCCTTGAATCTTTCTCAACCAACTTCTCAACGGACTCATCAATATGTCTCACAAGGTTCTCCTTTAGATAATTATCCAAACTCATAATGAACTTCTTGTTCTATTTAGAGGGGTATCAATAAAAGATAAACCATATTTCAACAGCATGTCAAACTCAGCTTATTCCCCAAGATTGTCTTCTCACCTTGCTTCAACTCAGTGAACTTCCAAAAAAATACCGGATTATGGGCGGTCGGTATGAACTTCTTTTAAAATCTGGCCTTAAACTGCTCCCAAATAAAATGGTCTTTTGGAGTCATAATCTTAACTACATTCCATCATCCTATGACATGACCTTAAAGTTGCTTAGAGGCTAACTTCTTCTTCATTGCATCTTCTAGCTTTAAATCATCAAATATATGCCTGTAGGCATCTAACCAATCATATACTTCCACAATCAATTTTGTCCTAAGGAACGGTTTGCCTCTAAGGCTAGAATAGACCTTGTTTAACTTAACAAAGGTTACTCTAGGTGTGTGCATACGAGCACCATCACCAACACCACCTAGAGCCACACCTTGGGCATTCTATAGCACGTTCCTCATCATCTCCTTGAACATGGCCTGCATATTGAAGTTAGATATCCCTGAACCCCCTCTTTCTCCTTCTTCTCCAAATGTAGAACTCCTACTAGTTTCCTTGTATGTCGACTCATTCTTAAACTCTATTTAATGAATAGTCGGTCTATCATAAAGGAAAAGTTGCACCTATGGTGCTTAAGTGTTCAATGCGACTTATATACTATATATACTGCTAAAATATAGTTTTGAAAACCAAAATATATAACAAGTACGCTCTCACATATATTGCTTAATCCATTCCGAGAAGTTCCACTTACCTTATCTCTAATGGATCTAAGTACCAACTTTGACTATACATATAGACCTAAATGACGAATTGCTTGACCTAAGCTCTAGTACCACATGTAACGGTTACCCTATACCTCTAGTACCCAATATACCTAAAGAATACATTATAATGGTATCGACTGATGTTGAATGACCATCAAGGGTGATATAACTAAAAAATATAATCGTAACCTATCATATATCTCACAGCGCATCAAATAATATATAATATCAAAATAGATATAAAATAGGTAAGACATATATGTTCAACTAAATAAACCAACAATATATCAGAGTGTAGGGTCCATAATAGTCAAACAAAACAAATGAAGTAGAGTTTATGCATCATCAAAATAAAATCGAAGGAAGTATGCCTCTAAATAAGGTAAAGTACCGCTAAATCTCCACGGTGCTATACAACAGAAAAAGCAACAAACTCTAGTAATAAATATAATGGAGGCAACCTCTTGCACATATTCTGAACAGCTCCATGCGCTAAACTCAACAGGTTATCTAGTCTAGTCATTTAAGAGTACCCAAAATAATAAGAAGTAAAGCATAAAACCTCGAGTCATACTTGTATGAGCGATAAACAATCACAAAATAATATGAAAACCAATATAGTAAAGGACATAGGGCATGGATAATCATACCTAACATATCCCTACATCCAAAGATTTAGTACATAACATAATATATACCATACTTATCATCGTCATATTGGCAGACTATATTCCGTATATTATTGGTATTAGGGTGCTTATCTCAAGAATACCAACATCACAAGACATCCTACCATCACACCAAACATAGCAAACACAAAGTAGATAAGCAACGAAAACCGTCCTTGAGGTCTTGTATTGCCATGTCTGTCACAAAGTCTCCCCATGTCACACACTGATAATGTCTTTATCACCAAAGTCTCACCTCATCATGATCATTCCCAAACTGTTACTTCATTATGATCATTAGAAAATCCCTGCTTCACCACGACTTTCCTAAAGTCTCTTGCCGCTACGACTTTACCAAAGTCTGTTTCATCTTGACCTTCCCAAAGCCTGCATTACCATAACTTTCCCAAAGTATGCTTCATATCGACCTTCCCAAGGTCTTCCTCACCATCACTTTCCTAAAGTCTGCTTCATCTCGACCTTCCCAAAGTCTTCGGGCAAGTGATAACACTTTCAAGGATCTCCCAGACCGATGATAGCCTATGTCACAATTGGATTCAATTTTTTCTTGGATACCTATCCTATTGGTACCGCCTTCCCAAGGTAAGCTACATCGTCTCATAGTCTAGGGTACACAATTGAGCATCCTCACGTACCCTTTCCCTAGGGATCATTCACATTCGAAGTTATCAATGATCCTTTCTGCATTTGGCTCAATTCAGAACATCCCATGCACCATCACAACTTTTCTCCTTGTCCACGATGCTTACTTGGACTAGTCTAGCCCCTAACATATAGGTAACACTGAAATATTTGATTAAACTCATCGAATCGTCGAAGTTTAGAACATCTCTATTCACCCATCTCATGTCATGGATTCATCTCGTCGAAGTTTCAAAGTCCTCATGTCGAAGCGTCATGCTTTTTCCTCACTATTTATCGTGGATCTTTGTTACTTTATAACCATCGAAAATGGATGCCAAAAAATTGAATGAATGCATGTACATGAAAATGGCTAGCATCGATTCGAACCCTTATAAATACAAGCCTAACTTCTAGCTATTCTTCTCATATTCTCTAAAGCAACGATGAAGCTCTGCCATTTTCTCTTCTCCTCAAATTCTAAAATGTATATAAGCTATAGTCTATAAATATATATAAGTAAAGAATAACAGAGGATAATTAAGAAGAAGAATAGGATTGAATCGAATCGCCAAAGCTAAGGTAGAATCTGAATTAAATTCAAATCTCTTCTCGAATCTAAATTTCCAATGAATATGCATACTCTTTCGTTACATAATTTGGTAGGAATAAAAAGGAGTCAAACAAGAATAACAAGGTTTAGATTTGGAGATTTGAAAGCTTAAAGGTGAGTGGAAAATTATAGAGTTTATATAATATTGGATTTATATCATTGTGAATCGATTCCTTGTGTGCCTAAATATAATTAGTTTAGAGTTGTAGGCTTAAACATATACAGGTAATGAATTTGAAAACCATGCCTACATATTCTACGAATTGTTAACTTGAATTAAATATTGAACATGCTAGAATCTAGAAAATAAGGGTGAAAGTAGTCCTTGAGTTAATGAATCTTATAGTAATTCCATATTTTTTGGTTAAATGAGATATGTTAATAAATACGAATAAAAAGTTATTATAAATAGGATTAGATTAAAGTAGTATTTTAATACATTAGAATAAAGTTTGTTGCAATGTAAATTTCTATAAATTATCTAGTTTTATAACTATGAATAAAAGTGTATCGTTTGAAATAATAAATAATTTCTAAAAGAAAGGTATGTGCAAAATTTGGATATTTACCGTATGTTTCAATTATAACAGAAAAGATAATTTCTTATAATGCCAAACGTAACACAAGTCCTCTTTTAGACAAGTTATGGAAATTTACAATGTTAACGTTTCCTTTTAGAGGATATAACTCCAGTGCATTAAAATACAAAAATCCCTTAGTATAAACCAATGTATTGTAAGTGGGGATAATAACAATGATTCAATTATAAATCTAGCATATGCGATAAGTTAGAAAATAAAAAAATAAGCGAAAAGTATATGTAAAGCAACGAAATGAGTAATTAGGAAGATTATATTAATCAATGGAAGATAATAATAGTTGAAATGGAACAGTAGAATACACTTAATAGTATCAATTAGAAGTTAATCGGTAAAAGATCATTAATATATTAAATTAAAAGTAAGCAGTAAATGACATTAAAATAGGATAACGAAAGAAGAAGTAAGTTGTGTAAAGATAACCGAACACAACATTTGAACATAAGAGGCGTGGTAATAAATAAACTTATATAGCTCCAAAGGTGCGTTTGTGATAGGTGTTAATTTTTGGATCTAGCCAGTAACTTAGAATAAATAAAATGACAAACACATTGGTGTGGTTCAGATGCGAGGTTAGTAACGTTACACAACAGATGTCTGCCCACCAAAAGGGGCCACCAACGGTTGTGTGTACATTGTACTAATGTGAGACATATCCCACTATAAAACATGTGGAATTATGCATTCGCATATAGGTGAGGGGACTATACCAAAGTGGGATTGTTACCTCTGGTCGAAGTGTCTAATGGCAAGTAGAGTCCGCTTTAACCTTTTAGTAGGTACGTGTTAAGTAACCAGATGGGCGTTTCCTTGATTGCATTAGGCAATCTAAATGGAACAGTGAGCATAAGCTCGGTGCTATGAGAGCAAGGTTAGTACCATATAAGAGGAGTATGAGCCATTTACATAGGTCGAAATTGTCAACGGTCCTGGTCGGTCAACAGAAATACAGGGGCTACACCTGAACGGGCTACACATCCTACTAGTGTAGACCACGTTTAGGATGTGCACTGCCTCACAATTATTTGTTTGTGTTAGGAGGCAAGGCTAGATAACCATTTAATAGAGGTCTTTCAACGAATAGAATAATTTATGGAGCCGAGTCCATGATATAAAGTAAGATGTATAGAATACGGGTTAATAGTTGTAATGCCATTATTCAGCACTAAGGGAGTTCCTTGGTAAGCTTGGCAACGAGAACATCAGACTACGTTGATGGAACTACAACAAAAATACTCTGTTATAAGGTATTTTTACAACGGTCAAAAAAGCCTGTTGTAAGAAACCTATTACAATGGTTTTATATTGTCAGTTATAATAGATGCCACTTTTCAATAATTGTTTTTCTTTGCTCATTGTAATAGATGCCTATTACAATGTTTTATATTTGCCCGCTATAATAGATGCCTATTGCAACCGTTTTATGCATGTTGTAATGTAGACCAATTTTCATCAATACCTCTTTCTTGTTTGCCTGTTGTAATAGATGCATATTACAGCCATTTTCTTTTGCCCATTGTAGTAGATGCCAATTTTCATAACTCTTTTTTTGCTAGTTGTAATAGATACATAATTGAATAATTAAAAATTAATAAACAATTAATAATAAATAAAAATTAGTATTAAATAATAATGATTAATAATCAATTTGAAATATGAAATAATTGCTGTTAATATTTGTTTATGCCAAAATTGGTCACAAACAACCAAGAATAGATTTAGTAGAGAAGTAAGTGAAGAAGATTAAATTAAACCGAGGAAGGGATTAAGCTAAAAACAAATAACAAGAAATAATCAAAAACACAGAGAATTATAATGGTTCAGTGTTGCACACCTATACCCACTTTGAAGGTTTTTCCTTTATTAATCATTTATGAATCTGATTACAATGGAAAAATAAAGGTAGCACTTGATTACAATGAAGTTTCCTCTAATCTGCAGTGTAAAAGCCCCTAAAAATGAATCAAGAGGCCTGTATTTATAGGGAGAGATGATGAGATATTTCACTAAGATATCAGCAGAAGACTCTCTAGGTCCATAGGGGCCACCATAACGATCGGTGGCCGTAACTTGACAATCAATAATGATCAGCCAAATGTTCATCGATAGTTTTTCTTAAACCAATTCAAGTGTGATCATTTTTGGGGGTCCCACATGCCTCTTGACATTTCTCCTAAAATATGGAATCATTATGAGTTATAAATTGGGAGATATGGATCGATCCTTGTGTAACTTGAATTATGCACTGAACTACACCGATCGTTTTGATGGATAGGCAAAAGCGATCGGCCAACAATGATCGACCATCTTCAAATTTCCACTTTGTGACCTAGGTCCTTTTTGTAGGCTCCACTCTTCATTTTATTGATGCTTTGAAATTTGCAAGTGAATTGGCCTTGTGGATTTTGAGATATTGATCGATATTCGTCGATTACACTGTTTTTTGGATCTTCTAAATCGATCCATATAAATTGTTCACTCGTCCATAACTCGAGCAAACAAGCTCCGATTGACTTAAAATTTAAAATGCGATCTCATTGGGCTTTCCTTGTCACTTCACACTAATTACACCTCGGTTGGGTATTTAGCCATTTTTTGAGCATTGTCCATCCGAATCTGTTCAACTATAGTCCATAGTATCAATTGTAATTGATTTCCAATCCATCCACTTTTGCCAAATCCATGATATCCCGGCCTATCCAAAAGGTGTGATAATAATAATTAATATTAATAATTATGTTTAATAATTAATATTTAATAAATAATGAATAATAATTATATTAAATAACTATTAGTAAGTAAATATCAAATAATTAAATAATAAATGGTAAATAACTAATAAATAATAAATAGTAATTATTAATAATTAAATGATGAGTAGTAAATAATTAACTAAATATTAAATAGTAAACAATTAAATAATAAATTATACCAAAAAATAATAATAAATAATCGTTAATAAATAAATAATATTAAATATTAATAATTAATATAATAATTAATAAGTAATAATTAAATAACTAGTAATTAATAACTAATGTTAAATAACTACTAATAAATAATTAAGAATTGATCAATAATAATTCATAAATAGTAATTAGTTTTAATAATTAATAACTATCATTAACTAGTTAGCACTTAATGATTGGTAATACATACATAATAATTAAATTTCAATAAGTAATATTAAATAATTAATAATTAGTACTAATAATTAATAATTAAGACTAATAATTAATAATTAATAAAACTATTAAGTAATTGCTATTAAGTAAATATTAAATTTTAGTAATTCAGAAGTGTAATTTATTATTTAATATTTAATGAATAAAATTATTAATTATATTTAACTTTAAAAAAAATCTGTAAAATAAATTTAAAAATATTGATAATTTTAATAACAAAATTTTTAAATTTTCATAAAATTTAAAAATAGTGAAGTTAAAATTTCATAAACTATTCAAAATCTCAAAAAATCCGAAAAGTGTACCGCCACTTCTGTATGATATAAAATATTATCTCCATATGCAATTATATATATTTTATAACTTCATTTTTTAGCAAATATAGGTTTTCATTTTGCTTCAAACCTAAACTTTTGGCTTCAAACTCAATAATTTGACTCCAAATCCAAATTATTTTTGCCTTCAAG
The DNA here is from genome assembly GCA_030765085.1 of Allium cepa. Lineage (NCBI taxonomy): Eukaryota > Viridiplantae > Streptophyta > Magnoliopsida > Asparagales > Amaryllidaceae > Allium > Allium cepa. The sequence continues at coordinate 714,411,498 of CM060943.1, read as the reverse complement.
CCCCAATTTTTAGCTCCACACCCAAAGTTCCAATATAGTTACAGCATCTTCATTTCGCCTACCCCACTACTTCCAAATCCAGATCAAAAGCTAATATCCAAATCTAAATCGAAAACTAAACCCAAGTCGAAATCCAATTCCAAATTTAAATCGAAATCCAAATTAGAACCTCTTCTCAAATCCAATACCCTATTACAACTACATTTGTACAATGGTCACAATACGCCTGTTGTAATAAAGATTTTTTACAATGATTTTTTTCAAAAAGGTGTAATAAACTTATTTTTAGCTACTCTTTTAATTTGCCAATTGTACTTGTAATAGATACCTATTATAACCTTTCTTTTTTATCAATTTAATAGATGTCTATTTTTAACAATTCTTCTTTTTTGCTAGTTGTAATAGATGTCTATTACAATCTTTTTCGTTTTCTTATTATAATAATTAATAAATAATAATTATAATTAAATAATAATACTTAATAATTAAATAATAAATAATAAGTAATAGTTACTATTAAATAATTGATTTGAAATACAAAATAATTACTATTAATAATTGATATTATTATTTACTATTTAATATAATAATTAATAAATAATAAATAATTATTATTAAATAACAAGGATAAGTTTTTAATAATTAATTTCAATAATTAAGAAGTAATATTTAATATTTAGCAATTAATTTTTGATAATTAATAATTAAGTAATAATAATTAAAAATTAATGAATTATAATTAATAATTTGTTTGAAATATGGAATAATTCATACTAATAATAAATAATAATTAATTAATAATCGATAAATAAACGATAGTTGATTAATAATTACTATTAAATAGTGATTAATAATTAATAACAATAATTTTGTGCGAATTAGTTGATAATTTGTATTTGAAGGAGGTATTTATATGAATTATATAAATTTTTCTTATTAATAATTGTTGATATAATTGTTTTAAATTTGTTTCAAGTATTTTTTAATTTATATTAAATTAATATTTAAATTGATTTAAAATTATAAATTAATATTAAATATTAAATTAAATATTTAAATTACTATTAAACTATAAATGAGTAATGTCATTATTTGGTAAGAATTAGAAAAAATAGAATATAAACCAAAACAGCTCAAAATGTTCAAAAACAGCATATCTCATTTGATTTGAACAGATATTCATGTAGTATTTCTTTTAAAAGTTTAGTTCAAATGTATAATACTTTAAATTGTATCCTTCATATGCACTAAAAAATTTCACTCAGTAGTTTACTTTAAAATGTATAATACTTCAAATTGAATTTGTAAACAAATTTTGGCCCTAACCTCTAAAATTTTGGCCACATCCTCTGAAATTTGTTTAAAATTTGGTTCGAACAACTGGTAACCCACCTTTTGCCAAGGTAGTATATATGCGGATTTAACCCAACAGACTTCGCGATTATCAAGGCCGATGAGTCTAGAGTGATGAATGTGGGACCTAGAAATCAAGTACATATATAACATGAAGTCGAGATTGAATGGAATTGATAGATATGTAAGGCAGTATGTTTGAAGTATGAAATATGGTTCAACACATAGGAGAAAGTGCATTTCCATAGCAAACAATTAATAACTCAACAACCACAAGAGGGATATGATTGTTAAATTGTTTTACCAAGTCACGTTAATATACGTCGATAAGCACAATGGAAATCACTTTCCTTTTGAAAATAAAATGGTATATATGGAATGCTTAAACCTTTTGAAAATAGTTTTAAAATGAGTTAGAAATGTTTTATAAACATTTAATACGTTTATAGAAATAATGAAAGAAAATCAAAATTTCATCTTTTATATTTTAATTATGTCCAAAACGAATTTTCCAGAAAAAAATCGCGCTTTTGCGGTAAAGTGACCAAAGTTTAAAATCGATATTTTAAATGTTTTAAAAATATGAAATAAATTCTAAAAATCTTTTAAAATGTACTAAAAGAGATTTAAGTTGAAAATATGGATTTTTAAATAATATAAAAGTCTTGAAGAATACTACTTTTAAAATGCTATTTGCAACACTTTTTGCAATGTTTTCATAGCAGTTTGAAATGACTTTTGAAAGGTAATTTTGGACTTAACAATTCTTTCTAAGTCCTTTCTGAAAGATTCTAAAACAATAATTAAGTAGTTTAAAGGTGGTTTGGATGTTTTAATAAGAGTTTGAATAAATGGTTAAGATGAATCGTTTATACCACTTAAACAAAAAGAGAAGAATATTGAATGTAAAGCAAACTGAGTATGCAGGAACGACTAATACATTTGTCCCGCCTGTGAGATCTGGGAAGATAAATTAAGGTGTTTACCTAAGGTTAGGGATGGAGCAACCAGTGCCTTAAACTTACCCGGCCTATGCTTTCTCTTTTTAGGCGAGGGGTGGAATAGATCGAAAGGAAAGCCGGAATGCTCTAAAAGATCATATTTAAGTTTTTACAAAATAAAAGAAAATAAATAAATTATTTAAATATTAACTAACTACTTAAAATCTTTTATCGATGATTAGTATGAAGGAACCAAAATCAGATTTGGGTTATTCCTATCTGAAGAACCGGGATCGGATTTGGGTGATTCCTATCCGAAAATCACTTCAAACTAAATTTTGAAACCCCATATGAAATTAACATCTTTTTATCGATGATTAGCATGAAGGAACCGGGATCAGATTTGGGTGATTCCTATCTAAAAAACCGAGATCGAACCTAGGTGATTCCTATCCAAAAACCCCTTCAAACTAATTTTCAAGAAAAAAATATTGAAGACAAAGGTCTTCATGATGTAAAATTACTTGTCATTAGTCCCTAAAGGTGAAATTTACCATATATAAGGTGGTAGCAGTACTCTGTTATGAAAATCTTTGATTTGCGAGAATATGATTTGAAGTTAAGAAAGAAATCTTTGATTAAAATTTAATGAATGATTTGGGAATATTTTCCCTAAGTTAAAGGTTATAAGTTGAATATACGAAATCATTGATTAAGAGTAAAAAAATGATTTGGAAAGGTTTTCCTAAGTAAAAGAGAAAATGATTTGGAATTTATTCCAGGATTTGAGAAAGGTTTTAATAAATCAAATGATTTGATAAATGAGGCTTAATGATTCCATATACTCCTGAAAAAATAATGGAATAAATTGGAAAGAATATAACAAAGAAAGATATTTGATTAGATAAAAGTTGAAAATTGATTGATGACTGATATCCACATATGAATTGAACAACTTTTAAATCGATAATTGGCTTCGAAGGAACTAGAGTCGGATTTGGGTGATCCCTATCCGAAAACCACTTCGAACCAATGTATACGTTGGAAAGTGAAGACATGTTGAAGATGATGACTATTGAAGACCGTGGACCTTCATAGCGTGAGGACTGAAAGAGGGTGTGGATCATGCAATACGGAAATATACTAAATATGTATGAGATTAGAAAAAAGATATTAGATAGTAGAGAAAAGAAAAATAAACGTGAGCTTACCAAGATTTTTATACTGGTTCGAACTTCCCTTTCTATGTCAGTCCCAGACTCCTTCTGGAATTTTACTAAAACAACAACCCTCACTTAACCCAGAGGAATATGTATCTAACAAACTCCTAAGCAGCAGAACGGGATGCCTCAGCAACTGAAGAGGACTTCACAATGCCTGAGCAGTTGAACAGGACTTCTACTAGTATATAAAATCGTCTGACTAATGTGTTCTTGATAACACAGATATGTCAATGTGTATACACCCTTCCCATAATCAAATCCTCAAGTATATGAGTGTTTGTGAAGATATGAAAGGAAGATTATCGATATGAATCAAAGAATATGAATATGAATTCAAAGATTCAAGCAATGAAGATTGTTTGATTGCTTTTGAATGCAGAGAATATAGAGAGTAAGTAAGATCAGGAAATAATTCAAGAATTGGTGATTTGGAAAATGATTTTGATGTGTTTATATAGTGCATAGATAGATACAACCTTTTGTTAAGAGATTCAATCAATAGATGCAGCCATTACTCCTCGAATTGTATTGAAACTCTTTGCGAGAGGAAGCATCCGTTCAGAAAATATAGCCATTACACATAGGTCATTCAACTGAGTTCAGAAGCTCAGTTGACTGAATTTTAGATTTGTATATATATTCTCTATTTACTGTGCATTTTGCACCAGCTTAATCGACTGGTCGACTGTAATCAGTCAACTGACATGCGCAATTTTGCATGGTGAATTTCAATGCATATACAAACGAAAATAATTTGTTTTGTGTGCAAGTTTAACTACTTGAAGAATGATTTTAACAGTATCTAAACATATTTGAGACTCAAAAACCTAATAAATAATCATACGAAGACTAGTTTCGAAGTCTCTTCTCTTTGTAGTTTATACCATATATATGTTACTCTCTTTTTGTTGCTATCGCCATATAGTCTTTGTTATGCTCCTTGTCATGAATCAAAACTCATGATTCAACATTCTTTCCCTTTTTGATTGATGACAACCTGTAACTGACGAATCTATATACAGTAGAAATTATATAACAAAAGTTATATGTATTTCTCCCCCTGAATGGGTGGCAATAATGTAATCTTCATAAAACTTGTTAGTAGACAATTTTCTCCCCCTTCGTCATCGACAAAAAGGAGTAGACATAACAAGTAAAGCATAAAATGAGCATAACTAACATAACAAACCAAGATGTAGCTACATAATGTATCGTAGGAAAAACCAAAATAACACAAGGCTATTTAAGTACAAGCCTTGATAGAAAAGAAAGTTGAGTAAAAGAGAAAAGAAAATACCATATCCAAATACTATAGCACCCAACTATTCATCGGCATCCCAATCATATTCTTGTTCTAGAATAGCAGGAGACTTTCCTCGAGATGATGTTTCACCACCATGTCCACCTTCGCTAGTTCCGCTAGTGTTCGTGTTGGTGTGATCCTCGGATGTGCTCCAGCTAAATTATGGCGCAGGGCGTTTTCCAGTAGATGGCATGGTCGAAGTAGAGGCAGAACAAAAAATAGCATCCCATAAGATGGAGAAAAAACCTTTGATTTTTTGAAGCTTTTTATCAACCCTTTTCAAACGTGTGTCAAGAACAAGTTGGTTCGGGGATAAAATCTCAATAGATTGTTGGGTTGAATGACTGAAGGTTGCAAGTTGAATCTCGTCATCTCTGGAATGTGATGGAGGAGTAGATGAGTGACGTTGTTGAAAGGAAGAACCTTGATCTTGTTGTTGTTGACGTCGCGCACGTTGGCATGCTTTCCATGCATCATAAACCATAATAGGAGGAGTAATAGGTAATTTCTTGAGACTAAGAGTTCTCATGTTTATAGCACCAACATTTGACACTTCAGAATCGAGAAATGGCACTTCCAAGTTGATCAGAAGACGCATAATGTATTCCCCAAAATAGATCATATTCATTTTTCTTAGATTAAACGAGAGGAATTCATCTAAAATTAATTGCGTCCAGTTAACTTGCGTGTTATTACAAATTGCATATAGAGCTTTAAATTTTTTTGATAGGTAAGCTCATATGACCCGGTCCTTGGTAGAATAGTTTTCATTAAGGTCCTATGCATAATCCTAGCTTTAGGACGTAGAGACATTAATTTTACATCAGTTGCATCATCGTCCAAAAATTGATTACTTATTCTATCTCGAGTTGTCATGTTGCATTCTACTTCATCAAGGGTGACACCATGATTTGGTGATTGTAAAATATGGGTAATGCAATCGAGAGATAACTAAATAGGTTTGCCACAAACAAGACTCCACACACAACTGTTGGTATGTCTAGGATGTTGATGTGCTAAGTTAAGATTAGCATAGAAAAGCTTAACCATAATGTGATTAATCTTACGGCTATTCAATTTTAAGTCTATTAAAGATTGTAAGCCACTTTGATCGGCCAATTCTCGGAGCCTATAAGATTCAAAATCAGGAAATACCATAAAAGAACCTTCAAATATCCTTATTGATTTCATTGTGTTCCATCTTTTCATCGCCGTCCTATCATAAAGCCATTGAGCGACGAGAGGGTCTACGGCTGTAGTTGAGGACGGTCCAGCGGTTTTTGAATGTTTGGGAGGCATGATTTGTGGTAAATTTTACGGTAGAAGGATGAAAAATGGGATTTTTATGGTTTGAGAAAAGTAGAATTTGGGTAAAAAAGAGGAAAGTAAAAGTCAAAATATGAAGAGATAGGGTAAAAAGAAGATGGAAAGAGGGTTAAAAAAGGCTCGGAAATGTCGTTCAGTCGAATGAATACAGCAGATCAGTCGGCAAAACTAGAACCCGAGAGTTTTCTAGGTCTGTACAGTCGACTGACCCGATGCAGTCAGTCGACTGACTGTTATTAAAATGCGCAGTGAGCCTGTTAATCAAAAACCAATATATACCAAAGCTAATACAAAAAGTGGATGAATACACCATAAAAAATGTATAAAATGACACAGATAAAGACACACAAAAATTATTTAGAGGATGGTGATTTTCGTGGTGTCTTTTGAGGTGTTTTATGTGGTGTCGTTTGTTCATCTGGTTCTACTTTTGTATCTTCAATGTGCGGTCGTAATGGAGACCATATATTGTTACGAGTCATTGTATGTGGTGAGACAAGAGGTGGTCGAGGTCTGGGTTCCCATGGATTGTGATACGAGGATGAAGTTGGTTGATGAACATTAGATGTAGAACAACCCTAAATCTTCCAACCGAGTTGCTCCAGAAAGTTAAGACGTTTGGAATTAACTTTTTGCTCATAGTATATTTCTCATTGGAGTTCTAGTTGTTCCCATTGATAATGATGCATATCATCAATCTTTTGTTTAGTCGATGGAGAACCGAAGTATAAGAAACGACGAGCTTTCTTCTTTTCTGGAGTATGTCCGGCATGATTTTGTGGAGATACAAACCTGCAGGTTCATAGCAAGGAGTTGATGTAGGTAATGATTGAGAGGAAGAAGTATAAGCAGAGGATGGTGTTGAATATTCAGTTGTTGATTGGTCAGAATCCTCATGGCCAGTGGTGGCCATTGAAATGAGAAGGACAAATAGGTTGAACATCATGATGAATTGCAGAAATTGATAGGAACGATAAGATGATATTAAAAAGAAAAGTGATGATTAAAAAGAGGCAGTAAGAAGTTCAAATAGGTGAAGAGTATGCTTAAAAAGAGAACTAATTTGAGGCTGAGAAAGATTGAGAAAACATAATCATAGAGTAAAAATAGTAAAAAGAGATGAAGGGAAGGAAATGTTTGTTTAGATGGAAGGTGTAAACTAAAACTAAATATGAATATAATGTTACATTTTAAGTATAACATATAATATTATTAGCTCATATGGTAAAGATAGACAACTTCCAATTTAAGATCCAGAATTCAAATCTTCGCAGTTATACATACTTTTTTAACTTGAAATTTTTTTGGTTTTCTTATTTATATGGATATTATATCTAAAAAAGAAACAAAACATAGCTCGTTTGGTAAAATAGACATCTTCATGTTAGGAGAGCTAAGTTCAAAAACTAGAAAAGGCAAAGAATGCAAAGATTTTGCAGAATTTCACTCGAATAGATAATTTTACAAATCCTTAAAAGAGACGATTCCGAGTTTTGGCAAAGTTTTACAAAAATATTTTTGAGAAGCGGCTTTGTAAATATATCAGCCAATTGATTTTCCAAGGAAACAAAATCCAAATTGATCGTTCCTTTTTCAATGTTATCATGAAGAACATGAAGAAAATGATGACGAATGTCAATTTGTTTCGTTTATGAATGATTAACTGGATTTTTGGACAAGTTGATAGCACTCGTGTTATCACAATATATGATATAATTTGTCAAATTTATATCGAAATCTCTAAGTGCTTGTTGTATGTAGATTACTATAGCACAAGCTAAGGTATCAGAAATATATTCTGCCTCACATGTAGAGAGCGAAACGCAATTTTGTTTCTTACTAAACCAAGAAACCAACGATTTTCCAATAAAATGGCATGTGCCACTTGAACTTTTCTGATCCGTACGAGATCCTCCGAAATCAGCATCACTATATGATACTAATTTGAAAGAACACTCTTTTGGATAGAAAAATCCAAAATCCTTGGTATTACTAAGTTAACGTAATATACATTTTACTGCTCTTAAATATGATTCCTTTGGATTGGCTTGAAATCTAGCATACAAACAAACACTCATCATTATGTCAGGACGACTGGCTGTTAAATATAGTAATGATCCAATCATACTTTGGCATAATTTTTTATCAACACTTCTACCATTTTCATCTCTATCGAGATGTGTGGTTGTATTCATAGGAGTTGGTTTTATAGAAGTATTTTCCATTCTGAAGCATTTGACTAAATTATTACAATATTTTTCTCGATTAATAAAAATACCATTTTGTAATTGTTTGATTTGTAAAACAAGAAAATATGATAATTCTCCCATGTGGGACATTTCAAATTCTGTGGTCATAATTTCAGAGAAGTCCTGGCATAATGTTTCATTGGTAGAACCAAAAATGACATCATCTACATAAATTTGAACAATTAAAATATCCCTTTCTGAGTGTTTAATGAAAAGTGTTTGATTAACCTTTCCACTTTAAAATCCAAAAGTTGTTAGATAGCTCTTAAGCCGTTCATACCAAGCACGTGATGCTTGTTTCAAACCGTAAAGAGCTTTCTTAAATTTATAGACATGGCCTGGATATTTCTCATGGATAAATAAAGGAGGTTGTTCAACATATATGTTTTCTTTTATATAACTATTGGGAAAGGCACTTTTAACGTCCATGTGATAAAGTCTGAAATTACGAAAACATGAATAGGCCAATAAAATACGTATTGCTTCTAATCTAGCGATAGGAGCAAACGTTTCTTCGTAGTCAATTCCTTCCTCTTGATCATAACCTTGAGCGACTAAGCTTACTTTATTTCTGGTGATGTTGCCTTGTTCGTCCGCCTTATTATTATAGACCCATTTTGTTCCAATAATTGTTTGATCACTTGGTCTAGGAATTAACTCCCAAACTTCATTACCTTCAAACTGATTTGGTTCTTCTTGCATTGCAATGATCCAGTAGTCGTCTGTAGAAGCTTCCTTAGGGTTTTTAGGTTCGATATTGGAAAGGAATGCTACGTGGCCCATTTGATTTAATTGACTTCTAGTTCGTACGTTTGAATTAATTTCTCCAATGACGTTTTGAACGGGATGATCCCATAATATTCTTGGTGGAGATCTTTAATCATTGTAGTGATGAACAACATTCTCATCTTCTCTAGAATTATCAATTATGTTTTCATCATCTTCACAATTTATGTTGTCCGTATTTGTGATGTTATGTGGAAGTTCTTTATCATCTCTTATACTTGGTTTTTGTAGGAAGTTTTCATCAAAAGATACATGAAGAGTTTCCTCAATGGTATTTGTTCTTTTATTAAATACCCGATAAGCTTTGCTTCGATCTGAATATCGTAGAAAGATTCCTTCGTCATATTTTGCATCGAATTTGCCAAGCTGATCTTTGGTATTCAATATAAAACATTTTGATCCAAAAGCTTTAAAATATGAAATATTTGGTTTTCTTCTAGTAAAAAATTCATATGGAGTATTTTTGGTAAGAGGTCGAATAGAAACCTGATTCACAACATAACAAGTGTTGCTACGACTTCTGTCCAGAAATTTTTGGAAGTGTGCTTCTAGTTAACAAAGTTCTTGCACATTCTTGTAGAGTTCTATTCTTCCGTTCTACAATTCCATTTTGTTGTGGTGTTGTAGGAAACGGAAAGTTATGAAAGATTCCTTTCTTCTTACAAAATTGATAAAAAAACGTCGTTTTTAAAATCTCCTCCATGATCACTTCTATGTTCTTTATTTTCAATCCTTTTAACAAAAATTTTTAAATGATCAAAAGTAACACTTTTATTTTTCATAAAATAGGTCCAAGTATATCTAGAAAAGTCATCTACTATTACAAACACATACTTATTGTGATTTATGGATTGTACTTGAGTGGATCCAAATAAATCCATATGTAGTAATTCAAGTGGTTGTAATGTAGAAATAACTCTCTTTTTTAAAAGATGATTTACTTAACTTTCCTAATTGACATGCATCACAAATATGATCAATTTAAAGTTCATTTTTGGTAATCCTTTGACTAAGTCATTTTTAGATAGTTTGTTTATAGATTTGAAGTTAATATGACAGAATCTCTTATGCCATAACCAAGGATCATTCTCTTTGGCTATTAAGCACATATATGAATTATGACTAATTTTCATATTTATAACGTATATGTTTCTATCTCTATTACCTTCAAAGATATGATTTTCATTGTGATCATAAATACTACACTTATCCTCAGAAAATGAAATTTTGAATCCTTTGTCACACAATTGGCTAATACTTATCAAATTATGCTTCAAGTTTTTGACAAGTAAAACATTGGAAATGAGAGGTAAATTAGATATACCGTAATTTCTCACATCGCCTTTGCCGATGATATAACCTTTGGAATTATCTCCAAATGTGGCAGAGCCTCCATCTGAATATGTGATATTTGTTAACATATTTTTGTCTCCTATAATGTGTTTTGAAAAGCCACTGTCGAGTATCTATTTTCTTCTTTTCTTAAATGGGACCAGCAAAAAAAATAAAAGAATAACATTGGTAACCTTTTTTTAGTAGGGTCCTAAGAGTTAGGTCTTAGGAAACCAAACCCAAGAGGGTTCGGTATTCCCTTTATATAAGTAATTTTTATTTTTATGAACATTTTTCAAAAAGGACTCAGTATATTTATTCCTAATCAAACTGATGTTTAGTTTAGGAACCCATATTTTTATGTTTTTTGAGTTTTGATCCTTTTTTGTTGAACTATGGTAGACTTAGGTTTAGAAATATTTCTCTTATTCTACTTAATTTTTGGTGGAGCTACTGATTTCTTAGTATAACCTAGTCCTTTCTTATTTGAGACAGACTGAGAAGTTTCAATAATTTTGGATAAGTTTTCTCTGCCTTTATTAAAGTTAGACATATTTCTAGTAATATTGTCTAACTTATTTTTGAGACCAGTGTTATCTAATTCGATCATTTTAACTTTTGATTTTAGTTCATGATTTTCAGAAACAAGAGCATGATTCTTTTCTTTTTAACGCTCAATTTCTTCGCTCAATAAGGTAAGTTGAGAATTAACATTAGAAATGAACCTTAAATTTTCTCAAGTTCTTCTTCCAATATTTTCTTCACATCTTTATGCATATCTCTTTCGAATTCTGCTCTATTTTGATTTTCAAGAGCTTCTTTATAACTTCTTTTGAGATTTTTCAAAGTATCTAATAATTCAGAATTTATTTCAACCATGTCATCAAAAGTAGGATCATTTACCTCATTATCAGTAGCTATGAAGCAGACATTTGCTTGTTCATTTTCACTATCACTGCTACTTTCAGAAGATGAAGAATCTGAGTCATCCCATGTCACCAAAAATGCATTCTTTCTGAATTTGTTCTTTCTATATTTATTTTGTTTTCCCTTCCTTTGTCCTAGACAATCTTTTTGTATATGACCCTTCTTATGGCAATTGTAACATTCTAGTACCGAGGATGATAGCTTATTGTTGAAGTTTCTTTTGCCATTATTTAGATTTCCTTTTCTGTACTTCGAAAAATTCTTAAATTTTTTATCTATGAAAGCTTAATCTTCATCCTCTGAATCTGATCCTCTTATTCTGCATGAAATGGCATATTTTTCTTATCTTGTGCTTGAACTCTTTTTGCCTGTAAATTTACTTCATAGGACATTAAATTTTCTATTAACTCTTCCGGTTTCATGGTAGAAAGGTCGTTTGCTTCTTCAATAGCTAAGACTTTTCTTCCCTACGATATCGAAGTCAAAATATTTTTCTCCTAGTCGTATTAGAGAATGATACATATCTTGAAATCGGGAGTACATATCATTTATGGACTCATCTTGCTTCATTCTGAAATTTTGAAATTGACTCTTGAGCATAGATATTTTGCTTTGTTTAACTTTGCTAGTTCCTTCATGAGTAACTTTAAGTGTTTTCCATATTTGATATACAGTGTTACATATGCTAACTCTATTAAATTCATTTTTATCTAATGCACAAAACAACATATTCATTGCTTTAGCATTAGCAGTAGCATCTTGTTTTTGTGCAGCTGTCCATGTAGAATATTCAGTAGTAGGTGCAGTATATTCTTCTTGTGTAACATTCCATGCATCAAAACCATTGGCTTGCATATAAATATGCATTCGTGTTGCTCAACAGTTGTTATTCATGCCATTGAATAGTGGAGGTCATGCAGTAAATTGATCTTCAATCAAACTAGTGTTAGTGGCAATGCTTATGCTGGTGTTGTTTTCCATATTAGAAAAATATCAAATAACTGTGTAACGGTTATAAGATGCCTGCTTTGATACCAAATGAAAGAGAGTGTGGATCGTGCAATATGGAAATATACTAAATATGTATGAGATTAGAACTGATAGTAGATAGTAGAGAAAAGAAAAAAAATAAAAGTGAGCACACCAAGATTTTTATACTGGTTCGAACTTCCCGTTGTACGCCCTGTCCCAGACTCCTTCTGGAATTTCACTAAAACAACAACCCTCACTTAACCCAGAGGAATATGTATCTAACAAACTCCTAAGCAGCAGAACATGATGCCTCAACAACTTAAGAGGGCTTCACAATGCCTGAGCAGCAGAACATGACTTCTACTAGTATATAAAATTGTTTGACTTATGTGTTTTTAATGATGCAGATATATCAATGTGTATACACCCTTTCTATAAACAAATCCTCAAGTATATGAGTGTGTGTGAAGATTTGAAATGAAGATTATCGCTATGAATCAAAGAATATGAATATGAGTTCAAAGATTCAAGTAATGAAGATGGTTTGATTGCTTTTAAATGCAGAGAATATAGAGAGTAAGGAAGATCAGTAAATTATTCAAGAATCGGTGATTTGGAAAATGATTTGGTGTGTTCATATATTGCATAGATAGATACAACTTTTGTTAAGAGATTCAATCAATAGATGTAGCCATTACTCTTCGAACTGGATTGAAACTCTTCACGAGAGGAAGCATCCGTTTAGAAAATATAGCCGTTATATGCAGGTCAGTCGACTGAGTTCAGAAGCTCAGTTGACTGAATTTCAAATTTGTATGTATGTACTCTCTATTCACTGTGCATTTTGTACCAGTTCAGTCGACTGGTCAACTGTAATCAATCGAATGACCTATGCAATTTTGCACAATGAATTTCAATGCATATACAAATGAAAATAATTTGTTTTATGTGCAAGTGTAACTACTTGAGGAACAATTTTAACGGTATCTAAACATATCTAAGAATAAAAAACTTTATAAATAATCATATGAAGACTAGTTTTGAAGTCTCTTCTCTTTTTAGTTTATACCATATATATTACTCTCTTTTTGTTGCTATCACCATATATTCTTTGTTAATACTCCCTGTCATGAATCAAAACTATGATTCAACAAGGACTTCTTGTTGAAAATGCCCTGGGTAGCTTCTATTATAGAGTTATTTGTAGCAGTGGTCTCCTCGTTGTGGAGATTTTTTGGATTGCAATGACTACTCGCTACTAGTGGTAGTAGGAGAGTGCCTTTGGTTTCGTTCAGTCCCAGAACGAACTTGTATGGACGAATGTCTGATACTGCATTTTCGAGACACAATGTTTGACTTTTACAAATGTACATCACTGGTGGCGGAGAAGACAACTTCTCTTAGCTTAACACCCTCCTTGAGACGTACGAGCTCAACGGTTGTATTTTTGTGGAAGGAAAATAGTGATAAAAGGAATCGCAATGTGGCATTCAAAGTGGAACCTGTTATAATCAAAGTGTGGTTTTGTATGAAAAGCGTAGCTTTGAAGAAATTGATCGTAGCCTCATAAGCCTCACACTCGGTTATGATGGGATTCTATGTGGTCAGATGTATGCTCGTATTTCAGATAATAGTGATTTGGGTTATCAGATGTTCTGAGCCCCAGATACTAGATACGTCTGGGCCATATGACAGGGATGCATAAATTCTGAGTCCTTGGATGTTATTCGCAGATTGTATCCACTTTTAGCCATTATGTTGTTATATAACGGCGTCTGAGTCTTGGACGTAAGCCGTGGATACAGATTGATCTTTCCACTAGTTTCATATCATGTTGGAAATCCAACTCTAATACGAGCTTTACAGTTTTGATTGTATTCCCAAAATAGCTGTAATGACTTGCAAACATTTCAGCTAACCCTTTTGGTATTATATATTCCGTTCGCTATATTCCGTTGACCCAATCCGGATATACTACCTTAGACTTAGTTCAGATATTGATACCTTATTTGAATAAGTTTATTTGAAAAGTGTTTTCAAAAGAATGTCATTAAAATAATATCAAGTGTATTTTGGTATAAAAGTATTCTAGTTATCATAAGGTGAAAACCCGTCCGTGTTTATGTCTGAGCGTGATCTTATGAGATACTCTTTCTTTTTAAAGGATTTTATTCAAAGGCTGATATATGACACTGTCATTTATATTTGAGTTTCTCACACTAGTTTATCAAGCCTAATAAGGGTATTTTCAATACTCGGGTCAGATCCGAGTAGTTTCAGGTTGAGTTGAAGACGGTTGGAGTTTCCAGAGGAGAGCTGGAGATCTTCATCATCGCATAGGCATATTCTATTATCTTCTGCATCTATTTCATTTGTTTTGTTGTTTGTCAGCATTTGTAAGGGCAGGTGTTATAACTGTCCAAGCTGAATCTAGATTAGACTCTGATATTGTATTTAAAATTTTCCGCTGTAAAGATTATTATTGAAATAATATATGCTATTCCATTCATATGAGTTCTATTCTATCCTAATTTTCTTTCTACCCTTAATGATCGGCTTATTCATGCAATTTGAGTTGGACATGTGTGGTTTATTGTCGATTCAAAGGGTACGGAAAAACGGACCATTACACCTATTCATGCATAAGTCGAGGAAGAAGAAGACAATGATGAAATGTACAGTGTCTGATACTTTGCATTTTCAACAACCATCTTACATGGCATTTGAAGGCCATTTAATTCACGAAGATGGGGAATACAACGACCAAACACATTGGCCAGGTACATAGGAGCAGGATCCATCCTCTAACTGGGAGTATTACGAGAACTACGGAGCTTATCCTATTCTCAAAACCAGTACAATTAGACTTTGTTTTCTTTTATTTTGCAACTCTTATGCTTGTTTTTTTTCTCATGTATAACTTCCGTTACAATTGCTTCTAAATTTCTCTTTGAACTTTCATATCTGATTTTCCACAATCTGAAGTGATGACATGCTATGACTATTTAATATCTTTGTGTCTTATATCTTTTCACTCCATTTTGATAATGACAAAGGGGGATAAATTTATGCATTATGCATATAAATAGGGGGAGACACATATACATAGGGGGAGAAGACAAACATAAACGAACATAATAATACTTACATTCTATAGTTGATATTTTGATCATATGGTTAGTATTTCACTGTCTAGTATATATTTGATTGTATAGTTGTCATCATTAAAAGGAGAAGTTTGTTAGAACCTCCCATTTATGTTTCAATGACAACAACTATACAATCATATACATATATTGACCTTATCAAGATTGCAGATATATGCTACAAGAAGACACCGTGCTCGAAGATATTGAGACTCACAGAGAAACGAAGATTCATTGACCATACCAAGGTTATTCCACTATAAATGAGTCCAAGATATAATATTTTAAGGTATCCTTGAATATATATGCATACATGAGCACACTTATACACATCAAAATAAAGGTGAAAAACTGTTTTTACACCTCATAAACGTATGTGATAAAACCACATATGTCGCAGCCATTAAAACGAATAGACTTCCTCAAATAGTAACAACATTTCACATATGCCTTTTTAAACTAGAAATACCACTTTCATTAAGAAGTAGAAAATATCTAACTTGAATCAATTCATTCTTTACTCTTTTGATTTCTAATCACTCTCTTGCGTATATATTATTCACATACTCTCAATCTATTATAACCAAAATATAATTTCGGGTAAATCGCTTCCTACAACTCAAATCATTCATATTCATATGCTTAAAGGAGATCATAAGAAGATTTGTAAAGTTAAAAACTTTAGAGATAATTTTGTATTAGCATATTCCTCCAAGAGAAGTGAGGATAATTTGTTTAATGAAAATACCGAAGAGACTTAGGAACTGGATGCAATACGGTCGGTCTGAAACAGTATAATTATTGTCTACTGTTGGATTAACTTATACAGTTGCATATTATTAGACAAGTTGGATAATATACGGTCCAGATGTCTTTCACAAACCATGTCAATCGAAGATGTAGCCGCCGCTCCTACTTCCTTTGTCGAAGAGCGACCTACCTCCGCCCCCACTCCTGCCCCCGCCGATGAAGAAGCTCCTCCCTCCTTCCTTTCAACCTGAACCTTTAGTCGACTCCACCCACCTTGCCTCACTTCTTAGCCGCTCTTGTTATTCTGCCCAAGACACCTAGTTATTCACAACAGAGAAGCTTGACCTTGCCGTGATCGATTAACTCACTAAATGCCTAGATCTGAAGCTCGATGCCATGAAAAGATCTGAAGTTCGACACTTGGATCTGAAGCTCAAATTATTAAAGTGCTAGAAGCTTATCGATGATAATGTTTCCCCTCCCGATAAAACTGAAAAGTATACTAAAAGATTTGGCTAGAGGACTGCCATCTTTCTTATTCTGGTAGATAAAGAGCAAAAGAGGCGAGGTTTAGATCTTAGATTAATTCTAATCTAAGTATTGTTATAAATTGCTTTTTATATCAGTTTACAGTAACAAAAGATGTATATAGTTACATTTTGATCCATTTTGCTTCTTTTATTTAGGATCCTATTTGTTTAGATAAAATTAGAGCATACCATAGTAGCTGTGAGTGATTGTTGATTATTCTTCATACGTTCTATTGTTCTACTATGCAGGTGTGGTTCAAATGTGCATTGGCTTGTTGATTTAATTGAATTACTAATTAGAATTGTCCTATTGTCGATGCTAGTTGTTACTCTTTAAAAGATGAATTGAAAATTGCAACACTAAATGCTGATTGGTTTTTACTGAATTTATTTATGGTAACTAATGTCCATTAAATGGTATAAATAAAAGTTTTATGACTTGAAAGAGGAAGTGTTTTAGAATGAAAGAAGGAGCCAGCTTGATTAAATAGATATTATACGCCAAAAAGTTATATCTTGTGAATATAAGAAGGTAGACATCCACAAATGATGATGATCGGTATTTTTATAATTGATGCTGAATGTGTTTTATGTGTTTATTGTGATGCTTGTTTCAGATAATTCAACCTTTTTGTGGGCCTAGTGTATGATATTCATACTTTGGGCTGAGAAACATGATTAAAGGTTGTAGACCGGATGGAAATAATTATCAGATTTCCACCATTATCTTGGTTATTCAAATATCCACCAAGACCAATGTACATGGTGTTATCATCTACAGGTGAAACTAATTTTTCTCCAATTTTAACAACTTTCACTTTCACTTAAGTTGTAAAATTATTTTCAATTACCAGTACATGGGGTTGAACGTGGGTACAGTTGAAAGGCGGTGAATATAGTTCTTACTGTCCAAAATTCATACATGATAGCTTGATTCAAACTATTGTCAACAGACCGACCAATCCCTATATCTAAAGTAACAGATGTTCATAACCACACACAGTAAGGATGCTAATTTAAGCATTGATGTTGTCAATTGATATCAATGGTTGCGGTTACTGGGAAGTGTTCACATACCTTGTATGTTAGTCATCTCGGTGTAGTCTTCCATTGGTGCTATCAAGCATTAAAGCGTAAGATGACCAATGACTTCATGTGTGTTGTGTGAGCCAACATCAGATTTGATAAATAATGGTTTCTGCGTTAGCTAAAACAGGAATTTATCTACTAAGTAGCATGTAAGTTTATTTATGATTGTTTGATGAACTCAAATGATTATGTTTTTGTCTTTTTGATTACCCCACATATTAAGTCAGTTTTATAGTGTTCTATTTCATCAAACTTATCAAAAAAAGATTGCTTAAAGTGTAATGCTTGCGTTTTAAGTTAACATGCAAGACTGATGCCACATCATCCTTGGACAAAGTAGATATCAAAAGTAGATATCAGCCATTAGCAATATACTTGAAGTGGTATTCATCAATTGTAGAATAAATATTTCCTTCATCAACATGCTCATTAATAGCATCCCTGGGATATAGAAAAATTCAGCAGTTTGAAATCAATTTACTGGAATAAATTTACAACACATGTAATGAATTGCTGAGTTGCATACAAAAGAAACACAACTAATAATGCATTCATAATAAAATTTTCCCTTATCTTCCATGCTGAGTATTACAAAAAAAATAGAAATGGTTAGTTCTTTTATTATTGGTTCATAATCCAGCAAAAATTTATGACTGGAATAACTTACAAACTGAAGCAAAACTTATAAAGGCAGGCACAGAAAGAACTATTTTCATTTTTGACCAGAATAAAAGATTGCTGCAAATGCGATAAGTCTAAATTTCATTTTTGAAAACTGAGAATTGATGTTATTTTCTTCTTCTTTTTATGTAAATTTTGCTCACTAGGTTAAGATATTTCCATGACCTGTGCTACCTATACGAATCAACACTGAAACTAAGCATAGAAATGAACAAGTCTGTATTATGTTCTTATTTATGGCCGCCTATACAATACATTTTTATGAAGGTGAATATGCTGATTTTGATAAAAACATCGTAATTTAACTTTTCTCTTGGCTCGGTAAACAGAACTTGAGGATATATTTGACGAAATGGATAAAAATCTTTCCTCTTTTTTAAGCATTTATTTATTAAGACTGTACAGATAAATATGATTTTATCTGGCTAAATTATGATGAATTACTCAATTTTTTGCCATGATATTTAATCCCTAATGTTTGGATCATTGGCCAGAGTTTCATTGTCAAAGTTGCAATTTTTTTAACATGACATTTTGATAGCATATGAGATGTTAAAGCTACTAGTACTACCTTATCCCCAAGTCTATCATATTTATAAGTCAATAATACTTTTGACTTATATTAACCTAGTTTCATATGCATATTTAGTTTTGATACTAACATAAGATACATATTTTTTATTTATTTACTTTTGAATTGGTCAAATAATCTCAATGTGAACTATATTACTCTTCCCATTTTTGACTATCTATATAGATTGAGGTATACATTTTATTTACCTTACTGTATAATTGTTATATGACATTTTGACCCGGCTATATTTGAACTGACTGGAACAGTTAGACTCGACTGTCATCAAGGCCAGTAGCCCAGAGCGATGATTGTGGGTCCAAAAATCAACCATAGATGATAATATGAAGCAGAAGTTTGAAAGCTCACTACTCTCCGAAGATGGATCAGCTACGATCCATATTCAACACTATTGATTGTATTGTATCGATTCCACAACTCAATTTTGCAGCGATGATCGGTCAATAACTCAAAATCTACACATGCTATCAACGTGAAACTTGAAGTGCAAGCTTATTACAACATGTGGAACACCCGCTAGGGATCTCATTCCAATTGGAGGAAGTTGGAGGGATTGGCATAATTACCTTTGTAGGGATCAGCAGAAATCAGAATTCATGCAATGCTGCTTTATGGAAAATTTGATATCTCACAAAACATACATCGGAAGTGTACAAAATTTGGGAAGCAAGTAACTAACATCATGAGGCATCCTTAATAACTATTGCAGCCTATTTGGATGCATTAATATGAATCAGTACCGATCCCTATTGTGGGCCTGCAAATTTTTTGGTCGCCTAGTTTTGGTCTTCCGAACCTTCTGCCAAAATTTCAGTCCGAATCCATGTACGTCTTCCCCTATAAATACAGCAAGCATGACATCAGAAAAGGGATCATGCTTTCTCTGTTGAGGCTCTCCATTTTTATTCTTCACTTTTATACTAATAGATCCCACCTGATCCAAAATTCTTTTAATCATAATCAAGTGGAAGGTCGATAAAAATATGACGTGGACATAGGCCAAGATTGTCGAACCACTATAAAAATTCTATGTGTTCCTGTATGGTTTTTGCTTTGTTTTAATTTCATTCTTCATTCAGTTTCTATGAGATTCTATTTGGCGTTGATGCCCATTTTAGACATCAATGTTTTGGTGCTTTCATTGAGAGATGAATTCTCAACTCGATTGGATCTCATCATCTACTTATGGACTCCCATATTCGTGAGATAGATCTAGCTTTCAAACGATAAACTTCATATTCTACTCAGATTTGAAGAAAATCTAAAGGAAGCTGATGGCCATGGTTATAGGAACTAAGTTTACTTTCCATGTTTTTGGAGGATTTGATTGTGCTAGTGTTCTTATTTGGAGTTGTTCATGTGTGCATGTCTATTTGAAAGGGAACAGACTAAATCGTGTATGCAAGTTCTTAGGATCAGATGTTGAAGTTTGCACTAAAGTTAGCGAAGGGTCGATCTCTCTCTAAAGGTCATGATGGCCGAACACTCTCTTAAGGCAATGATGGTATATTCCTCTCTTAAAGCCTAGAGGGATGACCCCTCTCTTAAGGCCAAGAAGGTCGATCCCTCCCTCAAGGCCATAATGGTCGATCCCTCTTTTACAGTCTAGAGGGCCGAACTCTCTCCCAAGGCCTAGATGGCCGATCCCTCTCCAATCTCATCAATACCGATCTCCCTCCAATCTCGTTAATACCGATCCCTCCAATCTCGTCAATACCAACCCTATGATAGACGTCAATACCGATCCCTTCATACTTTGTATACCACTCCCTCCAATATATATATATATATATATATATATATATATATATATATATACTGATCCCTCTGGAAGACGTCAACACCGATCCCCCAATACTCCATATGTCGATCACTCCATACTTCGTATGCCGATCCATCCAACATATATATATACACACACACACCGATCCCTATTAAAGACTTCAATACCGATCCCTCCATACTTCGTATGTCGATCCCTCAATACTCCGTATGTCGATCACACCATACTTCGTACAATCCCTCCATATACTTCGTATGCCGATCCCTCCATACTCTAAATAACCAACCCCTATACAACTGTTCCCTTTCTCAAAAGCCCATGTGGCCGATCCCTATACTACCGATCCCTCTATCAAAACCCTTGTGAACGATCCCGATACTACCTATTCCTAAACCTAAAAAATATGGATCAGGTACGATCCATTTAAAAAAATTATGAATCAGGTACTATCCATTTTTAAGATGATGTGACATAAACAAGGATCAGTTATCGGGTCAAGCTCCTAAGATAGATTTCAATCCATTTATAAAAATTATGAATCAAGTACTATCCATTTTTAAGACGATGTGACATAAACAAGGATCAGTTACTGGGTCAAGCTCCTAGGGTAGATGGCGACTGCCCTCAACTTACTAGCTTCTAAACACTTGTCTTAGTAGGTATGGTACGACGGCTTGTTACAGAGAGCCAAGACCAGATTAACGACGACCGGAGCATCTCTACCCACCAGAACCCTTTTATTGAAGCCATTCTGTGAGAAAAATATCCAAGGATGCAATATCACAATCCAAATTATTCTAAATGCCATGCAAGCTACTCAAAGACTTCTTGCATGAATTCAACGTCGTCGTCACTAAGGTGAGCACTCCCTGCGAGGATATCAAACTAATGGCATTGATAAGGGGAATCGACCCCAAGTTGAATTTCAGCGATTGGTTAGCTGGGAAACCTCCTACAACTTCAGATCACTTCTATTACAAAACGAATCAATGTTTACTCAAGGAGGATGTGAGACTAAAATTGACAGGAAGCAATGCATGCCTGATGGCTGTAGGGGTTCAAAACAAGAGTAATGATGATGCCCTAAATGAGGGCTCAAATTTTTGGGGGACAATTCAACATCCTAAAATTCAACTCATATGCTACTTTGAACGATTCAATCGAAAACGTCTACTTGGAGACTCACGACTCATAGCGGTATTGGAAACCATCCTTATGAGAGTCCATCAAAACGCAAAGAAATCTGAGAAATATTGTATATTTTAAGATATATACAGTCGTAACACCAACGCTTGCAGAAACCTTTCGAAATGTAATCGGAAAAGGAAGGCTCCAACAATATATGCAAGCCTGGAGGAATGGTCGGTAGGGAGCATTCGATCGATAAAGAATATTGATTGTTAATTGGACCACCAATGGTCGACTTCCAACTGAGAAGGGCTAGGACAAAGTGGACTAGCTAGCATACGACATTGCTTCACTTATCAATGAGATTTATTCCGATCTTCTTTGAATTATTTTTATTTCAATTTCAATTGTTTTGTGAACTACGACCAACTTGAACTAAACTACTTCCAAACAATATAGGTGACCAAAAACTTAGAGTTGGGTGCCAACCAATCTCGCGGACTATGATCGGACCTTTGGGGTTTCATCAAGATTAGATAAACATGATTCAATCGCTCATCATCTACCATATGCCCTTGACTTAAGGCCACGGACTTGAAATGGAAAAGTCCAAAAGGTCAAGATCCAGCAAAAAGTGGACATGACTGATCGTCCACTTGTCAACTTCTGCGCTTGACTTGGAGACCAAAGAAAGAATTGGAGTGGATCCAACCAAACCATCCACTTTCTAGCTCATACTTGAAGTTTGTCAAAATAATTATGCCTCTATTGAAGCTCAGCATGACCAAGGTCCGATTAAAGTGGATGTGATTTGATCATCCACACATTAACTCCCGCCCTGAACACAGGAGGTAGTTCGAAAGCTCGACTTAAAGTAGACGTGATCGACTGCCTACTCATCAACCACTGCCCTTAACATGCGGACATGACTACAGCTTGAGGTGGATGTGACCTGATCGTCCAACCCAAGCATGGATGTGATCCGGTAATCCATCACCTACTCCCTTCCTTGACTTGACAAGAGGAGCTACAACCACCAAGCGGATATGATTGATCGTCTCACTCGTCAAGTTATGTTCTTTATGCTGGGGGCAGAATTCCATTCCATAAATGAACGTGATTCAACCGTTCATTCGATAACTCTTACCTCGACTTGGAAAATGGAGTATAATAAAAAACGGGTGTAATTAACCACTCATCAAATAACTCTAAGTCCCCAGATTGTGGACTAGAGTATAAACATAAATCGGGTGGAGATCGACCACTCGTGAAACAACTCTAAGTCTCCAGAGTGTGGACTGGAGTATAATCATAAATCGGGTGTAGATCGACCGCCCACGAAATAACTCTAGGTCTCCAGAGTGCGGACTGGAGTATAAACATAAATCAGATGGAGATTGACCACCCGCGAAACAACTCTAAGTCCTTAGAGTGCGGATTGGAGTATAAACATACATCGGGTGGAGATCGACTGTCCGCGAAATAGCCCTAAGTCCCTAGTGTGCGGACTAGACTATAAACATAAATTGGGTGGAGACCGACCGCTCGCGAAATGATTCTAAGTCCCCAGAGTGCGGACTGGAGTATAAATGTAAATCAGGTAGAGAATGATCGCCCACGAAACGATTCAAAGTCCCCAAAGTGTGGACTAGAGTATAAACATAAATCGGGTGGAGACCGATAGCCCGTGAAACAACTCTAACTACCCAGAGTGCGGACTGGATTATAAACATAAATGGATTGGAGACCGATTTCCCACGAAACAACTCTAAGTCCCCAGAGTGCAGACTAGAGTATAAACATAAATCAAGTGAAGACCGACCGCCCGTAGAAAAACTCTAAGTCCCCTGATTAGGGATTGGAGTATAAACATAAATCGAGTGGAAATCGACCGCTCGCGAAACAATTCTAAGTCCTTACAGTGGGGACTGGAGTATAAACATAAATCGGGTGGAGACCAACCGCCCATGCAACAACTCTAAGTCCCCATAGTGTGGATTGGTATATAAACATAAATTGGGTTGAGACCGATTGCCTACGAAACAACTCTAAGTCCACAGCGTGCGAACTGGAGTATAAACATAAATCGAGTGGAAACCGAGTGCCTACGAAACAACCATAATTCTCCAGAGTGCATGTAACAACCTGCCTTTTTGGATGGTTTAAAGCGACGATAGACCACACACATCAGACTCAAACCATTCAAAAGGGCAGATTGTTATGGGGTAAATAAGAAAAAAAAAGAATTAAGACAAATACAGAATCTCGCAGCCGAATGACAAAATATAATAATCAAATAATAGTTCATGAAGCTGTTTTATAAATATATTTGATTATTCTTTTACAACACAAAATCAGAGTTACATAAAATTGAAATAAATAAATAAATGCAGCGGAATAACATGATGCAGTGGAATAAATATAATAAAAGATAATAGTACAACTCTTCGTCTTCATTCTCCAGAAAGTAATCTTCAATACACTGAAAAGCTCAGACTGACCTAAGCGAATTGAAAAGACAAAACCCTCGAGTCAGAACTAAAAGATCTTATGTAAGTTAAATCAACATTAAATAAATATGAATGTAACGGTGTCAGATATGTTTACGAGGTTTGACAACTCCTATCTAGTGTCTAGCGTGAGTGAAATAACTAAAGAGATGTTTGGGATTACCATCTACCAAGGATCCGTTAAACTATCTACTATGTAGTACAATACGCTATTATAGTAGTGTTACAGTAAAGTAAAGTATTAAAATAGCGTTAAGGCGTTACACATATCCTCCTTCACACATTTTATATGTTCCCATAGCCTATACAGATTCCTCCGCAAACTAGAGGGCTATCAGAGGGCACTCCATAGGTATGGTATAAACCAAACTCGTAGAAGGCGCGATAAGGCATCTGAACACGGCACTCGAGGCAATGGTAGGGTAGATATACCAATTGCACTCCCGGACTGGTGGTAATACATAGCGGCTGCTATCGCCCACCTCAGACACACTCTCATAATCAAAATCGAAAGGTGGTCACCAAATCAATCACAAAGTCAAATATAGTATCGAAGAAATGTGTCCGATAGGAGGAATGACCTCACTTGGTCCGGTATAGCTCTCGTTTTAGTCCATTTAAGCTGACTCATGAGAGTCAAGGTCACGTAAATACCTCATACAGAATCGTTCACCAAACCATCCTACTTTATTTCTAGAATCTCCACCACGTATACAGTTGTTAAAGTGGTTTTCGGTATTGCCAGAGAGTATGACAATATCTGATCCCGGTCTCTTTAACAACCCAACGCTTATTTCACACCAGATGGTTCTTTCATATTTCAAAAAGTCAATTCACAATTGATATCAAAATATCGTATTTTAAAAATCATATCATTTTCAAATCATATTCACTTTCAAAATCACATTCATTTTTGAAATCATATTTACTCAAATGTGTCATTTCATAAAAGGTATCAATTTAAAATTTCAACTTAGATTGTATCATCATCAAGGATTTAAATATAATATATTTAACTTTACACATTCTGCAATTTTAAAAAATAGTTTAGGTAGTCATAAATAGTTTTAATAGTTTAGAAATAGTTTAAAATATATATAAATAGTTTAAATAGTAAAAATAGTTTAAAGAGATTTAATTTTGATTTAATTAGATTTGAAATGATTAAAATAGGTTTAAAATAGATTAAATAGATTTAAATTATATTAAATAGATTTAAAATAGATTTAATAAATTTTAATTATATTAAATGGATTTTAAAATAGATCAAATAAATTTAAAATAGATTAAATAGATTAAATAGATTTAAATTATATTGAATAAATTTAAAATAGATTAAATAAATTTAATTAGTTTAAAATACGTAAATTAGACTAAATTGGATTGATAAGGTTATAGTAGGTTAGAATAAATTAAAATAGTTTAAATTGAATAATATATTTAAATAAATTAAAATAGTTTGAAATAGATTTCAAAGTCATACCCAAACATTTTAATAACCCAATTTCGATAAATTCATTTATATTTGACACTTCAACTTTGAAATCCCAATTTAAATCTTTTGAACAATTCATTAAATCATTTTAAATTTCAGCATTAACGCTCGGATTATCGACAAAAAATTTAGTTTATATATACATTTTTATTTCAAAAATGCTTGTCAACTGAATTCAAAATTTAAAGAATTAAAAATCATTTAATTTAACCAATCCCGTGTCCGTATATAATTTTCTACCCTATGGTCAAGTGATATGGATATTTATCATTTCAATCCACAATTTAAAATTTTACCGTTATATATCATTTCAAACCGCAATCCCAAATTTAATAAAAATCCGTAAAATCGCTCAAGTCTATCATTTCAAGCCATAACGATTTTTCCCTAATCTATATATCGTTTAGGTACGTATCATTTCAACCCATAGGGACCTTGTAGTGTTATAACAATATAAAAATACAACATCTAGTAATCCAATATCAATAATCAAACATTCATCACAATCATCATCCAAATCAACCAATCAACATCAGTATATAACTGATTATCATTAATAGGTATTAAATTGACAATTAAATTTAATATTAAATTAAATGATGATTAAATGAAATAAAAGTAAAACTTAACTAGAATGAAAATTTAAACCTGCCAAACATCGATTAGTAAATTTATAATCACATCGTAATTTAATTTAACTAACATAAGACAATCTAGTAGTTGTGAGTGGGTCAAAACACTCACCTTTGAATTTCAAATCGAGTTGAAATCCAAAATAGGCCCCGAAATTCAACAGTCTCAGAATTTGTCCAAACCAGTTCCAGAATGTCCGAAAGTTCGATACGATCCCAACGGAACAAATCGCGCGGGAATTGGAGCTCGTATGTGAGAGTTATGACGATTAGAATGATTGAAAATTAAATTTGAATTTAAATTAAACAAACAAAATGAAATGTACCATCCAGCCACGTAACGCTCACACGTTCCCTCATGCACGCGAGAAATAGCTCTCGCTCGAAACCAAAAACGACGCCGCTCCTATCACCTTTTACCAAAAATAGCGCTGCCTACGTCGCCTTCCTCCACAATCTGAGAACCTCCCCGAGACCTCCAACCTAGGGCGCGTCCACGATCGAAATTACGCCACCTCCGGTCGAGGCCTGAGGCGCCGCCGCCGCTATGGGTGTGAAACCCTAATCGCCCTTCGCCACTGATCTGACCATCTTTGAGGTGAACAAACCCATGGATGCACCCAGATCGAAAACATCTACACGACCGTACCCTCTGATCCTTACCAGGATGACGATCCACCGTTAAATCAACGAACCCCTTTATCAACGGTCGTGGTTCATCGATAAATTCTAGACAAACATTGCATCGAATCGAAAAACTAATTGCACCGGTAGTTACGCTCTTCAAGTGCTTCAAATCGATATACAATTTGATATGGTTCGGAGGAGTTTGATTTTTGGATTTGGTTTTAAAATTGGATTTAGGTTTTTGATTTGTTTGCCATTGGGAGGAGGAAATGAGAATGAAACGTACATACAAAAAATTGGAATAAGAAATAGAAATGATGCTAGGGTTAGAACAGAACAATATATACTAATGAAGCCCAATAAGAAATGAATAAACATCTAAATAGATTTGAATTGACGATAACGACCCGAAAAAGCCCGTTCTGTCTCCAAAACGAAAATGGGTCATTTCATATATCAAAATAGATGTTTTTAATATTTCTAAATCCAATGGAATAGGTTTCAAGTCCTAATTCCATCGTATAGAGAAGTTAGATTTAAAATCAGTTTATTTCAAATTGATTTCAATTGAATTTAATTGAATTGATTTCTATGCGTTTCGAGTCCGTACGACCAAACAATAAGTCCGATCGCTACGAAACTTGAAACCTTACAATAATTCACCATTACGGATCTAATGCAGCTGGTTTCGTCGAAATCCGAGACAATGGCCAAAATGGCTATTTTTACACGAATTAAATAAACTAATATTAAATTAATTAAAACACTTTTTAATTCAATATTTATAAACTAACAAATTTCATCCTTTTTGATTACTTAGACATTTATGTTAAATTTGAAACAAGTTTACATATAAGTTCAGTGTTAGTTATTACACCAGTTTCGGTGTTCAATTTCAGTTGTAATTAAATCAAATTTATTATAATTTACTTCCAATAAGTTGATTAAATTTTGATTTCAATCTTTTAATTCAATCAATCATTACCCTATGTATATATTGGATCTTGGTTTATACTTTACTACATTTATATTCTCAAATTTCATCATTTACCATGTTGGTTGCAATATTTCAATTATTTGGAGTTTTTTGTACATTTTATTATAATTTAAAATTTTAATAAATTAATTTATCTTTGTTTCACTCTTGTTATTAAATCAATCATTGCCTTGTGAATATAATTAACATTTCTATACATTCTATTACATTCACAATTTGCAGTTATTGTCTTAACTCACATTTATTTATAGTGATTAAATAAATTGGTAACAAATAACAATTGTCACCATTTCGACATTTAATAACATTTGTAAGTTTATTATTTACAAATAAATGTTATAACAACTTACAGCACACTAATTTTATTCAGTTATAATTTATTACACATTATTTCTTAAATAACTCAACATTCGAATTATCAGTTACTCTTTTAATCCAATTACAGATTAATACACACATTATTATAATTTATTTATAATCTATAACCAATTATAACTTTTTAATCATTTAATTAATTGGAATTACATTTAAAGCAGTTATCAAGTTCCTTGAATTAATGATGTTACATTTCATTCCCGTTATATTCTTATTATTAAATCACAAATTTTATTTCTTCCAACATTACATCACCAAACTTTATTAAATTAACTATTTTTAATTATCGAAAATTACGGGTCGTTATAGTGCAGACATGATAAACTGGGTGTGAACCGACAGCCAATGAAATAACTCAAGTCCCCCAATGCAGACCGGAGTAAAAACATCAAACGGATGTGACTGATTACCCATCATAAAACTCAACTCCTCAGAGTGTGGGTTGGAGTATAAACACAAAAAATGGACACAGTTTGACCGTCCATCGATCAACTCTGGTTCACAGAGCACGGACTGAAGTGTAAACATTAGACGGGTGTGACTGACCACCCATTATAAAACTCTGCTTCCCAGAGTATGGATAGGATTATAAACACAAAAGGATGGACGCGGTTCGACCGTCCATCGATCTGCTCTGATTCCTAGAGCGCAGACTATAGTATGAACATCAAACATGTGTGATTGACTACCCATCATAAAACTCTAGTCCTCACATTGTGAACAGGAGTATAAACACAAAAAGTGGACACGGTTCGACCGTCCGCTCCTCAACACTTACCCTTGACTTGGGGGCAAACACACGATTCAAAGTGGATGCAATCTCCTCCCTTACCCGAGCTCAAATTTCTTTATAACACTCATCTTACTCCCAAGGCTCGGTAGAAACAGGATCCAAATGTAAGTGACATAGTACGACAGTCCACGCATCAAATCTTGCCCTAGATGTAAGGGGCAGTTTGAGAGCCCAAGCCTAAATTGTATGTGGTTCGACCGTGCAATCCAAAGAGGATGTGATATGTCCATCCACGACCATGTTTACGCCCGAGGTATGACAAACTATCCAAACCTTGCCCGGACATCGGCAAGCCCAAAATCCAAACCAAGACATGGACGCGGTTCGACCATCCAGTAGGTAACCCTAGTCCTCCCGTGTGGACTGGAGTATAAACACAAATTGGGTGCGGTTCGACCACTCGCCAACAAATTCTTATCCCCGAAGTGCGGATATGTGTATAAACAAACAGATGAGTGTGGTTCGACCACTCAATATTCCATAAACTCCACCTGAACTCGAAAGGAGTATAAACTCACTACGAATGGAATTCGATCATCCACAAACTAATTCTACTAACCCAAGAACGTAAACGACTACAAGCTGAGTACAACATCTTTACTATAGCTCTGGCTGGGTGATCTTTACAGCTTGAAGCAATGATTACAAGAAGGTCTCAATACAAAAATAATCGGAACGACATCCGAAGTTATGGGTGACCGACTCTGTCATACCATTAGATCGAGAGTCTATATCGATCCGCACCAACCACAAATGGATGTGCCCCGAACGTCAATCGGATAACTCCGGTCACCGGAGCATGGATACGAGAATAAACAACAAACGAGTGTGACTTGATCATTAATTCTCTAGCACCCTCCTTCCGTCTATCAGAAGGAGTATGAAACCGGATGAGCATGCCCTGACTACACCTGACCCAACTTTATCCCTAGATCTTATAGAAGAATATGAATCAAAATGGACATGACTGACCATTCCGCTCTGAATGAATGCGACATGACCGTTCATTCGTTGACTCTTACCATAATCTGACTAGAAGAGCAATACAAAACTGAAATTGCTCAACCATCCTCACACTGATCCTTGCCCTTGTTCTGGTAAGGAAAGCATCAATCACTGATTATACATGACTTGCCTTCCTACTTATCGATGTATGTTCCAGACTTAGGAGCACGAGAGAGAAACAAGATGAATGTTAACCGACCACCCATCGATCAACTCTAAGTCTTTGGAGCTTAGTCGGAGTATAAACATGACTAGGATGAGACTCGGTCGTCGATGCAGTACATTTATCAACCTAAGAGAAGAGGTAGAAGTGTGATCATCTAAAGAATGATTGCGATAGCTCAATACTATGATTCATACACAGTGTTTACAATGACTCGAGGCTACAACCAAAAGAATGTCTAGGGATAGAATCACTGAATCAGTGCCCAACCTCATGGGCAACTGATCATCACTCCAACCCGAATGACGAGTAATAGATCAAGAATACGTTGAATGGAAAGTGCGTTACTCAAATATACAAGCATACTCAAACTCAAAGCAAGAACCAACTATGCAGTTGGGCGCAACACGGGACTGAACCCTGTTCGACATTTGATTCAACATGCTTCTAAGCCTGATCTTCGGTCATTTGCAGACAATTGCTCGAAGCACATAGATCCCTTCACTATTAGACTCAATAACTCATGACAAGACTTTGGGATTCGAATGGAGTAACCAGAATCGTTGAACGTCCTAACTAGATTTCACATTGATTTTTACCCGAAATAGTTACGTTTAAACTCAAGGAATCCAAGGTTGCACCCGCTTAGCTGACAATCGATATTATTGTCAGCCATGGGGACCCATCACGGGTACTGAAGATTAGATCACAGCTCAGTGCAATGATGATGAAGGAATTAGCTGGTTTTCTCCAAATGAATCTTGATGTGTTCACTTAGACCCATTTTTACATGCACGTGATCTCACCGATTATCTGAGCTGTGCATTGAATATCAACCTGAGGCATGTCACGATGAAATAAAAGCAACGCGGCATGGATCTAGAGGGATTTGCTGCACTTAAAGAAGAGGTGGATAAAATAAAAACAATATGCTTATCCGTGATGCCTTGTACCCGAAATGGATATCTATCAAGTTCTTGTGAGAAAAGCTAACGGAAAGTAGCAGTCATGCATCGACTACTTAGACCTGAACAAGGTATTCCCAAAAGATAGCTTTCCACTTTCGAGGATCGACCACCTGGTAGACTGAACCGCTGGATATGAACTGCTTTCATTATGGACGTGTATTACGGATACAATCAAATCTTGATGCACGTCCTAAAAGCTACTTACCAGAGACTAGGCAACTGGATGTTTAAAGACCAGATCAGGCGATCGACGGAAGTATATATGGATGATATGCTCATGAAGTCATGACGATCAAATGACCACATCGGTGATTTAGTGGAGATATTCGATACTCTACAAAAAAATGAAATGAAACTAAATCCCTTGTAATGCTCTTTCGTTGTTGCATCTGAGAAATTTCGAGCTTTCATCATTAACTCTCACGGAATCGAAGTCGGTCCCGAGAAGATTCAAGCAATTTGAAACATCCAAGTACCAAAGAAAATCATGTAGGTACAGAGCCTAAATGGGAAGGTCGTCGTCCAAGGCCGATTCATCTTCAAGGCCACCGGTAAGTGTGCTCTCTTCTTCGACCTAGTCAGAAGATGGAAAAGAAATTGTGAAAGATGCAAGGCTGCATTGACGCAATTCAAGCTCTGATAGATCACTTAGAGAGACCTCTCATCCTATCGAAGCCGTCGGATCACAAAGATTTATATATCTATTTAGCTATGTCGGTACACGCCATAAGCACCACAATGTTATACATAGAGAAATAGATCCAAAGACTAGTATATGATGTAAGCAAGCGATTGACAGGCTCACCCCCCTTAATGTCTATGCCGACCAGCCTTTATAATAGGTCCTACAACAACCTTAGACATCTAGAAGGTTACTCAAATGGAATATCGAGTTAAGCCAATTCAATATCATTTATCTTCCTCAGAGAGCTAACCATAGAAAAACATTAGTAGACTTCATATCTGAATTCACTACATCAGACGACTATCCAAAGAGCAGTGGAAAACCGACCAATCGATGGAAAATATACACAGATGAAACTTCTAATGATTGGTGTTCTGGCGTCAGAGTTGCGTTAATGACCCCGAATGAACGATCAATCTGCTACTCTAAAACTTGACTTCCTCGTAACAAATAATAAACTAAGTATGAAGCCTTGATCGCTACTTCTTAACGATGGATTTCCTATCGAAGTAGAAACCCATCAAAAAATTCATGATAAAAATAACAGTAAGCGCATGACATATAATTCTACTATGTGGCGAGTACGGGTCAATCCATAGGGAATTGAAGTGATTTTAAAATTCTACTCAATCAAATTAAACCAAACTTGAGATTGTTTTAAGCTAACTAATGTAAAAATTAAACTAGAACAAAAGTGATTGAAAATATGATATTAGAAAATAATTTACAAATTCACACTCATATTTTTACGTAAATCAACACAAAAATAATCTACGATCTCTCTATTTTGATCTTAAATGGAACTAATGATGTAATTGTCACAAGTATGGTCTATTTTTGTTATTAATTAACATAACTTAAACCATAAAACTGTAATACAACAATTAAAACCACTTATCCATTGTAATGGAAATGAACATGAAATCAAAGCAAAAAATATTTTAAGTATGATTTATTTACTGTTTTGTTTAGCAACATAAATCATTAAATTTTGTTTCTCCTTTAATTCCATGACCAAGATCAACTACTTGGATGGTGATTTAAATTTTGTTTATGTTGGATCAAGCATAGCCCATTTATAATTACAACATAGGCTATCAAATTTCCTAATAAACTTACATCATCAACCAACCATTCATGAGGCATAAAAAGAGATCATAAATCATAGAATATGTTGAATTTACATAATTTTAGAGAGCTTCATCACCCCTAAATTGAAGAGGTTTAGCTACTCATTTGTTTTAACAATTGAACACATGTAAATTTCAACATAGAAAATAATAGGAAAGTGGAAGCTAATTAAAATCAAAATGAACTAACTACTTGCATAAAAATAAAACTAAGCTATTAACATGAAATGAAAGAGATCATGTAAACAGAAAACGTGCATAAAATAAAATAAAAGCAAAGAAGAAATAGAAGAAGAGGAGGCTTAAAGCCATTTTATTTCTCATTTGACTTGAGGCTACAATTTACATAATATGATAAGTAGATAAAAGGTTCATTATATGAACATAAGAAAGTTATTTATACATGCCTAAAACTGTTGGATGATAGGTTTTGATTGCTGACATGAAACAACAATTCATGAATCTACGACTACGACAACATTCAGACTCAACGACTCAAAGTATGGTTCGTATAGTTATATATTTTAACAAGAGTCATCAAATATGTATATAGAGTCTAATTTAGTGCTTTGTCAAAAAAATTCCTCAAGAATTATCATTCACATTTAAATAAACTTGCACGCATATTTTAATCAAAATCAAGTTTTCAAAAAATACATGGAGCGGGGCTCAAACTCGGGTCACTAGTTTAGAAGGCAAGTGCTCTAACCAAATGAGCTATAGTAGTTTTTGTTTAATAACAGAATTCAGTCGACTGAATACATTCAGTCAGTCGACTAAATCAGTGCAATTTTGAATGCATATGCACATTTTTTTAATTCAGTCGACTGAAGCTTCTATACCAATCGACTGATCTGTATGTAACTGTCCTTTTTTGAAAAGTTACTTCCTTTTGAATAGCCTTCTTCCTCGCAAAGAGTTGCTACCATTGCTATTCGTTGAGAACTCTTCACCAACAGTTGCAACTCCTTATCTACTATATATATGCTTGTGTTCTAATGATCAAATAACTTCAATTACTTTTCTCTCTTGCTCTAACCTGAATTATATTCTTCGAATCTATTGCTTTCTTGCTTTCATATATTTATTGCTTACAATCTTAATTTCATATCTTTCAAGCAATTTAAAACTTCCTGTTCATCATATACACAAAATCATACATATCATACTTGAGGATAAGATTATAGAAAGGGTGTGCTACAAGTGACAAATCCGTGTTATCCCGAACACACAATGTGACGCCCCACCTCTATGCTCACAATAACAAAGAGTATTGAAGGAAATACTGTCTGTTATTATGAAGAATAAGGTTGGATAGGAGCGGCCATCCGTAGTTAGGTCTTACACTAGTATTGGTTATCCCGATTGGAGTGGTATACTTTCTTTTTTTCATCTCTTATTTATTTACTCCCATCGACATATCCAATTCCAGTATAAAACGAACTACGATGGTTCATAATAGTTTAGGACAATATATATAATACTAACATAGATAAGCTAAATGCGGAACACAGATAATAAAAAGTCACACACACACACACACACACATATATATATATAGCTGAAGTTAGTTACAATACATGTGATACAATACATATGATACAATTACAACTGTCGACTCTGGAGTTATATATACAAGTACATTATTGTAAATAATATACATGAATACATATCATCCTATACAGATACACTGACTACTCCAAAAGATATGAAGAGACTTCATAGCTCAAGCAACCCAAAGTAAGGTATCTACAACCTGTAATAACTCGGTCTGACCCGAGTATTAAATTCAAAAGAAAATAATACACGGGTCAGTCTAATTCAAATTCAGTTATTAATGCACGGAAGCAATAATAATTAAATAATCAAATAGACGACAGTCATAGAAATCTCGTCTATCCAATCCTTTAATAAGAAATCGAATAACGGTAAATATAACACGTAATAGTGTTAAACAACAAATCAGCAAATTCAAATTATCAATGAAGGTAAATGAAAAGATTATCAATGAAGGTAATTTAGAAAACAACAGGATTGCCTAAACGGCAATTAACAACAAAATCTAATTATTAAACAAATAATTGGAAACACATAATCTAATTACAAATAGATAATTAGACAACAACAAAATGATCAAATCAAACCGAATCAAATTACAATTTCAAAATATTGAATTGGACAAAAAAATTCAAATAATTTAAATATCACTTAAAAACATCAATTCTGGTAGGGCTGGAGTACACGCAAGCGTGTACTGCCTCGCCACTATAGCATGAAATGCACAAAAGCTCCATGAATCAAAAAACAATTGGCATCACTCAAATCAAAATGATCCAGATGGTAGTGCAACGGCAAGCACAACCTCCATCCAGTAACCATCAATGAACAAAGTGCACATGAATGCACAATGAAAATTCACAAACGAACACAAGGTCAAACCCGAGCTATAAGCTGAGTTCAACCCAGGTATAAACTCAAATGAAATGGTCAAGACATAAAATCCAGCCTCGACCATAATTCAAATCAACCAACAGAAAACAGAGACTGCAATAAAATCTACAGCCACCACATGAATACAAGGGCACACTGCAACAAAAGAAACTGCAGCCACCATAAGATCATATATTTAACTACTATGCAATGCATAGAAACTAGTAGAGCAGGGTCGAATAACCAAGTGCACCACTGGCCATACAACAAAGCTAAACAGCACAACATCAAGTGATACAAATGCAAAGACAACTGGTAAATCTAGTACAGATTCAAGAAGAAAAGCAAAAGTCAGCAATGTGCACAGAACAACTCAACTGTGTATACATAAAGGAGTTGTACCAAAACAAATGCCACAGTGAGAAAGACCAACAAAACAGAAGCAAGGAACAACTTAGTACACACCAATGATACAAGAGAGGTGAACATCAAAATACAGACCAAACCAAGATATCAGCAGCAACAACATGAAGGAAACAGACTACAAAGACATCAACAAGTATGACAGAAAGCAGTGCCACAAAGACCACCAAGTTCAACATAAATGCACCAGTTAATGGCCAAAGTCGAGCACATAACGACTTCAACATATGATCAGTGACAAGCATGCAAATACACAGTGCAAAGATGAATGCAACAAAACAATGCTATAAAATGTACCAGCTCAACCGCCTATACAACATAAACTGTATAGTGCCAAAATCAAAATAGTTAAAGTGGCCGAGGACAAAAAGAACAAAATCACAAAGCATCAGAGAATCAAACGGTGATAGCAAGTTCGAGCGTAACAAATCAAGCAGCAATTTTATCAAAATCGAACAAGTTCAAAATCAATCAAAGCCGAGATAAACCAGCGACGAAATTCATGAATTCTAGCAAGTCAGATATCATTAAAACATTCGAATTAGAAGATGTGAGTAAAGAGAAGATCACTCACCTTAATTTCGACGAGCACGAATCCAATTTGCAAGTGAAGTCATGGAATCGCCGATTCACACGACACTCGAACACGACCGAAAAGAAGCAGCAGTACGCAACTCAAAGAGATCGAGCAACCCTCGGTGGCTTCTAATTTAAAAGCCCTAATTTCTGGTCGAACAATGAAGAGGAACAAGCTGCCATTTCTTTTCTCGTTTGTTTAGATTAGGGTTTGCGACAAAAATCAAAGAGGAACCGAGTATTTGTTCCAATATAACACGGTACCAAAAACAAAAGAAATCGTGGGCCAAAATTTCATTTAAAACCCGCATAATCCTTTTGACAAATTTTAAAAGAATTTCAACCTATTAAAATACTCAATAGCAATTAACAACCAATTTAATCGTCATTTGATGATAATTAATTGTTACAAAACCCAGGGTTATTACACACAAAGTCAAGTTAATCTAGTTTGTAAGAAAGTCATGTTCGGTTGCTCAAGTGGTCAAGTCCTGTTCGGTTGCTCTAGTGTTCAAGTCCTGTTCTGTTGCTTAGGCGGTCAAGTCCTATTCGATTGCTCAAGCGGTGTAGTACCTGTTCCTTTAGGTTAAGTGAGGGCTGCTAGTTTTAATTCCAGAAGGAGTTTGGGACTGGACGTAGAATGGGAGTTCGAAACAGTATAAAAATCTCAGGTTTCATTTTACTACTACTATTATTTTACAGTTATTTTCTTTACTATTTATTTTTATACTCATATTCCGCATCAGTAGATAACTTAGTTTATATTGCACTGCCACTACATTTACATTATTTACAACTGTTGGCCATTTCGATCCTGTATCGTAGCAGTGAACTTTCAGTTGGTATCAGAGCCTGGGATTCTTGAGAGCGTAACAACATCTTAGAATAAATGGTCATAAAGAGATCTAGTCAAGGCAATAGGAAGAGGAAGAGCAATAAAGAAGAATCAAAGGAGCAAACAAGCAAATGCTTCATGGCTAAACTCGGATAACAATCGGTATGCTTAGATTCTTTATATAAAGATCTTTTGTTTGCACATGATGAATTATTAAAAGATTGTAAAACTTTGAATAAAGTTAATGGAATTGCTTTAGCTAATTTAAAAGATTGTGGGCAATAAATTTCCAATTTAAAAGAGGAAAATAAATTTTTAATAAACAAACTAAATGTATTGAAAATACCATGCAAGAACTTGTTTTACAAAAAGATTTCCTACAAAAAGAAAATGAGCAGTTAGAAGAGAAAATACTAATCTTTTGGAGGAAATCAATGTTTTGAAGAATAAAAGTACGTTTTTGGAAAATTCTTTAAACAATTCTAGTTCTATAATTTGTCTCTTGAAAACGAGAATGAAGCTTTAACTAAAATTAATTTAGGACTATCTAAAGAATGTGAGATTTTAAAAGTTAATGATAATATTTTGCAAAAGGAAGTTTGTGATTATAAGGCAAATTTTGAAGGGTTAAATATAAAAATCTTAAATTTTAACAAAGATAAAGATAACTTATCTTCCTTAGTTACAAATTCTAAAGCTCATAGTGATAAAAGAGATTTAGGCTATAAACAAGCTAAAAGTAAAAATAATACTAGATATGCATTCTAGCATGACTTTTTTTAATAATAGCACTAGTAACAAAGATAGTTCTAAAACCACTTACAATCATAATAATACTTTGTTTAGAAATGGTAGAAATTATTTTTCAAGTACTAAGCTAATGACTAATAGTATTAAGATAAGGATTCCAGCTAATACGATTGATCATGATAAAAAACTTTATATTAGCAACTGTTATAAGAATGTGATTTGTAATGAAAACTATATCTATAAAGGTTCAACCACACCCCAATGGATATGGTTTCCTAAAAATTAGGAAATTATAAGAACCTTGGGTATCAAATGCTTTAAATGTTAATTTTTATTCTGATACCTTACATTATAAGTAGTAGTTATTTTGTTTTATATTATTCTATGTTAATACTTATTTGGAATATAATTTATGTCATCATAAAAACTCTCCTTTTTGTCTATAACAAAGGGGGAGAAAGATATTCCTCTAACACTATTTGCAGGAATAAAGGATGCAAGCACAGATTAAAGGGGAGAAAAGATTAATTATTTATAGGAATATAAAGTATAGATTCAGAGGGAGAAATCTATAGCACAATTACATGAATGTATTCAAGGGGAGAGATAAGTCAACAAAGCTTGTCGAAGATTTGTCCATAGCAAATGAAGCTGTCATCATCCAAAAGGGGGAGAATGTTGGATCATAGGTTTTGATTGCTGATATGAAACAACAACTTATGAATCTACGACTACGGCAACATCCGGACTCGACGACTCAAAGCATGATTCGTATAGTTATATATTTTAACAAGATTCATCAAATATGTATATAGAGTCTAGTTTAGTGCTTTGTTAAAATCTTTTCTCAAGAATCATCATTCACATTTAAATAAACTTGCATGCATATTTTAATCAAAATCAAGTTTTCAAGAAATACATGGAGCGGGGCTCAAACCCGGATCACTAGTTTAGAAGGCAAATGCTCTTAGCAAATGAACTATAGTAGTTTTTGTTTAACAACAGAATTCAGTGGACTGAATACATTCAGTCGGTCGATTGAATATGTGCACCATTGAATGCACATGTACGTTTTTGTAATTCAGTCGAATGAAGCTTCTATACCAGTCGACTGAACTATATGTAAGTGTCATTTTTTTGTGAAGACACTTCCTTTTGAATAGCCTTCTTCCTCGCAAAGAGTTGCAACTATTGCTATTCATTGAGAACTCTTCATCAACAGTTGCAACTCCTAATCTACTATATATGCTTGTGTTCTAATGATCAAATAACTTCAATTACTTTTCTCTCTTGCTTTAACTTGAATTATATTCTCCGAATCTATTGCTTTCTTACTTTCATATATTTATTGCTTACAATCCCAATTTCATATCTTTCAAGCAATACGAAACTTCCTATTCTTCATATACACAGAAATCATACACATCATACTTGAGGATAGGATTGTAGGAAAGGTGTACTACAAGTGATTAATCCGTGTTATCCAGAACATACAAAGTCAAGTCATCTAGTTTGTAAGAAATCCCCGTTCGGTTGCTCAGGCGGTCAAGTCCTGTTCGGTTGCTCAGGCGATGTAGTACATGTTCCTCCGGTTTAAGTGAAGGCAGCTAGTTTTAACTTCAGAAAGAGTTTGGGACCGGACGTAGAACGAGAGTTTGAACCAGTATAAAAATCTATGGTGTCATTTTATTGCCATTATTATTTTACAGTTGTTTTCTTTACTATTTATTTTTATACTCATATTCCATATTAGTAGATAACTTAGTTTATATCGCAATGCCACTACATTTACAATGTTTACAACTGTTGGCCATTTCGATCTCATAGCATAGCAGTGAACGTTCAAAAACTCTAAACCATATTTTAGGGGGCTACCAAAAATATCACTTAGGAAGTGTATCCTCCAAGTAATCATTAACATGAGCTTAATCCTTTATTAGATGTGCATGTGACATTAGTTTCCACTAATTTGTGCATTAGCTCCTAATTGTAGATTAAGGTAAGTGAGTAGATGTGGTCCTCCATGATTTCATGAATTCATTTATTTCCATCTTCGTTTGCCTTCTTCTTTTGTGCATGCATATCTTCATGAAGACTTCTTCATATTTCCATTCAAAATTCTTATAATTAAAACCAAAGTGTGCAAATAAATATTCTCCAAAATTAATGTACGCACAAAATTATCATGTTCCTCCGAAATTAAAGACGAATGAGTGATGATTTGATGACATTTGGATTTCTCTAAAATCATGTAAAAATACCCAAATATGACATTTATTTAAATAAAAGTAGATTAAATATGAAAGCAAAAAATATGCACATTTACGTGCACATCAGCCGCGCTCAAACTTGCTAGAGAACTGGAAATGGGAACTTTACATATCTTTTGTGATTCTCGTTTAGTAGTATGCCAAGTCAAGGAAGA
Source organism: Allium cepa (assembly GCA_030765085.1). Lineage (NCBI taxonomy): Eukaryota > Viridiplantae > Streptophyta > Magnoliopsida > Asparagales > Amaryllidaceae > Allium > Allium cepa. The sequence goes on along the minus strand of CM060943.1, from coordinate 714,370,568 downwards.
ATATCTAGCTAGGACGCATCGTCTTGCTCCTTATCTCAGCTGGGTCCAAGAGCTACTGGTCGACTTCGAGTATTACACCATTACACACATCCTTAGAGAACAAAATGAAAAGGCCGATTCGCTGGAAAAACTGGCCAGTTCTGGGGATGCACAACAAATAGACTTTGTCGTGATTGAAATACTTAACATTCCAAGCATTATGGATAAAGATCGACTAGATCTTGGAGGTGGAGCCGAAAAAGGAGTCATGGATGACTCCTATCAAAGACTATTTACAATGGGGAATTCTTCCAGAATAGAGGAATGAAAAACTATATATCCTCCTCAAAGATGCACACTGCATCATCCAAGAAAGAGTCATGTATAGAAAGGGCTTTCTCCATTCTCCTGCTTTGGGGTATCACCTATGATGATATCAAACGAGTATTGAGAGAAGCCCATGAAGAAAAATGCGGTGATCACACCAGGATATAAACCTTGACAAAGAAAATACTCCGCTATGGGTATTATTGGCCAACTGTCAATCAAGATGTAGCAGAACACGCTATTCAATGCGACGAGTGCCAGATGTTTGCAAAATTTTTGAGGGCCTCACCCAATGAAAATTACTCAAATGGTCACTCCATAGCCATTTTCCACTTGGTGTGTTAACATCATTAGCTCCTTGCTGATTTCTAAAGGTGGTGTGAAATACGCCATCATAGCATGGATTACTTCACCAAAAGATTGAAGCTGAACCTTTAGCCGTGATCAAAGAACAAGAATAATCAACTTCATTATTCGGAACATCATCTGTTGTTTTAGCCTTCCACGAACCATTGTAACTGATTATGGAACCCAATTTGACAGCGTTAAATCCAAAAACTTCTGCCGACAGCATCATATTAAAAAGAGATTTGTGGCAATTTCTCAACCTCAAGCTAATGGACAAGTCAAAGATATCAACAAAATCATAAAGTCCATTCCGAAGAAGACTTTGGAAAAGGCTAGATGCAAGTGGATCAATGAAATTTTATCAACATTATGGGCATACAGAACCACCCACAAGTCCATGACAGGCCAAACCCCATTCTCCCTTGCTTACGGCTCTAAGACCGTCATCCCTATAAAACTTGAAGTCCCCTCTCATCGAATGACTTGTTGCAACCCCTGTTTCATTATAAAAATATTATATAAACAAGGAATTTCAATCCAATTGGAATTAAACTAGAAGTAATTGGTGATGACTCATGAGCATACAAATGCATTCAGGAGCCAATGACGAGAACATGTACCTAAATGTGCAAATGTATGTTCAAAAATTAGACTTCTTGAAATCAACAGAAATTGAATTTTCACCTAAAGTTATTAAAGAAAAGACTGGGTCGAATAGTCAAGCTTATTAGCCCTGTAGAACCGAAAACAGATAGCAACTAACGGAATACATTCCTGAATTTATACTATTGGAAATCGACTAAGCGTCATGACGATCAAAGAGGGATACAACACTTTGGGAAAATAATTCAATGAAAGGATGGCGACTATTCAAGAAAGTGGATGAATTTCTTTCTAACGATCTAACTTGCTTCGATTCAAAGAGCATCGTGTATGTAGGAAGACATACTTTTGGAGGGCAAATGTTATCCGACATTTTGACCCAACTATATCTGAACTGACTAGACCAGTTAGACTCGACTGTCATCAAGGCCAGTAGCCAAAAGTGATGATTATTGGGTCCAAAAATCAAGCATAGCTTATAATATGAAGCAGAAGCATGGAAGCTCACTACTCCCTGAAGATGGATCAGATATGATCCATATTTTCAACATTATGGATCGTATCGTATCGATTCCATAACTCAATTTTGCAGCGATGATCGGTCTATAACTCAAAATCTACACATGTTATCAACATGAAACTTGGAGTATAAGCTTATTAAAACATAAGGAACACCCCCTAAGGATCTCATTCAAATTGGAGAAAGTTGGAGGGATCAACAAAACTCCCTATGGAGGGATCGATGGAAATCGAAATTCAAGCAACAATACTTAACGAAAAATTTAATATCTCACAAACCGTACGTCGGAATTGCACAAAATTTGAGGAGCAAGTAAATAACATCATGGGCCATCTTCATAGGGATCACATCCCATTTAGATGTATTAATAGGGTTTGGTATAGATCCCTATTGTGGGCCCCGGTAGGCCTGTAAATTTTTTGGTAGCCTCATCTTGGTCTCTCGAATCTTCTGCCAAAATTTCAGTCCGACCCATGCACTTCTTCCCCTATAAATACAGCAGGCGTGCCGTTAGAAAAATGATCCTGCTTTCTTTGCCGAGGCACTACCTTTTTTTTCTTTGCTTTTCTACTAATGGATCCCAACTGATCCAAACATTTTTGTAATCATAATCAAGTGGAAGATCAATAAAAATATGAAGTGGACGTAGACAAAGAAGACCGAACCACTATAAAAATTCTATGTGTTCCTCTATGATTTTTGCTTTCTTTTAACTCCATTCTTCCTTCAGTATCTACTAGATTCTATTGGGTGTTGATGCTCATTTTAGGCATCGACAATAGTATACATTACTTCAACTTTTATGCATCACGCTTTTGTTTTATATAAATTATCTACTGTTAATGGCTTTCTTCCATTTACAATGTTTATCTAGTTGGAACTAACAAGCCCTAAAACAAATATACCAGGGCTTGGAATAATGAGAACTATGACTGTAGATATGTGAGAACTTCACTAAAGCCAGCAAATACAAAGAAGAACATTGTTTGTTAAGGATCGTATTTTTCTTTGGATGAACAAAGTTGAACAATGTATGTTTGTTAATTATCATTTATATTATTTGTATGAAGCTTCTTTTATACTAATTTTAGCTTAAATGACAATAATTTGTAATTATATAAGGACTATAAAATTGATGTGAATGTATAATTTGTTTTGACTTTTTAATAATTATTTTTACATATGATTTTGGTTGTTCTATGATAATATTTGTTAATCATTAAATTATTAAATATTGATACACGTGTATTGTAGTATAAAAGCTGCAGATAATTGTTTTTTATTTATTTTGCAATGATAAAAAATAGTTGCAAAAGATAAAACGACAACGATCAAAGTCCGTTATGGTCAGGGCATAATACAACGATTTATGCCTATTGTAGTTAAAGCGTATTACAATAGGCCATGCCAATTGTATTATAAGCTACTACAACAGTTAAAATGCATTGCAATATCATGATTTTCAGATAAATGTTACTAATTTACAACAGGCGGTTACCATTGTAAAAGACTCTATTGCGACAGGTGTGGACCATTATAAAATATATTTAATACAACAAGCTTTTACAACGGTTTTGAAATGTTGTAAAATCTTTTGGCTCTGTTACAACATCGAATAATAAGACAGGTCCGGGTTTGTTGTGGAATCCCTATTACAATGTGTAACGACCTGTAAAATTTTCAATAATTTAATTTGTTAAGTTAATAAGTTTTGGTAATTTAATTTTTTTAAAGGAAAAAACAAACCTTATTAATTAAAAATTGAACGATGGTAATTAGAACTAATTAGTAACAATTGAAATGAAATTACAATTTAGTGAAGTAATGAAAATTGGTATACTTGGCTATAAATTAATGTAAGAAAACTAATGCAAACATTTAAATTTATAAAAGGAATAACATGAAATAAATTATTCTTTAATAAAGATTGGGTATATAAGAATGGTAACATTTGTTGTGAATAATGAAATCGTAAGTGTGAATGTTGAATCATTAATGAGATAATATATGCCTAATATAAATTGAAGTAAATCAGTGTTAATTAAGTAATTGTAACATTTAATTTGTAAACAATAATGAATTCATTAATGTGACTTAAAGTAATAGTAATGGTTGTAAGTTACTATTTAATTGGCCTATTAATTTAGTTGTAACTGTTATTTGATTATAAATTTGAATATAAGTAAATAAGGGTAAGTGGTGTATAAATAAATGAATTAGTATAATTAATAGTAATTGAATGAATTCAATATTAGGTAGGTAATTATAATAATTAGTTGAATATAATAAACTTAAGTGTAAATTAAAGGGTAATGGTAAGAACTATTATAAGTTGCCTATTTAGTCTACAAAATAAATAGGAAATCTTTATTGTCATTAATGAGAATTAATGCGGTAACGGGAGGTGTGAATGTATGAATTAAATATAAACGTAAATTTATTTATAAAGTAATAAATTGGTAAAAGGAATGGAACTAAGTTAAATTAATTAATTGGTTTTAAACCTTAATTAATGTGTACAATTGACAAGATTTCATATTTAGAAATGTAACATTTAATACAAATTAAGATGAAAATAGAAGTAGACTAGTGTAATGGAATATAAAACTAATGTAACTAGGTATATAGGGTAATAACGGACCTAGTATAAAGATGGCAATTAAACCAAATCAAATTATTGGAAGCAATTTTTATTTAATTGGAATGTAATCTATAATAAAATGGATTATTGTAGGTAAATGAAATTAATTACTACGTCAGTTGAAATTTGGATGAATTAGGAAGTTATTAATGTATTAGTATATGAACCAATGTTAAAATTATCCATAAGAGGATAAGTTAATAGTTGATTCAATAACAAAATTGAGAAATCAAATATATGGATTTATTGGGGATTTAAATTTATACTTTTAAATTAGATAAAATACAGTGTTTACACGCAATGACTTTCTATATTTTATTTCCCTACGTTTGTTTCTCTAATTTTTATTTTCTATTTTATTGGTATAAACTTTGAATATATTTATTTTATTTTTAATTGATTTTACTTTTAATAATAGCTTAGGAATTTCAAGAGATATAGGTTACCTGTTTTGTTTATTTGTTGCATTTTATTGCGTGTAAACAAAGGAAAAAAATTGACAAGATTCTTTCTCCTTAAATTGTGCCTTTAATTTGCTTGCCTTTCATTTTCTTGACCTCATCACATAGCCGTTCAAGGCTCTTGGAAACCCTAGCTGCCTCTATTTTTTTATTCACGTGAAAACTTTCTTATCTCATTTCCATTTGCGTGAGAGAAAAATAAAACAAGCTCTAAATTTTCATGGCTTCTCCTTACTTTCTTCTTCCTTTTTCTTTTTGATTTTCTCTCTTGGTTTTCATGCTAGCTCGGCCTCAACCACCTAGCCTACCTCTCCTCCTCATCACCACCACCTGACCACGGCCTCCACCCCTCATCAACATCCCAAACCCTAGCCGTGAGCATTTGATTCAAATCCATCACCAAACCATGAAAATCTAGCGTAGATCATCATGTTTACCTTCCACTTCCTCCTTTGCCTCGGCCACACCACTCAAGCACCATCTTCTATTGTTTTGCCTTGCCTAGCCATGCCTATGATGACCACTTGACCATAACTGAGCCACTTGATTGATGTAAAGCAAGGTTATGTCCTCTTTGATTCATAATTGCATTGTTTAATCCATCTTTTGTTGTATTGAATTTTATTCGTATGGTTTGTGTATTTGTTATGTACAAGATTTGGATCTGACTCTTCATTCACTCAAAAATACGGTCGTGCCTTGTCGTGCTTTTCGGGGTTTGTTATGTATCTCTAATTTGTCAAATTCTAGCTTGAAAAATGTGAGTTTTGTCACTCAAGACATATGTACTTATATTATTGTGGAATAATGACAAGTGGATCTGTATAAATTGAGATGTTATTCATACATGCCTGTGATATGTTATATGATGTTAAATGCTGTTTATGTAATTGTTACATCAACTAATATGTTATTATATGATATACTGTTCATTGTATTTACTATGTCATTACTGCAAGTTCCCTATCACTACGGGTTGAAATGATACATACCCGAACGAATTGTAGAGTAAGGAAAAATCATTATGGGCTGAAACGATAAGCTCGAGTGATTTTACTGATTTTTATTGTATTTATTTTACTTGGGATTGTGGGTTTGAAGTGATATAACCCGGATTTTTTTAAATTACGGATTGAAATGATATATATCAGTATCACTTGACCGAGGTTAGAAAATATTATACAGGCCTATGGTTAATATTTTTAAGGTAATATTTTCCTTAAATTTATTAAGTATTTTGAATATTTAGAAAATATGAAATTTTACCTTGAAATTTGATTTGATGATTTAAAATATAAAGAGATATTGGCTTTCAGCAAGTTAAAATTTTATAAGTTGATGATTGGTTTAGATTGTAATTTAAAAATCTTTATTTGGTTTTAGTGGTAATTTAAAGAGCTTTAATTGTGATAAATAACTTAATAATTAAAGTTAATTAAGATGGAAATTTAAGGTCTAACCTGGTAATTGCAATCAATTTTTATTTTATGAAATGAATATGTTTGTATAATAAATGATGTTCTTTGAATTGATAAAAATTGAAATGCAGTTTTAATTGTACATTTTGTAATAAATGTATTTAGCCTGAAATCATAGTTTAATTGATGCCTAAAAAAATAAATTTGCAAAGAAATTGATCGTTATATTTACTATGACAAATTACTACATTTATAAAATGGAAATGTTTGGAAATTGAATAATTATGATTTAAGTAGAAAAGTGTATTTTAAAATATGAATTAACTTGATAATTGGAAATTTGGTTATAGTTGAAATTGTTAAGTAAATAAATGGGAGTTTAGTCTTATTTATGAAGTGGGTATTTTAAAATAAAGTGGTAAGTTATTTGTTGAAATAAAAGAAGTAGAAGAATGTGTTTTTGACTTAATAAACGAATTGTAGTTTAATTTGGATATTTATTGATAAAATTTTATTTTATTAAATCATAAGTTAAATGATATCCAAATGAATATTTTGAAGTGGGAAATGTGATTTTTATAAGTTAAATTGGCTAAAAATTGAAATTTTAATGTAGATGAAATATACAATGTTTTTGGGAAGTTTATAATTGAATGAATAAAATTATAAATGCTACAACTTTGAAATGAATATTATTTGACAATGAATTTAAATGGTTAAATGAATCTTGTTTGGAAGATATTGACATTTAATTTAGATGGTCTAAATAAATATGTTTCAAAATGTTTGGTTTCAGAGTTGTTATAACTTGAAAGTAATATGGCTTTGGAAATGAAATTATTGGAAATAGTATTTAATTAAGAATTGTCTTTAAATATATTAATTTGAACTTATGGAAATTGAAGATTTAAGAATATGGCTTTATAAAGCGATTTGGTTTTGGGATTTAAATGATATATTATTACTTTGGGTTTTTGTAATGGAAATGATTTGGAAATTTGGTTTTGAAATGAAATAATATAGTATTTGGTTTGAAATGGATATGATATTTTGATTTTAAAGTATGAATGATTTTGAAATAAATATCCATGGGTTATAATAATGTTGGGTTGTTGAAGAGACCGGGATCGGAAGTTGTCATACTCTTTGCCAACTCCGAAAACCACTTTACCAACCGTGTTCGCGGTGGAGATTCCAGAATGAAGTAGGATGGCGGCGGCGTTCCTTTGAGGTATGAACGTGGACCCGACTCCCGTGAGTTTGCATAAGGTGGATAAAATAGGAGCAATCGACAGGCTAATGAGGTCGCTCCTTTGATCGGACACACTCCTTCGCTATTATATTCGGACTTTGAGATTGATTCGGTGGCCACTTTTGATTCTTTTGATTTGGGGGGTGTGGCTCGAGTTGGGCGGTAGTAGTTGCTATGCGTTACCACCGGCCCGAAAGTGTAATTGCTACATCTACCCTGGCATTGCCTAGTTATGCCATGTCACCTACCCTAGCACGCCTTGTACGAGTTTGATTTGTGTCGTACCTATGGAGTATCCTCTGGTAGCCTCCCGATTAGGAGGTATTACGGTACTGTATAGACTACTGGCACTATTACGTGTTAAGGTGGAAAAAGTAAAGCCTTAAAGCTATTTAAAAGTAAGTTTATTTTACAATAGACATTATTATAATAGCGAAGTATTACTACATAGTAAAAAGTTTAACGGATCCTTAGAGGATGGGTGGTCCCAAGCATCCTTTAAGTTACTTGTACCTTGTATTACAGTCCACTTGAGTTGGTTTACATTGTATAAGTATGTATGTCCTGACTCGAGTGTTTTGTGTTTTGCTTTACGCTCGAGTCAGACTGAGTGATACAACATTAGAGACTCACCTTTGGAGTTGGAGCTTTGCTTGAAGATCTAGTTATCTATTTCAATTTCAGTATTCAGTTGATTCCAGTGATATATTCAGCTTTGTACTTGATTATTGTATTGAACTTCTGTTGTATCTTGTTAACTCTGATATATTTATATAGTAGCTTCATGAACTACTATCTCTTTACTTCTGCTACATTTTATTACTCTGTGTCTGTGGTTTGTGATTATTTATTTGCTGTGTATTCTGAGATTTGCCAAATTTATTTTACAATTCGGTATTTTGATCAATTCAAGTCCGACATGTGCGGATGCGAAAGGTTGAAAATATTGGGTTGTTACACAGTCGGTATTTCTCAATGTAAAAAAGGTATTTTGTTGTGGTGCGATGGTTCCTAATGAGATGCCGAGTTGCAGATACTAGCAGGGAAAGTATCCTGCTCCAAAGGGGGACTAAGGTACTTTATATATATTTATGTATGTATGTATGTATGTATGTATGTATGTATATGTGTGTATATATATGTGTATGTATGTATACACACACACATATGTAGTCATTATCTACCTTGGGTAAATGGGGTGTATCGTACCCGTATGTGAAGTCAAGACGACTAAGTAAAATAATAGGCATAATATGTAATGGAAGGCAATCAGCATAAACTAGTGCTATGTATAAAGTATGTAATCTACCATTTATCAAAACTTTTCTTCTGACCTCTCCAATTTACAACTCACATGATAGACTTAGATTGATAAGTACTGATACAAGGCGAGAATGGTGGAAAGTCAGATTTCCTTATGCATGCATGACACTGACAAGGGCGCTAGACACTAGAGGTATCGGTCTTGGTCAGTAATTATATGTTTAGTATATTTTATACTTTTGTTGTGAGTTCTTATTGGTAGTGCTTTGATATGTTTTTTTATCATAGGATACCAACACTAACGATCCATACCCAAGTGGACATGGATTTTTGGTTTAGCAAAAATTCAGGTCTATTAAGGTGTAAGTTGTTACATTTGGTACTAGAGCATATGTTAGTCGATCTTAAAAATTAGGGTACGTTGACCGAAGTTATTTGTATTTTTACTATTATTATATATATATTATACACCAAACTCTATAAATTCCAACTATAGAGGTGGTTGCAACCATATGCTAAAAAAATAAACAATGCGACTGTAAGTTGGAACAACAGATGAAGTTGAAGACATACATCTATCCCGATTAACCTATAGGAAGTAGGTCGTACTAGAAGGCGTTGATTTAAGAAGAGCATGAATATGACATATGAAAGGGTCCTTGAAGTTGGATAATACTTGACTTTCTTATAGAGCATAGATTGCTCTATGGTTGTAGATCCCCATAGGATTGCCAATTAATGATGGACAGTAGGTCCAGATAAAGGAGAAAGTAAGAATTATATGTTGCAAATATCTAAAGGTAAGAATCAAACAAGTTTCCAACGGAAGGTGTGTATAGGTTACTCCAAGATGATAGCCGGAGCTTCAATATATTCTTAAGTAAGATAAGTCGGATGTAAGTGGAAAAGAAGAAAAGTTTAAAAGTTTGAAACTAGTAAAGCCAAAGTCCAATCTTATACGAAAGAATTTAATAAAAGGTTTGTGCGTGTGTGTGTTTTTGAAATGATTTTCAATGGATTTATCTAAGTAGAAAATCCTATTTTTGAAAAGTAAGTAAATATTAATTTTTTGTAGAATAAAATATTGTTCTATGTTTAAATTAAAAATATAGTAGAAACTTAAAATTTGCTAGACTTGAATATTTAAGTTAAAATGGGTTTTAATAAAGAGATATTTCATTTGAAGGAAAAGTAGAGTGTATAATAGCTCGTTTATTTTTCTGTGATGAAAAAATTTAAGTTATGAAATTCGTTTTAAGGGTGGACAGTAGGAAGTGGTACTCATTTATAAATGGGGTAGAAATAATGAAAAGGAGACGAGAACTCGAAAATAAAGCGGTAGACGAATGCACTGCGATGGTTCAATAAAGAATCAATTTATAAGAACAGTTTAGGTAGAAGAAAGTTATATAGTAGTAACACTATGAAATATAAATGGAAACAATGTTAGAAATTTATATAAAATAATGTTAGTAATTAAAAACAATATAGGAAAATAAGAGAAAAAATGGATAGTTTGCCCAAATATGTACACTAATTGCACATACCTTTTAAAAGTTCCCTTCATATGCTGTTGGAGTCCCCACTAAGGTTGAGAGTGGAAATATCATAAGTAATGAGAAAATAATAGAATAGAAGTTGTCCTTGTTTACTCTAGCTTTTGTTGTTTAAAGTTGTAAAGGATGTTTTAGAAACATTGTAAAGTACATTTATGAACAAATTGGTTTGTACCAAAAAAACAAAGTTTTAGGAATACAAACTTAATAAATAGTTTGAGTTATAAATCCTACTTTTAAGAAGTAAAACCTTGGTTGTTAAAAGACGTTAAGGGGAAAGTTGATTGAATATCCATTCGTATAATAATATCCGGTCCTTATTTGAAAAGAAGAAAGGATTTTTTAAAAATTAAATTGCTAACATTTTCTTTTAGACTTGATAAATAACGTTAATTCAAAAATCCTAAATTATAGTTTTAAAAATTCAGATATCAAATTATTATTGAATTCGATAAAAGTTTCTAAATTTTTATTTTTAAAGATAATGGATGTGGGCTTTCATGGCTTGGAATTCTAATAATTTTATAAAGGTGCAAACCAAACCAATTTTTTTAATATGGAGCAGGCAGAGATGACTGTCTTGGTAAGATGGGATAAAAGTTAAGACTATGAATGAAATAACTATGAATGCTCGTAGAGTAGCAATAAAGAATCCCCATAAAGTGTAAGGAATATTGGTGAGAACCTACGAATGTTTTATTAGATATGTATGCAAGATATAAGAAGAATCCACAAAGGAATGGTGAATGGTATCAAAATATACAAGTTCTAGTTTTTGCTCGCATGAAAGATCAAGGATAAAGAAAGTAAATGTCAAAATTTGAGAATACTATCAAGAGATTTGGATTGAAATAAGATAGTAACATAGTATAATAAGATGACAAACACACATAGTGGACACTAGTAAACCTAAGATTAACGAAGGCAAGATAGGTGGTGAAAAAGTTATTCCACCAAGCCAATTTTAAAATGAATTAATCTAAATACCCATAGTTTATATTTCTTACACACTACAGTGTGAGGATGCACAGTTTAACCCATAATTATGTGTAATGACTGAAATAATGGATGAACCTTATTTATTTGAAGCTAAAATGGTAAGTTATGATATGTAGATTACATCATAATGGCATGTTAAAAATATCTATTTAATTTAAGTAAGTAGTGACAGGGCAACAACATCATTAATATCAGTTGATATAGAAGCGCAGCTTCCGGGAATTGTTTTTTAAGTTTGCTAGATTGTAAGTATTAGTTGTTTTTGTCATATAAAATAGTATGATATTACTAAAAATGATCCTTTTGAAAATTAGTTTTCTAGATTGACCGCTTTATTAATTGGAAAACTGTATAAGAAAGAAAATCTCATGTAGATGCTTAACCAATGCAAATTAAGACTGGAAGTTTATAAAATAAATTAGAGAATTTATTTAATTAGCTACTAAAAAAAGTTAAGTTCCAAAAAGTGTAAAGACTATGGGATGTAAATTTTAGTGAGCAAAAGATGGGGAAAGGTTGTTGTGAAACCACGGGTCACATCCCTATGCGTTGAAAGCTTGAATTTGTAGATGAACATGTGCCGAGATAAAAGAAAAAGTTTTAGAAGTTGAGAATTTACCATGTAATAGAAAACAGTTAATCATGGATGTGAACCCATTTACTAAATCCGACTGCTCATAATGTGGTTAATTTGTTTTGAAAAGTAACAATGTATAATTTTGAAAAATTTTATTCAAAATTTTTATTTTAAAAAAATGAGTTTCTATTTTAAAAATTTCTAACTATTTTAAAATTTTAAGGAATTTGAACATAAAAGGGAAAATCTTTTATTTTGGAAAGCCACATGTTTGGTATAACAAAAGTTGATGGGTTATCAAATATGAATTTGTTGTGCAACAGAAGTGACAGTAAGTAAAATATATTTGGTGATGGGGAAAAGGTTGTTTTAGCTTTAGGATTTCTTTTTCCATACTTTGTCAATTGATGAATAAAACTTGTTTAGAATAATTTTTAAAAAAAATCTAAAAGGTTTAAAAATAAATTTTCTTATACGGACAGCACTTGAAAAATTGGAACAGAATTGGGGACAAAAGAGAAGATTCCAAAGTATAGTGGAAAAAAGGTATACGAGTGAAGGATGGAAATATGGAATTCTCTATTAAACCCTTTTCCGACATAAGAATATAGTTTTAGGAAACTGGATTTTTCTAAATTTTTGATGTTAGAAATGGTATGATATGATTTTGGATAATTGGGATTGGATGCAAAATTGGTTGAACTATACTCTATTTCTAAAAGTGAATGACAATTTGGATGCAAAAACAAAGATTTTGATTTTCAAAATTTTGCATACTTATATAGCTGTTAATATATATAGGTTGTCGCACCATATTTTCAAAATTGTTTTAAAGAATGCATTCACAAAGGAAGCGCTGATATAGCATTACTCTGCACACATATCATATGCTCTGTGATACACTGTGCGCTTGTATAGAATTGGTTGTAAAATTGGTTGCACAATAATTGGTTGGCAGCTTAGAATGGTCACGTGTTAGGTTACATGATTCAATCCTTGATGAATTTTGGTGACGAAATTATTTTAAGGGGGAAAAATGTAACTTCCCATAAATTAAATGATAATTAATTAGAAAGCAATTGATTAATAATTAGAAATGCTGAAGAAGGAATTTCCGCAAATATCAGAATTTGGTTACGAAACTTTCACTGTCGCATTCGTGGGGATTTCTCTGATCAGTTTTCATGCATAAAGTTTTCTAATTGGAGTTCAAACAAAAAAGTTATTAACGTTTGAAGATTTGGGATCTGAAATAATTATAAATATAATTAAGGAAATAAATATAATTAATTAACTTTAATGGTTTCTTAACGTTTAAGTATAGTCAACGTTTGATTAAATTGGTTAAATTGGTAACAAATAATGTATAATGGAAACAAATGAATGTATAATAAAAAAGACAACCGGTCGTCCGCTAACAGTCCAACATTTGTAGAATAGCGGTGGACCGTTTGTGTGCAGGCGGCTATAATTTGAACCCAGATGGAGTGGCCGGAGTTTAATACAATATAATCTAACTTCTTGCATCGATTCGACCACCTATAAATATAGGCCTAACTCCTCATTATCCTCATATTTTTTGAAGCAGTGTAAAAGCTCTGTCATTTTCTCTTATCCTCAAATTCTAAAATATATATAAACTATAATCTATAAATATATATAAGTGGAGAACAGTGGAGGATAATAGAGAAGAAGAATATGATCAAATCGAATCTTCAAAGGAAAGGTAATCGTAAATCCAAATCTAAATTAAACTCAAATCTCCTCTTGGATCTAGATTTCTAATGAATATGTTTATTCTTTCCGTACATATTTTAGTAGAAAGAAAAAATGTCAAACAAGAATAACATAGTTTAGATCTGGAGGTTTGAAAGCATAAAGGTGAATAAAATATTATATATTTTATATAATATTGGATTTATATCATTGTAAATATGTTCCTTGTATGTTTGAATATAATTATTTTAGAGTTGTAATCCATATACATATAATGAATTTGAAACCATGCTTACATATTTTGCGAATTGTTAACTTGAATTAAATAACGTATGTACTTGAATCTGGAAAGTAAGGGTGAAAGTAGTCCCTAAATTAATGAACTTTATAATAATCCCAGATTTGTTGTTTAAACGAGATATGTTAGTAAATATGAATTAGAAGTTATTATAAATAGGATTGAGATTTAAGTAATACTTTAATTCATTAGAATGATGTGTATTGCAATGTAAATTTCTATAAATTATCCAAATTTATAAATATGAATAAAAGTGTATTGTTTGGAATGCTAAGGAGTATCTAAAAGAAAGAGATGTACAAAATAGGGATGGTTACCATATTTTGTACTATCTATTTCAATGATAACAGTAAAGATAATTTCTTGTAATTTCAAACATAACACAAGTCCTCTTTTAGATATGTTATGTAAATTTCTAATATTAATGTTTCCTTTTGGAGTATATAATTCCAACATATTAAAATATGGAAATTCCTAAGTATAACCACACTATTGTAAGTAGGGATAATAACAATAATTCAATTGTAGATCAAACATATGCGGTAAGTTAGAAAATAAATTTCTAAACAATAAAAAAATTACATGTAAAGCAACAACATGAGTAAGTAAGAAGAATATAATAATCAAAGGAATAAGTAATAGTTGAAAAGGAACAGTAGAATACACTTAATGATATTAAATAGAAGTTAAGCGGTAAAAATAATTAATCTATTAAATTAAAAGTAAGCGATAAATGACATTAAAATGGCACTAAAGAAACAAGAAGTTGTGTAAAGGTAACTAAACCTAATAGTTTATTTATTTAATTATTCTACGAGTAATATTATTTAAGTTAAGTGTTTATATATGTGCTTGATGAAACGACATAGGTATCATTACTGAAAATAAGAATGGAACCTCTTAAAAATCACCAAGTACTTCCAAGCACAAGGAGTCATCTGAAGAAGAACGCTATACAGACCGTCGGTCTTACTTTTTAAGGCAAGAGGACATTGACTCTTTACTGAGACATTTTGGAATCTTTGGAGTTGAAACTTGGGTATCTGGCCTTTCCAACGGGATTAATACTCCTCCTGAAGGATTCTTCGCTTTTAGTCAGATACAAATCTGACACTCTTTCTACTTGCCTTTTAATGACCGTATCACCAGAATTCTAGCCTTTTCCGGGATTGCTCCAATCCATTATGCCATATTCTTACAGTTACATCCATTTTCTTTTCATCTTGTTTAAGAAGCTCAAGATTCAAGACCTAACTGTAGTTATTCTACGCTTACTTGCTACTCTTCAGAAAGCTAAGTATCAACCTGAGGTTATGGTGTTTTATCTTCGCCCTACCGACCATAGGTTGATTTTCGATTCAATTAACAAAACAAGAGATTGAAGCCATAAAATTTTCTAATTAGATGTTTTCCCAGGAGATTTATGGGTGATATTTTATTCCAGTATGTTTCCTAGTGTATAGCTTTTTAACTACTTTATCATGGTCATGCACTAACTCTTCTTCGTTTATCTTTACTTATTTTTTCAGATTCTGCCTCAGAAACATTGTTCCTAAAGTTTTGGCCAAGATCAATAAGTTTGGTGATGCTACTAAGTATTCAAGAAGTTGATTGAGGCTTCTAACTGAAAAAATTAAGAAAATACACTTTCATTTATCTAAGCTACCGAATTTTGAATGAATTACCCTTCCTAAAGAGGAATAAATATGGCTCCTCAACTCTTATTGCTACTAAGCTTGAAGTTCTCTCTACAAATTCTTCGATCAAGCGTATAATAGCTGATAGTCCAAGATACTCATGAGGTACCATTCTTTCCATTTTAATGTTAAAGAATTGGCAGTTTTTTTAAACGCTGCTTATGTTTTCTATATTCCAGATATTCGCTTGGTCGACCTAGATTCCTTGCCCTCGGATAAGGACACATTTAATTTTCCCATCTCTCTAAAAGCTAGTGGAAAACCACCTCTTCCTCCCGCCCCAAAGTTATCTCATCATCTTTCACTTCTATGGAAGGAGACATCTTTTCATTGGTAAAAAGTAGGAAACCAAAGGAGTCTAGCAATGTGCATAATTCTTTTGAGCCTCCTCTCAAGAAAACTAGAAAGGGTGATTCTGCTTCGAGATGCTCTTGGTTCCCACTTCTAATTTCACTGCTGCTACTTCTTACCTACTCGAAGCTTGGCTATGGATATCACGAGTGCTTCATTAAAGAATTTATTAGCTTTCCTTCACCATGACCTGGGACCCGCCTCATATATGGTACATGATGCTCCTCTTCCCAATTCTAGCTCAGGGACTTCTTTCCCTTTAAATTTTGAATGAGTGGTTAATGCCTATCCTCCAATCTCCTATAGTTTATTCTTTGGATACAATTGAGGTTGCCCCTTCTTCTTTCAAGAGAAGCTCTTGTCTCTCTTTTCCAACAATTCATTTTGGTATGCACATCCCTTTCTTATGCATTAGATTATTTGACCAATTTAGTTTTGACATTAATGACCATTTTTAGATTGGAAAGTATCCATTCCAACTCAAGCAATCTTCCTCATCTTCCTTTTAGGACGTTTCATCATTATGAGAAACAAAATCCCTTCCATCTATGAAGGTGAAGGCTCTCAAGAAAGAAGTTCAAAATCCATAGAATGAAAATAGCTCATTATCTATTGAAAAGATTTAAATCTCATCGTTATTCGACTTAGAAACAAATAAAACTTACGATTTGGAAGAAAAGCTAAAAACCTTGGAAAAAGAGCTTTCCTCCGATCATGAAAAAACAAACCAAGGCCAGCTTGAGGCTTCCGCTAAACTTTTGGCTTTAGAAAAGGATTTAGCAAAGAAGAAACTTTCACTTAAGAAATCAAGGTTATCTTTGTGCGATGTTAAGTCCAAGGTGTCTTCCTTTTTAAACGAAGATCTTTCCTATTGGAAAGATCAAAATTCTAAAGTCATCTTATTTACTATTTATAAAGACAATGTTAAACAGTGTTTGAATATTGACTTCTCTTCTTTCCATTTTGCTAGGGTAAACTACAAAAGAAAGTTTGATATCCTCCTTGATCGTATCATCGGCGATCTTTCCAAATTTGAGGATGATGACCCCATCGTATTAAGTTCCAAACCTTTAAAACTTCCATTGCATGATGATGAACAAGAAAGTAATGAGGAAGACAAGTATGGTGACAATGACAGGAATGGTGATATTGGGAATCACATTTAATATGGCTCACCAAGGGAGGATGGAGACGATGGCTCAGCCAGAGTGGATTTGGAACTCCTTAGGATTCAAGTCATGATGTTGGTTTTTCCTCTCTTCATATTGATCTTGGCTTTGGTAGTTCATTACTATCAGAGATTCCTTATAGTGGTTCAACGCTTCATAACCATAGTAAGCTTGGCCAATCTTCTCTACGAATGGAAAAGGCTCAACCTTTCAAGCCGAATGCTTCGATGACCCCTCAATGGGTAACTTGTTCTTGGAATTTTATTGTCTGTTTTATCTTATTTTATAGCCGATAACCTGAATATTACTTGACCACCGGCATATAAGGAGAAATAAGAATTATATTGAGATTTTATTAGATAAAAAGAGAGATGAGATCTTGAGGCTCAGTAAAGAAGGATATATAAGGACTTGAATGAGTCAAATGATAGATATATCAGACTCCTAAAGTGCCTCAAGTACCTTAAGGACTTTAAAATAAATAAGTTTCCCTTCTCCGATGAAAATCCCGTTTCCATCAGTCTAACTTTCGTAAGGAGAATGAAGAGCTTACTACCCTTTCTGGATGTCGATAGGAGATAGGACCAGATTAATAAAGTGCCTTTACCTAGTTTACATCAGGTTTTCCATGATAGAATTTTCTTTCCTAGATAATGACTATAGAGGCCAAATTTGCAATCTTCATAAGAGGTACCTAGATGAGCGTGGCTCAGATCCATATCTTGAAGAATGTTGGAATTTTCCCAAAGTATCCACCACTCTTTTATATATTATCTCCCTTCCTCCAAGAAAGATTGAGTTCAATAAGGATAGATTCATTATTGAGTTATAATGAGTCCACTCTTTATAAACCTTCATGACGTTTTTGTATAGTTTTAACTTTGTATTTAGGTTGACGTTGTAACAACATTTTCTTTAAAACCTATGTTTTGGCTTTTAACTTTGTTATATCATCGATGTGCAAGTTTCTAAATTTTCTTTTATCTCTTCTTCATCCCTTATCTCTAAAGATACCTAAGTAAATTGGTCGGACTAAACAGGTGTGTAAAGGAAAATTCCTTTTCAATTAATAAGTCTCGTCTTTCGAATACTATTTCCTTTACGACCTTCATTACATGTACACTCAATTTACTAACCTAGATTTCAATTTCTTGGGAGATCAAAGAGACCAAAATCATTATGGGATTCAAAATAACTATGCAAAACTACTCCGCAGTTAACGTAGCATTCCTCTTAAAGAATGAGGTTATTGAGGATTTCTTCTAGTTAATACTCCCTCTATGTCAGTGCTCCTTTTTGTACTACAGTTTCCATTTTTCCTTCGTCTTTTCAAAGAATTCTAGATTCCCTTTCTCGTTAGAAGGGTTAGCAAAACTATAACATAAATGTGGTTATTGTTGTTAGTAGTTCTAGGTGAATGTAATGACTCTGGTTGTTCTTTGAATTATTAATAAAGTTTCTTATTACTACTTTTCTCCCTTTTACTAAAGAGTAGTAAAATACTTTTTTTTTTAATTTACGACAAAGAAAACCTTTATCTTTTTATGATCCTAACATCACTCGACATCTCATGTAACTACCTATGTTTCACGTATTGAAGGATCATAAAATATTTCTGTTTTATTCATATTAGGTCGTATGACTCTACAATCTTAGGATAAGAATCTTAGGGGTATTTTCCAAATCTATGATTTTTTTTCCGAATTCCTATGTGATAATTGTGACCCTAAAAATCTCGTTTGGACTATAAATTTTGATAGAAACTGAATTAGGGCCTCAAACTACTTCTATTGCCTTAGGATGATGGTTTCCCATTTTGCAGAGTGGTTATAATAAAAAAAACAAACTTATCCTTTGAAAGTTATAGTTGTTTTAAGTTTTGCTGCTGTTGGCTTTTAATAGTGGAAATTAACTAAGCCCGTGCTTAGGTCCACTAACCCATCTCGAAAATTATGCTAAGAGGAGGTTGTAGGAACCGATCTAAGTCATTCCTTCTTCCCTAAAATAGCTCTAAACCACCATTAACCCTAATTTCATCAAAAAGCCCGCATTTCAATATTAATCTTAGCCTAAATCATAATTGGAGGGGTAATTAGCATCTAGGAATTGGAGATTGCCATTCAAACTAAATTATGTTCATCTCCTTAGATGTGCACTTCAGACCTGTGGAGAAAATTTGGTATTTTGAATTTTTGGTGAGCGGTTCTTGACCTCTCACTTTACTATGCATGTTTATATGATTAAAAATGAGGTTTTTGACATGATTTAAATCCTATAATTTATTCTATCCTTAATCACATTTTAAATGTATTTATGGTCAAATTTTAAAGGGTTAAAATGGTTTTTAAATGGTTCTTTAACTCCCTTTGTTTTAGTGCATATGCTAGTGTAAAAGTTATATTAAGATTAGGTTTTGTTTGATTATCATTTTCTTATGGATTGCATGTATGAATGGATGTTTATGTGTGTTATTTCATGTCTGTATGTTGTGTTTTGATGTAGTTTGCTAGGGCTTTTAGGTTGTTAGGAAAGAGGTGGTCGAAGTAGCAAACCAGAGGCAAAAATGGTCAGTATTGAATGAACCTTGGAGGAGGGGTTCTGGAGCATGGGAGGAGCCTAAGATTCAAATCACACAAGAGTTAGAGCTATGGAGAGGATTAAGTACTGATAGCTTTTGGTATCGGTACTGATTGCTTTTCGTGGATGCAAAGTTCTCGGTGGAGGCTTGGTTCTTTAAGGCAAAGCTTGGGGTGGTGAGTGAAGGTCAAGTGTAAGAATTTGGCTAAGTATTGGACTACATACCAAGAGCTTTCGAGTGCATGGAAATGAGAGCTTTTGAAGTTTGTATCAAGAGTTTTGGAATTGATGCCAAGAGCTTTGGAGGGGAGTGTTCTGGGTCAAAGCATTTGGAAGCTAGCTAAGTACACAACTTGGTACTGACAACTTTTGGTCACTACCGAGAGGTTTTATTAAATAAGGTCGGGTCAAACTTCCAAGGAGAGAAGTAGAAGCTCTGTAGGTCATGTTGAAGATGTTTGTTTGTTTTCTTAGGGTTAGATGGCGATGTAATAACACAATGATAGTTTCGAAATTTCGACGAAAGTAGCTCGATGGTGAAAGGAGTTAGGTTTCGATGATGGTGGCTCCATTTGAATAGGAGTCGTGAAAATTATTATCCATAAAGGGAGAGCTCTAGGAAAGTGACCCGCGGGTATAACATTGAATGTATCTATTATGGAACAAAGGAATGTGGAATGGTTCAGCGAGGATAAAGGAGACTAGATGGAGCAAGGAAAGGGGCTTGGATACGCATGATAAGGGATTGTTGATACTCTAAGTGTTCTCTGATATACTTGAAAGTAGAGGTATTGTGAGGATGCTCGTGGGTACTTTGAAAGTCTACTTGGATCATTTGAAAGGATCTGTGTACTCTGGACCAATGGAAAGGGTCTAGTATCAGATTTGGCCTAAAGCGAATACACTGAAAACTAAGATTTCCATTAGTCCCAAACAGAGGAAAGGTAATATGAGTTATCTTATTCCATGGCACATATGAGCGATAGTGAGGATTGTTTAATAGATGCTATGGTTGCTTTGGTTGTTTTCTTCCATAGTCTATCAACCTAGGGATGTCACCAGAGATAGGTATCGAGGATGGGGATATCTGGACACTCTTTATCATACTTGGTTTACAATATACCTTTATTATATTCATGGAGTGGCATGTTATGTTTTTTATATGCTAACTCTTTGGTTGCAGGGACAAGTCTGGTAATGTTCGTAACCCTTGATTCTCACCATATTGACTTGTATAGTATTTTGAGATTCATTTATCTCTCACACAGGACTGTTGTCTGAGGTGTGGTTTTATGTTTTGCTTCTTATTATCTTAGGTGCTCTTAATTGAGTAGACTAGATAGTTGGTCTAGATGTGACACAGTAGCTGTATAGAGGACAAGCTGGATGAAGTTATCCCATATTATATATGGATTACTATGCTTATTCCACTATGCAACATTGTGGGCTATGACAGTGCTTGTTTATCACTATTATTATTAGATAGTCATTTGGGTTTATTTCCGTTTGTATAAACTGTATTACTTATTGTATAATTTTGTGGATCTATAGTCCAATATTTGGACACTTAATCATTATTGTCCCTCATTTTTTATATTTTTGTTGTGCATTAGACTTTATTCCATGTGCTGTGAGATATACGATGGGTTCAGCAATGTTTTATTTTATTCTCTAACCCTTGATCATTGTCCTACATCGGCTGGGCCTGTCAAAAGCACATTATCCTTATGTATTGGGTGTCGATGTTGTAGGGCGATCGTCACATTTGGTATCAAAGGTTGGGTTACTTGATTAACCTAAGTTAATACCGAGGTCCAAGAGAGATAGGAGAGAAGTTATCACCCTAAAATGGATTGCGAGTATATGTATGTACTACTCGATATATATTTTTGTTTTCAAATCTATATAGTATATAAGTCGCATTTACACATGAGTACCATAGATACAATTTTCTTTTTGAGAGAATGATCGTGCTAGCAAACAAGAAACACTAAGAAATCCTATATCTAGAGTTGAGGAAGAAGCAGGTTCGGGGGTTGCTTATCCTGATTTGCAAGCTATGTTCAATGTTATAACAGCGAACATGTTGTAGAATGCCCAAGAAACGGCTTCAAATGTTCCTGTTGGTAGTGTTGCTCAGGTGCAAGCGCCGAGAGCTAACTTTGCTAAGCAATGCAAGGCTTACTCCACCTTAAGAGGCAAGCCAGTCCTTGGAACAAAGTCTGTTATCGAAGTGCAGGATTGGTTGAACACCTTCGAGCATATCTTTAATGACATGGAAGTAGATGCTGCTATGAAAAGGAAGTTGGCCCCTAGATAGCTTCAACGGTAGGCCATGAACTGGTGGAATGCTATTACTATTACTATACTCGAGGATCAGTTCAATTGAGACCAGTTCATAGCTAAGTTTGAGAAGTTCGTTCCGACTGCACAAAAGGCGATGCTTTTAGGAAATTTGCTGATTTAAAGCAAGGAGATATGTCTATCTTTGAGTATGTTTCTAAGTTCAATGCTTTGTCAAAGTATGTGATGACTTTCATCGGCAGTCCATTAAGGAAGAATAAAAAGTTTATTATGGGTTTGGATGATTTTTTAGGGGGAAATGGTAGTGATTCATAATTATGAGCCATTCAAGACACTTGTCTAGAAAGCTCTTTACCGGGAAAGTTTATACTCCAAATCCAAATCAGCTGCTATTGTTAAAGAAGAGCCAAAACCATAACAAGGCGGTGGAGGCAAGAAGAAATGGAATGAAAAGAGGAAGCAGCCTTAGGGAATGAATGTCCAAAAGAAGGCCAAATAAGATCCCACCTGTTATGGTTATGGAGATAGGGGTCACCTGATTAGATATTGCAAAGTTGACGGAATAAGATGTTCTACAACTGTGGTAAGCTCGGATGTATGCAGAAAAAAATTTCGAAACCAACATAGCAGAAACAGTTTGTGAAGGCATATGCTTTGTGCGATGTTCCGACTTCGACGAGTGCTCCTTCGACGAAAGAGAAGGCGAACGACGTCGTTATTCAAGGTATGTTTCCTTTATGATGTCCCGTATTTTTTTCATTTAATACCAAGGCTTCACACTCCTTCATATCTAAAGACCTAGTAGATAGACTGGGATTGAAACCCGAAATAGTTGACCAACCTTTGATTATGACGAATCCTAATGGAGGCTCTACTAGCCTGTGCATGCTTTGTCATGGTTTGGTCCTATTGAGTCATGGATGCTCTTTTGTGTGTGATTGTTTTGTTTTGAATCTTGTAGGATTCAGAATTATCTTTAGAATGGACTGGCTAAGGAAGTATATGGTAATAATAGATCGCGATAAGCTGTTTGTGATGGTTGGAGCTGTGGAGGTAAGGATGGTAGTGATTGGCCGCCTATCAAAAGATGGGTTTGTGGTTAGCTTTCTATATTCTCTGAGTTCCACAAGATGGGTTGTCATCTGTACCTACTATTGGAGAGTATTCGAAAGTGTTTGAGGAGGTGACCGGATTAATGTCATTTCGAAATATTGATTTTAGTTAGACTTAGCAAAGGAGGCCAGGCCTGTAGTTATGCCCTTGAGGCGTATGGCACCCAGAGAGCAAATGGAGTTGGAGGTGCAAGTAAATGACCTGTTTAAATAGAGAGTTCATTTGTAAGGCATATCTGAATGTGGTGCAGCTGTAGTATTCATCGATATGGTGGATGATTCTCAGAGGTTGTGTATAGATCATCGTGAGCTGAACAAGACGACGAAGAAGAACAAGTGTTCCATCTACTCCATGGCGCGAGGTGTTTTCCCAATTGGATT
Source organism: Allium cepa (assembly GCA_030765085.1). Taxonomy (NCBI): domain Eukaryota; kingdom Viridiplantae; phylum Streptophyta; class Magnoliopsida; order Asparagales; family Amaryllidaceae; genus Allium; species Allium cepa. The sequence goes on along the minus strand of CM060943.1, from coordinate 714,347,019 downwards.
TGGCGATGGGATTTCACTAGTTGAGAGTAGAAAAGGAGAGTGTGTCGATCACCGCATTTTATATGCAGTTTAGTTTCTATGAGTCGTCGATTATGTCATTCTGGCTAACCAATGCTCTAATATACTTTATTGATCTCATGAACCATGTCTTCAAGGATCAGCTAGACTAGTTTATACTTATATTCATGGATGACATTCTAATCTATTCTATTATAGAGGAGAAACACAAGACACACTTGAGGATCGTTTTTGATGTATTGAGGAAGCACAGGTTGAGAGCGAAGATTTTGAAATGTCACTTTTGGAGAAGAGAAGTGAGATTTTTGGGTCATGTCATCTCTGAGCAGGGCATCTTAGTAGATCCTGCCAAGGTGGTAGTGATTCGAGATTGGATCCAACCCATGAATGCTACGGATATAAGGAGTTTATTAGGATTGAAGGGAAATTACTAACATTTTATCAAGAACTTTTTGAAGGTAGCAGCATAATCGACCGTTTTGATAAAGAAGAATCAGAATTTTGTTTGAGACATGAAGTGTAAGCATTCATTTATTAGTCTAAAAAAGAGGTTGACGAGTGCATTTGTATTTATCATTCCAGGTAGGGGTAAGGAGCTGATAGTGTACATAGACACTTGTGGTACTGGATTAGGTGCAACAATGATTTAGAAAGGGAAAGTTGTCGCATACGCTAGTCGACAGCTGAAACCGCACAAGAAGTATTTGACTCATGATTTGGAGTTGGCAACGGTAGTGTTTGCATAAAAGATGGCTTTACTTAATAGGAGAAAGGTTTGAGTTGTATACGGACCACAAATCCATGAAGTACATTTTCTCTCAAAAGGATCTCAAATTTCGCTAGCAGCGATGGTTGGAATTCTTAACCTCGTATGATTTTGGAATTTCCTATAAACCCGGTAAGATAAATGCAATCGCTGATGCATTAAGTAGAAGACATGCCAGTTTGGAAACGATGTTCTTGGAGTGGAAGCAATTAGTTTATTTTGTTGGCTATGACCTCAAGCCTCGCGAATTAGGGACGAAGATGTTGGGAAGTTTGATGATCATACCTACTTTGATTGAGTGATCAGTAATAGTCGAAGGCATGATGCAAGACTAGAAGAGATTATAGCTAAAATAGAAGGGGGAGTAGAGTCTGAAGATATGAAACAATACAGACTCGACCGAGAAGGTCGGATCCATAAGGATGGGAGATTGTTTGTTCCTAATGTTGATGGATTGTGAAACGAGGTACAACGAGAGTGCCACCATTCTATGTTGAACATACATCCCGGTGGTAATAAGACATATTATGATATGAAATAGTCCTATTATTGCAAGAGCAAGAAGAAGGATGTCGAGATATCCATCTTGAAGTGTATGAACTATCTATTGGTAAAGGCAGAGAAAAAGAAGCCAAGTGGATCGTTGTAACTGTTTGAAGCTCCTAAGTGGAAGTGGGAGCAGGTGTCGATGGATTTTATTGATGGACTGCCAAGGACTTGAGCAGGGAAAATATCATTTGGTTCATAGTCAATCGATTGACTAAGAGCACTAGATTTATAGGGTATAATAAAGTCAAGTAGAACACCGGCCAAGTTGGCCGAGTTGGATGTGAAATGGATTGTACAATTTCATGGTGTATCGAAGAGAATTGTGAGCACCAAGATCCGTCATTCACTAGTGGGTTTTGGAAGAGTCTATAAGTGGCACTGGGGACAGAGCTGCATCTCAATACAGTTTATCAACCATAAATAGATGAGAAGAGCGAGAGAGTGAATCATATATTGTAGGATCTCTTGCGAGCTTGCATTCTTGATTTTGGAGGTTCGTAGGATGATCACTTGCATTTGGTAGAATTTACATACAATAATAGCTATCAGTCTAGTATCGGTATGGCACCGTATGAAGCATTTTATGGCCGACTGTGTGATTCTCCTTTGTGTTGGCGGGAAGCAGAAGAGAAACCTATACTTGGGTTAGAAATGATTAGGGAAACCTCAAAGAAGATAGATATCATTTGGCAATGAATGAAAGCTGCTCAGAATAGACAGAAGAGCTATGCCGATAGAAGATGTAGAGATTTGGAATTTTAAATTGGCAATATGGTGTTTGTGAGGACCTTTAAAAATGTAATTTGATTCGGTAGTAAGGGGAAGTTGGCGCTGAGATTTGTAGGACCTTTCCCGACAGTAGAGATTATTGGGAACCTAACCTATAGAGTTGACTTACCTTAGAAGATGGAAGGCGTACACAATGTCTTCCAAGTCTCTCACTTATGGAGTTTTGTGTACGACTCAAGCATTACGGTTGCACTGGAACAACTGGATGATATTAAGGTTGAACCAGAAGCTTCAATGCCTCATAGATCGACTCGTATCATCGGACGTCATATGAAACAACTTAGGAGGAAGAAGGAAGAGTTGGTGAAAGTTCGATAAGGAGAAAGCAAAAGCAATAGTACGTGAGAAACCAAGGGGAGCATTAGGGCCACATATCCGAAGCTCTTTACATGGTAAGGCCTATTGTTTGTCATATTTTCTTTTACTTTTGATATCATATAGGGTAGTTTAGTATTTCACATGCTAGGGTATGCTTACCTACAACTTTTTGGTTGCATTGTTGTTTATTTGATATGCATAATGGTTGTACATGATTTTTATGCATGCAAGTATTTTTGACTATTCTTTGACGTACTTGAGGATTTTGGAGGAGAAATTCCTACAAGGGGAGAGTGTAACGGCCTGTGTTTTACGTATCGATGGATCGTAATATATTTTATTTTATTCATATAAGGACGCATGACTCTAAAATCTTAGAAGAAGACTCTTAGGGATATTTTCCACATCTACGATTTTTTTCGAATTTATATATGACTACTGTGACCCTAAAAATATTGTTTAGACCGTAACTTTTGATTGGAGGCGAATTGGGGTCCCAAACTACTTTCATTGTTTCAAGAGGATGGTTTCCCATTCTGTAGAGTGGTAGTAATAAAATAATGAACTTAACATATGAAAGTTATAGTTGTTTCAAGTTTTGGCTACTACTGGCCTATACTAGTGGGTATTTAACTAAGCCCATGCTTAGACTCACTAACATATCTCAAAAATTGTGCTAAGGATAGGCTGTAGAAACTTATTTAAGTTATTTCCATCTTAAAAATGCTCAAAACCTCCATTAACCCTAATTTCATCCAAAAAACTTCATTTTCCATACTAATCTTAGCCAAAATTATAATTAAAGGGGTAATTAGCATCAGGAATTGAAGATTATCATTTGAGTTGAATTGTGCTCATCTTCTTTGCTGTCCACTTCAGATCTATGGAGAAAATTTGGTATTTTTTATATTTGATGGGTGGTGCCTTGCAAAATGAGATATTTATGTCCGAATTTTAAAGGATTTAAAGTGATTTTTAAATGTCTTGTTAACTCCTTTTGTTCAAATGCATATGCTATATAAAAATCAGATTTAGATTAGGTTTGCTTGATTATCATGTGTTTATGGATTGCATGTATGAATGGATGTGTATGTGTGTTATTTCATGTTTGTATATTGTGCTTTGATGTGGTCTGCTAAGGCTTTTATGTGGTTAGGAAAGAGGTGGTCGAAGTAGCAAATCGCATGCAAAGATGGTTGGAATTAAACAAAACTTAAGGAGGGGTTTTAGAGCATGGGAGGAGCCCAGGATTCAAACTGAACAAGAATTGGAGCAAAGGAGAGGACTCGGTACCAAGAGATTATTATCGGTACCGAGTGCTTCTCATGGGTGCAAAGTGCTTAGTGTAGGCTTGGTTCTTCCAGGCAAAGCTAGGGGCAATGAGTGAAGGTCAAGTGCTAGAATTTGGCTAAGTTTTGGAATACATACCAAGTGCTTTGGAGGGATAAAAAATGTGAGATTTTGAAGTTTGTACTGAGAGCTTTGGAGTTGATGCAAAGGTTTTGGATGGGAATGGTTGAGGTCAAAGCACTTGGAAGATGGAAACTAGAAGCAAGGAAAGAAAGTAGCCAAATAAGCAAAGTACACAACTCAGTACCGGCAGCTTTTGATCAATACCGAGAGGTTTTCTTTGATGAGGTCAGGGTCAAACTTCCACGGAGAGAAGTAGAGGCTCTGCAGGTCATGCTGAAGATGTTTGTTGGTACACTTGGGGTTTAATGGCGATGTTGTAGCACGATGATAGCTTCGTGACTTCAATGAAGGTAATTCGATGGTGAAAGGAGTTAGGTTCCAATGATGGTGGCTCAATCTTGAAAAGAGTCATGAGAATAGTTATCTACAAATGGTAGATTTAAAAAAAGGTGACCCAAGGGTAGAACATTTGAATGGTTCGATTGTGGAACGAAGGAATGTGGAATGGTTCCTCGAGGATAAGAGGAGAAGCGACGGGGCAAGGAAAGAGGCTCGAATACATGTGCTGAGGGATCAGTGATACTCGGAGTGTTTTCTAATGTACTCGAAAGCAGGGGTATTCTGAGGATGCTCATGGGTACTTTGAAAGCCTACTCCAGATCATTTGAAAGAATTCATGTACCCTGGATCGGGTGAATGCGTCTAGTATTAACTTCGAGCTAAAGCGAGTACATTTAAAATCGAGATTTCCATTAGTCCATGACAGAGGAAAAGTCATATGAGTTAACATATATCCAGGGCACATACGAGTGATAGTGAGGATTGTTTGATGGATACTATGGTTGCTTTGGTTGTTTTCTTTTGTAGTCTATCACTCTAGGGATGTCACTGGAGATAGGTATTAGGGATAGGGAGCCTAGACACCCGTTATCATACTTGGTTTGCAATATACCTTTACTATATTCGTGGGGTAGCCTGTTATTTCTGTTATATGCTAAATCATTGGTTGTAGAGGTAGGTCAGATACGGTTCATACATCCTTGTTCCTTACCATATGTACTTATATAGTATTTTGAGATTCATTTACCACTCACACTAGATTGTTGTCTGGCCCGAGATCTTATAATTTGCTTTTATTATCTTGGGTACTCTTGAATGAGCAGACTAAATAAAAGGTCTAAGTGCGATGCTATAGCTGGACAGAGGATGAGCTAGATGGAGCTATCACGTATTATATATGGATTATTATGCTTAATCTGCTATGCAACACCATGGAACCTTGATAGTGCTTGCTTACTACTACTATTATTATCAAGCAATCATTTGGGTTTATTTCCATTTGTATAAACTCTATTGCTTGTTGTATAACACTATGGATATATATTCTGATATTTGAATCACTTTGCTATTGTTGTCTCTCCTGTTTTATATCTATGTTGTGTTTTATACTATATCCATGCGTTGTGAGAAATATGATAAGTTCAGTAATGTTTTATTTCATTCTCTAACCCTTGATGATCGTCCTATATCAATCAGGCACGTCAACAACATACTGCCTTATGTATATTGGATGCTGATGGTGTAGGGTGGTCATCACTTCTCGAGTGTATTCAATCCAAATTAGTGATAGTCATGAAGAATCGTTTCGCTCATTCTATTTTTAGTTCGTTGGCCATCGATAGTGCTGAAGCTAACGCGTGGAACGAGAATTATAGCCAATCAAAGTCTAATTTTTAGGGCTTCTCAAGAAGCTATTAATGATCTTAAAAGAAATTTTCTCCAAGGATGATGAAATTTTGGATTTAACTGGAAAGCTTAATTCACGATTTGATCGTCAATATTTGGAATATGAGGAAAAAATTGCATAGGAGATGGACTTGTTAAACTCTAGAAATGAGTGTCGATCATAAAAACTTATTTAACTTCAGGCAAAGAAGGACTTTCAACTCCAACTCCGATAAAACCCTCTAAAAAGGTGCCTTCATAGATTTCTCCTCCATCTCGAGGTCTTCGATACATGGTAGTGGTGCGATTGCTCTAGCTCCTTCGTTATCGAAAAAAAATCCAGTGAAGTTGCTAGACTGAGAAATTCCTTCAAGTTTGAGTGTAACCAAAAAATAATGGACTACAAGAATGAAAAGTTTATCTAGGCGTTTCTGAATCTTCGACTTGAGGTCGAGATTTTGGAAAGCAAAAGGAATGGACTTACATTAAAGATCCAAACACTTGAGACAAACAAAAGTGGCTTGTCTCATCAAGTTTTCCTACTGGGAAATGCCAATAGAACTTACGAGAAGGCATTATAGTTCACATTGACTTTATTAACTCTCTTAAAATTATTCATCGTAAGGTGAAGAAATAAAAGAAATACTTCCTTGTGGCAATTCGACATATCGTTTATCCTTCTTCCATGCTAGAAACTTTAATAAAAGAGGTAAAAGAGCTTAAAGGTCAATTAGAATCGGTGCAATTTTACTCCACAAGGGCATATCGGCTTGGTTCACTAGTAGATTATTTAGTTGAAGTCATAGCTACTTTTAATTTAAAAATTGACTTCTCATTTTTAGGCTCAGAAAGAAATTGTCAATTAAGGAAGGCTATTACTTCTAGCTATCAATGATATCAGCGTTTCTTTCGGTATGGATACTCCAATGTTCTTAAAGAAATTAAGGGCCCTCCTATTTTGTAAAAGAATGCGAGTTCATCCAGTGAATTCCACTATTGTGTTTTAGAAGTCGAATGGAAAGGAAAAGAGCTTGTTTATCAACACCACCTGCTTCCTCACCCTCCAAAGGCGTGAATGTTGTGAAAGTTAACCTTATTATAAACAAATTATTTTTGTAATATAACCTTTGTGTAATAAAAAATTTGCGTACCTATTTCATAATGCTTTATAATGAGTTATCGGTTGTGTTTCAAAATATGACTCTTATACCCTTTTTAAGAATGTTTTGATTGGATCGAATAATTGATTATAAAATTTTGTCATCAATTATTTTTTTAACAAGGTTTTGAAGTAAGATTGGTCTCCTTTCTTTCATCTTCCTCAGATGGGTGCTTTGGACAGGCCTGACAGCTAGAGCAAAGGCTTAATCGACCGTCACTCTTTGAATGGGTTCTTCATCCAGGCTTGGCGATAGGATCGAAGGCTTTTCATTTGTCTCCCTTAGATGGTCCTTTTCCTAAGTCTGATAGTGAGACCAAAAGTTTAATGGACCATAATTCTTTGGATAGGTGCTTCGGTCGGGCCTTAAGATTGGACCAAAGGCTTTTCATTCATCTCCCTCGGATGAATGCTTTGGCCAGGCCTAGCAGTGGGACCAAAGGTTTAACTGCCCATTACACTTTGGATGGGTGCTTCGACCAAGCCCTACGGCAGGATCGAAGGCTTTCCATCAATCTACCTCAGATGGGTACTTTGGCTAGGCCTGACGGTGGGACCAAAAGCTTGATTAACTGTTACACTTTTGGTTAGGTGCTTCGACGTAGCCTTGCAACAAGAACGAAGGCTTTAGTTGGTCTATTTCATTCCATTCAAAGTCTCTTTTCTTTGAATGCATAGGTCGAATAAATTAGCTTCATTTTTTAGAATGTATATCCATCATTATTTGAAAAAAAGTCGCCTTTTCTCTACTTCCTCAAATGCCTATATTCAACAAATTATTGCAATTCCTCTTTTCTCACATAATGTTTTATGATTCCTAACAAAGCTCTACAATTATTACTATAATGCCCTTTTTTTATGAAACTGGTAGTATTCACCCCCTTCATGATTTTCTTCCCTTCTTGCTATTTTCTTAGAAGTCCAATAGTTTGGTCTTTCCATAGTAAGAAAATATAGTCTCTCTTGAGAAACGCAAAAAGGTGTAACTATTTTGATCTTTGGCCCTTTTGCTATGTGATTCCCTTGCTCTCTTCAGTGCTTCTTTTGTGGGTTCATATCCTCTCCTTCGTTTTAATTCAATTTCCTTTTCATTATTTGAAAACTCCTTTCTTTTCCTTTAAGAGTTGAGTTAACAATGTCTTTCCATTTCTGGGCAAATTTGTCAAAGTAATGGTTTAGCTTCATTTCAAAAATTATCCCATAAGCTTAAAACTAAATAATTTGTCTTGCTTGAGAAAATAGGTCACCCTTGAATTTGGTATTTATTCTTTGTCCTTTGATTGGTCTCCTTCTATTTATTTCATCTCCTAAGGTAAAAATCTGTTTATCCCCTTATGGAATGGATTTAAGCTCCACTCTCTTGGGTTATACCAAGCTACTATTTTCTTCTAAAGTTTTTAGGACTAGATTTCTTTGATTTAATTCTTGTTCCTTTCTAGGTTGTAGGGCATCCTATAGATAGGTCGAATTGTTTATGTGGGGATCAAAGGATCCTTTTTGAGATATAACCACCATGTTTAAGTTTTGGATGAAGTTGAATTTGATTCTATGTTCAAAGTTCTTGGTTTTCCCTGAGTTTAGCTCTAAATGAAAGCAACACCAAATATTAGGTAAAAATCTAGCGTATCTTTATGTGCTTGGAGTTCAAAGGAAGGTAGGTTCTTAGGTTCTATATGCAAGTCAAAAGTTCAAGTCATGAATCAAGTGCAAGTCATAAGTTCATTGGAAAGAAATTATGCAAAGAAGAATTTATTCAAGTCCTTAATAACAAAATCCCAATTCTGATTTGACCGAATAGCCATTGAAATCCCAATCTTAAGATTTTAGTTTATACCCATTGGAAAATATAAAATAGGGAAGAAGGACAACTAGGAATCAGCCCCTTTCTAGTAGGGGTACATGCCTATTTATAGAAAACTTCGACCTTTATATTCATGACATATGTCATTTAAGGAAATTAACGATTACAAGTGGCATATTCTCTAGATGACATATGGAACTGCCTTTCTTTAGGTTCCTTGTGATGACGTAATATAGGTAGCCCAGTAGGAGAAAGCCACATGATCAGTTAAGAAGTTGATTTTTGAGTGTATTCTTCAAAGTGTGATAGCTTTGAATTGTCAATTTTTGATAATTCAATTTGTCAATACATGATAAATTTTAAGTACCAACCCTTGTTAGCCCATTCTATCAATATGTGATAGCTTTGAAGTATCGACATTTGATAGCCCATTCCATCAATATGCAATAGTCTTGAAGTGTCAACCTTCCTTATCTTAATAGCCTTAAAGCATCAACCTTCCGTAACCCATTCAACCAATATGCAATAGCATGGAATCACCAACCTATGATAGGTTTGTCCTTTATCTTATCATGTACTTCATTTGTATCAATTTTTGATGGCTCTATTTTTCAAACTGCAATTGCTTTATTTGATCCATCCTTTAATGTCTTAAAACATCATCTTATGATGGCTTATATCATCATCTTGCAATAGCTTATAGCTTCAACTTGTGATGGCTTATATCATCAACTTCCGATAGTTTGTAGCTTTAACTTGTGAAGGCTCTACTTAGTATCATCACGTGATGGCTTTCCTGAATCTCAACTTGTGATGACTTCATTTGTTATCACCATGCGATAAATTTATCTTCCATCAACTTGTGATAACCTTTTTTCAACCTGCAACAACTAGTTGTTTTGGGTATAACATAGTATATGTTTGATATGCCAATATAATTCAAAATATGGTTTGGACATCTTGAAGAATTTTATGATTTGACCTAAGATTTAGATTAAATAGATTCCTCCCTAGGCTGGTTTTGCTCATGATGCTACAAATAAACATTTTAAGATTGGATAAGTAAGGTACGATTTTAGAACCTTTCATAACAAACCCATAGTGAAGAATTTTTCTTAGCTTTTGTTTAGTATTGTAAATTTTGATGTACACATATGTATGAAGCTGAAAAAAAGACCATATTTAAATTATCTTATAAAGCAAGTATGAATGTATAATATTTTTGTTGCTTGAAATCATTTACTCCAGATGATTTAATGTTTTGGCATTTTTCCTTTTAAAATTGTGACATTAATATGATAGCACCACATTACAAGGATAGCACTCCTAAGTCTGGCCAAAAGTTTCAGAGCAGGGTGTTACGAAGTGGTATCTGAGCCAAGATTTAACTGATGCTTAGTAGAAAATGCTTTACTATGTCATAAGAATGAAACCTTATAGTTTGGGTTTTCTTAGAATAGAATTTTATACTATTCATTGACATAATTTCTATAGTTATAAATAATGATGTAATAACCCGTATATTTGTACCATTTAAATTGACGATATTCCATACATGTCAACTTAAATAGTACAAAACACAAATTATTAATGGAGTGTATATATATAAATGAGAATCATCACAGAATCATAGAAATATAACATTACAGAATAGTGCAGCGGAATTACAACATAGTCATAAGAGTAGTTCATGAAGCTACCCATAAATACAACAATGTCTCAAATAAAATGAAATAGAACAACAAAGATGTCCAATAGTCCAAATAGAAAGAGTAATACTGATAAGATAAGATAATGATAGTCTTCGGTCTTCAGCTAAAAGTAGAACAGCAACAGCAATCCTCAGTCTGATGCGAGAATAAGGATAAACAAACACTCGAATCAGGACATATATTCTTATACAGATAATATGGTTCAAATTCACAATAACAATAACTCAAGATGAATGGAATAACATCTTTCAGGATCCGTTAAACTATTTATACATAGTAGTGCACGATAAATAGATAATGTCTAACAGTAAAGTAAAATATCAAAATAGTATTAAGGCGTTACCATTTTACCCTTAACACATTTCATATAGAATTATAGACTATACAACACTATAAACTCCACCGTAAACTAGTGGGATATCAGGGAGTACTCCATAGGTATAATACAAAACAAAATCGTAGTGGTCGCGTATATGGGAATACAAGTATGACAAGGCACATGAGGCAATACCCAAGGTAGTGAAACTCCGTTTGCCTGATCCGGACAAGTGAGAACGCATCGCCGCAACGATCGCAACACCGCGAAAGAACACTCCAAATTCAAGGGTGCGTACCAATCAATAACAAGTAATGAGTAGTTTACGAAGAAGTGTGTTCGCTCGAGGTAGCTAACCCCATTTGGCCCGGCACGGCTCCTGTTTTAGTCATTTCCAATTTGACACAAGTGTCAAGGCTATCCATTATCGTTCTTTTTCTTCAGTCATCGCATACGTCATTCCAACCACTTCATTCTGGGTCATACTCCGCGTATAGTTATTAAAGTGGTTTTCGGTTTAGACAGTGAGTATGTCCCTAACCGATTCCGGTTCCTTTAATAACCTTCGTAATTATTTTACCGATTGGTCGTTAAATAAATTTCAAAATCAAATCAATTCAATTTCAATTAAAATTTGTAAATCATTATTTCATTTGTCTTTCTAAACAATTTCCGGAATTTACGTTCCATAACTTTCAAATTCCATTTCAAATTCTATAATTAAATTTCAAGATTTGATTTAAACAATTCAAATATACATTTAAATTCGTATATAGGTTTCATTCCATAATCATTTAAAATAAACTTAATTTAACGTTCAATTGTTTTAAACTCATTTATCGATTTCGTTCAATACTCGTTAAACTAATTTATCATTAAGACAACTTCAATTAAATTTCCAATTTATTAAATTTACTTCTTAAGTTCAACTTCATTATCAAAGCTTACAAAGTTAATTTAAATTAAATTTGTCAAATCCAATACTTTAAATTTCAAGTCTTTCATTTGTTTCGATAAAACGCATTTTATTTCTTGTTAAAGAAATTCAATTTCATCTATTTATTACCTTAGTTACAATTTCAAACTCAGTTAATAAAGGAATTTAGTTTCACTTATTCAAGAAATTCAATTTCACTTAACAAAGAAAATTCAATTTAATTTAATTATTAAATAATTCAATCTTATTAAATTATCAAATAATTTCAAATCTTAATTATTACTAATTCCAAAACTTAATTATTAATAATTTCAAACTTAATTATTAATAATTCCAAATTTAATTATTAATAATTCCAAATTTAATTACTAAATAATTAAATTTTAAAACAATGTTTTTTGGTCAATTACTACATTAATATTTTGTTTCAAATTTCAAATATTCACATTTTTCGTTTTTATTAAAATTCAAATTCAAGTTTATTTCAAAACCTTGTTATTATTCAAATAAAATCTTTACTTTATTTAAATCCAAATTGTTGACCAATCGGTTTTAATTTAATTTTCTATCCTAAGTCCAAGTTATTTGGGTATTTATCATTTCAATTCGAAAATCAAAGCGTAGCAAAGAGAACTTGCAGTGTGATAACTGGGATGGTGTCAAAGTAAATAAACATGCAATAACATCCACACATAACAATTCAACAATTTATTTAAATAATCCCGAAATAATCGTATTAATTTACATTTGTTATTTATGCAAATTAATATAATTATTTCTAGAATCTACACTATCATTTCATGTAGATTAAAGATTATTCCACTAATTATTCATAAGGTTCTTCACTTGTCATTCAATTTCAAATTTATACTACAACAATTTATCCAATATACGTTCAATGGTTCAAAGTGTAGTTATCACTATCCTAGGTGTCAAATAATTAAACAATTAAAGGGGGTCATATTTAACTAATTAAATTCAACATATAAATCAGTTTTAAAATTGTTAACTATCCTATATCAATTTCAATCATCACTTAAACAATAACAAATAGCATCCAATTTCAACATCACATAGCAAACATTCATCAACCAAACTTGTATAAGAATATAAGTCGTGAAAATTTATTTCACCTTTCGTGGATAAAGAAATTTGACGGCGAAGCACAAAGAAGCACGAATGAAGTCGGAACAATACGAACAACGGACACTGCAAATATCAATAAAAGAGAGACGATATTAAATCAATGAACGTCATATATAATTTATAAATTATATAGATGCACTTACCGATGACGGAGAAAGAACGAAAGCTGAAAATCGATGCTGCCGCAAAAAGAAGCTCAGTCGGTTGCTTCTGCACACAACAAGCAAAGAAAAAGTGGTTACTAATTTCGACCACCAAAATAGATATTTGCGTAAATATTCTTCTACAATATCTAAAAACTATTTGTCAATCTCAGTTTCATTTTTTTATATATAAATAACCGAGACTTCACAGAGACCAAAATGAATTGCCTTCCACAACTCAACTGTACACTTCCCTCACCCTCCCTTCAGCAAGACATACAACACGCAGCTCTCTTCACAAGACACGCAACATACACATTTCTTCCTTTTTTGCTTCTTTTTTTTTCTTTACAACCGAGAATTGTACACAACCGCCTATGCATGAACACCACCACGCACACACCATGTACACGCACAACATCACCCATTCTTTTTTTTTTTAAAACAAGGCCAAGACTCAAAAAACATTCCAACTACAACTGCAATTGCAAACGCAACTCTCCTTCATCACAGTCCATGCTGCACCTTGCCCATCACACTCACGCATCCTTCACCCTCCCCTTTGCATGCTATAACATGTTCGTCGACGGAAATTCTACCGGTTTAGAAAACCGTCGAATGAATTTAGAAATAAAAATAACCGCAAGCGCACGGTGTACGAATGTAGCACACGGCGAATACGGTCGATCCGTAGGGAATTGATGATTTTAAAATTCTACTCATTCAAATTATACCAAAGTCGAGAGTGAATAGCTAGAAATGTAAGAAACTAACAAAAACTAGAAAAAGAAAATGATAAAAATATGAGAGTTAAATGACAACTTAGAGATAATTCCACTCTCTAGATCATATAGTTCAACAAATTATGAAATCATGATCTCTCTTTTTTAGGTCATAAGTGAATTTAAATGATGTGTTTACCATAAGTATGACTCATTTGTGCTATTCATTAGCTCAACATAAGCCATCAAACTATAACACAACCTTTAAATCACTTACTAACTCTCATGAAACTTAACAAAGAAAATGAAAATGAAATCTATTTTAAGTATGGCCTATTAACTATTGATTAGAAATATAGATCATCAAATTTTAATTTCAAATCACTTTCTTATGCCATAATCATATTTCGATGAAGAGGCATTTGTGTTAGTGATTGTTTAAGCATAGCCTATTTGGTGTCAACAATATAGGCTATCAAATTCAAAGCAAAAACAACAAATAAAACCACTTCAAGCATTGTCATTAAGCACAAAAAGAGAGCTATAATTATCAAAATGTTGAAGCTACATGATTAGAGGCTTCTTTACCCCTAAATTGAAGAGATTAGTCTCTCATATTTGTTTTCAAAACAACAAATATAGCTTGCAACATTAAAGGAAAGGAAAAAGAAAAAGAGAGCAAAACAAAGAAACAAAACTAATCTACTTGCATGAAATAAGAGAGATCTACACTACTTGCATAAAAGAAAATAAACATGTAATTAAAAAGAAACAATAATTAACATTGCATAAAATGAAAAGAAAATTACATAAAACAAAAATGGCTAAGTAGCCATGAAAAGAGAAAGAGAGCTTTCTTTTATTTTGAGCCTAAACTAATGAAGAGGAAAAGAGGCTTAAGAGAGACTAAGAGAAGAGGAGAGAGGATCATGAAACATATGGGTATTTATACATGTATGAAACCCTAATTCACATTTTTGGGGAATGCCCAAAATGCCCATGAGGTAGTGAGGCCACCAAGTAATCATTAGCATATCATAATCCCCATTTAAGTGTACACGAAGCCATTAATTTCATAAGCATGTGCATTAGCCTCTAGTTTGTACATTAAGGTGGTGGGTAGGTAGGGTCCTCCATGTTCTTCACTTTGAATTATTTCCATCTTCATTCCTTTGTATTCATTTTGTGCATGCATATTCCTTCATGAACCCACTTGTAATTGAGTGTAATTTCCTATGAAATAATATAAAAATTTTCAATGAAATTTTCTCAAATTAATATATGCACAAAATGACCATTTTGCCCCTGGATGAAGATGAATATGTGAAAATTTCAAATAATATGAATTTTGGTTTAAACAAGTTAAAATACCTAATATGATCATTTATTTAATTTAAAAAGAATAAATATGGTGGTAAAAATATGCACATTTACGTGCACATCAAATACCCCCACACTTATCTTTTTATTCGTCCTCGAATAAACTAAAACTAAGGTAAATCCGTTTTCGTAGAGAGCACGATTGCATTGAGTGTATGCAATAGCCGTTAAACCTATGAGTGTCTCCAGTAGGACGAGTGTTGTCTCGTGAGGGTTTTCAGCGGATACTACCCACAAAATCCAAATGCATGATGAAAATATCTACAAAATGCAAGATTTATTTACAAAGAGATGAATGCAAATTTTTGAAAATATTTACAAATGAAGGATTTATTTTTAAATTGACATGAATAAGTTAAATATAGGTTTTGGTTATTATCTGGAAAATTTGTGTCATTTACTCGTCAAAATTTCTAACAAAAATCAAGTTATCATAACAAATAGACAATAGTTTAATTTGTTGTTTCGGTTGATAACAAAGTGTAATTATAAAATGGATCCTTAGTTGATTATCAAAGTTTATCAAAGTGGTATTTTCATTTCTTTTCAGTAACAAATCAAATCAAATAAGTAAAAATAGTGCTAGGATTTCAATTGCTTGCTCTCTCATTATTTGCAAGAAAAATTACACACCTAGCTCAGGTAAACTGAGGCCAGATATACCACCCATGCACTGCCTTTCGGGCTTATGTGAGGGGAGTACAAAGCATTGCGAGTGCACACACTTTCATGCATACACTATCGACCGTAGGTGGTTTTTATTAAGTCTTTTTTTTACATGTGTTCCATACATCATAACCGTGAGGACTTTTAAATGAGTATGAAAGAACATAATTAAAAATTCCAAGTAATCACTCCTGCATAACCGTGAGGACTTTTAAATGAGAGTGAATACTTGGATGCTATTATTTTTTATTTTTATATTTTTTTGAGGGGGAGTTTCGCAAAATCATCTTAGCACCATTTAACTTAGAAGACAAAAAAATGTTATATCCTTTACTTTAAATCAACCGCTTTTTAAAACAAAGATTTTCAATTAGGATGAACTTCATAATTAACACGTATGAATCTTTCTATATACTGGTTAAACCATTATTATTTGTAATCAAACTTCATTTTTATTTTTGTGAAGACCAATAAATTTTCAAAAATATCAATTTAATAAACCAAAGCTATATATTTATCTTATAGTGTTTCTTTTAAAAATAAATCAAAAGAAAATTTGTTTTTTGGATTTTTTTTATTTTTTTTGTGATTTTAAAGCAAAAATAAACCATGAAAAAAAAATAAAGATAAGTCTCCCCCCACACTTGATTTTGATTGTGTCCCCACAGTCAACCCAAGTGAAAGGGATGTTTATTATTATTCACATGAAAACGAACGGTATTTACACGAGATCAGAAAGTATATCGTTAAAAAGTAAATGAAACGGTCTTCCAAAGACCGATCAATTTGTCTCATCAAGTATACGAGACACAGCTCAAGCGTAGAAAGCCAAACCGTAAAAGATTTCGAAGTTGAACGTTGATTTGGAAAAACGAATGTCGTTTTATTAAAAATCGTACGAGTCATTTTATTTTCGATGATTTTTGGGGTCGATAAAGCAATTGATTGAAGTTCATATTTATTTTCACCAATTTTAAATTCAAGCTTATCATTGAAAACATTTTCAGAGTTATTGATTTCAAAATCGAAATGGTGATTTTCATCTTCCCCGTCGGAATATAACAACTCGTCATCCAAAAGTCCAAAAAATTTGTGTTCATTAAATTCGTCTTCCTTCGTTGGATTATCATCAACTTTATTGCATGTCCCAAGTTCAAAATTCAAAGTTGTTGTATTCAAATTTTCGAAATCGAGAAAAGGAAGATCGAATTTTAAATTTGGTTCCATACCCTTAAAAGAATTGAAATCCAGCTCAATTACCGTGTTTTCAACAACTTCATTAAGATTGTTATTTTCAATTTCAAAAGTTGTTATTTGAAAATCGTCGATTTGGGTAAAAGATGGATTATCACTTGACTCGTCACACATTGGAATTTGATTTTGTTTTTCGCGTTGTTTCATGTATGTTTCAAACAACGAATCCGTGTGATCATCGTAAATTTCGTTCATTTGTTCAACAAAATCCAATTTGTAGTTATTAACTTAAAAATTTTCAATTTGGACTTGTTGAAAACAAGAATCGTCAATTTCGATAAACGGTAGATTATTATTTGATTCTTCGCAAGTTGAGATTTGATTATGATTTTCATGAAAAGTTTTGTATTTTTCAAGTAATAAATCCCCGTTATCTTTTTCCATTTGGTCAACAAAAACAAATTCATGATTATTAATTTGAAAATTTTCATTTTGAATTTGTTGACAACCAAAGTTTTCAATCGTATCGTTATTTAAACTATTCCCATTGCCAAAATTATTTGAAAATTGGTTCACATTTTCGTCTTGTTTTTGGAATTCATTTTGAAGCTCGAAATTGAATTGGCATGGGTTATACTCGAAATAATTTGAATTTTGAAGTGAATTCAAATTTTGATTATTTTGACTTGAACAATTGCACAAATATGAGTTACACAAATCGTTTTTGATTTTGTTGTGTAGAGATTTCAAGTAAAGAGGAAATGCTATTTTCAAGATTCGAGGGTTGCTCATTATTTTGAAAACTTTGTGGTTCGAAATTTGAATCGTTTAAACAATAATTGGTGTTAAAGTATCCATACGAATTTGGAGTGAAATTATATGGATTATATTGATTTTCACAACTATTGTAAAATTCAAGTGAGTGGGGAAACTCGGACATTTTCAAGAAATTTTTTTTTGGTTTTTTTTTGAATAAAGGAAAAATATTTACAAATTTATTTTTTTTCAAAATGGAAATTTGATTTTTGTTTTGGTTTTTCAATTTTTTTTTGAAAAGATTTATAATTTTTTTTTGAATTTTGGTTTTTCTAATTTTTTTTTGGATTTTTGAAATTTCAAAGAAGAAGGATGTAAAAATTTCAAAAGAAAAGAAATATTTACAATTTTTTTTAAATATGCATGAACTAATGCAACTAAATGAATGCAAGATTAATTACAAATGATTTATCCTAAGTTAACCCAAAGTTGTATAATCACACTTTGTCTTAGATAAACAAGATAGTTCTCAGGCAGGTAACAGACAGGATTTATCGGTGCACCACGAATCACCGTAGCATGCAGCCGAAGGTTTAAGTACCTTCAGAGGAACAACCACTATAATATTTATGAATCACCGTAATATTTATAAATGGTTATTACTCCACCGCATAGACACCAAGAAATTAAATTGTTCAAAGAAGACAATTTGCCAATATACAATTAAGTGTTATGATGTCTAACCGTTATTACTAAACAAAATTCCAGAATGAAATGCAAAGCAGAAATTAAACGTGTATTAACAATGCAACTACGAATGGATTTTTTTTTTGAAAATTTTATTTTATAAAATGCAATCAAACAACAATGCAAGGAAAATAAAACAATAGATATAGCAAGCAAGCCGGGTTTTTTTTGGGGAAGCAAGGCGAAGCAAGCGACTCATCCAATCACCTTTGGCAACCTGAAAACAAGATATATACAGGATTTTTATATATGTTTATCAAAGAATTGAAAAACAAACAAATGAAAGTAAAACAAATGAAAACTAAAACAAGTGAAAACAAATAAAAAAAATGAAAATTAAACAAACGAAAACTAAAAGTAGAAATTGCAACTTGTTTTTTTTTTATAACAACTTAAAAAAACAAAATCAATTGCACACATACAACAATAAACCCCAGCCCAAAACAAACTCAGCCCATTTATTTTAAAACAATAATAGCCAATAACCCAAGCCACTAGAAAGCAACGAATTAAAATTCTTATCTCTGTTTAATCCCAAAATGTGAAAATTGCAAATTCGACAGTGCGACAGAACATCAAATCGTCTAATTCAATAAGTGATTTGCGATTCAAAATCAGGTAATGATCGCTTTAGTTATTCGATTTTGGCGATGTGGTTGAGTTTTGAGTGAATTCGAGCTAGATGATGTTCGCTGATGATGTCAGGTGATGGGTTTTCGTGATGTCTGTCGTTTAACAAGGTGTTCAAAGTTGTAGTGGTGTGACGTTCTAAGTTGGATGATTCACAATTTCGTTAGCGGTGAAGGATGCAGGGTTGTAGGCTGGTTGCGAGTTTGTGAGTGATGATCAAAGTTGAGCTTGGAGCAGTTTGTAACCGTGTTGGGTGAAGACTGTGGTGATGGAGTGATGTGGTCAGTTTTTGTGATGTCAGTGGGGGATGGTTGGCTTTGTAGTTTCTCTGGTAGGAGTTGTAGCGGTGAGTTCAAGCAGTGGCGGTAGAAACTTGTACTGAAGTGAAGAGGATATTGTAGAATGTAAGCCTCAGGTTGATTGTTAGCAGCAGTGGATGGTGACCGCAAATGAATGGCAAATGAATGGTGAGTGCACAGTTTGGAGTTTGATGCTTACTTACAACAGGGAGGATGTTGGGTTCTCTGTGCCGATGCCGAAGTCGTGAGTTGCGCATCGGGGTGTGGTGAAGGGGTGAGAAATTTGTGTGGAGGAAATGTCAGTGGTAGGAGATAGAAACAGTGATGTAGGTGATGGTGATGGTGAGGCAGGGGTTGTTGTAGCAGTTTTGTTCTCTGGTGGATGAGGATTGACAGAGGCAAGGTTAGGAAATTTGAATGAAAAGGAGGAAGGCTAGTAAGAAGTGCAGTAGTCAGAAAGTTCTGTTGGTGGAGGATGGTCAAATGTTGATGAAGTATCAGTGGGAAGGTTGTTGTTGCTGTGGAAGGCAGAGGCAAATAGGTCAGTGACTTGGTGGTGAAGTAGGCAGGTGGAACTGCAGCAGTTTATAGTTTTGAAGTCAAATGGTTGTAGAAATTGGCAGGGGTGTTGTTTGGCAAGGTGTAAATGTTGTAGTTGATGAGTTTGAGGAGTAGTAGTAAGGTGGATGATGGTTAGAGACTAATGGAGGTGAATGATGTTGTATTGATGAAGTAGGTCAATGTTGAGGCAAAGAGGCTTGTGCGGCAGAAATGATCACGAGGAAGGGATGGGTGATGTGCAAATGTATGCACAGGGTAATGTGTTTTATGGAGATGAGCAGATGATGGTGAGGTGTGATGTGCGCAGCAGTTTAAATATGGTGATCAGGGGTGGTTTGCTATCAACAAGGAAGTTTGAACAGAGAATGCAAATGGAAAATGTGGACAGAGAGAAAAATTATAACACTGAAGAGAGGATGAAAATGTATGTACAAATGAAAATGTGAATGACAATGTATAATGTAAAAAAAAGCAATGGAATTTTTTTTCTTCTTTTCCAAATGGAATTATGATTTTCTTTTTTTGGTAGAAATGCAATGTAAAATGAAACTAAAAAATAAGAAATGTATACAACCACAAATATCACACACAACTCACAATTTTTTTTTTAAAATGCAAGATAACACACAAAACAAACACACAAAAATTAAATGAAAAATAATTCGAAGAATGAAAAATCAAAATCAAAGAAATTCCCCGACAACGGCGCCAAAAACTTGTTCGTCGACGAAAATTCTATCGGTTTAGAAAACCGTCGAACGGATTTAAATTAAAAATAACCGCAAGCGCACGGTGTACGAATGTAGCACGTGGCGAATACATGTCGATCCGCAGGGAATTGATGATTTTAAAATTCTACTCAATCAAATTATACCGAAATCGATAGTGAATTTAGCTAGAAATGTAAGAAACTAACAAAAACTAGCAAAAGAAAAATAGATAAAAATATGAGAGTTAAATGGCAATTTAGAGATAAATCCACTCTCTAGATCATATAATTCAACGATTAATGAAATTATGATCTCTTTTTTTGGTCATAAGTGAGTTTAAATGATGTGTTTATCATAAGTATGGCTTATTTATGCTATTAATTAGCTCAACATAAGCCATCAAACTATAACACAACCTTTAAACCACTTAATAAATTCCATGAAAATGACAACAAAGTTGAAAATGAAATCTATTTTAGGTATGGCCTATTAACTTTTAATTAGAAATATAGACCATCAAATTTGAATCTCAACATTCACTTCATTACCAACATCATATGTAGATGAAGAGGTAATTTGTGTTAATGGCTGTGGGATGTTGAACTTGAGAAGGGCAGTTGGTTGTTGTTTGTATGTGAAGGCTCAGTCGTAGTTATGGAGGATGTTATGAAGTGTAGTTGGGTGATTTAGGTTGTGTGGAGTTGCAATTGAAAGTGGTTCTAGATGATGAATGTGGAGGAGGTAGCCGCGATGGGAGATGATTGTTTGAAACAGGTGGCAGTTTTGGTTTTGTTTTTGTTTCAGTGAGAATGGGATTGGAGTTTACCGTTGTGGGTAGTCTGTGGTGGATTGTTGCAGAAGTGTGAATGAATTGAGATGCATAGTGTATGGAGTGGTTTTGAATTTGTAGTGACAGTGGAGAGTCGAGGCAAGTACCAGCGTTGACAGGTAGGAATGTTGTATGTGTGGGCGCTAGTGGAGTGGTCAGGTGGGAGTATCTGGATTGGAATGCACTGATTTGAGGAGTTGAATTAGCAATGGATTGGTTTGGAATGTGAAGATGTGGTATTGGTGAAAATGAAGTCAGTGAGGAAGTCGAAGGTTGAGGTGATGAAGGCTACAATTGGGCACAGTGAACTAGAAGGGGGCAGCAGTGATGTAATGGAGAGGATAGTTTCAGTAGTTGATGCCAGAGGAGGGAAGAAGTGGAAATGCATAGTTTTGACAATATGCAACAAGTTGTAAAACAGAGAAGTGAATTGAAATCAATAAGTTATGAAACAGAGAAAGTTGAGGCAATCACAATGTAACTAGTGAAATGAAAATTGTAAAACAAAAAATAGCGAATGTAATGATTTTTTTTTTGAACTTTGTATGTTTCTTTATATACAAATGCCAATGAAAACTAGACAAACAACAAGCATACAAACAGGAATTGGAAACAAACTTAAATACAGATTTTTTTTTTGAAACTAACACACAAAACACACACAAAAGAAAATCAAACAAAAATAATTCGAAGAATAGAAAATAAAATCAAAACAGTTCCCTGGCAACGGCGCCAAAAACTTGTTCGTCGACGGAAATTCTACCGGTTTAGAAAACCGTCGAACGAATTTAGAAATAAAAATAATCGCAAGCGCACGGTGCACGAATGTAGCACGTGGCGAATACGGGTCGTTCCGTAGGGAATTGATGATTTTAAAATTCTACTCATTCAAATTATACCAAAGTCGAGAGTGAATAGCTAGAAATGTAAGAAACTAACAAAAACTAGAAAAAGAAAATGATAAAAAAATATGAGAGTTAAATGACAACTTAGAGATAATTCCACTCTCTAGATCATATAGTTCAACAAATTATGAAATCATGATCTCTCTTTTTTGGGTCATAAGTGAATTTAAATGATGTGTTTATCATAAGTATGACTCATTTGTGCTATTAATTAGCCCAACATAAGCCATCAAACTATAACACAACCTTTAAATCACTTACTAACTCTCATGAAACTTGACAAAGAAAATGAAAATGAAATCTATTTTAAGTATGGCCTATTAACTATTGATTAGAAATATAGATCATCAAATTTTAATTTCAAATCACTTTCTTATGCCATAATCATATTTTGATGAAGAGGCATTTGTGTTAGTGATTGTTTAAGCATAGCCTATTTGGTGTCAACAATATAGGCTATCAAATTCAAAGAAAAAACAACAAATAAAACCACTTCAAGCATTGTCATTAAGCACAAAAAAGAGCTATAATTATCAAAATGTTGAAGCTACATGATTAGAGGCTTCATTACCCATAAATTGAAGATATTAGCCTCTCATATTTGTTATCAAAACAACAAATATAGCTTGCAACATTAAAGGAAAGGAAAAAGAAAAAGAGAGCAAAACAAAGAAACAAAACTAATCTACTTGCATGAAATAAGAGAGATCTACACTACTTGCATAAAATAAAATGAACATGTAATTAAAAAGAAACAATAATTAACATTGCATAAAATGAAAAGAAAATTACATAAAATAAAAATGGCTAAGTATCCATGAAAGAGAAAGAGAGCTTTCTTTTATTTTGAGCCTAAACTAATGAAGAGGAAGAGAGGCTTAAGAGAGACTAAGAGAAGAGGAGAGAGGATCATGAAACATATGGGTATTTATACATGTATGAAAGCCTAATTCACATTTTTGGGGAATGCCCAAAATGCCCATGAGGTAGTGTGGCCACCTAGTAATCATTAGCATGTCATAATCCCCATTTAAGTGTACATGAAGCCATTAATTTCATAAGCATGTGCATTAGCCTCTAGTTTGTACATTAAGGTGGTGGGTAGGTGGGATCCTCCATGTTCTTCACTCTGAATTATTTCCATCTTCATTCCTTTGTAATCATTTTGTGCATGCATATTCCTTCATGAACCCACTTGTAATTGAGTGTAATTTCCTACAAAATAATATAAAAAATTTCAATTAGATTTTCTCAAATTAATATATGCACAAAATGACCATTTTTCCCCTAGATGAAGATGAATATGTGACAATTTCAAATAATATGAATTTTGGTTTAAACAAGTTAAAATACCCAATATGATCATTTATTTAATTTAAAAAGAATAAATATGGTGGTAAAAATATGCACATTTACGTGCACATCATAACACGCACGCACTTTGCCCCTTTTCTTTTTACAACAGCCGTGACCTTCCAAAAGAGTGCAGATTCCCATTATCATGCATGCACCACTTTAACTCTCGCACGCATCCTCTTCACAACACACACGCACAACATTCACGCACACGTGCACAGTACACGTGTGAAACAGTGGGGTTGTTTTCAGGTGAAGACTTGCGTCGGCAGGGGAAGAGGCGGTCTGGGCGCGGTGGCGTTCAGGAGAAGGGGGTTGTGCGTGAGGTGGGTGAGCTGTTCGGCCATGGGAAGAGAGTTTGTGCGTGCTTTCATTTTTTTTCTTCTCTCGGCCTTGTTTTTTTTCAAGTTCAGAGGAAGGTAGGAAAAGAATAAGAAATAAGAGGAGGAAGGAGTTTGTTTTGGCTATCATTTTATTTTTGCAGAAGAAAATGAGAAAGAAGCAAGAAGAAGGGTACCTGAAGCTTGAATGGATGAGGTAGAACAGTGAGAACGAAATGAAGCGATATGTTCCTTTAATTTTTAAATTTTCGTGACCGTAAATTTTTGTTATGGAGCCGATGAGTCACCACACTTCCCAATGCCAACTACTAGCTTCCACCACCACCATAAATGCATCAGCTAAATTTCTTTTCAAATTTTCTTTTGTAAACGGGTTAAAGAATTTGGGCTGAAATTTGTTTAACCGGTCCGTCCGGAACGGTTAAATTAATGCGACTATTTTTACGTCGGACTCCAATTTGCACGAATGAGTATACCTTTTTGTTCGGTGCGACGATGCGCTTCCAACAGTACACAGATAATTGTAATACGACAGTTTTATAAAAACTCGAATTTACGCCGCTTAAATTGTACGATTTGCAAAACAATTTAAACAGAGCAGGCGATGACAGTTTTTGATGAAACGAATTACATCATCTTGACCAGAATAATTTTTACAACATAACTGTGTAAAAATATTAGGATTTGAAAGATAAATTTTACGCAGCTTTATATGCATTGATATACAATAAAACGCGAACGAAATTACTGTAATATTTTTCGACGAAACTTTTTCTATATTCATATCTAACTGGACGCATCTTATAAATAAATTTTGGATGTTAATTGAGATCGTTTATAAATTGCAAAATTTTATATTAAAACGATGGATTTTAAAATTTCAAATTGGGTCGGAAATTCAGGGTCGTTACAAATAACAAGCCAAAAGAAGTGGAATACTGGAGATTCATGGGAGGGGTTAAGTGCACAACTAATCCCAAAGAGCGATTAACCACAACCTTCCCTCAATTTGAAAAGAAGGTGACTAGAAGGAAGACACAAAAGATTTTAGTAAGGGAAATACTCACAGTGGAAAATAGATCAATGACCATGAGAAGTTACTACAAATAGACCATAAATTGTGCCATCTACATTAAAAAATAGCGAGAAAAAGAGAGAGCTACAAAGACGGTAGAGAGAACAAAGTATGGAGAAATTTAAGAATTTCTTAGAAAGTAAGGTAAAATTCCAGCACCTGTAAGACCTATAGGAAGGTTCCAAGGAAAATGGAAGATGGTGGGATGAAGAGGAGTCAGAATCTCACGGATCAAATAATGTCTCGGAAGAATTTATGGACAATATTGAAGAATTCTTTCCCATAAAGTGACTTCCATAGAAAAAGCAATATAAATAAATAAAGGGTTACTGAAGGTTTAATGGTTTATTCTCCAATTTTTGACTTAGAAATAATAGAGACATATATGGAAATTTGTAAATAATAAGCCAAATTTTATTTGTACAAAAAGGGTTGTAAGTAGTATATCCTTTATATGTATGACTTGAGTATGTTACTTAATGTTTCATGTTAAACAATGTTTTTATATATGGTCTTGATCATAACAAAGTTTATTTATTTCACTAAGGTTATGGAAGGCTAAGAAACTACTACTTCAACTCATAGTCAAGAGGCCCAATCCTCCATGCAACAAAATCCTACGGAGTTGTTTGCATCTTCCATCAAACAAATGGAAAATTCTCTTCAAGATCTATAAATAATTCATCTGATAATTTATTGATTCATTTTAAAATTTACGTCTAGAGAAATTTATTTGAGATACCGATCAAAATAAAACTGAACAATGGATCCAATATTTAGAAGACACCTTTAAAGTATTGAATTATAGTGAAACGGATAAAAGGAAGTTAGCCATTTTTCAACTAGAAGGAGGGGAAAGGAATTGGTGGAAGGAGTTAATCAAAACCAAAACTGATTCAAGTATGATGGCCTGGAGAAGTTTTAAGGATTCTAGAAAATTATTTTCCAGAACATGAAAGAGAGAAGATAGAACTGAAATTTCAAGTTCTCACGCAAGGAAACATGACATGTAACATTTCCCATTTGAAGACCCAAAACTAACTGCTACAGATACTGCAGTCATCTATAGTTATTATATTTTGATGACCAAATGTGATAATGTTAGATACATTTATATACCAAAAACACATGGATATGAAAAATTTAAACTCAATTTCAAAACAAATTTCTCATTCCATTTCAAATCGCATTATAAATTCATTACATAATCCCAATTTGTAACTTACGTTCAGAGAAATATAATTATTACAAATTACGCCATATGAAGATCCCTTGGTTAATCAGAGTCTAAATGTAGACACTAAACAACTTTTTCATTACATCCAATTACACAATGGAATCAAGTGAAAGAACTACTAATAGCTAGCTTGCCTCCTGCACGTCTTCGAAAGCTTATTCATCTAAAGGAGAAACTGAAAACCTTAACTCTCAAACTACTTAAAATCAATTGAGCACCTGAGAGTTTAAGGGAAAACATAAAATTCGAGTCAGACAAAAAATCTGGTGTGAATAATTACCTACCGTCTCGAATCATATAAATATCTAGTCAGACCATGCTGCTTAGCAGAACGGGTTTTCCCCTCACTAGTATCTTAACCTAATTTATAATAAACATATACTATGCACCTGCATCCACAATGGTTAAGACATAACATAAAAAAAATATAATGATGATATGCAAACTTAATATGCTCCGGATTTCCCATCCCCATTCACTTGGCTATCTATCTCAAGTTATAGTTTCAAGGATCACTATTAGCCTACTAGTTTTCATGGGCTAATGGATAACCAACTCAATTCTTTATGGATTTCATATCCACTTTCACAATTTTCATGGAATCACAATGAACCTATTAGTTTCTACCAATACTATTACCTGATCATAGTTTTCATGGGATTGTGAGATCACTTTGAACCTATCGATTTCTACCAATACTGTTATCCAATCATAGTTTTCATGGGATCACTATGAATCTATTGGTTTCTAACAATATCATCCCTCATATCATAGTTATCATGGGCTATCTTTGAACCTATTGATTCCTTTCAATAACGTATTCCGGGAAAATTTGTCATGAGATCACTAAGAACCAATTGGCTCTTGCCAATACCATTCATTAAATTATAGCTTTTATGGGCTAACCAATAACCTTTTTAACTTCATGGTCTTTTGATTCAATTTACATTTATTATTGGGTTATCCTAGCTAGTCATCCTACCCTTTAACACCCTAACATGCTCATATGGGTTATAAAGTGAATATGATAAGACAAACATTCATGATATCCGATCAAATGATACACACCATATAAACATCTATAGTTTATTTCCATATATCCATATTTCAAATGAAATGTGGTCAATACTCTTAACCTACCAATTTACTAAGAAAAGATTCCTTTCATATTTCAAAGTTAAATGCCATTTCAAAACTCTTTTACATGCCCATGTGTTTACTATAAAAATGAGAATGGGGTCTTAAATTTGAAAACTAAGGCTTTCGCTATATCCTTTGGATCATTGTGACATCATGAGATACACTTCATCACTCTCCCTTTCGACATCATGGACCAACCAGGCCCTTTGTCCCCTTCTTTTTAACTAACAGGTTAGAAACAAGCGGTTATGCTTCTTTCACCACCCTACTCTAGTGGCTAGACCTTTCGAAATCGTTGCTAAAGCAATGCGCAAGGCCCCTTCCATTACTTCTTTGTAACCATGCGGAATGATCCAGTCGACACCATTGATTGGGTGGCGCATAACCCTTCCACTTCTATAATTAAACATGCATGCAGAAGCGCCTTTCGACACTATCAAGTAGTGTGGAAGGTACCTTCCGTAATGGTTGGACTTACTTAAATATAAAGGTGCTTAAGGTATGCTATCGACATCATTGATTCGTGCAACACACCCCTGCCATCTTCTTTGATTAACATACTTGCTGAGCATAAAAGAGCGAAAGAAACCCCTTCGACACTATCTACTAGCATGGAAGGCCCTTTCCATGAGAGTCGGATCAATGAATGCCGCAATGTACACTTATTAAAGTATGTATACGGAGGGACCCCTTTGGCACTATTGATCGGTGCGGAAGGACCCTTCCACCTTCATTCTAGTGTCTGTTAACCAATAGTGACACCCTATCCCCTTAATGTTCAAAGGGAAGCGGAATTGTATTCTTTAAGAGGTACTAATCCTTTTGAAGGCATCAATGCTTTCAAAGGCAGGTGGCATTACTGTAATTATCATAAAAACTGATTTTTTAACATGTAAAGCAATTTCTTTTTACCTAACCACTTATGTTGTAAATTTTCTATTGGATCGCATGTAATTCCCCATGCTCTAATATTTAATTAAAAATTATTAACTAACACTTGTATTTAACTAATCATTAAAAAATAGTCTTTCCAAAACATACCCAAATCTACTGAGAAAAATATCAGAAATTCACATAAATTCCAAAATGATAATATCTTTATCATATAAATTTTTAGCCTGAAAATAATTAATTAATTTCGTAAATTAATTAAAACCCGAATATTTGTTTATTTCACTTGAAAATTCATAATAAATTATCCATAGCTTGAAATATTATGAAAATTTAAATCGATATCTAAACAATGATTTACACAACATGTTCAAAAATCTTGGCATTTGGAAATCATTTTGCATAATTTTAGCCTTAAAACCGAACTATATTGTTCCCCAAAATCCTTAATTAAATAATAACATGGGATTTAAATCAAAACATATCATCATTCATCCAATCATACGGTTTTAAACCTCAAACCCGAATTAAATCATTCAAAATTACTTATATGAGATGGTTTATATCATTATTCACCTTGTTTGGATAAGGAACTTAAGATTTGTTGTATACTTTAATCTTCCTCGTTTGAATCTTAGCCTCTAATTGATTTTTGAGCTCCTTTTCTCCTAAGGTAATGGTCGGCCATGTTTTTTTTTGTTTATGTTTTTATTTTATAAGAATGTAAATGAAAATGAGAATGCAGCAAAGGATTTTTAGGGTTATGGGGTTCGATTATTCCCATATTGCCCTTGCCTTATTCTCTTAAAAATTTAACTTATAACTCATTCTTATAGATTCATTTAGTTAAGGCATGGCCTTAATCAATTTTCAAATCTCATCCTTATCAATCTAGCCTCTATATTATTCTATTTAATTTATCTAATTAAATCTTTTGAATAATGCTATTTAAAATTAGGGATGTTACAGGCTCCCTATTTAAAGAATTTCATCCTTGAAATTCAGCAAAGACTATATACTAAACAAAGCAATCATCTGTAACGTCTCCTGACTCCCATACTAGCCAACCTGACTAGCAATATATATATATATATATATATATATATATATCTTTACTTATAGAACATACCCCTATAACAGATTAGGATAAGTATCTCTAATCATGTCTTTTGTCTTCCAAGTACAGTCCTTTTTGTTGTCACTCCACTAAACTTTCACCAACTTGACTGTCTTGTTTCTCAACCTCTTCCCATCCTCACTACAACCCGAACTGGTTGCCAAACAAATGTCAGATCCGATTTTACTCTTAGGTCTTCCAATGCAGTCCGAGGGACAGTAGTCTCTGGATCATGCATATACTTATGAAGATGTGACATATGAAACACATTATGGACACCTGCCAAACTGCTCAGAAACTCTACTCTGTATGCGAGCTTTCCGATCCTCTCTATACTATGGAACGGTCCAACATATCTCGATGCTTGTTTCCCTGACTTTCCAAATCATACCGCACCCTTCATCGATGATACTTTAATGAAAACCCTATCTCCAACTGAGAACTCTAGATCCTTACCCCTCTTATTTACATAACTCTTTTATCTAAACTGGGCTTCCTTCATCCTACCTCGGATCAACTCAATCTTCTCTATTGCATCTCTTACCAGATCTGGACCTATGACTAATTTGTCTTTGATTTCTAACCAACTTGCTGGTGACTTGCATGGCTCTTATACAAAGCTTCGAAAGGCGCAATTTCTATACTAGTCTGATAGGTGTTATTGTAGAAAAACTCAACTAAATATAAGTGATCTTCCCATGATCCTCCAAAATCTAGCACACAAACTCTCAACAAATCCTCGAGTACCTTATTGACTCTCTCTGTCTGCCCATCTGGCTGATGGTGATAAATAGTACTCGTCTTGAGGTTGGTACCTAACACATCCTGTAGACTCTTCCAGAACTCGCTAGTAAAGAAAGTATCTCTGTCACTGACTATACTACTATGTATTCCATGCAGTTTAACTATGTTCTTCATAAACAACTTAGCTAAAACAGGTATCGTCCTAGTTGATTTAACTGGGATGAAATGGGCACTCTTGAAAACCTGTCCACCACGACCCATTCCATTTTCCCGTTTCGACCTTGGTAACCAATCTATAAAATCCATGGATATCGAATCCCACTTCCAAATTGGTATCTGCAATGGTTAAAGTAACCGACTCAGCTTCTGATATTCAGCCTTTACTTGTTGATAGTTCACACGTTGCTTTACCCACATGCCAACATCCCTCTTCATACCTTCCTAGTAGAAACTCCTCTTCATATCCTGATACATATTAGTCCTCCTAGGATAATTTGTAAATTTTGATCGTTGACATTCTCTAAGGACCTCCTTCCTTAGATTTTCTACATTCGAGAGACACAATCGTCCCATCTTTCTCAACCACCCTCTCTGGTCAAAACTGAATTCCTTCAGATCATCAATCTCAATTCCGACCTATAGCCTTCCAATCTTCTCAGCTAACACTGGGTCATCTTACTACTTAGATGAAATTGTTTCGATCAATCCTTGTCGAGTTTCCAAGCAGGACAACATGGCAGTGCTCTAACTAGAACTAGCAGTAAATCTTAACTGCATACTGCATGTAGTCAACGCCTCAAGATCCTTCTATTCAATAAACATGGCTAACACAACATTCTGATGTTTCCTACTAAGTGCATTTACAACCTTGTTACCTTCCCCCCATGTGGACTCTATACCAAATTCGTAAGCTACTAAAAACTCCAGCCATCTCGGCTGTCGTATATTTAACTCCTTTTGAGAGAATATATATCTTAAGGACTTTTGATCGGTATATAGCTCAAATATCTCTCCCAAGAAATAGTGTCTCCATATTTTAACGTGAAGATTACAGCTACTAATTCTAAATCATGTGTAGGGTATCTCAATTCACGGGGTCTAAGCTATCGAGAAGTGTAGGCAATGACCTTACCCTTTTACATTAACACAACCTCTAATCTGGTTCCATATGCATCAGCATACACTACTAATCCTTGATTCCTTTTTGGAACTTCTAACACGGGTGCGTTGGTTAATAAATATTAAGGAAAACTTCCTTACATTTGCCGAACCAAGTAAACTTCACATCCTTCCTGGTCAGCCTAGTCAAAGGCGCTGCTATCCACAAGAAATCCTTAATAAACCTCTGGTAGTAACTAGCAAGCCCAAGGAAACTTTTTGATCTCAATCACCATCTCTGATCCCTTCCAATTGTTAACATTTTGATCTTATCCTGATCAACTGACAAACCTTTCTCTAAAGCCACATGACCAAGAAACTTAACTTCTTTCTTCCTGAAATGACAATTGGAAACTTCGCTTTCAGTTGATGCTGGCTTAACATTTCAAGCACTTCTTTAAGATGAACTTCATGCTCACTTTCATCCTTAGAGTATATTAAGATGTCATCTATGACTACTAATACGAACCTATCCAAGTACTCTCGGAAAACCTAGTTCATCAAATCCACGAAGAAAGTTGGTGCTATTGTTAACCCGAATGGCATCTCCAACCACTCTATGACCCGTATCTAGTCCTGAACGCCGTTAACGGAATACTATCCTCCGCCACTCTTAACTGATGGAACCTTGTTGCCAAATCCAACTGAGAAAATACCTTGGATCCACTCAACCGATTGAACAAATCATCAATCCTAGATAACAGGTATCGGTTCTTTATCGTCTTCTCATTCAGGTTACAATAATCAATACACAACCTCAACGATCCGTTCGGTTTTTTTAACAAACACTACAGTTGCCTCCAAGGCAATTTAATTGGCCTGATAAAATTCTTTCCCTCTAAGTCCACTAGCTGCACCTTTAAATCCTTCATCTCGGTAGGTGACATCCTGCTAGCGGGTCCACTTACGGTTTCTACCCATGGCACAAGATATATCCGAAACTCGATAGCTCGCTTTTGTGGTATCCCTAACATTGGCTCAAAAACATCTGCAAACTCTTTTTCTACCAACACCCAATCTAATTCTTCTTCTGCTTCCATTGCATTCAACAAAGCACATGCACTTAAGCCTGACTTCTCCACCGAGTATACAATTCTGTTATGACTATAAAGGTGTCTTAACGATATTTCTCTCTCTTGGCAAAATATCCTAGCATCGGATCTATCTAAACAATCCATATCCAAAATGTTCTCGAAGCCTACGAAATCGAAAACGAACAAACTGCATGCAAACTCATGACCTAACAAACCAAGTTTTAACTGGTCACATCTCGTCCTCAGAGTAGCATACCCTCCAATCAGTTTCACAACTCTTAAGTAAGTAACAAGGTATGAGGTTTATAAACATAAATTATCTACCAAACACTGAGATATAAATGAATGTCATGCACCAGTACCAAATAGTACCCTAATTGGTATGCTATGAATCAAAAGCGTGCCTTCCATCATAGTCTTTTCCTTCTCAGTAGCAGTTGGTCTAAAAGATGATGGTTCCAAGGCAAAAATATTTTCCTCGTCCACTCTAACTGGTTCTGGACACTGATTCTTGTAGTGCCCCATATGATCATAGTCTAAGCATTTCACTTCTTTCTTGTCAGTAGCCTTCTTTGCTTTGCATGTCCGGCACTTGTAAGAAAAATGTCTCTTCTTATCACACTTAAAGCAAACCAGATTAGCTTTTCCCTTCTTAGGAGCTTTTCCCTTTTGAGTTCCTTTCTTCTTAAAGAATTTCCTCTTCTTGTCGTAAGAATGTTAGATTTCAACCTACTTCTCTTTACTAGAAGTAGAAAGCATCTCTTTATTCTTTATTGCCATATCCACTACAACTATACTTGAACCATGGAGATATGGCATTATCGCCCAAGCAATATCGGGTCTTAACCATCGAATAAACTTCTTGTTTCTCTTAATGACAGTGTCAATGGTAGCATATCCATATCTGGACAACTCATCAAACTTCATAGCATACTCAATCACTGACATCTCACCTTGCACTAAGTCCATGAATTTCTTCAACAATATTGACTTGAAAACATCATATAACAACCTCTCTTCGACTCTCGTATATCCAAGTCAACTCTTCCTTAGGAACTCCCACGGTATACCATTCCACCAATAAAGTGTTGCTCCCTACAACTGCCTAAAGTCTCCTCTTCTGCTCATCATCTAATCCCAAGTCAGCGAAAATTCTTTCACATTATAACAACCAGTTTTCTACTTCAACAACATCCTCTTTTCCCAAAAAGGGCTTCCCACCAAGACTGGTGCAATCCATGCTCATCTTGGCATAGTTATTACCAACTAGGGATACGGGATTGGCTCCTCCAACATTCACAACATTTCCTCTAACTAATCCTGCAGCTTCTCCAGCTTGCATCACATTGACAAGAACTAATACATCATCCCCATATCTACTGGCGGGGTTCCAACACCTACATTGGCATTTGCATTTGCATTAGCATTAGCATTAGCCTGTCGACATAGATTCCTTCTGGTATTGGGTCGAACATTTATATTAGTTGTGGTGTTACCTCCACCTAGATTTCCTCTTCCATTTCCAGACTCCATATCTTCCTTTCTCGTATATTTGCATATGAGCCTTAGTAAAATATAGAAGAACAGTCTAAGAGGCCGTGGGAGTACATACTTATATATATATATATATATATATAATGCAAGTATGTTACTATAGCATTAACCCAAACTCTGGTCTCATTCTCTTATTCATTCACTTGTGTCTTGAAAATCTTTTAGGTTCAAATTTCTTTTAAATTTACATAAACCTACATTATGATACCAACTTGTAACATCCCCTATTTAGAGACCCAAAACTAACTACTATAAATGCTACAATCATCTATATTTATTATTTTTCGATGACTAAATGCGGCAATATTAGATACATTGATATACCAGAAACAAATGGATATAAAAATTTTAAACTCAGTTTTATAACAAATTTCTCATTCCATTTCAGATCGTACTATAGATTCATTACATAATCATAATTCATAACCTACATTCAGAGAAATATAAATATTAAAATTACACCAAAATCGACATATGAAGGTGCCCCCTTGTAGGCACTAAACAACTTTGTTATTACATCCAATTACACTTCAGAATCAAATAGAAAGAACTCCTAATAGCTAGCTTGCCTCATGCACGTTTTCGGAAGCTTATTCGTCTAAACGTAAATTTGAAAATCTTAACTCTACTATAAATCAATTGAGCACCCAAGAGTTTAAAAGAAAAACATAAATTTCGAGTTGGACAAAAAGTCTAGTGTGAATGATAACCACCATCTCGAACCATATAGATTCAAGTGAGACCATACCGCTTAGCGGAACGTGTTTTCCCCTCACTAGTATCTCAACCCAATTTATAGTAACCATATACTATGCATCTGCATCCGCAATGGTTAAGAAATAACATAATAGAATGTATAATGATGATGTGCAAACATGCAATATGCTCTGGATTTTTCATCCCCATTCACCTGACTGTCCATCTCAATTTACAGTTTCTAGGGTCACCATTGACCTATTAGTTATTACGGGCTGACTAATAACTTGTTCAATTCTTTATGGATTTCATATTCACTTTCATAGTTTTCATGGTATCACTATGAACCTATTGGTTTCTACCGGGATGACTATGAATCTATTGATTTCTACCAATATTATTATTCAATCATAGTTTTCATGGGATCACTATAAACCTATTGGTTTCTACCAATAATATCTTTCACGTCATAGTTTTCATGGGCTGTCTATAAACATATTGATCTCTTTCAATAACTTATTCCGGACATAGTTTTCATGGGATCACTAAGAACTAATTGGCTCCTTCCAATACCATTCCTCAATATATAGTTTTTATGGGCCAACTAAAAACCATTTTAACTCTGTCATCTTTTAATTCAGTTTACATTCACTATTCGATCTACCTAGCTGGTCATCCTACCCTTTAACACCCCAACATGCCCATATGGGTTATAAATTGAATACGATAACACAAACATTCATGATAACTGAACAAATAAAACACACCATATAAACATCCATAGTTTATTTCGATGTATCCATTTTTCAAATGAAAGATGGTCAATACTCTTAACCTACCAATTTATTAAGTAAAGCTTCCTTTAATATTTCAAAGTTAAATGCCATTTCAAAACTCTTTTACATTGCTATGTATTTACTTTAAAA
Organism: Allium cepa; assembly: GCA_030765085.1. NCBI lineage: Eukaryota > Viridiplantae > Streptophyta > Magnoliopsida > Asparagales > Amaryllidaceae > Allium > Allium cepa. Next base: position 714,311,559 of record CM060943.1, on the reverse strand, counting down.
ATGAGATTGTGTTCTCTAATTTGAAAACTAAGGCTTTCGACTATATCCTTGGGATCATTGTGACATCATGAGTTACCCTCCATCACTCTTTCTTTTGACATTATGGAGCAACCAAACTCTTTGTCCCCTTCCATTTAACTAATGGGTTAGAAACAAGTGGCTATTCCCCTTTCGCCACTCTACTCTAGCGCCTGGACCTTTCGAAAGCATTGCTAAAGCAATGTGGAAGGCCCCTTACACTACTTCTTTGAAACCATGCGGAAGGAACCTGTCGACACCATTGATTGGGTGCGGCACAAACTTTCCACCTCCGTAATGTTTGGACTTACTCAAGTATAAAGGTGCGGAATGTATGCTATCAACACTATTTATAGGTGCAGCACACCCCTTTCATCTTCATTGATTAACATACTTACGGAGCATATAAGAGCAGAAGGAACCCCTTCAACACTATCTACTAGCGTGAAAGGCCATTTCCATGATAATTGGATCAATCAATGCGGTAGTGGACACTTATTAAAGTGTATGTATGCGGGGGGACCTTCGACACTATTGATTGGTGCGGGAGGACCCTTCTGCCTTAATTATAGTGTATGTTAACTATAATGATACCATTATCCCCTTAATGTTCAAAGGGAAGCAGAACTGTGTGCTTTCGAAGGCATCAATGCTTTCCAAGGTAGGTGGCGTTGTTGTAATTATAATAAAAACTGATTTTTTAACTAAGTAAAGCAATTTCTTTTTTCATGACCCTTTATGTTATTTATTTTCTATTGAATAACAAAAGCCTCTATAAAATTCTTTTTAGAATTCACTATCGCATGTAATTCCCCATGCTCTAATAATTAAGTAAAAATCACTAACCAACCCCTTGTATTTAATTAATCATTAAATACTAGTCTTTCTAATTAAATCTGAAACTCACCCAAATATCTTGAGAAAAATTTCATAAATTCACATAAATTCCGAAATGATAATATCTTTATCATATAAAGTTTTCAGCCTAAAAATAATTAATTAATTCTTTGAATTATTTAAAACCTAAAATATCCGTTTCTTTCACTCGAAAATTCATAATAAATTATCTGCAGTTTGGAATATTATGAAAATTTAAATCCATCTCCAAAATAATATTTTGCATCACATATTCAAAAAACATGGCATTTGGAAATCATTTTGCATGATTTTAGCATTAAAATCGAACTATATTATTTCCCAAAATCCTTGTTTAAATTATTAAATGGCATTTAAATCAAAATATATCATCATTCATCCAATCATATAGTTTTAAACCTCAAACCTAAATTAAAACATTCAGGATGACTTAGATGAGATGGCTTAGATCATTATTCAGCTTATTTGGATAAGCAACTTGAGATTTGTTCTGTGCTTTAAACTTCCAAGCTTGAATCATAGCCTCTAAGTGATTTTTTAGCACTCTTCTCCTAGGGTTATGCTGACATTATTTTTCTTTTGTTTATGTTTTTTTTTTGCAAGAATGTAAATCAAAATGAGAATGCAATAAGGGATTTTAGGTGTTATGGGGTTCGGTTATTCCTATATTGCCCTTGTTTTATTCTTTTAAATATTTAACTTATAACCCATTCTTATAGATTCATTTAGTTAAGGCACGACCTTAATCAGTTTTCAAATCTCAATTCCCTTATCACTCTGGTCTCCACATCATTCTATTAAATTTATCTAATTAAATCTTCTAAATAATTATATTTAAAATTAGGGGTGTTATATGAAAATAGCCCAATATCAAATCAATTTGAGACATTGTCTCGATTTTCAAGTCATTAAATTAATATGCCTAAAAAGAGAGATCGAAGATTTGCAAAAGGATTGATTCCACTAATAAGGAGACATGTAATTGGTGACCATTGCAAGACTTATGAGGTAATCACGTATGAAGCTCTTAACCTTAAGGAAGACAACATTCAACTTCAGCAAGAAAGAATCATTCAAATAACGAAAATCACAACAAGTGAGCGAAATTTAATAATAATAAAAAATTCAATGGGAAGAAACCATGATACAGTGAGGAAGAGAAGCAAGGAAGGGCACAATAAGGAGAGTCTAAACAAAATAAATACATGATATAATTGCAATGAGAAGGGTCATATTTCTCCTAACCATCCAAAGGAAAGAAAATGGATAGTATGTCGCAAATGTAATGAACCTGAGCACTTACAATAGAGCAACACTAAGAAATTAAGCTAGGGTATATGCTGTAGTTTTTTAAACAGCCCCATATGGAAGGTACCTTATTAGTTTTATTTTTAGGCTAATGTTTTATTTGATTCAGGTGAGACACTCCTTAATATTTGAAGTATCTGTTAGTAAATTAGTATTACCAATTGTGGCATTAACAAATCCCTTGATAATAGATAACTTAGTAGAAGGAGAAACTAAATTTAGAAGTATATATAAGAATTGTCCACTTTACATCAAAGATAAGGAAACGCCTATGGATTTGTTCCTTTTCCTAATGATTCATTTTGGTATCATTCTCGAGATGGATTGGCTTTACAAACATTGTGCTAAAGTAAATTATTCTGACATGATCGTAACCCTTTCCATTTTCGAGATATGATATATGCATATATTCTTGTAATAAATTTGGAAATTTATTCATATTTAGATACCTAGCACATATAGACATTAAAATAGCAGGCTAATATCCATAACAAATAAAAGTGATCAGTGATATTGAAAATGTAATTAGGGTTATTCCAGGATTACCATTAAAATGAGAAATCGATTTTTGTACTGTATTGGTTCTTATCCCAATAGAAAAAATAGCTTATCATATGGCTCCACTAGAAAATCAAAAACTTAAGAAGAAATTCAAGGGTTAGAGGATTAAGGATTTATTAAACCAAGAAAATCACTTGAAGGAGTTCAAGTATTATTCGTAAAGAAGCATGATGGGTCCTTATTATTATGTATTGACTACTGAGAACTTCATAAGGTTACAATTAGGAATAAATATCCATTATCTCTGATTGATGATCTATTTGATTAACCGGAAGGAGCCACCATATTCTTAAAGATAGATTTGAGGTTTGGTTATAACCAGTTAAGGATAAAGGAAGAAGATATTCCAAAGACAGCTTTCCAAACACGGTATGGATGTTATGAGTTTTTGGTTATACCTTTTGGACTAACTAATGCACCAATAGTTTTCATGACCTTATGAATCATGTGTTCAATCCATACCTTAATCAATTTGTCACAGTATTTATTGATGATACCTTAATTTACCCTATGTCAAGAGTAGGGCATGAGAAATATTTGTGTGTAACTCTACAAATATTAAATGAACACCAGTCATATTCCAAGCTAAGAAAATTTGAGTTTTAGTTAAAAGAATTAAATTTTTAGGGCATGTCATTTCAAAAGATGGGATAGGAGTTGACCCATCAAAAGTTAAAGCATATTTGAAATGGAGTCCTCTAAGAACACCTTTGGAGATTCGAAGTTTTCTTGGATTGGCCGGTTATTATAGAATATTTATTCAAAAGCTTTTCAAAATTAGCTGCTCCACTAACTAAGTTAACGCAAAAGGATAGAAAATTTGGACCGAGAAACATGAGGTGGCATTTCAGACATTGAAAGAAAGTTAACTGAAGCACCAGTTTAAGGAGTGGAGAATAAGTCAAAATTTATTCCGATGCATGTGCTTAGGGATTAAGGTATGTGTTGATGAAGAAAGATAAAATTACTTGTTACACCTCTCGATAATAAAAAGAAGCATGAATTAAATTATCCAACTCATGACTTGGAGTTAGCAGCAATAGTGTTTGCATTAGAGATATGAAGACAATATCTTTAAGGTTAACAATTTGATATTTACTCCGACCATAAGAGTTTAAAGTATTATTCTTTGAAAAGGAACTTGATATGAGATAATAAAGATGGATGAAGTTTTTGAAGGACTTCACATTGCATTACCATCTTGGAAATGCCAATGTGGTGGCGTATGCATTAAGTCGAAGGTCTTTTGGAGTTGTTGCTAGCTCGATGATTACAGAATGGAAAGCTTTGGAAACTTTAGTAGAAATGAATCCTCGACCTAAGATGATTAATTAAATAAATAATGAAAGCAAGACCCTCTTTTGTAGTATGATCATTGAGCCTACTTTAGTTAGTAGAATATTATATGCCTAAGGACAAAATAGGAAATTAAAGAACTAATTTATGAAGATGAAGGAGAAGGACCAAGTAGATTGTTAGGTAGGAGATAACAAAGTATATAGATATCAAAATATATTTTGCATGCCATATTAGAAGAATTGAAGAATGAGATTACGAGTGAGGTGCATCATTCAAGGCTCATTGTGCACCTTGGAAGCTTGAAGATGTATATAGATCTAAAGCGTTCATTTTGGCGAAATGGAATGAAGAAGGATGTAGCAAGATTCATTTCAGGGTACCTCACATGCCAACAAATTAAGGTCGAGCAACAATGACCATTTAGTCTGTTGCATCCGCTTCCTATAGCGGAATGAAAGTGGGAATAAATCTCAATGGATTTTATTGTTGGACTCCCAAGGTCAAACCAAGGGCATAATGCAATTGGGTAGTGGTGGACTACTTGACAAATTCAGCTCATTTTATACCCTACAGCGTAGCACATTCAATTGGCAAACTAAGAAGAATCTACTTACAAGAAATTGTTAGATTACATGGAGTCCTAATCATAATTGTTTCAAATAGAGACTCACGGTTTACCTCTAGATTTTGAAAAGGTTTTCACAAGGCTCTAGGTGCAACATTCAATAAGAGTGCTATTTTTCATCCCAAACAGATGGCAAACGAAAAGGGTAAATCAAATTATTGGAGATATGCTAAGATCTTTTGTAATGGATTATAAAAATACCTGGGAAACACATATATGATTAATCGAATTCGCATATAAAAATAGTAAACATACGATTATTGGAATTGACTCATTTGAAGCTCTATATGGAAGACCATGTCATTCACCGGTTTATTGGGAAACAACAGGTGATAATAAACTCATCAGTCCTAATCTATGTTAGAAACAACAAAGAAAATTACAACCATACGATAACGACTAAAACATCTTAATGTTGACAAAAGAGCTATGTGGATCACAGAATGAAAGATCTGAAACTTGGCGTTGGGAAATTTCTCCAATAAATGGTGTAATGGGATCTGGAACGAAGATGGCAAAATTGTCACCTCGATATATTGAACTATTTCAAATCATTGAAAGAATAGGTAATGTTGCATGTTGACTTGCATTACCTGGAATATTATCAGATATTCATAATTTTTCCATATACCAATGCTATGAAAGTATATTCCTGACCTACTGCATGTGGTTGATTTAAATAACACCAAAGTCAAGAAGGGTACCTCCTACATTAAACGGCCACTCTAAATTCTTAACAGAAAAGACAAGGAATTACATACAAAAGAATCCCTTTTGTAAAAGTTCAATGGAATAATCATGATGAAAATAAAGCATCATGCGAACTTGAAGCAGAAATCCTTTAAGATTATCTAGAGTTATATGAAGTCAAGATTTCAAGAATGGGATCTTTTTTTAAGGGGAGTTGAATGTAAGAACCTAATCAACTTACTTTCTCGTGTATTTGTTAAATTTATAAATCAAAATGAAATGATATTATAATAGTTTAAAAGATGAAATATTAAGTTACAGCTTTATTTCAAAGACCAAAAGATATTTTTGTGACCTGATAGGTTAAAAATGATTCAGAAATAAAATATTGAAATTATGTTCAAATAGTACGCGAACGAGAAAATAATGGTCTTAACCTCATAAAAATATTTAATTTTACATTTTTATTCAAACTCATTCAAGAAATTTAAATTTAACGTATTGAGGTAAGATTACATGGAAATTCCATATGAAAAAGCTTGAGGTGACATTAAGTGTAGCACTTAAAGAAGGTAGTAATAGGTAGGCTAATTAGGCGTAAGATTTTAATATTTCCTTGTTTATTAAGATAACAACTAAGAGGGCATGTGTCCTTGAACTAATAATTATAATGAGGGAAAGTGTTCTATTTAAAAGGACTTACTTAGCCTTGAAGAAAGGCTACAAATAGGATGGTAATTCCATTTGGTTTTCATACTTCCATAAACTTAAAAACTAAAAAAAAGTTAGAAAATAAGGAAAATCTTAGGGAAAGCCAAGGAGTTAAACCATAATCCGAAACTATAATCACTAAGGTAAGGAAAGCTATCTAGTTAAAAGTTTTAAGTCATTCCATGAAGTGGTGAGTAACTTATAAATGTTTAATCTATATGTTGCACTATTTAACCCATTTTAGTATTATCGACACCACTTTTACATGTTTAATATTTTCGACATCAATCAAGTGTTTACTGAAAGGTATTTTGACAACCTATAACTTTCGTATTTACCGCTTATTCAAATTCGAAAATATAATGACCAAAACCTTGCAGCAATGTAAAATTATTTGGACTGCATCGATGGACCCTATTTCAACCTCTTTGGTCCTTGCTTCATAACTCTTGATTTACAAACCCAATTGGTAATTTGTGAAAAAAATATAGAAGGATAAGATTACCTACTAAAACTTTGTGCTTACAACCTTTGAAAAATTCAGTGAATAAATGATTCAAAGGTTTGAATTATGTATGGTACTATAAGCTAATTTTTAATGAAGTTTAAAATACCTTTTAGTTCCCAAGGCCATAATCTTTGAATTATACACTCGATTTTGATCTCATAAAATTTTATGAAAGTTCTTTTTATTTACTAACTTATTTTATGTAAACACTTACGAATATATACATGATTGATGCTTAGTTCTTTGAAAGAAAGAATAACCTAAATTGGTCTATGTTTATAAAGTAGTTTAAAGAATACTTAAATATATATACTTATGATTTGTGATTTTTAACGGGAACATTAGCTGTGTTCACTTTCAAATGGATGCGGTAAAAGACAAAAGATCTAGGAAAGTGCACTATTATTTATTTCCAAATTGTATGTTAGGGGATAAAGTACATCCATATTGTGTGTTAGGATTCCAACCATAGTGGAATGAAAAGTTTCTACGATCTAGTTCTTAACTCTGTTTTCTAACTAGATGCATGTGTAGTCAAACTACTTTCAACATGGATTTCAGGTTGATATGGTCCTAGCTTATGAAATATATTTATAAATGCCAAATGAGTTTTGATAACCGTGTTTAGAGAAAATTAACCTATTTTACTTACGTAATATATGTTTGATATGCAAATATACTTTAAAATATGGTTTGGACATCTTAGAGAATTTTATGACATGACTTGATATTTAGAATAAATAGATTCCTCAGTGGGTCAGTGTTGCTCATGATGCTACACATAAATATTTCATGTTTGGATCGGTAAAATTGGATTCTACGACTTTGCATGAAAAACCCAAAATGGAGAATTTTTCTTTGCTTTTGTTTGGTGTTGTAATCTTGACATACCAATATGTATGAAGCTGAAGCAAGAACCTATGTAAATTATCTTATAAATGAATGTATAATATTTTTTCTACTTGAAATAATTTGCTCTAGATGATTTAATATTCTGATAACTTCCCTACAAACTTGTGGCACTAATATGATAGCAACACATTATGAGGATAACACTCGCAAGTCCGGCCTAGAGTGTTAGTGTAACAACCCGGGATTTTAGAGATTACTGTTAATATTAAATTATAATGCAAATTATAATTTAATACTGTGTTTAAAAATGATTTGGATAGCAAAATGAGGGATTATATTGTTTATTTTATATAAACAATATCTTGATGAATATAATTTGAGATTTGAAATTTTAAATAAGTCATATTATTTTATTTGAAGCCTTTTTCAACATTTGATGGTTGAAAAAAAAAGTGTAGATGGATGAAATAAAGTTTTAAAAACTTTATTTATGGATTTGGATTAAAAATAAACAATTGTGATGGTTTGAATTTTTGTTAATGAGTAATATTGGAAATTTATTCCAATGTTAGCCTTTTATTGCAAAATAAAAGGAATAATATGAAAATAAAATAAAATTTAAAAGTGTAATTTAGGTTTGGAATGATGTATTAATGTTATAAAAATGTTAAAACATTTTAATACACTTTATTAGACTTAAAAATAAATTTTATTTGGTTGAAATGGATGAAAATAGTGATTTTTCATTAAAAATGGGATATTGGTAAATATTGTTAAAAATTTGTGTTATATGGGAAAAATAATATTTCTATTTGGAAAATTAAATTTTTGATGTCACTAACATGTTCCCTTTATTAAAACATGACAATTTCAACTAGTTTCATGTGATTTGGAAATTCTATGCAAAAGTTATGTGTAAATTACTAAAACACATATGTATATTTTCTCTAAATATTTTAGGTTGGGCTTATAGGGTAAGGTTTGAATCCAAAACCCAACATATGGAAGCTTATGATGAGTGAAACTAACCATATATATTTTATTTCTTCTTCTCAAAAGCTTTTATAGTAAATAGAAATAAGGAAAGCAATGGCCTCCTCAAACAAACAAAAAAATTATATTTTCAATCAATTTGCTGCAAATTCAAGAAATAAATCAACCAAATAAAGATTAGAGAAGGTTATTTGAAGTACTTTCTTCCTCAAAGCTTCAATCTTCCAGCTACAAATATGAGTTTTGCCCTGCAAAATCACAAGGTGAGTATCAAAACTCACATTTTCTAGCTTTGATTGAGATTTCAATGTAAGAAATCTCATTTTCGTTTATTGCATGTTCATTTGTAAATTGCTGTCAGTATATTGTGCATAACTTTTTCAATTCTTAACCAAATTCGATGAATTTAGATGTTCTGGAAAGCTTAGATTATGGGCTACAAGATTAATGTTTTGTGTTTTCCAAAATTTTGAAGTTTGGTTGCTTAAAATTATGCTTGTTTTTTACTGTCCCGAGAGCAAATTGACAGCAACAACAATCACAGGCCTAAGTAGTATTTTAGCCATAAGTTACTCGTTTCTCATCCGATTTAGGTCAAAAAATTTTTGATGGAAACTAGATTCAATAATTAACAATTTTTCTTCAGGTTATATTTCAATACTTTAACATTTGACTGACCTGAAATAGATTTGAAAACAGAAGTATAGTTCTGCCTTTGACATAATTTCCTGAGTTTGAATCTGATATTGTTTGAGCTATATCTTTATCATTTTAGATCGGAATTCCATGATTTTTAATGTTCCAGAAAGCTTAATTCATGTGCTACAACTTTCATGTTTTGAGTTCTCTCTAATTTTGATGTTAGCTATGTCAAAATTTAATTTTTTTTACTGCTAACCCGAGAGCAAATCCAATATTTGCTCTGTCATTGAAGCTGAAACGAATTTGAGCATAACTTATTCGTTTCTTAACCGATTTTGATAATTATAGATGTTTCGAAAAGCATAATTCATGTACTACAACTTTCATGTTTTGTATTTTCTGTAATTTTGAGGTTAGATATGTCAAAATTTAATTTTTTTACTGCTAACCCGAGAGCAAAACCAATGTTTGCTCTGTGCTTGAAGCTGAAACGAAATTGGGCATAACTTCTTCGTTTATTAACCGAATTTGATAATTTAGGATGTTTTGGAAATCTTAGATCATGTTCTACAAGTTTTGTTCATTGTTTTTTCTGAAATTTTGAAGATTGCTTGGTCAAAATTAAGGTTATATGTTGCTGTCCTGAGAGCAAGATGATAGCAACAAGAAACAACCTTAGAATTGTATTAGCCCATTTTTACTCTTATTGTCTTTTGGTTTTGATGATGTTTTTGAGATTTTTGAGAGCTATGATTCCTATCAATAGACTAGCTATATTTGGAGAATTTGAAATTCAAATTTAAATAGAATTTGAATTGATTTTGGGTTAAATTTAAATTGAATTCATATTGAACTCAAGTTATCGGTCTTGAGTTATCTTTCTTGTTTTTCATTGTTTTCGAGTACGGTTTTACAAAACCATTTTTTGAAGTGATTTTTGAAATAAATGGACATTTCAAATTATTATTATGTAGTATTTTAAAATTATCTATATATATATATATTCCCTATAATAAAGGAATTTCAAATATTAGTTCTATTAATCTTTTCAAGAAAATGTTTTAGAAGCTTGTTTTCTCTTGTATACTATTTTAGATATAAAACATTCACTTTTACACTATTCGAACGTATGAGAAAGATAATTAAACGATTTAGTAAAACACATGGTATGGGACATGTGCGTTTACTATTTCGGTTAATTCCGGACTTGTACGATCGAAGCTATTTAAGATTACTGGTTCTAAGATGTTTTTCCAATTTATGACATATTTTGATTTTTATAATTCCTATTTATTGGAATTATTTAAGATGGCCAATATTTGGCAAACATTATGGTTTAAGACCTCCTATATCGGAGTATGGTCGACAAGATCCATCACGATGTTTTATTTACTTGCCAATGATATAAGGCAAGTCTTGAGTTTATGATTTCATATTTTGATATTTATGGTTTTTGAGGAACCATCATGATGTTTTCACTTGTCGATGAGATGAGACAAGTTACGATGCCATTTAATACTTGTCAATGAAATGAGACAAATATGGTGTCTCTTTTTTTCACTCTCCAATGAGACTAGGCGAGATATAATTTTCTGAGTTTTATGATGTTTCTAGTGTGACATCGACTAACGGCTAGTAAATCGCTAAGTGCGAATGTGTGGTATGGGACACGCGTTAACACTTTTCGGGTTCCTATCCATGAGTTTGTGACACATTCACGATGTTTACCTAACAGAACTGCTTTGAGAGGTGTTAGCGACCTTGTCATGAGGACGAACTGCTTTGGGAGGTGTTAGCGACCTTGTTAGAGCCGACTAAATAGCTTGGAGAGGCGTTAGCGACCTTGTCATGAGGACGAACTGCTTTGGAAGGTGTTAGCGACCTTGTTAGGGCTGACAAAATGGCTTTGGGAGGAGTCAGCGACCTTGTCATGAGGACGAACTGCTTTGGGAGGTGTCAACGACCTTGTCTGAGGCTTCGGCCGTCTGAGTTTTGCACGTGCAGCATTGCTTCGGCATTACAATCGGGGATTTGGTCAATTCGGATTTTCTGAGTTTTCCGTTTTATTGTGATTTTACCTTTTTAAGATGTTTTATTACATCGATAGCCTAGTGCTATATGAGATGTTATATATATGGTGATTTCAATTGTGATGTTTTGAACTCTTATCGAGTTCCTTGAGTTATGAGTTTTGATAATTTCAGGATTTTATAAGATATTCTGGGTTTTTCCATTTTGGCGAGTTGAGATTGAGATTAATATACATTTATACCGATGAGATGAGGTATAATTTAATTTGGAGATTCATCTATGTTTGAGTTTTGGATCATCCTATTTGAGAATGTTTTATGTTTGCCATTTTGGCGAGAGTGTATATTGATGTTTCTCCTTTTAAGGAGATATGGTTCATGGAAACCATGTAGACATTTTGGGATGTCACCGATGATATGAGGCATTTGTTTTTGATTTGAGTATTGAGTTTAAGTTACCTCCTTCGAGGTATTTGTTCACTTAAGTAGCTTTTGTTACTTAAATGTTGAGCTTATGATTTTTTCGATTTATTCTTCTCTTTCGAGAAGAAGTATCTTCATGTCTATTATGCTTCATATTACCGATATTGACTGATTCGTGTAGCTAGACTGACCCGTGTATTTATACTCGGGTCAGACCGAGTTGTTTCAGGTATCATCTATTGGACATAGCTTGAAGTTGATGTTGGATATCAGCTCTCCTTTCTCTTGAGCAATTTCTGTTCTTCCGCATACTTTGATGTATTTATATTTGATTCAATGTATATGGTATGGTCGTGTACCACCTTTATTGTATTCATATTGTATTGTACTAAATATGTATCAGTGTATATGTATATACATGATGTTGATCACTATTCTGTGATGTGCTTTACATTTAGTTATTGTATTTTGTTCTGATAGATCCGTTAATACCTATAGTTTTGGATTAAGCATTTACTAGGTATGTCGATCCACTTGAGGTAAAAAAATTATATTGCATTTATCGACGTATTCAGTAAATGTTTAAGACAAAATTATAGATAGTCGCCCTTAACCAGCCCTATTCTCCTCTTTAGTAGACGGAATCACTTATTAATTCTCTTTACTACGGTGGGTCTTGGGGTGGGGCGTTACATCATGGTATCAGAGTTGTGGTCAGAACAAAGTAGAATAAACACAGAACAGTACGTATATCACGATACGTCGAAGTACAATATGAGTGAATCATTGTCCTTTATTCGAGCTTATTTTCGAATCGTGCTTTGATTCTTTTTCGAGTTTTGGGATATGTTGAGATGGAATATGTCTAGGAATATAAATTGTATTCCGTAGTGTTCCCTAATTGAATTTGATGTTATCTTATCATATGAATAATCTTATTTGGGATTATTCTATTCTTATTTTTGTCAATGCGAGTGAGTTCGTATCGATGAAGCTTATTGGTTCCTTAGAGTATTCTTGTTGTGTTCCTTTGAGAGTTGTGAATCATATTGAGAGGATCCATATCGATTGGCTCGTTGTGAGCATTCTGAGATTTCTATTTGATGATGATTTTGTGAGTATTTGGTTGTTAATCACAATCTTGAGATGAATTGATTTGAGAAGGATTGACTTATTTGATATTAAGTCCAATCCTTTGTTTTATAGGATCCTGTTGTATATTTAGGTTTCTTATTTTGATTGTTTTATTATTTCTACCTCTTTGGAACATTAATTATGATTCCGAAGTTTCTGAATTCACTATTGAGTATCGAGATGTTGACGATATAACTCGAATTCCAGTCAAGTGACTTTGTTGGGTTTTGTGAGTCCATTTGCATTTGACATCCAATCGGGCAATCGAGTGTTGAGGTAACCTAATTTCTGGCTTTTAGCCTTCGGCTATCCTTCCACGGGGACATCCACTAAGGAATGAGGTGAGTTTCTAGATTGTTCGAGTTTGATTGAGTTTATCATTCAGTTTCTTTGAGTTATCCTTTTCGGATACTCAATCGGTGTTATCCTTTGTAGCATTACTTTGTTTGAAGTAATGATTTGTTGTTTGTGTGCTTCTTCTCCTTCGAGAAGAATATCTTGCTTATCTTTTGTCTTGATGATTTCCGAGAGTGGCTCGTCGGCTTGTAGGAGTTGACAAACACTCCATCTTCTTCTGTTGATTTTGTGAATCGCATATTTTAGGAATATCTTGATGCATTCTCTTAATGTTCTTTGGTTTGAGTTTTTGAAGTTATATATATGAGTTTTAAAAAGAGAAATCGGAGTTTTGAGATAAAAATAAAAATAAATAATAAATCAAAGAATATTTTGAGAATATATTTACATGAGTAGTATTTCTTTTATGGAAATAATTTGAGAGTGTTGGATTGTCCATCGAGTAGTTAAGAGTTCTGATCGATACGCCTGATCAACGTTATCGATAGGAATCTCCTAAATGCTATGATGAGGCAATCAGACACGATGGGTTTTGTTTTAAAAATTGAGATTTTGAAAATAATATTTTGAGATTAAATATTAAATTTATTTTTGAATGGTAATTGCAGCCATTGATTTTAGAGAAGAGTAATAGAGTGGCGATGCAGTTTTGATCGTTCTGTCAACTCTGCAGCCAACGGATATATCTATTTATTAGAGGTTCAATGGCGAGGCAATGCCATTTATTTATTTATTTATTTATTTACTTGAAGCTATACTTTATCAAAAGTATATTTTGAGATTTTAGATTCTATATTATATACATTGGATGTTTTTAAAGAAGAGTTATAAGAGGGTTTGAAGATTGTTTTAAATTATTTAAGTGGTTTAATAAAAAGAGTAAAGAGAATTTAAACCCTTAATTAATTTTGAGGAGAATTATTATGGATTTACAAAATTCTTTGAAAATTAATTTTTGACGTAAGAGAAGAAATTTGGACTTTTAATTTGAGTTTAAATTACTTACTAAGTAATATAGTAAAGAGTTGGAAATTTTCAAATGTAGAAAATTGAGATTTAAAATTTAAAAGAAGTTGGGATTTAAAAATTATAAATATCTTGGATTGGAAATAATTTGAGCTTATATTCTTGTTCTTGAGTTCACTCTATTCTTGTGCTATTGATAACGACGTGCATTTTTACGGTCGTTCGAATTTGGTGGCCTCGTGAGAAGCTTTTTTTTGTGATTTATCAATCTTGTCTACTGTGTCTATCCTGTAGTGAGGATGTTCTTTCCGTATTATTATGCAGAAAATTGTGTCGATGATCATTTTTGTTGCTTAGAGTTCAGGTTTGAACGAGTTTGATCCCGACTCTATTTGTAGAGCTTTGAGAAATCCATCTTATTTGATAGATTATTTGTTGAGCTTTTTACTGAGTATTGATTCGAAGACGGTATATCTTCGAAATTCTTTGGAGTTGTTTGAAAAATTCGACGGTTTTCTAATCATTATATTAGCATATGATGGATCATTGGGTTAACCAAGGGAGTTTTTCCTTATTTCTCACTACCATTCTATGTTGAGAGCATGAATGATTTGAGTTTCGAGCTTGTCTATCACCTTTGTTGATTGAATTTTTGTGTTGTGTACAACCTTTTTCCACTAGAAATTGCGAGGACGCAATTTTGTTAAGGAGGGGAGTCTGTAACAACCCGGGATTTTAGAGATTACTGTTAATATTAAATTATAATGCAAATTATAATTTAATACTGTGTTTAAAAATGATTTGGATAACAAAATGAGGGATTATATTGTTTATTTTATATAAACAATATCTTGATGAATATAATTTGGGATTTGAAATTTTAAATAAGTCATATTATTTTATTTGAAGCCTTTTTCAACATTTGATGGTTGAAAAAAAAAGTGTAGATGGATGAAATAAAGTTTTAAAAACTTTATTTATGGATTTGGATTAAAAATAAACAATTGTGATGGTTTGAATTTTTGTTAATGAGTAATATTGGAAATTTATTCCAATGTTAGCCTTTTATTGCAAAATAAAAGGAATAATATGAAAATAAAATAAAATTTAAAAGTGTAATTAGGTTTGGAATGATGTATTAATGTTATAAAAATGTTAAAACATTTTAATACACTTTATTAGACTTAAAAATAAATTTTATTTGGTTGACATGGATGAAAATAGTGATTTTTCACTAAAAATTGGATATTGGTAAATATTGTTAAAAATTTGTGTTATATGGGAAAAATAATATTTCTATTTGGAAAATTAAATTTTTGATGTCACTAACATGTTCCCTTTATTAAAACATGAACATTTCAACTTGTTTCATGTGATTTGGAAATTCTATGCAAAAGTTATGTGTAAATTACTAAAACACATATGTATATTTTCTCTAAGTATTTTAGGTTGGGCTTATAGGGTAAGGTTTGAATCCAAAACCCAACATATGGAAGCTTATGATGAGTGAAACTAACCATATATATTTTATTTCTTCTTCTCAAAAGCTTTTATAGTAAATAGAAATAAGGAAAGCAATGGCCTCCTCAAACAAACAAAAAAATTATATTTTCAATCAATTTGCTGCAAATTCAAGAAATAAATCAACCAAATAAAGATTAGAGAAGGTTATTTGAAGTAATTTCTTTCTCAAAGCTTCAATCTTTCAGCTACAAATATGAGTTTTGCCCTGCAAAATCACAAGGTGAGTATCAAAACTCGCATTTTCTAGCTTTGATTGAGATTTAATGTAAGAAATCTCATTTTCGTTTATTGCATGTTCATTTGTAAATTGCTGTCAGTATATTGTGCATAACTTTTTCAATTCTTAACTAGATGTTCTGGAAAGCTTAGATTATGGGCTACAAGTTTCATGTTTTGTGTTTTCCAAAATTTTGAAGTTTGGTTGCTTAAAATTATGCTTGTTTTTTACTGTCCCGAGAGCAAATTGACAGCAACAACAATCACAGGCCTAAGTAGTATTTTAGCCATAAGTTACTCGTTTCTCATCCGATTTAGGTCAATTTTTTTTTGTTGGAAACTAGATTAAATAAGTAATAATTTTTCTTCAGGTTATATTTCAATACTTTAATATTTGACTGACCTGAAATAGATTTGAAAACAGAAGTATAGTTCTGCCTTTGACATAATTTTCTGAGTTTGAATCTGATATTGTTTGAGCTATATCTTTATCATTTTAGATCAGAATTCCATGATTTTTAATGTTCCAGAAAGCTTAATTCATGTGCTACAACTTTCATGTTTCGAGTTCTCTCTAATTTTGATGTTAGCTATGTCAAAATTTAATTTTTTTTACTGCTAACCCGAGAGCAAATCCAATATTTGCTCTGTCATTGAAGCTGAAACGAATTTGAGCATAACTTATTCGTTTCTTAACCGATTTTGATAATTATAGATGTTCCGAAAGGCATAATTCATGTACTAAAACTTTCATGTTTTGTATTTTATGTAATTTTGAGGTTAGATATGTCAAAATTTAATTTTTTTACTGCTAACCCGAGAGCAAAACCAATGTTTGCTCTGTGCTTGAAGCTGAAACGAAATTGGGCATAACTTATTCGTTTATTAACCGAATTTGATAATTTAGGATGTTTTGGAAATCTTAGATCATGTTGTACAAGTTTTGTTGATTGTTTTTTCTGAAATTTTGAAGATTGCTTGGTCAAAATTAAGGTTATATGTTGCTGTCCTGAGAGCAAGATGATAGCAACAAGAAACAACCTTAGAATTGTATTAGCCCATTTTTACTCTTATTGTCTTTTGGTTTTGATGATGTTTTTGAGATTTTTGAGAGCTATGATGCCTATCAATAGACTAGCTATATGTGGAGAATTTGAAATTCAAATTTAAATAGAATTTGAATTGATTTTGGGTTAAATTTAAATTGAATTCATATTGAACTCAAGTTATCGGTCTTGAGTTATCATTCTTGTTTTTCATTGTTTTCGAGTACGGTTTTACTAAACCATTTTTTGAAGTGATTTTTGACATAAATGGACATTTCAAATTATTATTATGTAGTATTTTAAAATTATCTATCTATATATATATATATATTCCCTATAATAAAGGAATTTCAAATATTAGTTCTATTAATCTTTTCAAGAAAATGTTTTAGAAGCTTGTTTTCTCTTGTATACTATTTTAGATATAAAACATTCACTTTTACACTATTCGAACGTATGAGAAAGAGAATTAAACGACATAGTAAAACACATGGTATGGGACATATGCGTTTACTATTTCGGTTAATTCCGGACTTGTACGATCGAAGCTATTTAAGAATACTGGTTCTAAGATGTTTTTCCACTTTATGACATATTTTGATTTTTATAATTCCTATTTATTGGAATTATTTAAGATGGCCAATATTTGGTAAAGATTATGGTTTAAGACCTCCTATATCGGAGTATGGTCGATAAGATCCATCACGATGTTTTATTTACTTGCCAATGATATAAGGCAAGTCTTGAGTTTATGATTTCATATTTTGAGATTTATGGTTTTTGAGGAACCATCATGATGTTTTCACTTGTCGATGAGATGAGACAAGTTACGATGCCATTTAATACATGTCAATGAAATGAGACAAATATGGTGTCTCTTTTTTTCACTCTCCAATGAGACTAGGCGAGATATAATTTTCTGAGTTTTATGATGTTTCTAGTGTGACATCGACTAACGGCTAGTAAATCGCTAAGTGCGAATGTGTGGTATGGGACACGCATTAACACTTTTCGGGTTCCTATCCGTGAGTTTGTGACACATTCACGATGTTTACCTAACAGAACTGCTTTGAGAAGTGTTAGCGACCTTGTCATGAGGACGAACTGCTTTGGGAGGTGTTAGCGACCTTGTTAGAGCCGACTAAATAGCTTGGAGAGGCGTTAGCGACCTTATCATGAGGACGAACTCCTTTGGGAGGTGTTACCGACCTTGTTAGGGCTGACAAAATGGCTTTGGGAGGTGTCAGCGACTTGTCATGAGGACGAACTGCTTTGGGAGGTGTCAACGACCTTGTTTGAGGCTTCGGCCGTCTGAGTTTTGCACGTGCAGCATTGCTTCGGCATTACAATCGAGGATTTGGCCAATCCGGATTTTCTGAGTTTTCTGTTTTATTGTGATTTTACCTTTTTAAGATGTTTTATTACATCGATAGCCTAGTGCTATATGAGATGTTATATATATGGTGATTTCAATTGTGATGTTTTGAACTCTTATCGAGTTCCTTGAGTTATGAGTTTTGATAATTTCAGGATTTTATAAGATATTCTGGGTTTTGCCATTTTGGCGAGTTGAGATTGAGATTAATATACATTTATACCGATGAGATGAGGTATAATTTAATTTGGAGATTCATCTATGTTTGAGTTTTGGATCATCCTATTTGAGAATGTTTTATGTTTGCCATTTTGGCGAGAGTGTATATTGATGTTTCTCCTTTTAAGGAGATATGGTTCATGGAAACCATGTAGATATTTTGGGATGTCGCCGATGATATGAGGCATTTGTGTTTGATTTGAGTATTGTGTTTAAGTTACCTCCTTCGAGGTATTTGTTCACTTAAGTAGCTTTTGTTACTTAAATGTTGAGCTTATGATTTTTTCGATTTATTCTTCTCTTTCGAGAAGAAGTATCTTCACGTCTATTATGCTTCATATTACCGATATGGACTGATTCGTGTAGCTAGACTGACCCGTGTATTTATACTCGGGTCAGACCGAGTTGTTTCAGGTATCATCTATTGGACTTAGCTTGAAATTAATGTTGGATATCAGCTCTCCTTTCTCTTGAGCAATTTCTGTTCTTCCGCATACTTTGATGTATTTATATTTGATTCAATGTATATGGTATGGTCGTGTACCACTTTTATTGTATTCATATTGTATTGTACTAAATATGTATCAGTGTATATGTACATACATGATGTTGATCACTGTTCTGTGATGTGCTTTACATTTAGTTATTGTATTTTGTTCTGATAGATCCGTTAACTACCTATAGTTTTGGATTAAGCATTTACTAGGTATGTCGATCCACTTGAGGTAAAAAAAAATTATATTGTATTTATCGACGTATTCAGTAAATGTTTAAGACAAAATTATAGATAGTCGCCCTTAACCTGCCCTATTCTCCGCTTTAGTAGACGGAATCACTTATTAATTCTCTTTACTATGGTGGGTCTCGGGGTGGGGCGTTACATCATGGTATCAGAGTTGTGGTCAGAACAAAGTAGAATAAACACAGAACAGTACGTATATCACGATACGTCGAAGTACAATATGAGTGAATCATTGTCCTTTATTCGAGCTTATTTTCGAATCGTGCTTTGATTCTTTTTCGAGTTTTGGGATATGTTGAGATGGAATATGTCTAGGAATATAAATTGTATTCCGTAGTGTTCCCTAATTGAATTTGATGTTATCTTATCATATGAATAATCTTATTTGGGATTATTCTATTCTTATTTTTGTCAATGCGAGTGAGTTCGTATCGATGAAGCTTATTGGCTCCTTAGAGTATTCTTGTTGTGTTCCTTTGAAAGTTGTGAATCATATTGAGAGGATCCATATTGATTGGCTCGTTGTGAGCATTCTGAGATTTCTATTTGATGATGATTTTGTGAGTATTTGGTTTTTACTCACAATCTTGAGATGAATTGATTTGAGAAGGATTGACTTATTTGATATTAAGTCCAATCCTTTGTTTTATAGGATCCTATTGTATATTTAGGTTTCTTATTTTGATTGTTTTATTATTTCTACCTCTTTGGAACGTTAATTATGATTCCGAAGTTTCTGAATTCACTATTGAGTATCGAGATGTTGACGATATAACTCGAATTCCAGTCAAGGTGACTTTGTTGGGTTTTGTGAGTCCATTTGCATTTGACATCCAATCGGGCAATCGAGTGTTGAGGTAACCTAATTTCTGGCTTTTAGCCTTCGGCTATCCTTCCACGAGGACATCCACTAAGGAATGAGGTGAGTTTCTAGATTGTTCGAGTTTGATTGAGTTTATCATTCAGTTTCTTTGAGTTATCCTTTTCGGATACTCAATCGGTGTTATCCTTTGTAGCATTACTTTGTTTGAAGTAATGATTTGTTGTTTGTGTGCTTCTTCTCCTTCGAGAAGAATATCTTGCTTATCTTTTGTCTTGATGATTTCCGAGAGTGGCTCGTCGGCTTGTAGGAGTTGACGAACACTCCATCTTCTTCTGTTGATTTTGTGAATCGCATATTTTAGGAATATCTTGATGCATTCTCTTAATGTTCTTTGGTTTGAGTTTTTGAAGTTATATATATGAGTTTTAAAAAGAGAAATTGGAGTTTTGAGATAAAAATAAAAATAAATAATAAATCAAAGAATATTTTGAGAATATATTTACGTGAGAAGTATTTCTTTTATGGAAATAATTTGAGAGTGTTGGATTGTCCATCGAGTAGTTAAGAGTTCTGGTCGATACGCCTGATCAACGTTATCGATAGGAATCTCCTAAATGCTATGATGAGGCAATCAGACACGATGGGTTTTGTTTTAAAAATTGAGATTTTGAAAATAATATTTTGAGATTAAATATTAAATTTATTTTTGAATGGTAATTGCAGCCATTGATTTTAGAGAAGAGTAATAGAGTGGCGATGCAGTTTTGATCGTTCTGTCAACTCTGCAGCCAACGGATATATCTATTTATTAGAGGTTCAATGACGAGGCAATGCCATTTATTTATTTATTTATTTATTTACTTGAAGCTATACTTTATTAAAAGTATATTTTGAGATTTTAGATTCTATATTATATACATTGGATGTTTTTAAAGAAGAGTTATAAGAGGGTTTGAAGATTGTTTTAAATTATTTAAGTGGTTTAATAAAAAGAGTAAAGAGAATTTAAACCCTTAATTAATTTTGAGGAGAATTATTATGGATTTACAAAATTCTTTGAAAATTAATTTTTGACGTAAGAGAAGAAATTTGGACTTTTAATTTGAGTTTAAATTACTTACTAAGTAATATAGTAAAGAGTTGGAAATTTTCAAATGTAGAAAATTGAGATTTAAAATTTAAAAGAAGTTGGGATTTAAAAATTATAAATATCTTGGATTGGAAATAATTTGAGCTTATATTCTTGTTCTTGAGTTCACTCTATTCTTGTGCTATTGATAACGACGTGCATTTTTACGGTCGTTCGAATTTGGTGGCCTCGTGAGAAGCTTTTTTTTGTGATTTATCAATCTTGTCTACTGTGTCTATCCTGTAGTGAGGATGTTCTTTCCGTATTATTATGCGGAAAATTGTGTCGATGATCATTTTTGTTGCTTAGAGTTCAGGTTTGAACGAGTTTGATCCCGACTCTATTTGTAGAGCTTTGAGAAATCTATCTTATTTGATAGATTATTTGTTGAGCTTTTTACTGAGTACTGATTCGAACACGGGATATCTTCGAAATTCTTTCGAGTTGTTTGAAAAATTTGACGGTTTTCTAATCATTATATTAGCATATGATGGATCATTGGGTTAACCAAGGGAATTTTTCCTTATTTCTCACTACCATTCTATGTTGAGAGCAAGAATGATTTAAGTTTCGAGCTTGTCTATCACCTTTGTTGATTGAATTTTTGTGTTGTGTACAACCTTTTTCCACTAGAAATTGCGAGGACGCAATTTTGTTAAGGAGGGGAGTCTGTAACAACCCGGGATTTTAGAGATTACTGTTAATATTAAATTATAATGCAAATTATAATTTAATACTGTGTTTAAAAATGATTTGGATAACAAAATGAGGGATTATATTGTTTATTTTATATAAACAATATCTTGATGAATATAATTTGGGATTTGAAATTTTAAATAAGTCGTATTATTTTATTTGAAGTCTTTTTCAACATTTGATGGTTGAAAAAAAAAGTGTAAATGGTTGAAATAAAGTTTTAAAAAATTTATTTATGGATTTGGATTGAAAATAAACAATTGTGATGGTTTGAATTTTTGTTAATGAGTAATATTGGAAATTTATTCCAATGTTAGCCTTTTGTTGCAAAATAAAAGGAATAATATGAAAATAAAATAAAATTTAAAAGTGTAATTATGTTTGGAATAATGTATTAATGTTATAAAAATGTTAAAACATTTTAATACACTTTATTAGACTTAAAAATAAATTTTATTTGGTTGAAATGGATGAAAATAGTGATTTTTCACTAAAAATGGGATATTGGTAAATATTGTTAAAAATTTGTGTTATATGGGAAAAATAATATTTCTATTTGGAAAATTAAATTTTTGATGTCACTAACATGTTCCCTTTATTAAAACATGAACATTTCAACTTGTTTCATGTGATTTGGAAATTCTATGCAAAAGTTATGTGTAAATTACTAAAACACATATGTATATTTTCTCTAAGTATTTTAGGTTGGGCTTATAGGGTAAGGTTTGAATCCAAAACCCAACATATGGAAGCTTATGATGAGTGAAACTAACCATATATATTTTATTTCTTTTAGTTCTTCTTCTCAAAAGCTTTTACAGTAAATAGAAATAAGGAAAGCAATGGCCTCCTCAAACAAACAAACAAAAATATTTTCAATCAATTTGCTGCAAATTCAAGAAATAAATCAACCAAATAAAGATTAGAGAAGGTTATTTGAAGTACTTTCTTCCTCAAAGCTTCAACCTTCCAGCTACAAATCTGAGTTTTGCCCTGCAAAATCACAAGGTGAGTATCAAAACTCACATTTTCTAGCTTTGATTGAGATTTCAATGTAAGAAATCTTATTTTCGTTTATTGCATGTTCATTTGTAATTGCTGTCAGTATATTGTGCATAACCTTTTCAATTCTTAACCAAATTTGATGAATTTAGATGTTCCGAAAAGCTTAGATTATGGGCTACATGTTTCATGTTTTGTGTTTCCCAAAATTTTGAAGTTTGGTTGCTTAAAATTATGCTTGTTTGTTACTGTCCCGAGAGCAAATTGACAGCAACAACAATCACAGGCCTAGTATTTTAGCCATAAGTTACTCGTTTCTCATCCGATTTAGGTCAAATTTTTTTTGTTGGAATCTAGATTCAATAAGGAATAATTTTTCTTCAGGTTATATTTCAATACTTTAAAATTTGAATGACCTGAAATAGATTTGAAAACAGAAGTATAGTTCTGCCTTTGACATAATTTCCTGAGTTTGAATCTGATATAGTTTGAGCTATATCTTTCTCAGTTTAGATCGGAATTCCATGATTTTTAATGTTCCAGAAAGCTTAATTCATATGCTACAACTTTCATGTTTTGAGTTCTCTCTATATTTGATGTTAGCTATGTCAAAATTTAATTTTTTTTTACTGCTAACTCGAGAGCAAATCCAATATTTGCTCTGTCATTGAAGCTGAAACAAATTTGAGCATAACTTATTCGTTTCTTAACCGATTTTGATAATTCTAGATGTTTCGAAAAGTATAATTCATGTACTACAACTTTCATGTTTTGTATTTTCTGTAATTTTGAGGTTAGTTATGTCAAAATCTAATTTTTCTACTGCTAACCCAAGAGCAAAACCAATGTTTTCTCTGTGCTTGAAGCTGAAACGAAATTGGGCATAACTTCTTCGTTTATTAACCGAATTTGATAATTTAGGATGTTTTGGAAATCTTAGATCATGTTCTACAAGTTTTGTTCATTATTTTTTTCTGAAATTTTGAAGATTGCTTGGTCAAAATTAAGGTTATATGTTGCTGTCCTGAGAGCAAGATGATAGCAACAAGAAACAACCTTAGAATTGTATTAGCCCATTTTTACTCTTATTGTCTTTTGGTTTTGATGATGTTTTTGAGATTTTTGAGAGCTATGATGCCTATCAATAGGCTAGCTATATTTGGAGAATTTGAAATTCAAATTTAAATAGAATTTGAATTGATTTTGGATTAAATTTGAATTGAATTCATATTGAACTCAAGTTATCGGTCTTGAGTTATCTTTCTTGTTTTTCATTGTTTTTGAGTACGGTTTTACTAAACCATTTTTTGAAGTGATTTTTGAAATAAATGGACATTTCAAATTATTATTATGTAGTATTTTAAAATTATTTTTCTAAATATATATATATATATATATTCCCTATAATAAAAGAATTTCAAATATTAGTTTTATTAATCTTTTCGAGAAAATGTTTTAGAAGCTTGTTTTCTCCTGTATACTATTTTAGATATAAAACATTTACTTTTACACTATTCGAACGTATGAGAAAGAGAATTAAACGATTTAGTAAAACACGTGGTATGGGACATGTGCGTTTACTATTTCGGTTAACTCTGGACTTGTACGATCGAAGCTATTTAAGATTACTGATTCTAAGATGTTTTTCCACTTTATGACATATTTTGATTTTTATAATTCCTATTTATTAGAATTATTTAAGATGGCCAATATTTGGCAAACATTATGGTTTAAGACCTCCTATATCGGAGTATGGTCGATAAGATCCATCACGATGTTTTATTTACTTGCCAATGATATAAGGCAAGTCTTGAGTTTATGATTTCATATTTTGAGATTTATGGTTTTTGAGGAACCATCATGATGTTTTCACTTGTCGATGAGATGAGACAAGTTATGATGCCATTTAATACTTGTCAATGAAATGAGACAAATATGGTGTCTCTTTTTTTCACTCGCCAATGAGACTAGGCGAGATATAATTTTCTGAGATTTATGATGTTTCTAGTGTGGCATCGACTAACGGCTAGTAAACCGCTAAGTGCGAATGTGTGGTATGGGACACACGTTAACACTTTTCGGGTTCCTATCCGTGAGTTTGTGACACATTCACGATGTTTACCTAACAGAACTACTTTGAGAGGTGTTAGCGACCTTGTCATGAGGACGAACTGCTTTGGGAGGTGTTAGTGACCCTGTTAGAGCCGACTAAATAGCTTGGAGAGGCGTTAGCGACCTTGTCATGAGGACGAACTGCTTTGGAAGGTGTTAACGACCTTGTTTGGGCTGACAAAATGGCTTTGGGAGGTGTCAGCGACCTTGTCATGAGGACGAACTGCTTTGGGAGGTGCCAGCGACCTTGTCTGAGGCTTCGGCCGTCTGAGTTTTGCACGTGCAGCTTTGCTTCAGCAGTACAATCAGGGATTTGGCCAATCTGGATTTTCTGAGTTTTCTGTTTTATTGTGATTTTACCTTTTTAAGATGTTTTATTACATCGATAGCCTAGTGCTATATGAGATGTTTTATATATGATGATTTCAATTGTGATGTTTTGAACTCTTATCGAGTTCCTTGAGTTATGAGTTTTGATAATTTCAGGATTTTATAAGATATTCTGGGTTTTGCCATTTTGGCGAGTTGAGATTGAGATTAATATACATTTATACCGAGAGATGAGGTATAATTTAATTTGGAGATTCATCTATGTTTGAGTTTTGGATTATCCTATTTGAGAATGTTTTATGTTTGCCATTTTGGCGAGAGTGTATATTGATGTTTCTCCTTTTAAGGAGATATGGTTCATGGAAACCATGTAGACATTTTGGGATGTCGCCGATGATATGAGGCATTTGTGTTTGATTTGAGTATTGAGTTTAAGTTACCTCCTTCGAGGTATTTGTTCACTTAAGTAGCTTTTGTTACTTAAATGTTGAGCTTATGATTTTTTCGATTTATTCTTCTCTTTCGAGAAGAAGTATCTTCATGTCTATTATGCTTCATATTACCGATATTGACTGATTCGTGTAGCTAGACTGACCCGTGTATTTATACTCGGGTCAGACCGAGTTGTTTCAGGTATCATCTATTGGACTTAGCTTGAAGTTGATGTTGGATATCAGCTCTCCTTTCTCTTGAGAAATTTCTGTTCTTCCGCATACTTTGATGTATTTATATTTGATTCAATGTATATGGTATGGTCGTGTACCACCTTTATTTTATTCATATTGTATTGTACTAAATATGTATCAGTGTATATGTATATACATGATGTTGATCACTGTTCTGTGATGTGCTTTACATTTAGTTATTGTATTTTGTTCTGATAGATCCGTTAACTACCTATAGTTTTGGATTAAGCATTTACTAGGTATGTCGATCCACTTGAGTAAAAAAAAATTATATTGCATTTATCGACGTATTGAGTAAATGTTTAAGACAAAATTATAGATAGTCGCCCTTAACCAGCCCTATTCTCCGCTTTAGTAGACGGAATTGCTTATTAATTCTCTTTACTACGGTGGGTCTCGGGGTGGGGCGTTACAGTTAGAGTGGGGATGTAATTTGAATTATTTGTTGAGACAGAATATTAAAAATGAATACAAAGAGTAAGAATATTCAAGTGAATTGAGTGGGAAAGAGAGTTGAATATCCTTAAAATTGAAATTTTACCATCATATTATATGACCCTTCCCGATGTTTAAATATTCAGCTAAAATTGTGATTTCTTTTTGAGTTCATGTGAAGCTCGAGATTTAAGTAAAAGGATGAACAGAATGATTAAATATTATACTTTAAATAAAAAATAATTTTTTACTTAGTAATTTAACTAAACAGATGCATAAAATAAAATGGATATGGATATGGAGAAGATAAAATGAGCTAACTAATTAAAGGGAGAAGATATTGGTACAAGTGTAACATTTGAATTTATTAAAAATATTTCAAATGAGAAACTTTAAATAAAAAACTAGTTTTGATAGAGTTAGGAGTATGTTCTAGGGTCAATTATATAATTTATGACGTATATATAGATCGTTGACCAATCTTGTTCAAAATAAAAGGTATTTTCTTTCTATTATATACTTAATATAACTTTATATTAATTAATCAATTTAATCAAAAGTATATTTAATAGAAAATCCATAAATAGTATATTTGTCTATTAGTTATAAAGTGTTGTAAATGTATGTAACTTATCACAATAAATATAATATACCATTTTAATTGTTCCTAGCCATGATGCATTGAGATTGGATATCGATGTATCCATTGAGACTAGAGTATGTAACACCCTCTAAATGTTGGGTAGTGTATTATTCATTACTACTAGGGGCACCAAGAGGTTACGTGCTGGTAGCTTTGGGATAACTATGGAACGACTCGCTTGACAATTTTCCATTCGTTGACATAACTAAGGTTAAATAGAAAATATCAATATGATTGGCTTACACAGTTCTCTTGACTTAAGAATACTATGGATCTTCAATATTAAAGCTCCGCTTTGATTATAGCCAAATTGTGGCATGGCATCCATCGGGTGACTATAGTTGGGTCGATTTCAAGTATTGGAAGTGAAGCACTATTCAAAAGAGGATTCGTCTCTTCAATTATATAGGGTCAGTGTCATGGTCAACTCAAGTCAACCCAAGGTCAACTCAAGTCAAAGTCTCTAGCTAGAGCATTTCAATTAATAATAATTGTTATTATTGGACCAAGGACTTTGTGTTTGAACTGTAGAGTTGAATTTGGATGATATTGGAATTTTGACCATTACCATATTCTATAAGTCCACAATAATATAGTTTTGACAAAGAGAACTGGTGTAAATAAATGTCACAGCCGGGTAACGTTTAATAATATCAGATTGGATTTTATCGAAACTAAGTAAGTGACAAATTTGGCAAAACTGTCATACCACATGCTAAATGACTTCTGAACATCAATATTCAAATAGTCTGATATTAATCGTTGACCGAATTTACAGATGAATCACACAACCGGAATGATGAATTCTCTTTAGACCAAACGATTTAATTATTTTCTAATTATTATAAATTAATTAATATTTATAAAATATTAATTATAAAATTTTGAATATGATTTGAGGAATAAATATTATTGTATATATGTAAAATAGTTATAAATATATCGATCGATATATGGTATCGACAAGCAATTAAATTTAATTGAAAAAATTTAGTCGGGCTGAAATTTGTTGTTTGCTTATGATCTTAAGATGTTATTTTAGTAGAAATAGGGCTTGTAGCAAGCAACTAAAAAGGCTAAAGGGGTTTGGAGAAGGATGGTTGATATTTGATGAGAAATGGTATGACGTGATCCATATTTCTCTTTATTTCTTCCACTATAAAAGAACCTCTAGCCCTAATGCAAAAAGGACTTATTTGGATTCCATTTACCCATGATTAGTTGTCACCTCAAGGAGCCCTACAGAGTTCAACTCAAATCTATTTGAAAAGCGAAAACAATTGGAAAGTTAGAAGCCTATGATTTAAGGATTAGCAATCTGCCGAATCGAGAAGATTTCAAAGGAGGAAAAATTTGTCATTACAAGGTATGCTTAAAGGCATTAATATTAAAATGTACTAAGTGATATATATATATATATATATTAATAGTTATGTAACGATTATTATATGTATCAATATCGTCAAATACTAGATTGGTTATATGTATGTATTTATTAAAAAACACAATTTTTATGTAGATATAAAGTACACAGCTGCATATATTTTATTTTTAGTTATTATCATTTTATCAATTAATATATATATATATATATATATATATTAATTGTCATTTAATTTTAATTTTGTGACTAGAATATATATATATGTATGTATATATGTATTTGTATATATATATGTCATCATATCATGTAAATAATTGATCTATATTTTATAAATGCATAATTACGATAATTATAATTTTTGGCGACTTTAACAATAATTTATTTTTAGATCAGTATACAAAAGTGATGTATAGGAAAATAATGAAGTATTTAAAGTTATTTACAGTTAATTTAGAATTGTAGACTAAGCCATAATTTTGAGAAATAATTTTATCATATTAATTAATTATCTTAAATAATTAAGGGCAAAGCACTCATTCAGTGGGAGCATCAAAAGAGTTAATGAACTCTTCCGATTGATACATACAGATATATCCAATTATAAGTCTATTAATAGCAAAAAAGTTTCACATACTTCATCATATTCACCAATGAGTTATCACAAACATGGACATGTGTACTTGATGCACATGTATGAATCTATGATAAGCTCATAGTATATAAAATGGAAGTAAGTAATATAACATGTGATAGAAATGATTCGATTTGATCGAATGGGTGAGTATATTGGAAAGAGTTCTATACATACCAAAAAATGAATAAAGGTTCAATCACAAAAGTTACTCCTCTTCATGATACATAATGATGTATCGATAAGGAGTAATCGAACTTTATTGGACAAAGTACGATTAATTGTGGGGGAATTGAGTGAATTTCTTTCTATGAGGTTATGTACTGAAGGATAGTACACAATGTTAAAATTAGTTTCATCCAAATAATAGTTTACAAAATCATACAAGATGAGGATTTATAAGAAACCCCTAAATATCCTAGGCCAAGGTGTTGGCAAGCTGCGCAAGTTGAAAGATTGCACGTAATAACCCTATGTAAAGAACCTTTTATGAATCTCCTTAAAAGAAGTTTAGGAAAGACTGTAATTGTATGACATATTTATGTTTTGAACATAATTTTTGTAAACTAAACCCAGATCAGTTTTATATATAAGGAAATTCATAGAGTATTCATGAATACATATATTCTGTTGCACTGAGTAACAACTATTATATCAAGAAATACCAGACTTCATAGTGAAGGAATTTCTTGGAGAAATTACTGTAGTAAAATAGAACTGGATACGATCCAAAGATAAAATTGATTACATGAGGTGAAATGAATTTAACTAACCAAAATGAACGCATCGCATTAGATAATATTCTCGCGTATTGAAGAGAAATTATGAGTTTCTTATCAATATCAAAAATATATAATCCTTGGTTTTTTAACTAAACCATTAAGAGTGTCGACTTTGTGATATAGTATGATGTGCAAATCCAAAAGAATTACAAGTATGTTATCAAAGTATGACTTTGGTAGTCGTAACCAAAGGGATGTGATCCATTGGCCGTGACTGTTTCTTTATGAGAAAGACTAGTGCAGTTGGAATTAAATGAGCAATGTTGCTAAAAATAATCTCATAAATTTCAATTGTTGAAATTAGCGTAATAGATTAGTCATTCAGTGTGATCAAGATATTTTAGATTTATTCACAAGATTATCGATTGATAAGACTTAGTGTTTCGGTACATATGCGCTGAAATAGAAATTCTAATAATGATTTGTAATAGACTGCTTGCACATAACAGCCAAAATGTCTCGAAGTCAATGGGAGCAATATTTTGGTTTGTGTGTTTGGATATGATCCAGGAACATATATGAAAGTATAATTCTACAAGCATCAAAATTGAACAAGTGTTTTGATTAAAAAAACACATAGTATAATTGTCAATCAAATACAGAGGAAGGGTGTGCTTGTAAAAAAGAATATAAAAGGTACATTAATATTTCTAAACTACAAGCAAACAATATGTTGTTGATTTTTACAATGTACTTGTTTTAAGATAAACCTTAGTTTTTTTAATACTCGATGTTGGATTGTAAATGATATCTTTTATAATAGGTATAAAGATATTGGGAACGCTTTTAGAAGGTGAGTGGAAAATTTATATATTGTTTATGATTTTGAATCTATTCCGTTGGCATATGTTTAATTTTTATTCCTAAATCTATAATATTTGTGAATTGTAAGCTAAAATTAGCATAGAAAACTATTGCCTACATATTCTTATTTTAGATCTGATAGGAATTATTTTGACATGCTGATCTGGAAATCAGGTTTAAAAGTTATAGATATATATATTGATTAGATATAAAATGTATTCCGGACCTGAAATTGGGTTGTTGATTATTAGTATGATTTTGATCATTACCCCAAATATGTTGAATTGGGAATTTTCTATAGTTTAATTTGTGAGAAGAACGCCCGTCTAGTTTTTATATAAAAAATTGCGTTTCCAAGTTGCATAGAAAGTGCAACGTTTGATTTAATAAGCAATATATGCAAATAAAAAGACAATGATATGTAAAGTACAGATTATTCTCCGTAGTTTACATTGTCTATTCCAATAAAAAGAAAATAATCATTTCTTGTAATTTCAAATGAGGCAAATCTTTCCTTTTATTCTTGATCTTTTATTTTAAACTAATTTATGGAAATCATAACAAAGAATCTTCCTAAGAAATGTAACTTCGGCAAATTAAATATAGAAAAGAATATTCTAGTTAAAGATTTATTACTAGAACATATTTGGTAGAAGTATATATTTATACCTATTTATACGTGCTAATAAATATGACTATTTATGTGTAACACTCGCTTAGGATACTAGTGTATGTAATAATAATGTTGTTTTGTGAATAGAAATTAGGAAGGAGAATGAGGAAAGGTTGTAACCCTAATTAATGGGTAATAATTATGGAATGAATTTGGGAGTTACAAATAATTGATAGGGTAAATGGAATAATTAGACTGATAATTATGGAAGATTTGATAAATAACTACAGAATAGTTATAAAAGGTTACTAAATGGATATTTGTAAATATACATAAATGTCTCAGGAAATGTTTGTTAGGATGATATTCTTTTATCATGTATAAATCCATATTTATAGAAGAAGCAAATAAACATGATTTTTTGGGTAATTGAATATTTAAGGTAATTTATACAGCCTTAAATAAATAGAAGGAGGTTAGTAAACTAAGTCCAATATCCAATATAGGATGATAAAGCTTAGTAATAGTAAAGCCTAGGATAATATGGCTCAAGTTAGTAAAGCTTAGAAAATTTATTGGACTTAGTAAGTTGGGATGCAAGGTCAGTAGAATTACGCGACGTAAGTCTTCCCTTCACTTTGAGGCTACCAGCAGTTGTGACACTTCATGTTGATGTGAGAAATGTTTAACTATAGGACCCAAAGGATAATTATTAGGCTTAGAAGATTGGGACGCATGGTCAGTAAAGTGACACTACAGAAGTTTACCCTTCACTCAAAGGCTACTAGCAGTTGTATACACTTATTACTAATATGGGACATCACCTATCATAGGACCCATGGGAAAATTGCGGAAATAATAAGATCCGCTTAGGGATTAGAGGTATTAAGTGGTTGTTTCAGGGCCCATCTCTTTCCTATTGAAAAAGTATTAAATAATCCGAATTATCGATTAGGAGCGGTAGTGGAAATCTTGGGAAGGGTTCGCTTTGGGTTTGAGGTATTAAGTGACCGATATAGAGTCCGCCTCTCTCCTATAAAGAAGTATAAAGTGTCCCAATGAGATCCCAAGTAACGTCAGCTCGATATTACTAGTAAGGAATCCACCTTGGGGTTAGGCATCAAATGACAAAGGCCTACCTAGAATATAGGTATTAAATAGTCAGGAGTCTTTATTAATAAGGTATTAAGTGGCTTGGGTACTGTCTCTCACATGGCTAAAATTTTAATGACGATTGACACAGGTATAGTATGGCTGTTATGTATTATAAAGCCATAAACAGTGGTCAAAGGTCTTTGTAGCTAGGACCAATAGACCAACGATGACAATGCTAGGAGCCCACTTCATATTTGGGAGTATTAAGCGGTTGATAGATTTACGTCAATATTTTGTAACTTGGAAAGGGTATGTAGGTGAACTGTGCTAGGTAGGAATATCGTGTATGCAGTATTGAGTTAATTTGGCTAACTTTAAAATAGTAGGCATAACAACTAACTGGAAATCAATCTGTATGAATTTACGTTATGGACACTATATAAATTTTTCATTCACCAGAACATTGTTCTAACTACCTCTGCATTACAACCTACGCGATAGATTTACAGAAATATATCACTAGAGCTGGAGGTAATTGATTATTGGAGAAGACAAAAGTGTTTAACGACCCGTCTTTTTAGATGGTTTAAATCGACAATAAACCACGCATATCAAACTCAAACAATTCCAAAGGAAGGACTGTTATGGTGTAATAAGAAAAAGAAGAGAAAGAATAAAAAACAAACACGGAATCTCATAGTGGAATGACAAAATATAATAATCAAGTAACAGTTCATGAAGCTATTTTACAAATAACATTTGATTACACTTTTACAATACAAATCAGAGTTACATAAAGTAGAACTAAATAAATAAATAAATAATGCAGTGGAACAACATGATGTAGTTGGATAAATATAATAAATAATAATAGTACTAAATTTTCATCTTCATCCTCCAGAAATAAGGTCTTCGATACACTAAAAAGCTCAAACTGACCCGAGCGTAATGAAAAGGCAAAACACTCGAGTCAGAACTAAAAGATCTTATGTAATTTAAATCAATAGTAAATAAATATGAGTGTAATGGCTCTAGAGATTTTTACAAATTTTTACATCTCCTATCTAGTGTCTAACGTGCATGCAATAACTTAAGAGATATTTTGGATTACCATCTTCTAAGGATCCGTTAAACTATTTACTATGTAGTAATATACGCTATTATAATATGTCTATTAATAAAGTAAAGTATTAAAATAGCATTAAGGCGTTACCCATATTCCCTTAACACATTTTTTATATTCTTGTAGTCTATACACTATCGTAATTCCTCCGTCAACTAGAGGGCTATCGGAGAGCACTCCATTGGTACGGCACAAACCAAATTCATAATAGGCGTGACAAGGCATGTGACAAAGCACATGAGTAATGCCCATAGTAGGATACTACTGTTTTGTGAATTCGAATTGGTGGTAACACATAGCAGCTACTACTGCCCACCTCGGAACACACTACCAAAATCAAATCGAGGGGTGGTCACCAAATCTATCAAAAAATAATAAATATGGTATCGATGAAATGTGTCCGATCGGAGGTGCGACCTCACTTGGCCTGGCATGGCTCCTGTTATAGCTACATCAAGATGACTCGAGGAGTTAGGAATACGTTAATACCTCATACATAATCATTCGCCAAACCATCCTACTTTATTTTGGAATCTATACCACGTACACAGTTGTTTAAGTGATTTACGGTATTGACAGAGAGTATGAGAATATTTGATTCCGGTCTATTTAACAACCAAACGCTTATTTCACACCGGATGGTCCTATTACATTTCTAAAAACGATTCATAGTTGATATCAAAATATCATAATCAATACAAACCATATCAATTTTTGAAATCATATTCACTTTTGAAATCATATACACTTTTGAAATCATATACACTTTCGAAATCGTGCTACCAAAATAGGTTAAAACTTCGTTTCAAAATCATCATATTTACTCAAATATGTCATTTCACTAGAAAATATCATTTTCAAATTCCAACACAAGTCGTAACATCGTTTAACCATATTTGCTTTTAAATCAAGGATTTAAACATGAACCATCCAACCTTGCACAGTTTGAATTTTAAAAATAGTTAGATAGTCATAAATATTTAAATAGTTTTAAAATAGTTTTAAAATAGTTTAAAATGGTTTAAAATGGTTTTAAATAGGTTACAATAGCTTAAAATAGTTTAAATAGTTTAAAATAGATTAAAGTAGATTAAAGTAGATTAAATAGTTTAAAGTAGATTAAATTAGATTAAAACAGTTTAAAATAGACTAATTTAGATTAAATTACTTTAAAATAGATTAAATATCTTGAAATAGATTAAAATAGTTTTAAATGGTTAAAATAGTTAAAATAGGTTTATATAATTTAATAGTTTAATATAAAATGGTTTGAAAATCTAAATAAATCTGAATTTAAAATGATATAATTTTAAAAAGTTTATAATAAAATGATTAATTTTGAAAGCAATGTCAAATTAAACTATTTCTTCCTTTTCAACAAATATAGACCATATCCAGCTTTCAAATTAACAACTCAATTTTGTCTTTCAATTCAAATTCTCATTTAAACCATTTAAATCTATATCAATTTCAAATCCATGTTTGAACTATAAATTTAATCTACTTCAAATTTAGTAGATTTCAAAGTTCAAATATTCAAATATTTAAATAAATCAATTTCGATAAACTGCATTTGTACTAGAAATCCACTTTAAAATTTGAATTTAAATTCTTTAAATGATTCATTTAGACCGATTCCAATTTCAACATTTAGAGCTTGGATTTTTGAAAATAATTTAGTTTATGTAAATCAAATTTTTATTTCAAAATATCATTTAACTAGATTCAAAAAATAAGGCTTTAAAATCATTTAATTTGACCAATCCAGTTTTCGTATATAGTTTTCTACCCTACGGTCAAGTGATACAGATATATATCATTTCAACCCGTAATAATTTATATTTATGGATATATATCATTTCAACCCGCAATCCCGAATAATATTCAAAATCCATAAAATCGCTCGGGTTTATTATTTCAACCCATAACGATTTTTTCCCAATCTATAGATCGTTCGGGTATGTATCATTTCAAGCCATAGTGATTTACTAACAATAACTAAGGGAACTTCACAACAACATATGAATAAACATATATCCAATCATTTAAATATCAACAATTAAACATCCATCACAATCATCAATCAAATCAACCAATAAATAACATTAATAAACTAATTATCATCAATAGGCATTTAATTGACCATTTTAAATTCAATATTAAAATAAATAAAAATTAAATTCAATAAAATCAGATTTAACTGAAATGATAATTTAAAAATAGCAAACAACAATTAATCAATTTCTAATCACATCATAAATTTAATTTAACTAACATAGGATAGCTTAGTATTCGTGAGTAAGTTAAAACACTCACCTTTGATTTTTCGATAATTTAAAATCCAATTAAAGGCCCACATTTCAACGGTCTCAAAATGCGAATAAACTAGTTTTATAATGACTGGAATTTCGATACAATCGCAATGGAGAAAACCACGCGTGAATCCAAGCTCGTATGAAAAAGTTATTGAAGTTAGAATGATTAAAAATTAAAATTTTAAATAAACAAAGCAAAATAAAATTTCCACGTCATCTAAGCACCATCGGGAAACCCTAACTCATGCCTATCTCACTTCAGCTTCACTCGAGAACCACGACTGCCATGCTACAAACAATTTTCGCCCCCGCCTGAGAGACCATTGCCGTAATCCACGACCACCAACGCTCTACGCATGCCACACCCCATCCCCCAGTCGCGCTACCGTTGCCACCTTCTAAAACTGCCAGCACTGCCATAATACTTAAGGCCAAACAGTGGAGAATTCCTGGCCATCTAGACAAATGATCATCACCACAGAGGCTTGCTCTCCATCCTCTTCCAAACGCCACTCCCAGATCGTCAAACGGTCGACAATCCACCGTTGGATCATAAACCCTAGAAATGGATGGCCAAGGTTCATCATCGATTTCTGATCAAACTGTAACATCCCGCCTTTTCGCACACTTTAAACCGACACACGTGCCAATTAAAAGCATACGCAAGGGCGGATTGTTATGGGTTAAATAAGAAAAACAGAGAAGAAATAAAACAAAATAGAATCTCACAGCGGAAGGATAAAATATAATAATAAATATACAGTTCAAAATAGTTTACAAACACTTGATTTGCTTTATACAATAAATATCTGAGTTACACATACCAATACCATCAATGCAGCGGAATAGAAAGAGTGTGGTGCAATACTATAGATAATAATAATACGACTCCTTCGTCTTCGTCCTTCAAAGCTAAAGTCTTCGATCCTGAAACGCTCGGACTGACCCGAG
Organism: Allium cepa; assembly: GCA_030765085.1. NCBI lineage: Eukaryota > Viridiplantae > Streptophyta > Magnoliopsida > Asparagales > Amaryllidaceae > Allium > Allium cepa. Next base: position 714,274,890 of record CM060943.1, on the reverse strand, counting down.
CGAATTTGAAAAGACAAAAACACTCGAGTCAGAACTAAAAGATCTTATGTGAGTTAAATTAACAGAAATAAATATGAGTACAGTAACTCAAGAGATGTTCGGGATTTACATCTCCTAAGGATCCGTTAAACTATTTACTATGTAGTATATTGCGCTATTATAATAGTGTCTATTTATAAAATAAACTTACTTTTTAATAGCGTTAAGGGGTTACCCATATAGCCCTTAACACAAATAATGCCAATAGTCTATACAGTACCGTAATACCTCCTGATCGGGAAGCTACCAGAGGATACTCCATAGGTACGACACAAATAGAAACTCGTAGTAAAGGCTCGGTATGGTAGGTGACATGGCACAACTAGGCAATGCCAGGGTAGATATACCAATTGCTATCCAGGCTGGTGGAAACGCGTAGCCGCAGTTACCGCCCACCTCGGACTAACTCCCCAAAATCAAAATATAGAAGTGGCCACTGAATCAATCCAAAATCAAAGTATAATATCGAAGAGGAGGGTCCGATCAGAGGAATGACCTCATTGGCCTGAGAATCGCTCCTGTTTTAGCCACCTTATGCCAACTCACGGGAGTCGGGTCCACGTATTTACCTTACAGGAAACGTCGCCACCACCTACTTCATTCTGGAATCTCCACCGCGTACACGGTTAGTCAAAGTGGTTTTCGGTATCGACAGAGAGTATGTCCATATCCGATCCCGGTCTCTTTGCCAACCCATCGTTATTATAACACCGCGGTCATTTAAAATAGTTTATACTTTACAACCAGAATAAATTTCCATTTCAAAATTATGAATACGATATCATTTTAAAACCCAAAACAATATGATGTCATTTTATCCCAAATATAATTCTTTTTCCCAAAATCATAATGCTTTAAAATTTATAACGTCTGAAAACCAAATATTTGACTTATACTTTCAAAGCATAATATTTCGAAATTCATAATTTAAACCCATAACTTCTAAAACTGGAATGGTTCGGATATTCAACGGTATATAGAATAAATGGTTTAACTTTATGGTTACTTTGTAAAGAAAATAGTTTACATGGCTTTACAAATATAGTTCCTATTTAAAGTTTAAACCATAATTTAAATATCACTTCAAGTTCCAAAAACCCTTCAATTTCTATATATATAAATCCATTTGGAGTATTCATATTCAAACTAAAGTTGGACTTTATTCTTTCAACAAATTAAATGTTTATTATTTAGTCTTGAATATTCACGTAAAAATCCATAAATAAAACTCCAATTTCTAGTAAAAATATATATAGTTTTTTTTTCAATTTAATTTATACTAGAATATTCGTTTCATATTTATCTTGGGAAAAATCCAGTTATAAATATCATATCTTAAATTTCCAAACTTAAACATTAAATATATGATATAAGTTATCAAACTCCATTTTCTTAAATTTTTATCATTTTATCCAACAGATTTATACACAACTTAAATTTAAAATTTTAACTTCATATGTGTATATATTGAAGAATAATATTTTATACAATATCAAAAAAAAAAAATTATAAACCGTATCCCATCCAAACCATAGAAATCACTTTAAAATAATTTTATATATAGACCACGGTGCCTGTATAAAATTTTCTATCCTATGGTCAAGTGATACGGATATTTATCATTTCAATCTGCAATTTAAAAATAAAATTTGCGGTTGTATATCATTTCAAACCACAATCCCGAATGAAATGAAAAATGCATGATAACTTGCAATTTAATGATATCAAATAAACATCCATTCATCAACATCATCCATTATCCAAATCACAATCATCAATCAATATCAATCAATAGCAATATATATTTGAAAATATATAGCAGGTAATAACTGGCAATTATATTCACATTAAATTTAACAACTATTAATCTACAGTTTATATTCAGTGATAAATTTTATAACTGTTAACTAGCAGTTTATATGCAAACAAATAAATTCTAACTATCAATAAATATGCAATAAATAAATTAAAATAACAGTTAAATTAAATAAAATGCAATTTAACAGATATGATGAAATAAACATGCCAATTAGTCATAAATAAATTTCTATTCATTTCTAAAATTAATTTAACAAACATAAAAGCTTCTAGTAGTTGTGAGTGGGTTTAAACACTCACCTTTTGAATTTAAATCGAATTTAAACCCAAAAATTCGTCCGTTTCGGAATTCGTCCAAACCAGTGTCATCAAGTCCGGAATTAAATTACGATCCTAACAAAAAAAAATTCGTGTGAATCCGAGGTCGTATGTAAAAGTTATAGCGATTATTGCACTTGAATTTCAAAATTAAAAACAACAAAAGGAGGACACATTTCATACTCTTGCCACGTCATCCTCCACTATCACGCACGCGGCTACCATCTTCTTTCCAGAAGCAAACGCACGCAAGTTCCAGCGCAAGCCTAAAACATGAAACCCTATTGAATTTTTGCCGCAAATCTGACCGTCGAAACGCCAAACTAACCACATAGATGCGATCCCCTCGGTTCCCTCTCCAAAACCCAGAAACAGAATTTCGATCAGGCGAACTTTGATGCGACGCTGATGAACGACCACGAACTGTTTGAATTTATTCTGGGTAAACGGTAACTCCAACTGAAAAACGAATTTCACCATGGGATTACGTGTTTCGAGAAGATCGACATATATTTTTGTGGAATTTTTCTGGAGATTTTGAATTTTCATTTTGTTTTTGAACTGACTGGATCTAGGGTTAACCCCCATTGAAGAAGAAGAGAAGCTTGAAGAAAATACGCACAGATAAATGAAATTAGGCGGAGGTTAGGGCTGAATAGCTGGGTTTATATAGAGGGTTAGAGGTAGCGTAGATAGACCGTAGAATGAACGTGCGGAACAAACTATGGCCCAAAAAGCCCGCTATGTCTCCGGAACGAAATTTCGTAAATCTATATATCCAAATAGGTAATTTAAAATATTCTAAACGCGATGGAAGAAGTTTCACGTCCAAATTTGATCGTATGAAGAAGTTATGCTGAAAACAAAATTTCTAAATTGATTTCAAATTGATTTTATTAAAATTGATTTAAAGGCGTTTCACGCCCGTACGATCAAACGACAAGTCCGATCGATACGAAACTTGAAACCCTCTAATAATTCACCGATACGGATCCGATGAAACTGGTTTCGTCGAAATCCGAGTCCGTGGCCAAAATGGCTATTTTTAATATTCATTAAATAAATTATAAAAATCCAAATTTTATATTAAATTCTAAAATTAGCCAAATTTTATTTCTTATATGATTCGTAATCAATTGAAAAGATTTAACACGTTTAGCTGTGAATTAAAAGTTGACAGTATATTAATTGCAATGTTAATTTCTACACTTTCTTATATTTAAGAATTTCATAAATTATATTCTCAAAACCCATACTTTAGATTTTTAATCTTTATATTCTCAACTTTCACCTAAAATAAAGATGCCATAAACAATAGTTCCTGATTCACATCATTATTCTTTAAGTCTAATTTAAATCTCAATAACGTAGTATTTAACGTTAGAATCCATTTTATTATGCATAAATTCCAAATTTTACTGACCCAAATTTTCTTCTTTTCATTCCATATCAATTGTCAATCCTATAAGAAAAATTAACATTAGGTTCATACTTATTACAAATAACTCCATTTTCTTCCAAATAATAATTACATAACTATTAAACATTAAATCCATTTAATTGCAATAAATTCAATTGATTGCAATTAATTTCCAAATAAATTTGGATCTTTATTTGGTTATACAAAAAAAATCCGTTATCACTTACCTAACAAAGTTATTATTACTTAAGATCTTATTGCATCCACATTTTCACATTTTCATTTCCTGGTTTCTTTACTTTATTCTACATAAATTATTATAATTGGGATTTTTCTTGGTTACATCTTATTTGTATTTAACATTACTCATTCACCAATTCATTTCACTTTAACTGCGGTAAATTGGCGGATAAATTGAATTTGATTCCCAAAATTTAAATTAACAAGCAACAAGAATAGGTAACACACAATAGTCGTTACGCTAAATTCTAGTCACCTAAATAAGCTTTTATTACTTTACAAAATGGAATAACTTTTAAACTCATAAATGTAATACCAAAACCGTTATAAATCCAATAAATTTCCAAATCGAAGTTTGTACACATTTTACACAACTATTATGATTTCTCACAGAACGTTGAATTTATTAAATGACCATTTATTCAAAATTTAATTCCCTTAATTGAATCAAATGCTTATAATTTTTACATTCTTACCATTCCTTCCCATTATAAATTCATTAACGGATTTACAAATCTCTATCTTCCAAATATTAAATAACCAAACTGATTACAACCACTGTTCTTATCAAATTTTCATAAATTTGTTCAAATCTATACTCTTTTTCCATATAAATAAATTTTATGTTACTACTAGATTTTTTTATCCACTACAGCCATTAAATTTTTACTATCTACACTTATTACATCTTTGTATTAATGAATCCCATTCAAGTTAATATTTATATTAATATTCACAAATTCAACATTTATATGTTTCTTAAATTAACTTTCAACCAAATGTGCCAATTTACATTTCATTTCTATTCAATATATATTCATTTTATTCCGTTCATTCGGGTACTGCATTGAAATATGTTTATTCTCTAATACTAACGTCATTATCATTAAATTATGATTGGATTCCAAGTTTTTATTCAATACCTAGAACAATAACTTACATATTAACCAAATCCTTCTTCTACTTAATTCAAATTGGATTATGTTCCAATTCCTATAACCTAGGTCTTGAGTCACCATTTACATAATTACATTTATCGTTTATTTCAATCTTCGTTTATAATTTAAAGTTCTACTAAACTAAATTAAAAAACTTATGAACTTTAATAAATTTAATCCACCAATTAAATTTTTTTGATGTTTATATATTGCAATTCAATTCAGTTATTATTTCATTAATACCATTTTAATCAACTAATTATGACTTATAACCACAACACAAATCTTCGTTATTCTACCTATTGCCATATAACATTTCAATTGTTAAATCTTTAATCTCAATTACTATATCCAACTCCTACATTTATTATAAATTAGATTAAAAATTATATTAAGTTAATCCATTTAATATTATCAAATTTAACGGGTCGTTACAATCTCCCCCACTCAAAACTTTTCGTCCCCGAAAAGGAAAAAGAAGGGAGAAGGAAGAGTAAAACAGTACATCTTATTTCAAACATTAACTTATTGACAATATTACTAAATTAATTCCCTTATATAAAATATACCAGTTTTATAATCATTATATTCTTTTGTACTTAAATTATTAAAGTTGGGAAAATATTTTCACAAAATTCTAAGTCCAAAATTTACGGAAAATTTTGGCAGAGTCTCCTTTGTACGGAGAGACTTTGGAGAAAATATAATATCAAAATATACAAATGTATTACATATATTATCCCAACACGGGAAAAATTATATAAAATAGCGCTAAAACGTAATCCGGAAACGTACCTATTTGTCGGGCAATATACGCTTATTTTTATGGAACCGAAGCAGTAGCAGTTGCTTCCATCACCTGCATTTCACTTATATAATCTAAGAAGGTTAAATATTTATTTTTAAAGTGAAATGTTTAGGTGATTTCAACCATTAATCAACCAATCAATACAACAACCATCAACCTTACAACCAACATACATACACAAACAAAGCAACCATTTAATCCATCAAACAAATAATTGTTTGGGTTCAAACTTGAAATTTGTATGAAATGAAATTAACTATCAAGTGCATCCTTTACTCAACAGTCTTAGATGGAACAAAGATAGATACTTATTCATTTAACCACTTCAAATTTCTTACCCAACAACATAAATCAAACAACACAATTCAAACCAAAACCCAAATTTATTTATTATACATTTATCTCGTGCTTCAATGGTTTGATTTTCTTCCTTTCATTCATGGAGGGGTTTCTATATTTCTTACAATTTTATTTTCCATTTATTACAAAATTCATTATATTTGTATTCCAATTTATTGACTAAAGTATATATCATCTATTTATACTACTTACCTTTACTTATATAGTAAAATTTCCAATTTATCTTAAGCTTATACAATTAATTCTCATTACAATAGCAAATTAATAGAATACCTTTTTTACCTTACTCTTCACTGGTAAGATTTCCCCTTTACATTTTCTTACTAACATTGCAACTTTTATTATATGGTAAGTTATGTATGTTTAAGAATGTAAGTGAAAATTTACAAGTTTCTTCTCAATTCCTTTTTATTTATTAATGGTTCAATAAATATATATTCGTTTTATAAATTACAATTTCAACTTACCCTTAATTTCATTCCTTTATTTAATTTTTACGTTTTATTATATTTAATTACAGTAACTCTCTACTTACACTTAATTTATTAACCTTATAACTTGCATTCCTATAAGTGAAAGATTTTACTCATTCATTAACTATGGATTGCAGTCATTTATATTTTTCCTACTTTCTATTATATTAGAATAGGGGAAATCAAAGCATACTTAAGTTAATAACCCTACAATCAAACTTTATAAATTAAGGAATTTCATTTTTACTTTCTTAAGGTTAAAATCACCTATTAATAATACAACCTTTAATTTTAGTAAAATTCCAATCATCACTTAAGTTAATACCATTAAATTCTTATTTATAACAGTAATTTATTGAATACTTCATTTTTTTTCCAAAATTCTACTTGCATAATATTCTATTCCACTCTTAATTCACATTTCAACTTTTTATACTTGGTAAGTTATTTATGTTAAAGAAAATTGCAATTGAACTTATACAAGTTTAATCTCAATTCTTTTAATTCGTTGATTTTTCAATAAATCTTTACCATTATTTATCAGTTAAAATTTTTACTTCCTTTATACCTAGCATAAATTTTCTTACTTAAATTAGAGGTTTCAATCCATTTATTACTTACTTTTTATTTCACTAAAATTTAACAATTAATTAATGGAAAATTTTAGAATTAAATTCCGGGTCAAATTTCAATTTATTTTGAAATAATAGATAAATAACTTCTTACACTTATATACCTCTAATTATATTTAAAACAATTAAAATTTAAATATTTCAAAATAAATCTGCAGTAGAATTTACTACAGTGGCCTTTCCCCTTCGAAACTCGAAAATGAAAGTCCATGATGCGGCCGCCATCACCGAAATTATTTTCTAGCGACAGAGAGGAAAGTACAAAATTTAAATTCTCCAAAATCTTCTTCAAAATAATTTTTCTGAATTATACTAAATATTTATATAAGAAAATACTTATAAACCAAATCATTATATTTCATAAATCCTTTGAAAGAAGATTTCAAAAATCCCGGACTTAAGTTCTAAAATCTCCAATTTGATTTATTAAAATTCAACTTAGCTTTAATTCATTACAAATATTTTTATTACCTAACACCCTACTATAGCAACCAAAATATATCTTTATAAAAATATTTTTATATATAGAAAATATAATAGGCAAAATTATTTCATTCACCTATATTAAAAACAAATATTATGTCGGTCTGTCCTATTAAGTGTTTAGAAATCCCTATTGATGACATAGCGTCCCATGCATCAACCAGAATTTATAAATACAAAGCGGAACAGATTAACACAATATCAAAATCTTTTATTAACACTAACAAATACGCTCTCTCATATATATACACTCAGCGACTCCCATAGGATATTTCTACCCTATTAACAAAGAGTCAAACCCCACAAAACCAAGGTTTATCGCTAAACCAAAGCTCTGATACCAACTTGTAACATCCTGCCTTTTCGCACACTTTAAACCGACACACGTGCCAATTAAAAGCATACGCAAGGGCGGATTGTTATGGGTTAAATAAGAAAAACAGAAAAGAAATAAAACAAAATAGAATCTCACAGCGGAAGGATAAAATATAATAATAAATATACAGTTCAAAACAGTTTACAAACACTTGATTTGCTTTATACAATAAATATCTGAGTTACACATACCAATACCATCAATGCAGCGGAATAGAAAGAGTGTGGTGCAATACAATAGATAATAATAATACGACTCCTTCGTCTTCGTCCTTCAAAGCTAAAGTCTTCGATCCTGAAACGCTCGGACTGACCCGAGCGAATTTGAAAAGACAAAAACACTCGAGTCAGAACTAAAAGATCTTATGTGAGTTAAATTAACAGAAATAAATATGAGTACGGTAACTCAAGAGATGTTCGGGATTTACATCTCCTAAGGATCCGTTAAACTATTTACTATGTAGTATATTGCGCTATTATAATAGTGTCTATTTATAAAATAAACTTACTTTTTAATAGCGTTAAGGGGTTACCCATATAGCCCTTAACACAAATAATGCCAATAGTCTATACAGTACCGTAATACCTCCTGATCGGGAAGCTACCAGAGGATACTCCATAGGTACGACACAAATAGAAACTCGTAGTAAAGGCTCGGTATGGTAGGTGACATGGCACAACTAGGCAATGCCAGGGTAGATATACCAATTGCTATCCAGGCTGGTGGAAACGCGTAGCCGCAGTTACCGCCCACCTCGGACTAACTCCCCAAAATCAAAATATAGAAGTGGCCACTGAATCAATCCAAAATCAAAGTATAATATCGAAGAGGAGGGTCCGATCAGAGGAATGACCTCATTGGCCTGAGAATCGCTCCTGTTTTAGCCACCTTATGCCAACTCACGGGAGTCGGGTCCACGTATTTACCTTACAGGAAACGTCGCCACCACCTACTTCATTCTGGAATCTCCACCGCGTACACGGTTAGTCAAAGTGGTTTTCGGTATCGACAGAGAGTATGTCCATATCCGATCCCGGTCTCTTTGCCAACCCATCGTTATTATAACACCGCGGTCATTTAAAATAGTTTATACTTTACAACCAGAATAAATTTCCATTTCAAAATTATGAATACGATATCATTTTAAAACCCAAAACAATATGATGTCATTTTATCCCAAATATAATTCTTTTTCCCAAAATCATAATGCTTTAAAATTTATAACGTCTGAAAACCAAATATTTGACTTATACTTTCAAAGCATAATATTTCGAAATTCATAATTTAAACCCATAACTTCTAAAACTGGAATGGTTCGGATATTCAACGGTATATAGAATAAATGGTTTAACTTTATGGTTACTTTGTAAAGAAAATAGTTTACATGGCTTTACAAATATAGTTCCTATTTAAAGTTTAAACCATAATTTAAATATCACTTCAAGTTCCAAAAACCCTTCAATTTCTATATATATAAATCCATTTGGAGTATTCATATTCAAACTAAAGTTGGACTTTATTCTTTCAACAAATTAAATGTTTATTATTTAGTCTTGAATATTCACGTAAAAATCCATAAATAAAACTCCAATTTCTAGTAAAAATATATATAGTTTTTTTTTCAATTTAATTTATACTAGAATATTCATTTCATATTTATCTTGGGAAAAATCTAGTTATAAATATCATATCTTAAATTTCCAAACTTAAACATTAAATATATGATATAAGTTATCAAACTCCATTTTCTTAAATTTTTATCATTTTATCCAACAGATTTATACACAACTTAAATTTAAAATTTTAACTTCATATGTGTATATATTGAAGAATAATATTTTATACAATATCAAAAAAAAAAATTTATAAACCGTATCCCATCCAAACCATAGAAATCACTTTAAAATAATTTTATATATAGACCACGGTGCCTGTATAAAATTTTCTATCCTATGGTCAAGTGATACGGATATTTATCATTTCAATCCGCAATTTAAAAATAAAATTTGCGGTTGTATATCATTTCAAACCACAATCCCGAATGAAATGAAAAATGCATGATAACTTGCAATTTAATGATATCAAATAAACATCCATTCATCAACATCATCCATTATCCAAATCATAATCATCAATCAATATCAATCAATAGCAATATATATTTGAAAATATATAGCAGGTAATAACTGGCAATTATATTCACATTAAATTTAACAACTATTAATCTACAGTTTATATTCAGTGATAAATTTATAACTGTTAACTAGCAGTTTATATGCAAACAAATAAATTCTAACTATCAATAAATATGCAATAAATAAATTAAAATAACAGTTAAATTAAATAAAATGCAATTTAACAGATATGATGAAATAAACATGCCAATTAGTCATAAATAAATTTCTATTCATTTCTAAAATTAATTTAACAAACATAAAAGCTTCTAGTAGTTGTGAGTGGGTTTAAACACTCACCTTTTGAATTTAAATCGAATTTAAACCCAAAAATTCGTCCGTCTCGGAATTCGTCCAAACCAGTGTCATCAAGTCCGGAATTAAATTACGATCCTAACAAAAAAAAATTCGTGTGAATCTGAGGTCGTATGTAAAAGTTATAGCGATTATTGCACTTGAATTTCAAAATTAAAAACAACAAAAGGAGGACACATTTCATACTCTTGCCACGTCATCCTCCACTATCACGCACGCGGCTACCATCTTCTTTCCAGAAGCAAACGCACGCAAGTTCCAGCGCAAGCCTAAAACATGAAACCCTATTGAATTTTTGCCGCAAATCTGACCGTCGAAACGCCAAACTAACCACATAGATGCGATCCCCTCGGTTCCCTCTCCAAAACCCAGAAACAGAATTTCGATCAGGCGAACTTTGATGCGACGCTGATGAACGACCACGAACTGTTTGAATTTATTCTGGGTAAACGGTAACTCCAACTGAAAAACGAATTTCACCATGGGATTACGTGTTTCGAGAAGATCGACATATATTTTTGTGGAATTTTTCTGGAGATTTTGAATTTTCATTTTGTTTTTGAACTGACTGGATCTAGGGTTAACCCCAATTGAAGAAGAAGAGAAGCTTGAAGAAAATACGCGCAGATAAATGAAATTAGGCGGAGGCTAGGGCTGAATAGCTGGGTTTATATAGAGGGTTAGAGGTAGCGTAGATAGACCGTAGAATGAACGTGCGGAACAAACTATGGCCCAAAAAGCCCGCTATGTCTCCGGAACGAAATTTCGTAAATCTATATATCCAAATAGGTAATTTAAAATATTCTAAACGCGATGGAAGAAGTTTCACGTCCAAATTTGATCGTATGAAGAAGTTATGCTGAAAACAAAATTTCTAAATTGATTTCAAATTGATTTTATTAAAATTGATTTAAAGGCGTTTCACGCCCGTACGATCAAACGACAAGTCCGATCGATACGAAACTTGAAACCCTCTAATAATTCACCGATACGGATCCGATGAAACTGGTTTCGTCGAAATCCGAGTCCGTGGCCAAAATGGCTATTTTTAATATTCATTAAATAAATTATAAAAATCCAAATTTTATATTAAATTCTAAAATTAGCCAAATTTTATTTCTTATATGATTCGTAATCAATTGAAAAGATTTAACAGGTTTAGCTGTGAATTAAAAGTTGACAGTATATTAATTGCAATGTTAATTTCTACACTTTCTTATATTTAAGAATTTTATAAATTATATTCTCAAAACCCATACTTTAGATTTTTTATCTTTATATTCTCAACTTTCACCTAAAATAAAGATGCCATAAACAATAGTTCCTGATTCACATCATTATTCTTTAAGTCTAATTTAAATCTCAATAACGTAGTATTTAACGTTAGAATCCATTTTATTATGCATAAATTTCAAATTTTACTGACCCAAATTTTCTTCTTTTCATTCCATATCAATTGTCAATCCTATAAGAAAAATTAACATTAGGTTCATACTTATTACAAATAACTCCATTTTCTTCCAAATAATAATTACATAACTATTAAACATTAAATCCATTTAATTGCAATAAATTCAATTGATTGCAATTAATTTCCAAATAAATTTGGATCTTTATTTGGTTATACAAAAAAAATCCGTTATCACTTACCTAACAAAGTTATTATTACTTAAGATCTTATTGCATCCACATTTTCACATTTTCATTTCCTGGTTTCTTTACTTTATTCTACATAAATTATTATAATTGGGATTTTTCTTGGTTACATCTTATTTGTATTTAACATTACTCATTCACCAATTCATTTCACTTTAACTGCGGTAAATTGGCGGATAAATTGAATTTGATTCCCAAAATTTAAATTAACAAGCAACAAGAATAGGTAACACACAATAGTCGTTACGCTAAATTCTAGTCACCTAAATAAGCTTTTATTACTTTACAAAATGGAATAACTTTTAAACTCATAAATGTAATACCAAAACCGTTATAAATCCAATAAATTTCCAAATCGAAGTTTGTACACATTTTACACAACTATTATGATTTCTCACAGAACGTTGAATTTATTAAATGACCATTTATTCAAAATTTAATTCCCTTAATTGAATCAAATGCTTATAATTTTTACATTCTTACCATTCCTTCCCATTATAAATTCATTAACGTATTTACAAATCTCTATCTTCCAAATATTAAATAACCAAACTGATTACAACCACTGTTCTTATCAAATTTTCATAAATTTGTTCAAATCTATACTCTTTTTCCATATAAATAAATTTTATGTTACTACTAGATTTTTTTATCCACTACAGCCATTAAATTTTTACTATCTACACTTATTACATCTTTGTATTAATGAATCCCATTCAAGTTAATATTTATATTAATATTCACAAATTCAACATTTATATGTTTCTTAAATTAACTTTCAACCAAATGTGCCAATTTACATTTCATTTCTATTCAATATATATTCATTTTATTCCGTTCATTCGGGTACTGCATTGAAATATGTTTATTCTCTAATACTAACGTTATTATCATTAAATTATGATTGGATTCCAAGTTTTTAGTCAATACCTAGAACAATAACTTACATATTAACCAAATCCTTCTTCTACTTAATTCAAATTGGATTATGTTCCAATTCCTATAACCTAGGTCTTGAGTCACCATTTACATAATTACATTTATCGTTTATTTCAATCTTCGTTTATAATTTAAAGTTCTACTAAACTAAATTACAAAACTAATGAACTTTAATAAATTTAATCCACCAATTAAATTTTTTTGATGTTTATATATTGCAATTCAATTCAGTTATTATTTCATTAATACCATTTTAATCAACTAATTATGACTTATAACCACAACACAAATCTTCGTTATTCTACCTATTGCCATATAACATTTCAATTGTTAAATCTTTAATCTCAGTTACTATATCCAACTCCTACATTTATTATAAATTAGATTAAAAATTATATTAAGTTAATCCTCTAATATTATTAAATTTAACGGGTCGTTACACAAACGATACACCTAACTGGAAAAAAGAATTATTGCAGTGGATTGCGCTCGTCGAGAGCTTCCCAACAATATATAATTTGCTATAGTTTGGAGAGCTTATATTTTGAAATTGAATTAGGGTTTTGGATCTGCAGCCATTAGAAGAAAGAAGAAGCTGATGATGACTGAATAGACAAATACGTTCAGAAATAAGAAATTAAAAGGTTGCGGGGGTTAGAAAAAACTATTTATATAGACAAGGCCCGATAAGAATGAATAACATATCGAATTTGTTCGAAACGACAATAAGGACCCGAAAAGTCCGTTCCGCTTTTGAAACAAAAGTGAGTCATCCCATATATCAAAATAGATGTTTTTGATATTTTAAAACTCAATGGAATAGGTTTCAAATCCAAATTCCATTGTATGAAGAATTTAGTTTTTAAAATCATCTTATTTTAAATTGATTTCATTAAATTGATTTCTATGGGTTTCAAGCCCGCACGATCAAACAATAAGTCCGATCACAAAGAGACTTGAAATCTACAATAAATTCACCGTTACGGATCCGATGAAACTAGTTTCGTCAAAATCCGAGCAGCGGCCAAAATGGCTCTTTTCACATTAATTTTATTAAATTCAAATTTATAAATAACTAGTTTTATCATTTTTGATTACCTAGTAATTTATAATCCTTTAAAATTAATTTCCATGTCAAATCCAACGCTAAATATTGCACTAATTACAGACTTTGGTTTCAATTGCAATAAATTCATTAATTATAATTTAAATCCCAATAATTTCGTTTATTTTGATTTACATCTTATTATTCAATCAACTATCATCTTATGGATACAGTTAATATTGGTTTACTATTTATTCCATCAATATTCTACCGTTATCATTTTAATTCATATTAACTGCCATATTAATTTAGATTAATTGCAATTGATTACCAATTTAATTCCAATAGATTTAATAAATAGGTGATAAATAACAATTGTTACCTTTTACTTAATTTAATTACATTTATTAGTTTATTATCTACAAACAAATGCTATAACTACTTACACAACACTAATTATACTAAATTTCAATTAATTACATACTATTTCACCATTTATATACAACATTTGGTTTATTTCCTTATTTACAAATTATAACCAAATTAACTTTACAATTATTCCATTTGATTGAGATTACATTCAAATAGTCATTGATTACCTTAAATTAACATTATTATATTTCATTCTAGTTAGTTTTCTCATTAGTAAATCATAAATTTTATTTCCTTCCAATATTAAATTACAGAATCTTATTAAATTCAATATTTTTAATTATCAAAAAATGCAAGTCATTACAAAGTGTATATGCATCGAGTAATATAAATAATTATCTAAGTTATAAACTTATGTGGAATATAAATATAAAAGTAAAGCAATAAAGTCTAGAGATTTTTACACTGGTTCGAACTCCCGTTCTACATTTAGTTCTAGACTCCTTCTAGAATTAACGAACAACGTCCTCATTTAACCTGGAGGAATAGGTATTACAACCACCTGAGCTATCGAATAGGACTTCGTGCTGGAAATACTCCTAACTGGACTTGGTCTACAAAGTAAGCAGAATTGTTTGTGACTTCTTATGCTCTTATATAACACGGATTAGCCAATAAGTACAACCTTCCTATATTCTTCTTTTGAGTGATATATTAAATGTATGTGAAGAATACAGAAGTAATAAGATCACAAAGAGAATAGAATTGAACATGTAAGTGATATTCGTATATGAAAGCATTTGTGAATTCAAAAGAAAGGTAGTAGAATAATAGAGATAGAATTGTAAACTGGTGAATTAAAACTTTGAAATGAATTTCTTTATATAGATAACCATTAGTTGCGGCTGTTTATGAAAAGTAATGATGAAGAGAAATAGTTGTAGCTATTAATGGATTGGGATGTCTGTTTAGGAGGAAGAGCGTCCTTTAAGAAACATACCCATTAGATGACTTTCAGTCGATTGAAAATAAATAGGCAGTTTACTGAATTTGTTTATACTATAAGAATTTAAAATAGAAAAAATGGTGTAACTTTCATAGAATTCAATCAGTTGAAATATCTTATTCAATTGGCAGAACATTATTGGTTTTCAAATTTTGTATACGTGCATAGATTCAGTGGACTAGGAGGTATGATTCAGTCGACTAACTTCTGTGTATTTTTTCTTTATGCTTCGAAAATGACTTTTGATAAACATGTGTATGTATACCATCTTGAAGAGATTTTAACAATATTTATATCTTTAAACTCAAACACTATAACTGATGATACATTCATGCGTCATCATGGTCTTCGTTTGATTTGATATCTTTTTCCTGCATAAGTGGTTATTATATATGATATTTTCTTGTTTAGTTGTCACTTTTAAAACATCAAAGTATGAGGTTCTAACATTATCCCTATTTTTGATGATGAAAACTATATAATTTTATTTTAAAATTAATATATATGTAGATAGTTCTCCCACTAAGTCAATACTATCCCTATCGATATAGCTGTATGATTATTCTCCTCCTATATCACCAATAAAAAGTAAATGTATATCAATTGGAGCAATATGAATAATTGTAGTAAGGGAAAGATCTTTCTTGTAGTAACTGTATTTGTTACAAACATCAATATGGGGAAAAAAATTACATATATGTTGTAAAAAATTTCTTACGATCATAGTTAATAAAAATCACACCATATAATAATTTTGATGATGAAAACAAACAAAAATATTACACCACAAAATAATTTCACATTTAAAGCATAAACCAACATCTCAAACATATCATACTATATCAAAGAACAGTTTTGAGAAATAAACACAAACATCACATAAAAACACTACAAACATATTATAGCAACATCATAAAATAGTTCACATAATTGTCTTTGGAACATAGATATGAAACATAGAACATCACAAACAACAACTTTTCCTAATTATACTTCAAGAACTGAAATATAAAGTAGAACATGCAAAAATACCAAGCACGCTATTCAAACATCCGCACCACATTGGAATTACCGGTTTCCTCCTCTTATTCTTCTCCTTCCTCATTCCAACTTATTCTTCAGATGATGTCCACTCTATATGTTTTGCTCCTTCAATAGTGGCTTTTGAAAGAAGAGATGTAGGAGGAGCAGCTGATGTAGATGAAGAACACGAAAGCATGTCCTTAATTTTATTCATAAAATCTTTGATAGTATTCAACCTTTCGTTAGTCTTAGAGACATTATGCTCAATACGGGATAGATGATGACCAAGGCGACTTTGGTTGTGATAGAGAGCGACAAAGACTATTTTATTGAAGTATCCATAGTTATTTCTTCTATTTCATTCATGCCTCACGGAGCTTGTTCTTGTTGAGAGGAGGAAGCTGTAGTTGGATCAATAGGTTAGGGAATTCCAAAGCTACGATTTGCAGTCCATTCAACAAAGAATATTATATTGTGACTCGAAATTCGCTTAGGAACACCCAGAGACTTAAAGTTTAAGTTGGGCTCTCTATTGGTTGTGTACTTAGAGTTAGGAATGGGAATCCCAAAGTTTTAAAGAATGCGCATAATGTAAGTGCCATTATGAATCGTTTTATAATTTCTTCTAAGATGTACAGTTTCAAATTCTTCCATTATAATTTTTCCCCAATTAATATTTTGATGCAACCAAATAGCTTGGAGAGCTTGAAAATCACACTTATAAACCATTTCACGACTTTCGATTCAAGGTTGTAGAGAACAGATGAGAGCTCGATGAATAAGATTGCCTTTTGTGCATAATGAACTTGATTTTAATTTTGTCGTGTCATCGGAAATAAATTTATGACTTATTTCATTTCAATTTAACATATCAACCTCAACACCGTTGATATTTATTCCTTGTGAAGGATATCATAAAATCTTCCTTAAGCATTGAAGCGGCAGATAAATTTTGTCTCCGCAAACTAAACTCCAAAACAGTCTTCTTTGTTGTGTGGATTTTAACGATCTAAATTTAAATTTGCAATGAAGACTTTTACCAGAAGTGGATGGATCCTCACGCTATTAGCTTTGGAAATTTCACTTATATCATAACTCTCAAAATCAAAAAAATTCATGAAGGCATCTTCGAAAATCTTAGGATTCTTCATGCTATTGAAACAAGTGACAGTGTCGTCCTCTAATTTGATCTGTCAAAGGTCCGACAGAGGAAGTTATTGCGCTAGATATTTTTGCTTGTGGGGCCATTGAACAAAATGGTTTTTGAGGACTTTTGAGGATTTTTAGATCCAAGGTTATGGATTTTTTGACGAAGATTGGTTAAAACGAGGGTTTGTGCAATTTAGTGGAGAGACGGTACGTAAAGAGTGATTAGGTGCATAGATATACGAGCCCCATTATCTTAAAACAAAATTTTGTCAGTTTTGATGGCATAACTTATCGAATCAGCCGGCAGAATGACCCTGAGAAGGTGGCTGAGTATATATAGGTAAAAAATTGGCTACTTCGATCGATTGAATTTATTGTGACAGCCAGCTTGCTGAGTGAAATGTTAGTGTCTTTGAATATTCAGTGGTCAGAACTATGACGTTCAATCAACTAAATCTAGAGTATCTTCATTTTCTTATTTTCGAGTATTGAACAATCCTTGGTTTGTTAGATATATTTATGTATAATCAATTAGAGATACAAAACAATTTAGTTTAGTAATATATAACTGAAAAAATACAAAAATTATATATAATATATATAAATGCCAGAATATAAAGATGCAAACATTTATTTTCCTTCACTTGGCTTTGACTCATCATTGAGAAAGTGTTTTCATGAGTTTGGTTCAATCTTTGTTTGCTCATTCAAGGGATTAAGTAGAAACCATATATTTCTATGAACTGGAGTGTGATTCCAATCATTGTTTGATGGTCCCATTCCCTAAGAATTTCTTGACGTTATGTCATATTTATTTGTTAGTGTTTCTGTTAGTCGAGAAGAATTTTTCTATATGCTATTTTTCGTTGGAGAATGTCCACATATATCCAAAATACGTTTTTCTAGAAAATTTAGGCATGCTCCCTGTCTTCTTTCCTTGTAATACATTTCCTTTTGAACCTCCATTATCTTTTACTGATAATGGTATATTTCATCAATCTTAGTATTAGTGGATGATGATTCAAGATTGAAAACCTTTCAACATTCCTCTGTTTCGGAGAATAGCCGGTATGGTACTTAGGCAATGGAGTGATTTGTACTGGAGATGGTTTATTTAATGGTGGAGTTGTTTAGTTGGAGTCTAATGATTACTTTTAGAAGATGGTGAACTATAATCGATTATGGAGTAAGTTGAATAATAGCCAAAATCCATTTGAAAATTTATTTATGATATGTTATATGAGTTTGGTTAAAAAGAAACTCTTCTTTGTATATAGTATGAATTTATTAAATCTGATATATATTTCATAGGTTAAGTATGTTTGAAATTTTGTAAGTAGTCATTTTAATTTCCTAATTTTATGTTTTCTAATTTTGATTTTAATGACGATATATAAGTATATAGTTGATTTAATGGCCATACAAATTTTTAATGGTTATTAGACTTGTGGAAGTGGTAACAAATTTTTAATTTTGGTATTTTAATTTTCATTATTTCGAGACAGAGTTAGTAACAAAATTTTGAGATGTAGAGAACTTACTATAACTCATGTAGTGATACAATGCCAAGTTCACATCTTAGTTTAATAAATGAATTTTCATTTAGTGGTTTGGTGAAAATGTCTGTGATTTGTTTTTCAAAAGAAGTAACTCAACTGATATTACGTCTTTTTCTATGTTATCACGTAGAAAGTGGTAATGAATATCAATACGTTAGGTACAAGAGTGGTTTATTGGATTTTTCGATAGATTAATAACACTTGTATTATCACAGTAAATTGGATATTTATTAACGTATATCTCGTAGTCACGAATAGTCTTCCACATATATATCACTTGCGCAAATTCTAAAGCAACGAACATGTGTTCCGCTTCACACGTCAATAGTGAAACATAGTTTTTCTTCTTACTAAACCACAATACTAGAGACTTCTGATGAAGTGGCAAGCACTGCTCGTACTCTTCCAGTCCGTCTTCCAGTACGTTCGACATCCTCTGAAATCAGCGTCACTGCATGACATGAGTTCGAAAGGATATTCTTTCAGATAGAAGAGGCCATGGTCTCTAGTGTTAAATAAGTACCATAGAATTCATTTCACGGTTCACGAATGTGATTCTTTAGGATTTCACTCATCAATATGTTAAGGCGACTAGTGAATAAATATAGTAGAGACTCAATCATACTTCAATATAAGTTTTGACCTATATTTTTGCCATTTTCATCTTTATCAAGATGAACCGTAGTGCTCATAGGTGTTCATTTACTGGATGTATTTTCCATTCCAAATGTTTTATTAAATTAGTACAATATTTTTCTTAACTAATAAAAATACCATTGCTTAGTTGTTTGAATTGTAAACCGAGAAAATATCATAGTGCCCCTATGTGAGACATCTCAAATTCATTTGTCATTATTTTTGAAAACTCATTATATAAATTTTCGTTTATCGGTCCAAATATAATATTGTCTACATCGATTTGTATAATTAATATATCATTCTTATCTCCTTTAATAAATAGTGCTTGAAGGACTTTTCCTATTTAAAATCCAGAATCTACAAGATAGCCTTTTATTCATTTATACCAAGCACAAGGTGCTTGTTTTAAATGATAAAGTGCTTTCTTAATTTTATAAACATGATCAGGGAATTTTCCATGTTTGAAAAGAAGTGGTTGTTCTACAAAAACATTTTCTTTAATAAAACCATTTAAAAATTCACTTTTTACGTCCATTTGATAAAGTGTAAAGTTATGATAACATGAATAAGCTAATAAGAATCATATTGCTTCATGTCTTACAACTGTGCAAAATTTTCTTCATAGTCTATCGCCTCTTCTTGATTATATCCTTATGCAACTAATTTAGCCATATTTGGAGTTATACTTCCATTTTCATTAGCTTTATTTTTGTAAACCTATTTTATACCTATGACTGTTTGATCATTTGGTCTTGGAACCAATTTTCAAATGTCATTTCATTCGAGTTGATTTAATTTTTCTAGCATAACTAAAATCTAATAATCATCCACTAAAGCTTCTTTAGGATTTTTAGGTTCTATATTAGATATAAAAGCAATATGACTCGTTTAATTTAATTGATGTCTAGTTCTGACATTTGTATATACTTTACCAATTATATTTTTAATTGAATGATCTTTTAAAATCCATGGTGGAGTTCTAAGTTCATTTTCAATAGGATTTTCCATGATTTGTTCTTCATTTTTTAGATGTAATATTTTGAGGTGAGTTTTGTGTAACTTGTTGCTCTATAACACCTTCTTTATCGTTTTTATGATCTTTGAAATTTTCATCATATGATATATGTAATGTTTCTTCTATAGTTTTTGTTATATTTGTTATATATTCTATATGCTTTTCTTCATTTTGAATATCCAATAAATATTCCTTCATCGGATTTTGGATTGAATTTTCCTAATTGATATTTTGTATTTAATATAAAACATTTTGATCCAAAAGTTTATAAATTGGATATATTAGGTTTTATAATATTAAAAAGTTTGTATGTTGTATGTTTAGATAAAGGTCAAATAGTGACACAATTGAAGACGTAGCATGCAGTAGACACGGCTCCTGCACAGAAATGTTTAGTAGTTGACTACCACTAAGCAAAGTCTTAGTACATTCCTATAATGTCCCATTTTTTCTTTCTATGACTCTATTTTGCTATGGAGTTCAAAGAAATGAGAAATTATGACTAATACCCTTTTTGTTACAAAATTTTTCATAAAGTTCATTTTTATATTTGCCACCATAATCACTTCTAATATTTTTAACTTTTAAACTTTTTAAGTTATGAATTCTTTTAGCAAAATTTTTAAATGATTCCAAAGTGTCACTTTTGTTTTTCAAAAACAATGTCCATGTATATATTGAAAAATCATCTATAATGACAAAAACATAGATTGAACTTAAGTGGGACTGAATAGATCCAAATGTAGTAGTTTAAGAGGTTGTAATATAGAAAAGATCTTCTTTGATTTAAAGATGTTTTAGTTAGTTTTCCAAATTGACAAGCATCATAGATATTATTTACTTTGTAATTCATTTTTTGGAAAAACTTTTACCCAATTATTTTTAGATAATTTACAAGTAGCTTTAAAATTAATATGTCAGAATCTTTTATGTCATAGCTGTAACGACCCAGAATTTGACCACTTTAAAATATATTATTTAAAGTGATTTTAAATATAAAATAGGTAAGGTTATATGATTCAAACAATATTAGATAGGATTTGGAAACGAAAGTATACACAAAAATAGTAACATTTGCCTATATCGACAAAAGTGACAAAATGCTGATTTTAGAAAAGTAAGTTTCAATGGTTAAATAAATTATTTTAATTAATTTATGAGTGTTTATGTTTTTAGATAGCATTATAAAAATTTATTCTAAAATTTGGTTTACATAAATAAATAGTTCAACTAAAACGTCAAAATGTGACCGTAAAACATTTTGTCGAAAATCAACGTCTTGTCGATTAAAAGTTGTCGCAACGTCGCCGCACCTTTATTTTCTTATATAAAAACATATATTCAAATAGTGAAAGTATTAATTAATTCACTAAACATGTTTACTTTTACTAAATAAAATTAGAAAACTTCTAGAAGTCATTAAGAAAAGTAAGTAAGAATTAACAAAAGTAAGTAAGAAAAGTCAAAAGTAAACATCAAATCAATATCACATCAAAAGCCAACATAATTATTATTTTATTTAGCTTAATTCTTAAGAGATTAAGATATAAAGTAAAGATGTGAAAGGTGATGTTAAGTATTGAAAAAGTGTAGATTGCTTTATATTGAATTAAGTTTAGTTTGGTAATTTGGTAAGAGTTTATTTTGGTAAATTACCACTTTCTTTCTTTTTCTATAAATATCCACCTCCTTCACTTTCATTCACATTTCTTCTTTCTCTTTTCTCAATCTTATTCATCTTCTTCCTCTTCTCTTTAATGGCTTCTAAGTCATAGAAAAAATTCAGAAAGAAATAATGTCAAAATATTTATAAAATATTCAAAAGAAATCAATGTTCATTCTTCAAATCAAACTCTTCTTTTCTCCATATTTTACCTCTTCTTCTCTCCGTCATAACTTCTTCAAAACCGAAGCAAAATACAATTTTTTTTTAAATCATGTATTTTTCTAGTAACTACAACTTTCATGTTGACCACTTTATCTCATTCTGAAGATAACTATGTCAAAGATATACTTCTTTCTGGTGCATTTTCTGGCCCAGTTTTTAAGCCAGAAAATATGTCATTTTGTTTTGATCGTAACTTGATCATAGCTAATCCAAATTAAGAAATTATTTTTTTCAAACCATATCAAATTTCAGTGGCTATAATTTCTATGTTGATAACTGTTTCCAGTTTTGAGTTTTGCTATACCTGAAACTCAATTCTTTAAAGTGCATTTTCGGGCTTCATTTTTGTCAATCCGATAATACCTCTTCTTTATTCTATCATATCTTCCTCAAAACTACTTGGATTCAGATGGTTCCTTTTTTTAAATTCAATAGAAAAGAATTTGAAACAATTTTTTAGTTAAAAGTTTTTTAAATTTTGAGAGTAAGAGAGGCAAAAACAAGAGAGAAGATGATCTATTTTTCGGATCTAAATCTTGAGAATTCAAGTTTAAAGCTCTACCGCTTCTTCTCTATATTTTTGGCCAACCTCCATCTCAAGCCTCGGCCAAGCTATTGGAAGGGATAAGGTATTTTTTGCTAGTGTTTAGTGGAGTAGGAATTAATTAGTGAAGTGTTGGTTGATTAGAATGTTGGTAGGAAGTTTATCGCTTTGGTTTATGGTGAGAAAACTCTATTTAGCATCTCTATTTATATATATACATGTTTGATGTTGTGTTATGATTGCTATGGATGCTTATATATTCTTTGATCATCAATTATTGATTGTTTGATATGATTGTTAAATTGTTTTACCAAGTCACGTTAATACACGTCAATAAGCACAAAGGAAAGCACTTTCCTTTTGAAAATGAAATGGTGCATATGGAATGCTTGAATCTTTTGGAAATAGTTTTAAAATGTGTTATAAATGTTTTATAAACATTTAAATATGTATAAAGAAATAAAGTAAGAAAATCAAGATTTTATCTTGTATATTTTAAATATGTCCAAAACAATTTTCTAGAAAAATCGCGCTTTTGTAGTAAAGTGGCCAAAGCTTAAAATTGATATTTTAAATGCTTTAAAAAATATGAAGTAAATCCTAAAAATCTTTTAAAATGTATTAAAAGAGATTTAAGTTGAAAATATGAATTTTTAAATGATATAAAAGTCATTTTAAAGAATACCGCTTTTAAAACGCTATTTGCAACACTTTTCGCAAGGCTTTTCGCAGCAGTTTGAAATAACTTTTGAAATGCTGTTTTAAACTTAACAATTCTTTCCTATATATTTTTTGTGAATGATTTTAAAAGAATAATTAAGTCATTTAAAGACTCTTTGGAAGTTTTAACGAGAGTTTGAATAAATGGAAAAGAGGAATTGTTTATACCACATAAACAATAAGTGAAGAAGATTTAATATAATAACATACTGAGTAATGCGGAAACGACTAGTACAATTGCTCCGCCTGTGAGATCTGGGGAGATAAAACAAGGTGTTTAACTAAGGTTAGGAATGGAGCAACCAGTGTCCTAAACTTACCTGGCCTATATTTTCTCTTCTTAGGGGAGGGGTGGAACATATCGAAAGGAAAGCCCGGATGCTCTAAAAGATCATAATTAAGTTTTTCTAAGATAAAAGAAAAGAAATAAATTCTTTAAATTTATTATAGATGGTCTAGATATAAGATTTATGAAATTGATATTTTATAAATAAAAGTAATGGAATTATAAAAGTGTTTTATAAATATTAGAAATGAGATTGTAATCAAATTTATATATGGATTTACAATTGAAATTTAGAAAAGAATTTATAATGAATTTTATAAATAATTAGATTTGAAAGGAATGAATTTGTAAATAAGAGTTTTATAAGTAACTAAATTATGATTGGATTTTTACTTATAAGTGAGATATAAATGGTATTTGTTAGTAAAGAAATTTTGTATATGGAAGTTTATAAAATATAAATGGAATTTATAAACACCATTTTGTAAATCTGAAATCAATTTAAATTGATTAGTTAAACGTGAAAGTTTATTAAAGGATTATATTCACGATTTTGGACAGTGAATAATTATAACATCCCGCCTTTTCGCACACTTTAAACCGACACACGTGCCAATTAAAAGCATACGCAAGGGCGGATTGTTATGGGGTAAATAAGAAAAACAGAGAAGAATAAAACAAAATAGAATCTCACAGCGGAAGGATAAAATATAATAATAAATATACAGTTCATAAACGGTTACAAAACAGTTAATTCTTCTTTATACAATAAATATCAGAGTTACACATACCAATACAAACAATGCAGTGGAATAGAAAGAGTGTGGTGCATACTATAAATAATAATACGGATTCTTCGTCTTCGTCCTCCAAAGCTAAAATCTTCGATCCTGAAACGCTCGGACTGACCCGAGCGAATTTGAAAAGACAAAAACACTCGAGTCAGAACTAAAAGATCTTATGTGAGTTAAATTAAGAGAAATAAATATGAGTACAGTAACTCAAGAGATGTTCGGGATTTACATCTCCTAAGGATCCGTTAAACTATTTACTATGTAGTATATTGCGCTATTATAATAGTGTCTATTTATAAAATAAACTTACTTTTAAATAGCGTTAAGGCTTTACATTTTCCACCTTAACACGTAAAATGCCAATAGTCTATACAGTACCGTAATACCTCCTGATCGGGAGGCTACAAGAGGATACTCCATAGGTACGACACAAATAGAAACTCGTAGTAAAGGCTCGGTATGGTAGGTGACACGGCACAACTAGGCAATGCCAGGGTAGATATACCAATTGCTATCCAGGCTGGTGGAAACGCGTAGCCGCAGTTACCGCCCACCTCGGACTAACTCCCCAAAATCAAAATATAGAAGTGGCCACTGAATCAATCCAAAATCAAAGTATAATATCGAAGAGGAGGGTCCGATAAGAGGAATGACCTCATTGGCCTGAGAATCGCTCCTGTTTTAGCCACCTTATGCCAACTCACGGGAGTCGGGTCCACGTATTTACCTTACAGGAAACGTCGCCACAACTTACTTCATTCTGGAATCTCCACCGCGTACACGGTTAGTCAAAGTGGTTTTCGGTATCGACAGAGAGTATGTCCATATCCGATCCCGGTCTCTTTGCCAACCCATCGTTATTATAACACCGCGGTCATTTAAAAATAGGTTATACTTTAAAAATCAGAATAAACATTCCATTTCATAACCATGAATACGATATCATTTCAAACCCAAACCCATATTTTATCACTTATCCCAAATATAATTCTTTTCCAAAATCATAATGCTTTAACTTCATAACGTCTGAAAATCAAATATTTCAAAGCATAATATTTTGAAAATCATAATTTAAAACCATAACTTCTAAAAACTTGAATGGTTTGGACATTCAACGGTATATGAATTAAATGGTTTAACTTAAATGTTACTTTGTAAAGAAAATAGTTCTCATGGCTTTACAAATACATTTCTTTATTAAAGTCTAAACCAAAATTTATATTATCTCTCTCAAGTTCCAAAACCACTTCAATTTATTTATATATACGTATATCCATTTTGAGTAACAATATTTCAAACTAAAATTGGATTTTATTCTTTCAACAGATCAATTGTTCTATTAATTAGTCTTGAATATTCACATAAAATCCATAAATAATAAGACTTCAATTTCTAGTAATAAAATATATATATATTCCCAATTCAAATTATACTAGAATATTCATTTCAATTTATTTTGGGAAAAATCCAATTATAAATATCATATCTTAAAATTTCCAAACTTAACATTTAAACATATGATATAAATTATCAAACTCCATTTTCTTAATTTTCTTCCATTTTTAATAAAGATTTTTATACACCTTTTAAATTTCAAAATTTTCAACTTCATATGTATATATATGGAAGAAAAATATTTATACAATATAAAATTTAAGATTATTATAAACCGTATTCCATCCAAACCATAGAAATCACATTAAAATAGTTATATATATAGACCGCGGTGCCTGTATATAATTTTCTATCCTATGGTCAAGTGATACGGATATTTATCATTTCAATCCGCAATTTAAAAAAAAATATAAAATTTTGCGGTTATATATCATTTCAAACCACAATCCCGAATGAAATGAAATATGCATGATAATTTGCAATTTAATGATATACAATAAACATCCATTCATCAACATCATCCATCATCCAAATCGCAATATCAATCAATATCAATCAATAACAATATTATTTTTGGTACTACATAACAGGTAATACTGGCAATTTTATTCAAATTAAATTTAACAGCTATTAATCTACAGTCTATATTCAGTAATAAATTATATAACTGTTAACTAGCAGTTCATGTACAAACAAATAAATTTTAACTGTAAATTTATACGCAATAAATTAATTAAATTAACAGTTAAATTAAATAAATGCAATTCAACAGATATGAATAAAATAAACATGCCAAATACTCATAAATAAATTTCTATTCATTTCTAAAATTAATTTAAACAAACATAAAAGATTCTAGTAGTTGTGAGTGGGTTAAAACACTCACCTTTGGAATTTAAATCGAATTCAAATCCAATTTAAACCTAAAAATTGGATAGTCTCCAAATTCATCCAAACTAGTGCCAAAACGTCAGAAATTCCGATACGATCCCATCAAAACAAACTGCGCGCGAATCCGAGCTCGTATGCAAAAGTTATGAAAATTTGAAAAATGAAAAATTCTGGTCCTGGGTCGACTTCGGGTTCGACTTCGGTGCGCCGCCTCAATTCCCCGGTGCTTGCTTGGAGTTTTCGCCAAAACGACCCGGAGCGACCCGAGTCATTTTCTTCCTGACCCGAAGTTGCTCTAGGGTTTTTTCCCCTGAAAGCCGAAGCGCGACCAGAAGTTGCTGCAGATCCGCAAATTTTTTTTTTTTTTTTTTTTGAAATTGAAATTATTTTTTTGGAATTTGAGAATTAGGTTTTTTTTCTGCCATTAGAATGAGGAGTTGAGAAGGAGATGAAGAAAAATGTACGTACAGCCAAATGACAATAGGAAGGAGGCTAGGGTTTATGATCGCATATATATAGACAAATAGAAGAAGGCTAGGTGGGTACGGATAACGAATGCGCTAAACGGTAGTTGGCCCAAAAAGCCCGCTATGCCTCCGGAGTCGAATTGGTTAAATCTATATATCCAGATAGGTATTTTAAAATATTCTGAACGCGATGGAAAAAGTTTCACGTCCAAATTCGATCGTATGAAGAAGTTATGCTGAAAACAAAATTTCCAAATTGATTTTAATTAAATCGATTTCAAGGCGTTTCGCGTCCGTACGATCAAACGACAGGTCCGATCGATACGAAACTTGAAACCCTATAATAATTCACCGATACGGATCCGATGAAACTGGTTTCGTCGAAATCCGAGTCCGTGGCCAAAATGGCTATTTTTAATATTCATTACATAAATTAAATAAATTATAAAAATCCAATTTTATATTAAAACTCTATAATTGACTAAATTTTATCACCAAAAAAATTCATAATCAATTTAAATGACCTAACAAGTTTAGCTGTGAATTAAAGTTGACAAGTACATTAATTGCAAATGTTAATTTCTACACTTTCTTATATTTAAGAATTTTATAAATTAAATCCTCAAAACCCATACTTAAGATTTTTTTTTTTTTAACCTTTATATTCTAAACTTTTACCTAAAATAAAGATGCTACTAACATTAGTTCAAGATTTCACTATAATGTTTACAAATTCCATTTTAATTAATATTTTACGTTTAATTCCATTTTATTTGTAATAATAAATACCATTTGTTGAATTAAATACTCAAATTAAAAATTATAAATCTCGCTTTCTAAAGTCTATATCAACCAATGGTCCAATTAAAATAAAATTAGTATAGACCTCACCTTATAGAACTAACTACTGCAATTACAAACCAAAACTACGCAACTGCAAAAATTTAGTGAATACATTTGGGATTTGATTTCGAAATAAATTTAACAACAAATAAGATAGGTAACGAACAATAATTATTATTGTCAAATATATTTCAAAAGTCTACACTCAAATATTACCTTAAAGTAAGTCTTACGTTTCTATAAATTTATTCATACTTCCGTTACTATATTTATGCTTAATAAAGTAACGTTCATTCTTAATAACAACATTATAACTATCCAACATATAAAAGAACTCTATTCCTAAATACATTCATTGACAAATAAGTTAGGAAATTTATAATGGTTGTTATTCTTTCTTAAATTTACCTCCAAATTAACATACTATCAAATTTCATTCACTTATGTTCTATCAAACATTCCTTTATATTTTATTTCCATAAATTTGTTAATATTTACATTCATTTATTAACAATTTACTTCCATAATACAATTGCAATCTATTAAAGTTTTTATTACATTAATACTATTTCAACTTTATTCTTTTAGTATTAATTAAACAATCGTATTAAATTAAGAGATTATAATGATTTTCACTGTTTATATATACTCCATTAAACCCAACAGTCGTTCCAATCACCTTTGTATTGCATTAAATTGGTTATCCCTCACTGCCATTTATTTTACTTCCTAAATTCCCATATAGTTACAATTTTACCAATATATATAAACACATAGGAAATTTAAATTCTTGTCATAAATTCTTAAATTTATTTTTTATTCAAGTGCAACAATTACGCTATTTCCCTATTTATATTTCACCTAATTTTTCAACAATTAGATTAAATAACCGTTTCTACAATTCATAATTAACTATACATTTAAATCTCCTATACAGTAATTAAACAAATTTGTGGGTATAAATAACCTTTGCTTATATACATTTCACTTGTGCATTCCTTTTTATTTTTATAAACTCTCCCTTATTAACTAGGCACATAAACAACCCAAAAAAAATCTATTCAGATCTATTTCAAACTATTTCCATTCTTAACAAAATAAAATAAATGGTTAACCTACACTTGTCATTCTTTTATATCCAAATTCACTAACAACATTATTAACAACAATGTTGCTATAGACTTTAATAAAATAAATTATATGAATGGTAAAATTTGGTAATTATGGCAAACGCCCAAATATATGCATAAATTTACTACTTGTTATTATGAATCCCATCTATTACTTTCTAAATGCCTTTGTCTTCTCATATCCCATTTACTACCAAACCGCAGATTTAGTTATAGCTTATCAATACGTAATCACCTAAACAAACAAATTTTATTACCCTTTTAAGTGCGTTTATTATTGACCATTTATGAAAATTACTTACCTTCACATATTGCATTGGTTTATTCAACGGTCACTTTTACTTAGTCTCTATTTATAATTACAACCAAATGTACAATCACCACTGTTTATTTTATATTAATTGAATTCCATTCTAGTAAATATTTTTATTAATATCCACTGATTCAACATTTGTATGTTTCTTAAAATTAACTTTCAACAAAATGTGACAATTTACATTATACAAATCTATTGTCATAAATTTTATTGTTACTTTAAATTCCAATTACTATAACAAATTTCTACACTTACTCAAATAAAATATTAAGACTTTATTTCATTCTAAATTAGATTAGAACATATTATATTAATTCATTTAATATTACCAAATTTAACTGGTCGTTACAATCTCCCCCACTCAAAACTTTTCGTCCCCGAAAAGGAAAAAGAAGGGAGAAAGAAGAATAAAGCAGTACCTCTTATTTCAAATATTAACTTATAACAATAATTTACTAAATTAATTTCCTTAAATGAGATATGCCCGTTTTATAGTCATTATAACCTTTTATACTTAAATTATTAAAGTTGGAAAACATTTTCACAAAATTCTAAGTCCAAAATTTATGGAAAATTTTGGCAGAGTCTCCTTTGTACGGAGAGGTTTGGAAGAAAAATATAATATCAAAATATACAAATATATACATATATTATCCAAAAATTATATCCCAATCACGGGAAAATTATATAAAATAGCGCTACAAAACGTAATCCGGAAACGTACCTATTTGTCGGGAAATACGCTTATTATTATGGAACCAAAAGTAGTAGCAGTTGCTTCCATCACCTGTATTTCACTTATATAATCTAAAAGGTTAAATATTTATACCAAAGTGAAATATTCAAGTAGATTCAATCATTCATATCCCATCAAATGCAACAACCATAAATTTTAACAAACAGCACACACCACAAACAAACAATCATTCAATCAACCAAACAATTAGTTGTTCGGGTTCAAATTCTGAAATTGTACGAAATGAAAAATAACTATCAACTGCATCATTTACTCAATAGTCGTATATGGAACAAAGATAGATTATTTATTCATCCAACAACTTCAAATTCCTTACTCAACGAACATACATCAAACAAAACAATTCAAACCAACACCAAATTAGCTTATTATACTTTTATTTCAGGCTTCAGTGGTTTGATTTTCTTTTTTTCCATTTATGGAGGAATTTCTTTACTTCTTACAAATTTCATTTCCCATTTATTACAAAATTCATTATATTTGTATTCCAATTTACTGACTAAAGTTTATATCATCTATTTATACTACTTACCTTTTCTTATATAGTAAAATTTCCAATTTAGCTTAAGTTTATACAATTAATTCTCATTAATACAGCAAATTTAATGAATACTTTAATTTGCTCAAGCTTCACTTGTAAGATTTCCCTTACATTTTCTTACTAACATTGCAACTTTTATTATATGGTAAGTTATGTATGTTTAAGAATGTAAGTGAAAGTTTACAAGTTTTTTCTCCATTCCTTTAATTAATATATATTTGTTTTATAAATTACAATTTCAACTTACCTTTAATCTCATTCATTTATTTAATGTTGAAGTATTATATTTAATTACAGTAACCCTCTACTTACACTTAATTTATTAACCTTATAACTTGCATTCCTATAAGTGAAAGATTTTACTCATTATTTATATTACCTACTTTTTATTTTATTCAACTAGTAGCATTTGACTCATACTAAATATTATAACCCTACACATCAATCCTTATTTAATAAAGAATTTCATTTTATCTACTTAAGTTCATATCACCTATTAATAATACAACCTTTAATTTTTAGTAAAATTCCAATCATCACTTAAGTTAATACCATTAAATTCTTATTTATAACAGTAATTTATTGAATACTTCATTATTTCCAAAAATTCTACTTGCATAATATTCTATTCCACTCTTAATTTACATTTCAACTTTTTATACTTGGTAAGTTATTTATGTTAAAGAAAAAGCAAAAGAACTTATACAAGTTTAATCTCAACCCTTTTAATTCATTGATTACTTCTTTTATTTCACAAACCTAAATTTTTACACTAATTAATGGAAATTCAAGAATTAATACCGGGTCAAATTCCAAAATTTCTTTAAAATAATAGATAATTAATTTCTTACAACTTTTATATCTCAATTATATTTTAAAACAATTAAATTTTTAGATAATTTCAAAATAAATCTGCAGTAGAATTTTACTACAGTGGCCTTTCCCTTAGAAACTCGAAAATGAAAGTCGCTGATGCGGCCGTCATCACCGAAATTATTTTCCAGCGACAGAGGGGAAAGTACAAACTTATTTTCTTCAAAATCCTCTTTAAACCAATTCTTTCGAATTATACTAAATATTTATATAAGAATTTACTTATAAACTAAATCATTATATTTCATAAATCCTTTGAAAGCAGATTTCAAAAATCCCGGACTTAAGTTCTAAAATCTTCAATTTGATTTATTAAAATTCAACTTAGCTTTAATTCATTACAAATATTTTTATTACCTAACACCCAACTATAGCAACCAAAATATATCTTTATAAAAATATTTTTATATATAGAAAATATAATAGGCAAAATTATTTCATTCACCTATATTAAAAACAAATATTATGTCGGTCTGTCCTATTAAGTGTTTAGAAATCCCTATTGATGGCATAGCGTCCTATGCATCAACCAGAATTTATAAATACAAAACGGAACAGTGTAACATAATATTAAAATCTTTTTATAAAACTAACAAATACGCTCTCTCATATATATACACTCAGCGACTCCCATAGGGTATTACTACCCTATTAACAAAGAGTCAAACCCCCACAAAGCCAAGGTTTGTCGCTAAACCAAAGCTCTGATACCAAACCGTAACATCCCGTCTTTTCGCACACTTTAAACCGACACACGTGCCAATTAAAAGCATACGCAAGGGCGGATTGTTATGGGGTAAATAAGAAAAACAGAGAAGAAATAAAACAAAATAGAATCTCACAGCGGAAGGATAAAATATAATAATAAATATATAGTTCATAAACGGTTACAAAACAGTTAATTCTTCTTTACACAATAAATATCAGAGTTACACATACCAATACAAACAATGCAGTGGAATAGAAAGAGTGTGGTGCATACTATAAATAATAATACGGATTCTTCGTCTTCGTCCTCCAAAGCTAAAATCTTCGATCCTGAAACGCTCGGACTGACCCGAGCGAATTTGAAAAGACAAAAACACTCGAGTCAGAACTAAAAGATCTTATGTGAGTTAAATTAAGAGAAATAAATATGAGTACAGTAACTCAAGAGATGTTCGGGATTTACATCTCCTAAGGATCCGTTAAACTATTTACTATGTAGTATATTGCGCTATTATAATAGTATCTATTTATAAAATAAACTTACTTTTAAATAGCGTTAAGGCTTTACATTTTCCACCTTAACACGTAAAATGCCAATAGTCTATACAGTACCGTAATACCTCCTGATCAGGAGGCTACCAGAGGATACTCCATAGGTACGACACAAATAGAAATTCGTAGTAAAGGCTCGGTATGGTAGGTGACACGGCACAACTAGGCAATGCCAGGGTAGATATACCAATTGCTATCCAGGCTGGTGGAAACGCGTAGCCGCAGTTACCGCCCACCTCGGACTAACTCCCCAAAATCAAAATATAGAAGTGGCCACTGAATCAATCCAAAATCAAAGTATAATATCGAAGAGGAGGGTCCGATCAGAGGAATGACCTCATTGGCCTGAGAATCGCTCCTGTTTTAGCCACCTTATGCCAACTCACGGGAGTCGGGTCCACGTATTTACCTTACAGGAAACGTCGCCACCACCTACTTCATTCTGGAATCTCCACCGCGTACACGGTTAGTCAAAGTGGTTTTCGGTATCGACAGAGAGTATGTCCATATCCGATCCCGGTCTCTTTGCCAACCCATCGTTATTATAACACCCCGGTCATTTAAAAATAGGTTATACTTTAAAAATCAGAATAAACATTCCATTTCATAACCATGAATACGATATCATTTCAAACCCAAACCCATATTTTATCACTTATCCCAAATATAATTCTTTTCCAAAATCATAATGCTTTAACTTCATAACGTCTGAAAATCAAATATTTCAAAGCATAATATTTTGAAAATCATAATTTAAAACCATAACTTCTAAAAACTTGAATGGTTTGGACATTCAACGGTATATGAATTAAATGGTTTAACTTAAATGTTACTTTGTAAAGAAAATAGTTCTCGTGGCTTTACAAATACATTTCTTTATTAAAGTCTAAACCAAAATTTATATTATCTCTCTCAAGTTCCAAAACCACTTCAATTTATTTATATATATGTATATCCATTTTGAGTAACAATATTTCAAACTAAAATTGGATTTTATTCTTTCAACAGATCAATTGTTCTATTAATTAGTCTTGAATATTCACATAAAATCCATAAATAATAAGACTTCAATTTCTAGTAATAAAATATATATATTTTCCCAATTCAAATTATACTAGAATATTCATTTCAATTTATTTTGGGAAAAATCTAATTATAAATATCATATCTTAAAATTTCCAAACTTAACATTTAAACATATGATATAAATTATCAAACTCCATTTTCTTAATTTTCTTCCATTTTTAATAAAGATTTTTATACACCTTTTAAATTTCAAAATTTTCAACTTCATATGTATATATATGGAAGAAAAATATTTATACAATATAAAATTTAAGATTATTATAAACCGTATTCCATCCAAACCATAGAAATCACATTAAAATAGTTATATATATAGACCGCGGTGCCTGTATATAATTTTCTATCCTATGGTCAAGTGATACGGATATTTATCATTTCAATCCGCAATTTAAAAAAAAATATAAAATTTTGCTGTTATATATCATTTCAAACCACAATCCCGAATGAAATGAAATATGCATGATAATTTGCAATTTAATGATATACAATAAACATCCATTCATCAACATCATCCATCATCCAAATCGCAATCATCAATCAATATCAATCAATAATAATATTATTTTTGGTACTACATAACAGGTAATACTGGCAATTTTATTCAAATTAAATTTAACAGCTATTAATCTACAGTCTATATTCAGTAATAAATTATATAACTATTAACTAGCAGTTCATATACAAACAAATAAATTTTAACTGTAAATTTATACGCAATAAATTAATTAAATTAACAGTTAAATTAAATAAATGCAATTCAACAGATATGAATAAAATAAACATGCCAAATACTCATAAATAAATTTCTATTCATTTCTAAAATTAATTTAAACAAACATAAAAGATTCTAGTAGTTGTGAGTGGGTTAAAACACTCACCTTTGGAATTTAAATCGAATTCAAATCCAATTTAAACCCAAAAATTGGATAGTCTCCAAATTCATCCAAACTAGAGCCAAAACGTCAGAAATTCCGATACGATCCCATCAAAACAAACCGCGCGCGAATCCGAGCTCGTATGCAAAAGTTATGAAAATTTGAAAAATGAAAAATTCTGGTCCTGGGTCGACTTCTGGTTCGACTTCGGTGCGCCGCCTCAATTCCCCGGTGCTTGCTTGGAGTTTTCGCCAAAACGACCCGGAGCGACCCGAGTCATTTTCTTCTTGACCCGAAGTTGCTCTAGGGTTTTTTCCCCTGAAACCCGAAGCGCGACCAGAAGTTGCTGCAGATCCGCAAATTTTTTTTTTTTTTTTTTTTTTTTGAAATTGAAATTATTTTTTTGGAATTTGAGAATTAGGTTTTTTTTTCTGCCATTAGAATGAGGAGTTGAGAAGGAGATGAAGAAAAATGTACGTACAGCCAAATGACAATAGGAAGGAGGCTAGGGTTTATGATCGCATATATATAGACAAATAGAAGAAGGCTAGGTGGGTACGGATAACGAACGCGCTAAACGGTAGTTGGCCCAAAAAGCCCGCTATGCCTCCGGAGTCGAATTGGTTAAATCTATATATCCAGATAGGTATTTTAAAATATTCTGAACGCGATGGAAAAAGTGTCACGTCCAAATTCGATCGTATGAAGAAGTTATGCTGAAAACAAAATTTCCAAATTGATTTTAATTAAATCGATTTCAAGGCGTTTCGCGTCCGTACGATCAAACGACAGGTCCGATCGATACGAAACTTGAAACCCTATAATAATTCACCGATACGGATCCGATGAAACTGGTTTCGTCGAAATCCGAGTCCGTGGCCAAAATGGCTATTTTTAATATTCATTACATAAATTAAATAAATTATAAAAATCCAATTTTATATTAAAACTCTATAATTGACTAAATTTTATCACCAAAAAAATTCATAATCAATTTAAATGACCTAACAAGTTTAGCTGTGAATTAAAGTTGACAAGTACATTAATTGCAAATGTTAATTTCTACACTTTCTTATATTTAAGAATTTTATAAATTAAATCCTCAAAACCCATACTTAAGATTTTTTTTTTTAACCTTTATATTCTAAACTTTTACCTAAAATAAAGATGCTACTAACATTAGTTCAAGATTTCACTATAATGTTTACAAATTCCATTTTAATTAATATTTTACGTTTAATTCCATTTTATTTGTAATAATAAATACCATTTGTTGAATTAAATACTCAAATTAAAAATTATAAATCTCGCTTTCTAAAGTCTATATCAACCAATGGTCCAATTAAAATAAAATTAGTATAGACCTCACCTTATAGAACTAACTAATGCAATTACAAACCAAAACTACGCAACTGCAAAAATTTAGTGAATACATTTGGGATTTGATTTCGAAATAAACTTAACAACAAATAAGATAGGTAACGAACAATAATTATTGTTGTCAAATCTATTTCAAAAGTCTACACTCAAATATTACCTTAAAGTAAGTCTTACGTTTCTATAAATTTATTCATACTTCCGTTACTGTATTTATGCTTAATAAAGTAACGTTCATTCTTAATAACAACATTATAACTATCCAACATATAAAAGAACTCTATTCCCAAATACATTCATTGACAAATAAGTTAGGAAATTTATAATGGTTGTTATTCTTTCTTAAATTTACCTCCAAATTAACGTACTATCAAATTTCATTCACTTATGTTCTATCCAACATTCCTTTATATTTTATTTCCATAAATTTGTTAATATTTACATTCATTTATTAACAATTTACTTCCATAATACAATTGCAATCTATTAAAGTTTTTATTACATTAATACTATTTCAACTTTATTCTTTTAGTATTAATTAAACAATCGTATTAAATTAAGAGATTATAATGATTTTCACTGTTTATATATACTCCATTAAACCCAACAGTCGTTCCAATCACCTTTGTATTGCATTAAATTGGTTATCCCTCACTGCCATTTATTTTACTTCCTAAATTCCCATATAGTTACAATTTTACCAATATATATAAACACATAGGAAATTTAAATTCTTGTCATAAATTCTTAAATTTATTTTTTATTCAAGTGCAACAATTACGCTATTTCCCTATTTATATTTCACCTAATTTTTCAACAATTAGATTAAATAACCGTTTCTACAATTCATAATTAACTATACATTTAAATCTCCTATACAGTAATTAAACAAATTTGTGGGTATAAATAACCTTTGCTTATATACATTTCACTTGTGCATTCCTTTTTATTTTTATAAACTCTCCCTTATTAACTAGGCACATAAACAACCCAAAAAAAATCTATTCAGATCTATTTCAAACTATTTCCATTCTTAACAAAATAAAATAAATGGTTAACCTACACTTGTCATTCTTTTATATCCAAATTCACTAACAACATTATTAACAACAATGTTGCTATAGACTTTAATAAAATAAATTATATGAATGGTAAAATTTGGTAATTATGGCAAACGCCCAAATATATGCATAAATTTACTACTTGTTATTATGAATCCCATCTATTACTTTCTAAATGCCTTTGTCTTCTCATATCCCATTTACTACCAAACCGCAGATTTAGTTATAGCTTATCAATACGTAATCACCTAAACAAACAAATTTTATTACCCTTTTAAGTGCGTTTATTATTGACCATTTATGATTATTACTTACCTTCACATATTGCATTGGTTTATTCAACGGTCACTTTTACTTAGTCTCTATTTATAATTACAACCAAATGTACAATCACCACTGTTTATTTTATATTAATTGAATTCCATTCTAGTAAATATTTTTATTAATATCCTCTGATTCAACATTTGTATGTTTCTTAAAATTAACTTTCAACAAAATGTGACAATTTACATTATACAAATCTATTGTCATAAATTTTATTGTTACTTTAAATTCCAATTACTATAACAAATTTCTACACTTACTCAAATAAAATCTTAAGACTTTATTTCATTCTAAATTAGATTAGAACATATTATATTAATTCATTTAATATTACCAAATTTAACTGGTCGTTACAATAATCATTTACATTAAATGGATGTTTTGAAAAGTGATATTATAAAAAGGGAATATTTTCCCTAAGTTAAAAGTAAAGAAAGAAAATATTTGATTAAGATTTAATGAATGATTTGGAAAGGTTTTCCTAAGTAAAAGAGAAAATGATTTAGAATTATTCCAGGATTTAAGAAAGGTTTAAATAAACCAAATGATCTGATAAATGAGGCTTAATGATTCCTTATACTCTTGAAAAGAAAGTGGAATAAATCGAAAAGAATATATCTAACAAAGTTATTTTATAAAAGATGAAGTAATTGATTGATGATTGGTATCCACATATGAACTTAACATCTTTTAAAT
The DNA here is from genome assembly GCA_030765085.1 of Allium cepa. Lineage (NCBI taxonomy): Eukaryota > Viridiplantae > Streptophyta > Magnoliopsida > Asparagales > Amaryllidaceae > Allium > Allium cepa. The sequence continues at coordinate 714,235,969 of CM060943.1, read as the reverse complement.
CGATAATTGACTTTGAAGGAACCGGGGTCGGATTTGAGTAACTCCTATCCGAAAACCACTTCGGACCAATGTATACGTTCGAACGTGAAGACCTGTTGAAGATGATGATTATTGAAGACCGTGGATCTTCATAGCGTGAAGACTTCTTGTTGAACATGCTCTGCGTAGCTCCCATTATAGAGTTATTTATAGCAGTGGTCTCCTCGTGATGGAGATTTTTCGGATTACAAGGACTACTCGCTACTAGTGGTAGTAGGAGAGTGCCTTCAGTTTGTCCTGTTCCTGGACAACTTGTATGGACTTTGGTCTGACATTGCATTTCTAACGATTACATATATTGGTTTTTACAAACGTACTTCAGTGGTGGCGGAGAAGGCAACTTCTCTTAGCTTAACACCCTCCTTGAGACATACGAGCTCAAGAGTTGTGTTTTTGTGAAAGGCAATTAGTAGTTAGCAGAAATGGCAATGTGGCATTCAAATATGTGATATGTGCTGTGTGAAAAGGTAATCGTTTGCCTCAAGCCTCATCAAACCGGAAATGACCGAAACAGGGTTAGATGCAGCAAAGCTAAGTGGGTCATTCCCAATTAGGATATGGTCATCCTCTTCTAGATATATCTTTGCATGCTATGACATCGTGTATCTGATTATTGTGGTTTGTATGCTATGAGGGCCCTTAGATAAAGGTCAGTAACGATCGGAGGATGACATATTCGGTACTATCTAGTTACAGAGGTAGACCGGTCTTGTTTTGGTAGAGGATACTTTGTGATGGTCCTCGGGACATCCATCTAGAGGTGTACCCCTTCGAAAGGTACTCCCTTTACCTGGTCATTTGTATGAAAATCCATTCTCCAATAAGAACCTTCGGACTTGATTGTAAACCTATTATGCTGGAATTTAATCAATGTAACAATTTCGGCTAAGATTAAAAAGTTTATTTGCAAAGGTTTTCAAAGAATGTCATTAGAAATAATATCAAAGGTTTTGATATAAAAGTGTTTTAGTTATCATAAGGTAAAAACTCATCCGTGTTTATGTGTGGGCGTGGTCTTAGGAGATACTCTTTCTTTTCCAAGGACTTTTATTCAAAACCTGATATATGACACTGTCATTTATTATTGAGTTTTTCTCACACTGGTTTATCAAGCCTGATCTAGGTATTTTCAATACTCGGGTCAGATCCGATTAGTTTCAGGATAGTCGAAGACGGTTGGAGTTTCCAGAGGAGAGCTGGAGATATTCATCGACGTATGAGCATATTCTGTTATCCGCTGTACTTTGTGTATTTTGTTTAATGTTTGTCAGCATTTGTAAGGGCAGGTTTTATAACTGTCCAAGCAGAATCTAGGTTAGACTCTGATATTGTATTTTAAAATTTTCCGCTGTAAAGATTATTATTGAAAGATTATATGTTATTCCATTCGTGTGAGATTCTGTTCTGTCTACTTTTCTTTATTACCCTTAAAGATCCGTCTTTTCGTGCAATTTGAGTTGGACATGTATGGGTTATTGTCAATTCAAAGAGTACGGAAAAATGGGCCTTTACAATAGCCATGGATCATTATCTTTGGCTATTGAACACATGCCTATATTATGATTGATTTTCATATTTAAAATGTAAATACTTCTTTCTCTAATTCCTTCGAAAATTAGATTTTTATTTTGATAGAAAATTTCATATTTATGTTTTAAGAATGACGTACTAAAACCTTTATTGCATAATTGACTAATACGTAATAAATTATGTTTTAAATTTTTAATTAATAAAACATTTGTAATAAGAGATGAATTAGATATATCATCAGTGTTGCTCACGTCTCTTTTTTCGATGACGTATCCTTTAGAGTTATCTCCAACCTCAATCTAAGTAGATAATATTTGTTAACATGTCTTTGTTCCCCATCAAATGCTTGCAACAACCACTATCGAGTATCCATTTTTCTTCCTTTTTGCTAGCTACCTACAAAAAATATTAAAATGATATTGATACCCACTATCTTTGCTAGGGTCCTAGAGTTAGGTTTAAGGAAGCCAAATCCAATAAGTTTTAGAATTCCCTTTATAAATGAAATTTGAACTTTTATGAACATTAGCAATAAAATTATCTATATACCTATTTCTTATCAAATAATTGTTAGTCTTTGGAATCCAAATTTTATAGTCTTAGACTTATTTGACTTTTTCCTTTGACTCTTATTCTTTTTAAATTTAGTATATAGTGAACTATAATCCTAATCTCCTTTTACTGGAACTGATTGTGAATTTGAAAGATTCTCTCTACCTTTATTAAAATTAGAAACATTCTTAGTAATGTTTTCTAACTTGATTTTATGACTATCTATTTCTAATTCTGATATTTTGTTACTAAATTTTAAATTGCAATTACTTTCTGTTAATGTATTATTTTTAGGATTTTTTAACTGTATCAAAATCAGTGTATTTTTTCTCCAAGTGCCAAAGGTGAGTGATATATGTCTTGAAATCTAGAGCATATATCATTTATAGTTTCATGCTTCATTCTGAAATTTTGAAATTGATTATTAAGCATTGAAATTTTGCTTTCTTTGACCTTTTTTGTACATTCATGAGTAATTTTGAGAGTTTGCCAAATTTCATATGATGACGTGCACATACTAACTCTATTAAACTCATTTTTATATAAAGAATAAAACAACATATTCATAGCTTTATCATTAGCAGTAGCATCTAGTTTTTGTATTTGTCCATTGTGCATAAGCATTGGTTGGCACAGTGTCTTCCTGTTGAGTGATATTCCATGTGTCATCTCCATTTGCTTGCATATATATCCTCATACCAATTTACCGATTATTATAATTTAATCCATTAAATATTGGTAGTCAGATAGTACATTGACCTTCAACAAAACTTGATGTTGTATTATCCATATTACTTGAATATCAAAAGCTATGTTACGGCTAAACGATAGCCTTGCTTTGATACCAAAATGAAAGTGTATATGGATCGAGTAATATGAATAATTATCTAAGTTATAAAATTTTGCAAAATATAAATATAAAAGTAAAGCCATAAAGTAAATAACACTAGAGATTTTTATACTAGTTCGAACTCCCGTTTTACGTCCAGCCCCAGACTCCTTCTGGAATTAGCTAACAATGTCCTCACTTAACCTGAAGGACTAAGTATTACAACCGCCTGAGCTACTGAACATGACTTCGTGCATGAAGTACACCAGATAGGACTTCATCAACAAAGTAAGTAGAATTGTTTGTGACTTCTTGTGCTCTTATATCACACGGATTAGCCGATAAGTACAGCCATCCTATAATCTTCTTCTGAGTGGTATATTGAGTGTACTTGTGAAGAATATGGAAGTAATAAGATCACCAAGAGAATAGAATTGAATGTGCAAGTGATATTAGTATATGAAAGCAATTGTGAATTCAAAAGTAAGATAGTAGAATAATAGAGATAGAATTGTAAATTAGTGAATTAAAACTTTAAATGAATTTCTTTATATAGATAACCATTAGTTGCGGTTGTTTATGAAAAGTAATGATGAAGAGAAAAGGTTGCACCTGTTAATCGATAGAGTTGTCTCTTCATGAGGAAGAACATCCTTTCAGAAATATAGTCGTTATATGACTTTCAGTCTACTGAAATCAAATAGTTAGTTGACTGAATTTTTTTAGACTATAAGAATTTAAAACAGAAAAAAAAACAGTGAAATTTTCACAGAATCATTTGGCTGAAATTTCTTATTCAGTCGGCTGAATATCGTTAGTTTTCAAATCCTGTACATGTGTACAGATTCAATCCATTGGGAGGTATGATTCAATCGATTAACTTTTGTGTATTTTTTCTTTCTACTTTAAAATGATTTTTGATAAACGTGTGTGTATACCACCTGGAAGAGATTTTAACAATACTTATACCTTGAGACTCGAACACTATGACTAATAATACGTTGATGCATCATCGTGGTCTTTGTTTGATTTGATATCTTTTTCATGCATAAGTGATTAGTATATATGATATTTTCTTTTTTAGTTGTCACTATCAAAACATTAAAGTACAAGGTTCTAACAAAGACTTCTTTTCTCTCATGCTCAGTGCTGAAGTGGCAATCTGATATCCAAGGAATACCATTGATTCCAAGGTGGTAGCTATAGTCAGTATTTGTATCCTGTTATTATTTTCACTGTCTGTTTAGATTTTAAAACTCTCCGATAATGCTCATGCCTATTTGCAGGTACCAAATCTAATGATTTGTGCTTCAATGGACTTTGGTTTCAATACTTACTGAAATTTAGGCTCGTTAAAGTATGGGTTCGTAACAATAGTTTTTGTTTGTTAATATAACTAAAGTCAAAAAGAAAATATTGATATGACTGACTTACATAGTTCTCTCGACTTGAGAATACTGTGGATCTTCGATGTGAAAGCTCCGCTTTGCTTGTAGTAAATCATAGCATGGCATCATGTAACGATCCCCTTTTTTTAGCCAAGTTAAATTGGTAATTAATATAAAATTTTAGGATTAATTGTGCATTAATTTGAATATTTTCCAAATTAAATAAGATATGTGTTTGTTATTTATATGTATGTATATGAATAGATTATAATTTGAAATTTGAATTTGAAATTCAAATATATATATGTTGAAAATAAATGTTTGGAAATAAACTGGATTAAAAAGCTTTATAATTTAAGAAACAAATATATATATATATGATTATTTATTAAAGTGTAATTTAATTTCAAACATATTTTCTTTAAGGGTGTATAAGTATAAATAAAGATAGTTTAAATATAAACACTTAAAACATAACACACATATATATAAGTAATCCATACATAAATAAAAGAAACAACATACGAAAATAAAAATTTAATAAAGGGTTTAACATAAATTTGATACTTTTAACATTTGTAAAACAAGGAGAACATACATATAACAAGTGTTAACAAAATTAACAAGTGGAAATTGATTAAATTAAAGATTAATAAAATTAAATAAAAGGTTATTAGAAAAATTAGGCTTCATTCTTTTTTTCAAAGTTTTATCAAAAATTTAAAAGCTGAAACAAGATCGGGATCAAGAAAATCAAAATTTATCAAGCAAGCATTCAAAGATCAACTCAAACTCAAACTTGATATTAAAGAAATTCAAAGAACAGATTAAATTCAATAAGTACAGATCAGAAATCAAATACAAGTTTCTGATTAAATCATAAATTAGATCAAAAAAAAAGCTGAATCGAAAATAAATCAAGAAGCAGTTTCAAAAACATCAAGCACAAATCAACTTCAACAATTTAAAGCTTCAGATCAGTTTCAATACTAAAGTTTCTAGATCAAAAACAAAACAAAAGTCCGCTCTCTGTCCTTTCCAAATAGGTGAGTAAACTAACACCATAAAAGCTTAAATCTATTTTTATATCTGATGATTATGATTAATACTTGAATGTTGTTGTGAAAAGTATTTGTATATGCCTACATGTGATATATATATATATATATATGGAAAACCGGCAAAACTTGCCTCTGTTCATACATTCCAGGTGTTAAAACCTGTTCGAAATTTAAATCATCCCACCCAAACAATTTAAGGTTTGATTGCTGAATGAAAAGTGTTTATATGAGTACAACATCATTTTTAAAAGTAAATCCAAGTGAAAATATTGAGTAAATGTTTTTAAAATAAGAAATCATAGTGGAAAATCATATTAAGTCAGGAAATTAATTGTCTTAATCATGAGTCTTACTTATACTATCAGATTTGATTTTGGAAACAATGAATTTTAACAAAAATTTCAAGATTTGTAAGTGGGTATTTGGGGATGAATTTTGAGATGAACGGGAAATACGTTTTTGTCAAATTCCGACTATCATCTACGAGTTGCTAGTTGTGTTTGGGTCTGAAGGTAGCCGAAGTCTTAGGAATCGATGGAAAAATGGTGAATGGATTTATAGTTCGCCATGGTTCCGTATCAGCGTCGATGTAGGGTTTAAGGCCTGGTTTTGGTTAACGTCATTCTCGAAGCAATTGCGTCCATGTGGGAGTATCAGACAAATTTGGATTAAGGGGAATTGAAGCATGGTGATGTGGCGGAGCTATGATCGGAGATGTGAGGTCTCCGGTGACCTGAGGAGGTGGGTCGAGTAGGTTTTTGATTTGTTCAAGGGAAAGTCGAGCGGCTCGAGTTCGATTCTCGACATGATTGGTTGAGCTGGGTGGTCGAAGTGATCGTATGGGTCGTCAATGACTTGATAAAGTCAACGAGGTTGGTCGGAGGTGATCGTGACGCTGTGCACCGTGCACAGGTGATCGTCGTGTCTGGTATGTTTGTGTTGGTGGGGAGAGAACAGGATGGGCTCGGGAAAGATGAAGGTTTTCCCGATTGTTCGATTGGGGAAACGTTGTTGTGGGCTCGGGTTGGTTGTATGATACCAGGTTTTAAAAGTTAACAGGTTTTAAAAATTTAAAAGTAAATTTATATACAGGTTTAAAAATGTGTAAGTGAATTTGTATCAAGTTTTAGTAAATGATTTAATCAAGTTTTAAAAGCAAGTTTTCAAAGCTAGTTAGGAAACAAGTTTTTCAAAGGTAAAAGTATTAGCAAAGTTATATTTCAAACAAGTTTTTAAAGATTGAATGTTTTTAAAGTTAATTGATTTAGTTTAGGGATAATTATATATTAGTTAATTAATTAAATTAATTAACAAGCGTTTTCAAAAATATAATGATCATTAAGTAATTGATTAAGCAAATGAAATGATTTTGATTATTTAGTAACTTAAAGGGTTTTAAGTTAAATTCTTATGTTAATGATAATTAATTTTTTTTCAAGGTTTATTAAATAAGGATTTAAATGATAACTGAGAAATAAATTAAGATAATGATTTATCTTTGATAAATTATGGTTAATTAATTAGTGTAAGTAATTAAGGTATAATTACTTAATTGAAATTAATTAAGGATAATTAACCAATTAAAAATTAATTAATGTAAGTAACTAAAGGTAACTAATTACTTAAAGATAATTACTTAATAAAGTAATTAATTTATGATTAAAGTTGATTGATCAAGTAATTAAAGGATAATTACTCGATGTAATTAATTTGTGATTTATTAATATAAGTGATTAGGAATAATCACTTATTGTAATTAATTAAGGAAAATTAATTAAAAGATAATTAAATAATTAAAGTTTAATTATTTAATGATTAAAGGTTGATTTATTTATTAATTAAGATTGATTAATTAATAACTAATGATTAATTAATTTATTATTAAAGGCTAATTAATAAATGATTAAAGAATAGTTAATTAAAACGGTTTGTAATTAATTAATGTTAATTAACCAGGATTACTAATTTATTCATAAGTAATTAATCTGATTAATCAGATGATTAATTAATCTTACTTATGGATGTTTGGATTCTATTGAATGTTTGAGTTGTTTGATATCCCTAATATGTGATGCTTTGTGATATAAATTATTTTGATTTGAGCTATGATGAATGTAATTTATCTGAGATAAATTTATATTATTTATCAATGAATCTGTGAATGAAGATAAGCGTGATAGGATTATACCGCTTACCAATATTTCTATGTTTGGATTATGATGATTGATGATGTTGCACTATTGTGTAAAACCCCTAGACTACACTACACACACAAATATGGATTTCACAAGGATTCGGTTAAGTCACAGAATTTTGAATTTAATATTATTTTATCCAAAATAATGAAATGGCTTTAAAGTTGAATTTGGAATCCAAAATGGTTTGGAAATGTAATCTTGTTAAATATGAAAACTTTTGAAAAGAATGTTTTGGAAATTAATTTGAATAAAATATAACTTGTAAAAGTTTTGAAATTCAAATGGTTTGATTTGAATATGAATTCAAGATTTGAAGTTGAGTTCTATGAATATATGTTTGGAAATTATGGTTTAAAAAGGGTATACAAGTTATATAATGTATTTATATGGGTTTTAAACCATTTTAAATGTATTATTTTAGGAATTTGAATTTAACCCAAGTTTATACTTTAAAGGCTATAACTTGTGTATATTTGATCGGATTTTTTCGAAACAAAAAGCAATTGTTTTCAAATGATAATGGCTTATACAAAGGAAAGAACTTATAGTTTTTGTTGAGAGATTTCAAGTTTGAAATGGAAATTGTTTTGAAAACTATGAATGAATCTTTGTTAAAGATTGGTGAACTTTGTTTTCAAATTAAAGTGGATCTTAAAGGTGTATCTTTTGTATAATAGATTTGGAATTGAAATAGTTTTGAAAGCTATGAATAAATCTTTGTGAAAGATTGGTGAACTTTGTAAAGTAAATCTTTTTGTTTAAAAGATTAAAAGTGGAAATTTGTTTAAACCGTTCAAAAGAAAGGTTTTGGGCTAAAAGTTGTGACTTGACTAATATCCCATTTATCCATATGTTTTGAAAGATTAGCGCTCATTGTTCGATTTAGCCGGGAGAGGACTTTATGTCATGTAACCCATTCCGGATAGTGATATGACGATATGGATAGCATTTGAAGACCGGCGGTGAATACCGGGTATTTTGAAAGCAAAAGGATTACCTATCGAATGTCTCTGCACCAAATGGCCCTGGTATAGAGATTTGATCACCCTTTGTGATGGGGAGAGCAGACGTGATTAGGAATTATTCGGATTGCAAGGGCTTCTTTTGAAGTGCCTTCGGTTCTGTTCAAACCAGGAACATACTTGTATGAATGTATGTCTGACGTTACACTTTGAGATGTAGAGCTGGTTTCTATCAAATACATTTCTGTTTGGTGGCGGAGAATTTATTCTCTTAGTTTAACACCCTTTTCTGAGACGTACGAGCTCAGAGATTATGTAGTTGATATTCACTAGTGATACATTCACAATTTGATAATGTGGCATACTAAGTGCTGTTGATCATTTGTTGATCAAAGAATGGCTTTTGCGAAAAGCGTAGCTTTGTGGGACGAGACTTCATCAGGACCTCATAAACCGAAATGGTCGAAACAGGAAGGATGCAGAAGGTTATTGGGGGTAGCACCCCTTAGAGTATGTCCATTTCCTTCTGGATAAAAAGTGGCATCATGGTATGGAGCCCAAATACTTAACTTATGTGGTTGCTGTAAATCTATTGCTTTGTGGTTGTTAGTGTAGAGGTACCTCGGATAAAGGTCGGTGACGACCGGAGGATGGCATACTCATGTCAGTAGTTACCTAGTTACAGAGGTAACCCGGCCTTATGTTGGTAGAGAGCTGGTTAAGTTCTCGGGGCGTCCCTCTAGAGGTGTACCCATGTGGCCCAGGAAGTTCCTTAGCCTGACCAATTGTTGGAAATCCAAAGAAACAATACGCGCCATGTATGGTTTTAGTTGTATAACCTACCACCTCAAGTGGTAGCTATATCAGGCATAATATAATGGTACATATGCTGGCTAAGATTAATATTATACTTTCGAAAGATTTTTTGCACTACGCACTAATAATAATATCAAAATGGATTTTGCGTATCAAGCATGTTTGACTATCATAAGGAGAAATCTCCCCCAAGTGTGCGATTGCATTGTGTGTGTGCCGGGAGGCCTTATGTTAGTTTCATTTTCCAAAAAGCATTGCGGATTTCTTTTAAATTCTTTTGTTTTGCTTTTGTTAAAGATAAACTGCTTTTGGTTTGCTTACACCAGTCCCATGACTGACCTGGAGTTTATTGTTCCCTTTCTAAACTCTGGGTGCCCACAATTTCCCACACAGGCAGCCTAGAGTCATTTTTTAGATTATCAACTAGTAAACATCGTTTTTGGCTATCTTTGGATCTTTGGTTTGGCGATCGCATTGCGTTTCAAATTCAGCATTGATGGAGGTTCAAGCTTATTGGATTGGAGTCTTCGAAGCTTTTGGGTTGAGCTATTTGGTTTTGAAGCATTAGAGTTGGAGTTGTAGTATGGATGTTGGATTCCTCTGAAGCCTATGTTGTTTGTGCAATTTTTTTCCGCTGTTGTATCCTGTCTCTGATAGGTTGATATCGTTTGTATCAAAATGTTGTATCTATTGTATATCGATAAAGTTATTAATTTTTCTTCTGTGTTGTTGTACTTAATGTGTTATAAGCTTCGACGAACCAGACTTGACATTTGAATCTGCAGCACTCGAATACGGGCATTGTATTTGGAGCCGATTTTCGAAGGTCGAATCAGGGTCGTTTAATTTGGTATCAGAGTTGAAGGTTGAGTACGAATTTTATCTCGGGAGTATAACACATTAGGTAACTCATTAGAGATAGGGTTACAAATACCCTAGAACGAGTATATCCCTAAGATATCCGTCTGTATGCCTCGGTAAATTCTCTTACTATCCACTGATAGTGAGTATGAGTGCAAGAAGAGGACGAGGTAAGGGACAGGGGAGTACCCCTACAAATGGTCAATACCCTGCAACAACAAAAGAACAATTTTCTCTATCAATCTCCTTGTCCGATATCAATTCTCTGATGGTTTCCTGGCAGCTACAAGAAGAAGCTTTGGTGCGATGGTGGCCCTATGAATCTTTGTTTACGATATAGAAAAGGTTCTAATTCCTAATTCGTATTCTCTTCATCATTTTCTATCACCTTTCGTTTTAAACTTTAATAAAATTGAAAATTTATTTGAAATAAATTGGTTAGTGAAATATGAAACTGAATTAAATTTTATTCGCTTGGTCTATTATTTGGGTCTAGACATATTCTATGAATGGTTAGTTAGCTCTTCGAACTAACCAATGCCCTGCATATTTCGTAGATCTGGTGACCTGAGTATCTTGTGAAATATGGAATGAGTTCATTCTCATATTTATTGATAATATTCTGATTTGATAAGCCAAACGCAGAATAGATATTCAGTTTAATCTGGTGAACCATTTCTCTATGTGTTCATCTGTTCTTTGTTGCCTCCTTGTCTAGCAAATTTCGAGGACGAAATTTTCTTAAGGGGGGAATCTATAAGGATACCGGTTTTTGAGCCAAATTTAAATTGGTAATTAATATAAAATTTTGGGATTAATTGTGAATTAATTTGATTTTTTTCCAAACTAAATAAGATATGTGTTTGTTATTTATATATATGTGTATGAATAGATTATAATTTGAAATTGGAATTTGAAATTCAAATATATATATATATATATATATATATGTTGAAAACAAATATTTGGAAATAAATTGGATTTAAAAGCTTTATACTTTAAGAAACAAATATATATATATATATATATATATATATATATATTAAAGTGTAATTTAGTTTCAAAACATTTTTTCTTTAAGGATGTATAATTATAAATAAAGATAGTTTAAATATAAACATTTAAAACATAACACATATATATAAGTAATCCATACATAAATAAATAAAAAATAAAAAAAAATTGTTTTCACATTTGTAAACTTATAAGGTACTTAACAACATAAGGAAATAAAAATCTAATAAAGGGTTTAACATAAATTTGATACTTTTAACATTTGTAAAACAAGGAGAACATATATATAACAAGTGTTAACAAAATTAACAAGTAGCAATTGATTGAATTATAGATTAATAAAATTAAATAAAAAGTTATTAGAGAAATCAGGCTTCAATCTTTTTTTCTCAAAGTTCTATCAAAAATTTAAAAGATGAAACAAGATCAGGATCAAGCAAATCAAAATTTATCAAGCAAGCATTCAAAGATCAACTCAAACCTGAGATTAAAGAAATTCAAAGGTCGGATTAACTTCCATAAGTACATATCACAAATCAGATACAAGTTTCTGATTAAATCATAAATCAGATCAAAACAAAAGCTGAATCAAAACAAGATCAAGAAGCAGTTTCAAAAACATCAAGTACAAATTCAATTTCAACAATTCAAAGCTTTAGATGAGTTTCAAAACTAAAGTGTGATAACCTAGATTTCTAGGCATTGTAATTAATAATATAATTGGGTTAATTGATAGCAATACTAAAATTATAGATTGAACAAATAAATCTGATCAAATAAATACTTATATTTGTAATTGTGTTGTATATATAGACATATATTTTAAACAGAATTATTATATACAAGTTGGATTTGTATTTGTTTAAAAATATGTATATGTAAAATTGATTTGAAATTTAATTTGAATTTGGGTATTAAAATTGTAATTCAAAGGATAGATATATATCTTAAATATTTTGGATTTGAAATTTATTTTGTATATGACTTTATTTTTAATATAGTTGTTTTATATTATTTTCTTATAAAGGATTTTAATTTACATAAATTAAGATATGCATTTATTAATTAAGATATTAATTACAAAAACTTTATAACCATTTAGAATTATTATATACTCATGCTTAATTACGAATGTTGATATATAAGTCTTTTAGTGACAAATGTTAGATTATGGAACAATTGTCAAATTATTACATTTTCTTTTAGTTTTAGAAAGATATTAGATAGAACAAGCTAAATTATTTCTACCTTGTTTTCCCTAGTTTTCTTCCCTATTCTCGTTTTCAAAACTCAAGCCTATAATTCTCAAATCAGGAAAACAATTTTAAAAACCAAAAGTTTGTAGAGACCTAAATTTATTGTAAGAAAAATCTGAAGTTATAATCCATTTCAATCTTCTTTCATTTATCTTCTTAACTAAAACTAGTAAGAAATCAAGCAAACAACTTCAGATTTTAAACTGAGATAAAGCAATGCAGAAATTCAAGTTTTTTTTCAAAACTGGTTGATTCAAAATGCAAGCATCAAACTTCCAGTTAAAACCAGAAAGCAATTTCCAGTTTTTTTCAAGTCAAGTCTGCTCCTCTGTTCGACATACAGGTGAGTAGATTTAACCCATAAATCAGTTTAAATTTGTTGTATGTGTAGTGTTTGATGTGAATCTCGTATTGCATGTTTAGATTTAGGTATGCATGGTTGTTTAAAACTGAATACATGATTATATCTCTATGTATATATTGGTATGCAAGTTGTGTTCAACTCTGCTCTGTACGTTTGTGAAAATGCTCTGATGATAGTAACAGACTAAAAATTATCACTAATAATTACTATCTCCCTGATTAATCAATATTAGATATTGATTTCTGAAAGAAAAGGATAATGATAATGTGTTATTGTTTTTTTTTAAAAAAGTTTAAGTATTTGTAATTACAAATATACTGTACATATTAAGTTTACAGTAAAAATCAAGCTTTTGTTAAAAATCAATATCAACAAATTCAACTTTAAATTATAAGGTCTGATTTGTGTTGATGAATCATGATTTTTAAAACAAATTTGGTAAATTTTCATTTAGTATTTGCCGAGAATTTGAATTCTTCTCAAATTTGGGATTTTCGTCAATTGCCGTTGAACGACGTCGTTTGGGTGCTTGAATTTCGGCACGAAGGAGGCTGGAGTGTGGTGGATAAATAAAAAAATATGCTTATATTTTTATAATGAATGAGGTGTGCTGTCGGCGGCGTTTTAGGGTTGTGTTCTGTTTGAAGGATGGATCGGAATCGAGGCGAGCTTGACGTCGATGATGCGTCGAGTTGAACCGCATGTGGGGGATAGGTTTCTAGAGTTTGAGGCACAATTATAGCCGAGTTTTGGATGCTGTTGTTCGAATGGCTCGTTTTCGTTTTGAGGTGGATGGGGGCAAATCGATGTTTTAAATCGATTGTTGAATCGACCTGCGACTTGCCGGAGGCGGTGAGGTACGCCGGAGTAGTGGCAAACGGCCGTGCATGTGCACGGCGATGGTCTCGTGTGTCAGAGAAGTTGGATTTGTGAGCAACTCGGAGTGATGCTCGGGTTAAGGGGGGACTGGCTTGGGTCTATGCTCATGCTTTGCAATTGAAGTACCGTGTAACTAAAAAAGAGAAAGGAAGAGGTAACTCGAGATTTGATGATTAAATCCTGGAGCCAGTTCGAGTAATTTTGAATTTTTTTTCTTCCTCGATAAAATATCTTATACTCTCAAAGATCTTAAGTCAACAAAAAAAATCAGGTTTTAAACTAATTGTCTTTAAGTTATTTGAAGCAATAATCGATTATTAAATATTGTTAATTAAAGTTGAGAAAAATTTGGTTTCTTTTGAATTTTAATTAAGTAAACCCTTAAGGTGCTTTAAAACTAAATTAAGTGGGTAATATGTTTAGGAAGGATATTCATCTTAAAAGTAATTAGATTTGATAGAGTGATTAATTAATTAATTAATAATTGAGAATTATTAATTAATTTGTTAATTCAGAGGTTAATTAGTTTGTAATTGGAAATTGTCAATTAGATAATTAAAGATAAGTAATTAAAAATTGGTGATTAATTAATTTAACAATTAATTAATGATTAGTGATAAATTAATTGAGTATTTAGGTTGTAATTAGTGATTAATTAACTAGGTAATTGGAGATTAATCAAATTGTAATTAATTATTAATTAACTGATAATTAAAGATTAATTAATTTGTTTGTTTAAAGGGTAATTGAGAATTACTCGATGGTAAATAGCCAAGTGATTGTGATTAATTTAAGTTAATTAATTGGCTGATTAATTAAAGATATTCTTAATGGTTAATTAAGTATAATTACCTAAATGAGAAGTAATTAAGGATTAATTACTTGGTGTAATTAATCAAAGAATTTGGGTAATTGAGTAGGAATGATTTCTTAACGAGATTGATAAGTGTAATTGCTTAATAAAGTAATTGATGGACAAATTACTGGATGATGAGATTAATATAAGAGAAATTACGTAAGGGGAAATAATTAAAGGTTAATTACTTAGGAAAAAGTAATTCAGAATTAAATTACTTGGTGTAATTTATTAATTAATTAAGGAGTTGATTAATTAAGATTAGCTAATTACTGTTTAAGATTGATTAAGGCTGATTAATGGAGTATTGATTATTGTAAAAAGGTTAAGGATAATTCCTTTGTGTAATTAATGGAGAGTTAATTACTTATTGAAATTAAAGATAATTAATCAAGGGTGATTAATTAAAGGATGATTAATTAATTGATTTAATGAATAAGAAAGCAAGATTTATTGTGATGAAAGTAATTAATAAACCTATTAATGGTGATTAATAAATCATTACTTATGTATGGATTGATGATATTGATTGCCTTGAATGGTTTGAGATCTTAAATTGAGATAAGTAATGTTGTGTTACTTGGATGTTTTGGTTTATGATATGTTTAATTTAAATTAAGATAATGTGGTTATCTATTAATGATGAATTGCTGAGTGAAAGGGTGACATCTTTTATTTAAAGTTGAATTGCATTTCACTTGAATAACATGTGCTATGATGGATTAAATTCGAAGAGACCGGAGTCGGGTATTAGTTAATACCCGAAACCACTTCGATTCTTTACAGATTGATACGTGGAATAAATAGGATGTAATGGAATGTTTTAAGAGGATTAGACCATATAATCCAAGATCTGGCACTTTGAAATTGATGTGTGAAATAAGTGATATCTATAACAGCTTGTGAAGTGAAAATTGATATAAATTACCGGGGTTATATGTGGTGTATACTTTTGTATTCCATGTTAGATGGATTTACTCACGCTGGTTTCCAGCCTGACCCGGGTGTTACTCTGATGTAATGCTCGGGTCAGACCGAGTATTACAGATTTTCAGGTAAGGACGTTCTAGAGCACAGGAGGCGAGTTGGATGGCTGGAACGTATCGAGTGTTTTCTGCTGTGTATAGTATAGTTGGCTTGGACATGTTGTTTTAAATTGTCCGGTGTATTGTAATGGTTGTAACTCTGATGTATAAGAATAAAATTGTACTAATGATGATGCTTCTTGTAAAACCGTTATTTATGTTATATTATATTTTGATCCGCTGCGAATGTGAGGTTTCTATGTCTGGTTTATGTTTCTTCTTCTCTCTCTTTTCTTCATTACACTAACTATCTGAAATTTTCGGGATCGAAATTTCCAGGTCGTGACATTTGGTATCAGAGCGAGGTTAAGCGAGAACCTTGGCTCTGTTGGGATTACTCATTAAGGATAGGGTAAGTGATACCCTAGAATGAGTTGAGTGTGTGTGTGTGTGTGTGTATGAGAGAGCGTACTTGTTATTTTCTTATATAAAGGTTTTTAAATGATTTCAAAAGTAAATGAATCTTATATAAGAAATAGATTATCTATTATATTAAGGAAATTGGTTGTAGTATTAATTAAACTAAAAGTAATAGTAAGAATTAAGTGGTAATAGAATTACCACCAAATTGAAATTAAATTTAAGACAAGTTTGAAATGGATTCAAATTGAAATTAAATCTTGAAGTTGGATTTTTTTTTCAAAATAAGATGATTGTTTTCAATAAACAATAAAATGTATTAAGGAAGTAAACCATATAGATAAGTATGGAATATAAATTGAAATTGAAGTTGATCTAAATTGTGAAGTTTGAATCTTAAGATATAAAAACATTTGAAATTTGTTTTCAAATTATTAGAAGGAATAATAAATACTATTATTTGAATGAGAGAGCTTGATGCAGACAAGAGTTGTTTAATGATTTAAGGGAATTTGTTTTGAATTAAAAACAAAGGTGGTTTAACATTTTAAAACATGGCTGGGAGGGCCAAGAAATAAATATGTATATTTATGGATATACATGATATTAAGGATAATTTGAGATAAACTCTAAATATTGAGTTTTAAATTAGGAATGAGATGTGAAAACCCAAAGTGATAAGTTTTTGAACTTATAGACGGGAAAGAATTTTGAAATTTGAATGAGAATTCAAATTATGTGAATTTCACTGAATTAAGTGAACTGAATTTAACTTAGAGGAAGTTAAATAAGTTTGAATGGACTACCTGATTTGGGAATTTCAATATGAAATTAGAATTTAACTTGGGAAGTTAAATGGTTAATTTAAATTGGGAATTTATGTGATCTCAAATTGGGTTTTGAGACCTGGAAGTTGGTAATGGATGGATGTTTTAAAATAACTGGATGATATTACCTATTATAAATAACCTTTAAACTGTGAATTGGATTTGTTTAAAGAAATGGGTATGGTAATATATCCATTATTAAGGTAAAATGGAATCATTTTGGACTTAAGATTTGAATGTTTAAGATAAAACTTCAAGAGTTTGTTACAAAATTTAAATTTGATGATAAATTGAATTTCAAAGGTGCGGTTGTTTAAAAAGGGTTTGAATTATTTGAACTTTGAAATAAATTAAAAATGGAGTTTGAATTCTAAATTAAATGGATTAAAGATATAAGTTGATTTGTTTTAAAGTATTAAATCAACAAAAATTTAACTCGAATTTATATAATTCGAGATGGTTTAAATTTGGAATTTGCATTGAAATTAGTTCAAATTGAAATTGATTTGAATTAATTGCAATTGTGATTGAAGATATATAAGTATAAAATTCAAATGGAAAATTTGAATTGGATTAATTTGAAACGATTTGAAATTGAAGTGGGTTCAATTTCAAATTAGTCCGAATTGATTTGAATGATTTGGAATTGTAATTAAAGTTGAATAGTTTTAAATTCAAATGGAATTTGAATTTGGAAGGAAATCAAGAATAATTCAAGTTGATTTGGAAATGGAGTTTGAAATTGGGTTAAATAAATTTCAATAGAAATTGAAGTTATTTAAATTGGAATTGGGTCAATTTAAATGGTAGAGGAAATTTAAATTGAATTGATGAGAATGGAGATTGGAAAGTGAGTAGTTTGACTCTGGACTATTTTTAAATATAAATTGTTTTAATATAAACCTATATTTTTTTCAGGTTATTCATTATATATACAACCTTTCTTTTAAAAAACCAAATTATCTTATACTTGTTTTACAATTATTTTTGAAACTGTTTAACAATTTTCCAACTGTTTTATAAACTAATTACTATATTACTACTATTTTGCAATTATTTAAAATTTCTATAAATATTTTAACTATTTTCTAACTATTTTACACTTATTGTACAAACTAGTAATTATTTTCCAACTACTTATCTATTTTTAAATTTTTTTCAAGCTATTTTCTAAATAAACTGGTCGGAGTTCAAACTGTTATTGGTTAAATACCCAATTGAGATAAGAATAGAGGTGATAATCCAAATGGATTGAAGTAATTGTGAGTAAGTTTATGAAAATCAAAGTGAATGTGAATAGAAATGGAATTGATTTGGCTAATAACCAATATAGATAAATACGTAGGGTGTACATATATTATTCTATTCGCATAATGATTTGATCCAGATTCGAGCATAGAATTTCGAGATAGTTATATCGATCCCGGTGGGATTTTTCACTCGATTTTCGACGGCGAACCTGGATATGGATTGTTGATTGGTTCTGGATATTCTCTATCATAGTTATGACTATGCAAAGAGAATGACGGTTTCTGATCAAGAAACCAGATCTGAGTCCGCACTAGGAAGTCGGGTGGATGATACTAGTTCGAAAGTGAAATTGTGTGATCGAGTGAGCGATCAGATTGGTATGGCGTACGAATGATATGTGTACATCGTACCGATTTGAATGAAATTGATATTGAAAGGAGTAATCAAATTTGGATATTTGATTTTGGATAAATAAAGTTATATATCTTTGTTATATAAGATAAAACTCCCCTTGATGAATCTTTTACCAGAAGAAAAGGGTTTTTGAAAATGTTTGAAGTATAAAAGAAGTCTTATACAAGTTTGAAATGATCTAAAGTTTTAAAAATCGTATATCTATATATATATATATATATAAAGGATCTTATGAGGATTTTAGAAAAGGTTTCGGGAACCTTTGGATTTGGAAAGGCTTTTAATTTTTGGGTAAAATCAATATGAGAATTTGGAAAGCTTAGTTTGAGAATTATCGATTTTGGAATAGTCGATTTTGTGTAAAGGAGCTTTGTATGAGATCATACTAGGTGTATGATTTGAAGATACTATATGTGTGTAGTATAAAATGTTTTGATGATGGCTCTGGGGAAAAAGGCGCTCCCTTGAAATGAACTTCTCAGGAGTGCCACCGGGTGGTGCTGCCTTGAGCCCCAAGGGAGGGGTTCTAAAGTTGATCCTGTGAGGAGTCCGGACAAAACTAGTTCCTGGGGATTATGAGTAGAGTATACCATAGCGAAATTTGTGTGTGCCGCTGAGAGCCAACAGTCTGCGTTTGATTTTATATCGGTATACTGCGACCTATGTAGGAGTGGAGAAGTTTCATTTCGACAGCGAAAATCAGAGGCCGCTGAGAGCCTGCAGTTACATGGACTTCTGCTGCGACGGAAACGTAACCCTGGATGTAACTGTGATCTGTTGTGGGATTCATGGCGTAATCGAGAGGCCGCGGAGTGCTTGCAGCTACATGGACTTTTGCTGCGATGGCAACGTAACCCTGGAATGTAACTGCGACCCTGGATGGGGGTGATGATTTCCAGAGCATTTTCACCAAAGATATTTCCTCTATTTTCAAAAACTGTTTTCTATATTTTCAATAAAAATTGTTTTCAAAGCATTTTCACTGGATGTTGAAAACGGGTCTGCAAAGTACTTATAGATTTTCAGTCTTATGCCTGATCAACGTATGACCAAATTTCTACGAGAACAAGGATGGACTGGTTGAAGCATCAAGTTATAAAATGATATTTTCTATAAAAACTATTTTGAAAATATTATATAGATTTTTAAGTGTTTTAAAATAATCAAGTAAATTTTTTATTTGATTACAAGCATTTTAATAAATTCTGGCATCGTTCCTTTTCGAGGACGAAAAGATTTAAAAGGGGAAGGAATGTGATAACCCAGATTTCTGGGCATTGTAATTAATAATATAATTGGGTTAATTAATAGCAATACTAAAATTATAGATTGAACAAATAAATCTGATCAAATAAATACTTATATTTGTAATTGTGTTGTATGTATAGACATATATTTTAAACAGAATTATTATATACAAGTTGGATTTGAATTTGTTTAAAAATATGTATATGTAAAATTGATTTGCAATTTAATTTTAATTTGGGTATTTAAATTGTAATTCAAAGGATAGATATATATCTTAAATATTTTGGATTTGAAATTTATTTTGTATATGACTTTATTTTTAATATAATTGTTTTATATTATTTTCTTATAAAGGATTTTAATTTACATAAATTAAGATATGCATTTATTAATTAAGAAATTAATTACAAAAACTTTATAACCATTTAGAATTATTATATACTCATGCTTAATTACAAATGTTGATATATAAGTCTTTTAGTGACAAATGTTAGATTATGGAACAATTGTCAAATTATTACATTTTCTTTTAGTTTTAGAAAGATATTAGGTAGAACAAGCTAAATATATTTCTACCTTGTTTTCCCTAATTTTCTTCCCTATTCTCATTTTCAAAACTCAAGCCTATAGTTCTCAAATCAGGAAAACAATTTTAAAAATCAAAAGTTTGTAGAGACCTAAATTTATTGCAAGAAAAATCTAAAGTTATAATCCATCTCAATCTTCTTTCATTTATCTTCTTAACTAAAACTAGTAAGAAATCAAGCAAAACAACTTCAGATTTCAAACTGAGATAAAGCAATGCAGAAATTCAAGTTTTTTTTTCAAAACTGGGTTGACTCAAAATGCAAGCATCAAACTTCCAGTTAAAACTAGAAAGCAATTTCCAGTTTTTTTTCAAGTCAAGTCTGCTCCTCTGTTCGACATAAAGGTGAGTAGATTTAACCCACAAATCAGTTTAAATTTGTTGTATGTGTAGTGTTTGATGTGAATCTCATATTGCATGTTTAGATTTAGGTATGCATGCTTGTTTAAAACTGAATACATGCTTATATATCTGTGTATATATTGGTATGCAAGTTGTGTTCAACTCTGCGATGTATGTTTGTGAAAATGCTCTGATGATAGTAACAGACTATAAATTATCACTAATAATTACTATCTCCCTGATTAATCAATGTTAGATATTGATTTCTGAAAGAAAAGGATAATGATAATGTGTTATTGTTTTTTTAAAAATAATAATAATTTTAAGTATTTGTAATTAACAAATATACTATACATATTATGTTTACAGTAAAAACCAAGCTTTTGTTAAAAATCAATATCAACAAATTCAACTTTAAATTATAAGGTCTGATTTGTGTTGATGAATCATGATTTTTAAAACAAATTTGGTAAATTTTCATTTAGTATTTGCCGAGAATTTGAATTCTTCTCAAATTTGGGATTTTTGTCAATTGCCGTTGAACGGCGTCGTTTGGGTGCTTGAATTTTGGCACGAAGGAGACTGGAGTGTGGTGGATAAATAAAAAAAATATGCTTATATTTTTATAATGAACGAGGTGTGCTGTCGGCGGGGTTTTAGGGTTGTGTTCTTTTTGAAGGCTGGATCGGAATTGAGGCGAGCTTGACGTCGATGATGCGTCGAGTTGAACCGTATGTGGGGGATAGGTTTCTAGAGTTTGAGGCGCAATTGTAGCCGAGGCGGCAGGACTTTAGGTGGAGGCGTTGTCGTCGGCCGATGGTTATTGCTGACCGAGTTTTGGATGCTGTTGTTCGAATGGCTCGTTTTCGTTTTGAGGTTGATGGGGGCGAATCGATGTTTTAAATCGATTGTTGAGTCATCCTGCGACTTGCTGGAGGCGGTGAGGTACGCCGGAGTAGTGGAAAACGGCCGTGCATGTGCACGGCAATGGTCTCGTGTGTCAGAGAAGTTGGATTTGTGAGCAACTCGGAGTGATGCTCGGGTTAAGGGGGGACAGGCTCGGGTCTATGCTCGTGCTTTGGAATTGAAGTACTGTGTAACTAAAAAAGTGAAAGGAAGAGGAAACTCGAGATTTGGTGATTAAATCCTGGAGCCTGTTCGAGTAATTCTGAATTTTTTTTATTTTTTTCTTCCTCGATAAAATATCTTATACTCTCAAAGATCTTAAGTCAACAAAAAAAATCAGGTTTTAAACTAATTGTCTTTAAGTTATTTGAAGCAATAATCGATTATTAAATGTGGTTAATTAAAGTTGAGAAAAATTTGGTTTCTTTTGAATTTTAATTAAGTAAACCCTTAAGGTGTTTTAAAACTAAATTAAGTGGGTAATATGTTTAGGAAGGATATTCATCTTAAAAGTAATTAAGATTTGCTAAAGTGATTAATTAATTAATAATTGAGAATTATTAATTAATTTGTTAATTAAGAGGTTAATTAGTTTGTAATTGGAAATTTTCAATTAGATAATTAAAGATAAATAATTAAAAATTAGTGATTAATTAATTTAACAATTAATTAATGATTAATGATAAATTAATTAAGTATTTAGGTTGTAATTAGTGTTTAATTAACTAGGTAATTGGAGATTAATCAAATTGTAATTAAGGATTAATTAACTGATAATTAAAGATTAATTAATTTGTTTGTTTAAAGGGCAATTGAGAGTTACTCGATGGTAAATAGCCAAGTGATTGCGATTAATTTAAGTTAATTAATTGGTTGATTAATTAAAGATAATCTTAATGGTTGATTAAGTATAATTACCTAAATGAGAAGTAATTAAGGATTAATTACTTGGTGTAATTAATCAAAGAATTTGGGTAATTGAGTAGGAATGATTACTTAACGAGATTGATAAGTGTAATTGCTTAATAAAGTAATTGATGGATAGATTACTGGATGATGAGATTAATATAAGAGAAATTACTTAAGGGGAAATAATTAAAGGTTAATTACTTAGGAAAAAGTAATTCAAAATTAAATTACTTGGTGTAATTTATTAATTAATTAAGGAGTTGATTAATTAAGATTAGCTAATTACTGTTTAAGATTGATTAAGGCTGATTAATGGAGGATTGATTATTGTAAAAAGGTTAAGGATTATTCCTTTGTGTAATTAATGGAGAGTTAACTACTTATTGAAATTAAAGATAATTAATCAAGGGTGATTAATTAAAGGATGATTAATTAATTGATTTAATGAATAAGAAAGCAAGATTTATTGTGACGAAAGTAATTAATTTAACTATAAATGGTGATTAATAAATCATTACTTATGTATGGATTGATGATATTGATTGCCTTGAATGGTTTGAGATCTTAAATTGAGATAAGTAATGCTGTGTGACTTGGATGTTTTGGTTTATGATATGTTTAATTTAAATTAAGATAATGTGGTTATCTATTAATGATGAATTGTTGAGTGAAAGGGTGACATCTTTTATTTAAAGTTGAATTGCATTTCACTTGAATAACATGTGATATGACGGATTAAATTCGAAGAGACCGGAGTCGGGTATTAGTTAATACCCGAAACCACTTCGATTCTTTACAGATTGATACGTGGAATAAATAGGATGTAATGGAATGTTTTAAGAGGATTAGACCATATAATCCAAGATCTGGCACTTTGAAATTGATGTGTGAAATAAGTGATATCTATAACAGCTTGTGAAGTGAAAATTGATATAAATTACCGGGGTTATATGTGGTGTATACTTTTGTATTCCATGTTAGATGGATTTACTCACGCTGGTTTCCAGCCTGACCCGGGTGTTACTCTGATGTAATGCTCGGGTCAGACCGAGTATTACAGATTTTCAGGTAAGGACGTTCTAGAGCACAGGAGGTGAGTTGGATGGCTGGAACGTATGGAGTGTTTTCTGCTGTGTATAGTATAGTTGGCTTGGACATGTTGTTTTAAACTGTCCGGTGTATTGTAATGGTTGTAACTCTGATGTATAAGAATAAAATTGTACTAATGATGATTCTTCTTTGTAAAACCGTTGTTTATGTTATATTATATTTGATCCGCTGCGAATGTGAGGTTTCTATTTCTTCTTCTCTCCCTTCTCTTCTTTTCACTAACTATATGGAATTTTTGGGATCGAAATTTCCGGGCTGTGACATAAAGTTTCCAGATCAAAAAAAAAAAAGTCTGCTCTCTGTCCTTTCCAAATAGATGAGCAAACTGACATCCTAAAAGCTTAAATCTACTTTTATATCTGATGATTATGATTAATACTTGAATGTTGTTGTGAAAAATATTTGTATATGCATGCCTGTGATATATATATATATATATATATATATATATATATATATATATATATATATATAAGCGTAAATAAGGTGTGCATGTTTGGAAAACAGGCAAAACTTGTCTCTGTTCATACATTCCAGGTTTTAAAACCCGTTCGAAATTTAAATCATCCCACCGAAACAATTTTAAGTTTTGATTGCTGAATGAAAAGTGTTTACATGAGTACATCATCATTTTTAAAAATAAATCCAAGTGAAAATATTGAGTAAATGTTTTTAAAATAAGAAATCACAGTGGAAAATCATATTAAGTTAGGAAATTAATTGTCTTAATCATGAGTCTTACTTATACTATTAGATTTGATTTTGGAAACAATGAATTTTAATAAAAATTTCAATACTTGTAAGTGGGTATTTGGGGAGGAATTTCGAGGTGAACAGGAAATACGTTTTTGATAAATTCCGACGATCATCTACGAGTTGCTTGTCGTGTTTGGGTCTGAAGGTAGCTGAAGTCTTAAGGAATTGATGGAAAAATGGCGAATGGATTTATAGTTCGCCATGGTGTCGTATCAGCGTCGTAGTAGGGTTTACGACCTGGTTTTGGTCGACGTCATTCTCGAAGCAATTGCGTCGATGTGGGAATATCGGACTAGTTTGGATCAAGGGGAATCAGAGCGTGGTGATTTGGCGGAGCTATGTTCGGAGATGCGAGGTCTCTGGTGACCTGAGGTGGTGGGTCAAGGAGGTTTTTGATGAACTATTTTGCTCAAGGGAAAGTCGAGTAGCTCGAGTTTGATTCTCGTCATGATTGGCAAAGCTGGGTGGTCGAAGTGACCGTGTGGTTTGTCAATGACCTGTTAAAGTCAGCAAGGTTGGTCAAAGGTGACCGTGATGGTGTGCACGTGCATAAGTCTGGTATGTTTGTATTGGTGAGTAAATTATTTTGATTTGAGCTATGATGAATGTAATTATCTGTGAATCTATAAATAAAGATAAGCGTTATAGGATAATACTGCTTATCAATATTTCTGTGTTTGGATTATGATGATTGATGATGTTGGACTACACTATACACACACAAATATGGATTTCACGAGGATTTAGTTAAGTCACAGATATTTGAATTTAATATTATTTTATCCAAAATAATGAAATGGCTTTAAAGTTGAATTTTGAATCCAAAACGGTTTGGAAATGTAATTGTGTTAAATATGAAAACTTTCGAAAAGAAAGTTTTGGAAATTACTTTGAATATAATATAACTTGTTAAAGTTTTGAAATTTAAATGGTTTGATTTGAAGTTGAGTTCTATGAATATATGATGGAAATTATGGTTTAAAAAGGGTATACATGTCATATAATGTATTTATATGGGTTTTAAGCCATTTTAAATGTATTATTTTAGGAATTTGAATTTAACCCAAGTTTATACTTTAAAGGCTATAACTTGTGTATATTTGATCGGATTTTTCCAAAACAAAAAGCAATTTTTTTCAAATGATAATGGCTTTTATATAAAGGAAATAACTTTTCATTTTTTTGAAAGATTTCAAGTTTGAAACAGAAATTGTTTTGAAACTATGAATGAATCTTTGTTAAAGATTGGTGAACTTTGTTTTCAAATTGAAGAGGATCTTAAAGGTGTATCTCTTGTATAAAAGATTTGGAATTGAAATAGTTTTGAAAGCTATGAATAAATCTTTGTGAAAGATTGGTGAACTTTGTAAAGTGAATCTTTTTGTTTAAAGGATAAAAGTGGAAATTTGTTTGGACCATTCAAAAGAAAGGTTTTGGGCTAAAAGTTGCGACTTATTAAAATCCCATTTATCCATATGTTTTGAAAGATAAGCGCCCATTATTCGGTTTTTCCGAGAGAGGACTTTATGTCATATTACCCATTCCGAATAGTGATATACGACAATATGGATAGCATTTGAAGAACGATGGTGAAGACCGGGTATTTTCGTAAGCGAAAGATTACCTATCGAATGTCTCTGCCCCGAATGGCCCCGGTATAGAGATTTGATCACCCTTTGTGATGGGGAGTCCGGACGTGATTAGGGATTATCCGGTTTGCAAGGGCTTCTTTTGAAGTGCCTTCGGTTCTGTTCGAACCCGAAATAGACTTGTATGGATGTATGTCTATCGTTACACTTTGAGATGAGCTAGTTTATATCAAATACATTTCTTTTTGGCGGCGGAGAATTTATTCTCTTAGCTTAACATTCTTCTCTAAGACGTACGAGCTCAGAGGTTATGTAATTGATATTCACTAGTGATACATTCCCAATTTGGTAATGTGGCATACTAAATGCTGCTGACATTTGTTGATCAAAGCATGGCTTTTGTGAAAAGCGTAGCTTTGTGGGACTGGACTTCATCAAGACCTCTCAAACCAGAATGGTCGAAACAGAAAGGATGCAGCAAGGTTATTGGGGGTAGCGCTCCTTAGGGTATGCCCATTTCCTTCTGGATAAAAAGTGGTATCATGGTATGGAGCCTAAATACTTAACTTAGGTGGTTGCTGCAAATCTATTGCTTTGTGGTTGTTGGTGTAGAGGTAACTCGGATAAAGGTCGGTGACGATGGGGGATGACATACTCGTGCCAGTAGTTACCTAGTTACAGAGGTAACCCGACCTTGCGTTGGCAGAAAGCTGGTTAAGTTCTCAGGGAGTCCCTCGAGAGGCGTACCCATGTGGCCTAGGAAGTTCCTTAGCTAGACCATTTGTTGGAAATCCAAAGAAACAATACGCGCCCTGTATGGTTTTTGTTGTATAACCTTCCACGTCAGGTGGTAGCTATAGCATGCATAATATAATGGTACCTATGCTGGCTAAGATTAATATTATACTTTTGAAAGGTTTTCTACACTATTCACTAATAATAATATCAAAAAGGATTTTGCGTATCAAGCATGTTTGACTATCATAAGGAGAAATCACCCCCAGGTGTGCGATTGCATTGTGTTTGTGTGTCGGGAGCCTTCGATAGTTTCATTTTCCAAAAAGCATTGCGGATTTCTTTTAAATTCTTTATTTTGCTTTTGTTAAAGATAAACTGTTTTTGGTTTGCTCACACCAGTCCCATGACTGACCTGGAGTTTATTGTTCCCTTTCTAAACTCTGGGTGCACACAATTTTCCACACGGATAGCTTAGAGTCATTTTTTCATATTATCAGCTAGTGAACATCGGTTTTGGAAATCTTTGCAATCTTTGGTTTGGCGATCATATTGCGTTTCAAGTTGAGCATTGGTGGTGGTTCGAGCTTATTGGATTGGAGTCTTCGAAGCTTTTGGGTTGAACTATTTGGTTTTGAAGTAATAGAGTTGGAATTGCAGTATGGATGTTGGATTCCTTTGAAGCCTATGTTGTTGGTGCAATTTTTCCACTGTTGTATCTTGTCTCTGATAGATTGATATCATTTGTATCAAAATGTTGTATCTATCGTATATCAATAAAGTTATTTATTTTTCTTCCGCTGTGTTGTTGTACTTAATGTGTTATAAGCTCCGATGAACCAGATTCAACGTTTGAATCTACGGCATTCGAATACGGGTGATGTATTTGGTGCCATTTTCGAAGGTCGATTCAGGGTCGTTTCATATCCATTGAGTGATTATAGTTGGGTCGAACGGAAGTATTGGAAGTGACGTACTATTCAAAAGAGGATTCATCTCCTTAGGTATATGGGGTTAGAATCATGGTCTACTCAAGTCAAACCAAATTCAAAGTCTCTGACCAGAGCATTTTGATTAATAATAATTGTTATAATTGAACAAGGACTTTGGATTTGGACTATAGAGTTGAATATGGATGGTATTGGAATTATGACCATTACCAAATTGCATAAGTCCAAAGTGATATAGTTTTGACGAAGAGAATTGATGTAAATAAATGTCACAATCAGGTAGCACTTAATAATATAAAAATGGATTTTACCGAAATTAAGTAAATGGTAAATTTGGCCAAATTATCACATTACCTACTAAGTGACATGCGAACATTGAAATTCAAATAGTTCATTGTTAATCGCTAACTGAATTACACTTGACGCGTCACACAACCGGAATGATGAATTCTCTTTAGACGAGATGATCTAATTAGTTTTTAATTGTCATAAAATATTTAATATTTTTGAAATATTAATTATTAAAATTTGAATATGATTTGAGGAAAAAAATATTATTTTTTGTATGTATAATAGTTATAAATCTGTCGATCAATGTGTGATAATAACAAGCAATTGAATTAAATTTAATTAATAATATTTTTTGTACTTGAATGGGCTATTAGCCCATAATGTTAAGCATGTTATTTCGACGCAATAGGGCTTGTAGGAAGAGGTTAAAAAGGCTAGTGGGGTTTGAAGATCAGTGGTTGAGATTTGATGAGAAATGATATGAGAAGTGATCTTTATTACTCTCTATTTCTTCCACTATAAAAGGACCCCTAATCCTAATGCAAAAAGAACTTTTTGATTGCCATTTCCACATTCTTTCTGGTTGATCTATACCCAAGAAGCTCCTATAAAATTCAACTCAAATCTATTTGAAAGGCGACAACTATTGGATAGTTAAAGGTCTATGATTCAAGGATTAGCAACCTGCCAAATTGAAAATATTTCAAAGGAGGGAGAATTCATCATTACAAGTTGTGTTTAAAGGCATTATTATTAGGCGTGTATTTACTTTAGTGTATGATTTACAATTTCTGAATAACGGTATATTATTCTTATAATATATATATGTATTGATATTTGGATGACCATTCATATATATATAGTCACATACTAGATTAGTTATATTTATGTATTATTAAAAAAACATAATTTTTATGTTGATGAGTATATATGCAAGCCCTTATGGACTTTCATTTAGTCACTTGGATATTTGGATTTTATATATCATAAAATGTATCTAATGAGCACGTTGTTTTATTGTCTTCACTGCAGCCAATTCGATGATTACTATATTAATGGCTATTGACCTAGATGTTAATTACCCTTTCTTTCTTTCTTCATTACATTATTGTTGCAATTGTTCTTTACTCACTTTCTTAGTCTGTTCTTTTCAAGCTGGACTAAAAGTCTTTCCCAATTTTGATCTTTCACTTGTAGAAAGAAGATGGAGAAATAGGCTTAGATATATATATATATATATATATATATAAGTTAGTTGTTTGCTTCTTTAATTACTCAATGATCATATTTAGCAATTATAAGTAGTAAAACTTACATGTTAAAGTAATATATGATATTGATGATCTAACCGCAAAACATATTAAAGTGTAATAGTTGTTCATATGGTATCAAATTTTCAAAGCAGCAATCGGAGTTTGGTTCTCATACTTGCATTTTAAGCGAGTTAAGTTAAGATAGATTCTGTACGTGTTGGATTTAAAATTTAATTGTTTGTACGGTGAAGATGAAAAACGCTACTAAATTAACCATCATAAAAATCGAGTATCTCTTGATATCTCTACATAGTTAAGGTATTCTAAAGTGTCAACCTTTCTACATCACAATATTGCCAAACTCTACATTACATTATTGGGATGCTCTAAGACATTTGGTTAGACGTTGACAAAGAGAACAAACGGTAACTTCAACATAAAAAAATTCATAACAAAAAATAAAGTGCAATCTTTTGTTCTCAAATGAAAGAAATGATCCCAAATATATAACCAATCGCAAAATATACTACATTATAACATATCCATAGTTAGCCTCCCAAATTTCATAGGAATAAGGATACCTCTGACAAAAAGTGCGAGAATTTTATTGTACCCTTGCTTCTCACTATTTTTTTGATCCATCCTCTTCCTTGTTTTCATCGATGAAGGAGAAACAAAGTGATCACCCAAGGAGGAGAAATCAGCTGCTATAGAGCATTATTCTTTGTTATATCCAACCCAGAAGTTTAAAGCGGAAGCACATCACTTGGCATCTTAAAAGGTAGCATGTAACAATGATAGTGAAAATTTTGACATCTTAAAAAGTGCAACGCATCGTTTAAAATTGGAATAATGACAAATGTGTTAAAAATAAAAGGTTATATATAGTAATAATTAAATTTGCAAGCACAGTTATTCCACAATGGTACAATTACTATGAGCTTAAGAGTATGGCTTATATTCTTAGCTCAGCTCGCTTCCCTAACCAAGGTTGTCATTCAAAGCTTGAATGTGTTTATGCATCATCTCTTGGCCATTTCCATAACAATGGCCCTTCCTCTAATTACATTGCAAATATATCTCTAGTTGCGGCATGTGCACAAAATGTGAGGGCAAATAATAGGTTGACTACAACAACCTTCTCTTCAATTGCCTGCCACCCACAATAAGTACCTACGTAATTATCATTCTTTTTCTACCTTCTACAATACTCTTCACGATGCCGCATATTAAGCCGTTAAATATTTAAAACACTCTTTCTCTGTTTCTTTAGGTAGATACTTACATATTCTTTATCCAAACTTAAATAGTAATGAATGAAAGTGTATTTTGAAGTTTGAGTTGATTTTTATAATCCCTTTCTTTTTTCTTTCTCAACATGGCCTGAGACTTTATAATCTCACTTTTTCAACCATCCTTTTTCCATGCCCCTTTTACCTAATTTATCTCTCATAAAATATTATATATTAGTTTACCATATATTATTAAATGATGGAATTTTCATTTTATTTTACTGTTTCCTTCTATGCGTTGAAGACTGTAAACTAATTTTTGCACTTGTTGAAAATGATGTTTTATTTTTTTAATTCATTTATTCTCTATCTTCCAAATGCAATAACTTATTATAGAGAAGTCAGATTTAAGAATCCCGTAGTATATGGTTTTTTTGACTACTCAGGAACTATTTTTCCATTAATCAAATGTATGAAAAATGCAACATGTGCAATATATTGTCGTAATTTATGGTATACAATATACATACATATCAGAATCCAAAATAAAGCATGATTATTAATAAAAAACGATTATACGTTAATTAGCATACTTTGTAATTAAAATTCGCTACTAATGCAGTTTTAACCTTTACATGTACATCTTGCCAACATTATTCATGAAGGTACATAAAATAGCCACTATGATAATAATGCCTATCACCCCAGTTGTAAGGTTATACCCATGAATTTTATATTTCATATGAAAAATAAAATTACACCAGAGGATTTTGTTGTTGGAACATATACATACCATGTTAAATTGATTCCAATTCACACTAAAGAGTTTTGTTTGTACTCCATTAAAAGCACTAAATTTTTCTCATTAAATCTTGACGAATAAAATCTTCAATGTTTATGTACATATATTTTTAGGCATGTATCATCCCCTAAGTGTGGAGCATGAATCTTGGTGCTTCGAAACAAACCACTAAAAAATTTGCATGAATAAAAAGTTTTCAAGGCAAACTAACATATTAATTTGTCTAACACGTTGTGTGAGTGAAGTGCAAAAATGAAAAGTGCAGAACTAACATAACTTATGCCGACATTCAATAGCTTGAAGATATGGTGTAGAAAATATACCTTATTAACCATAAATGTGCGTGGAGTGCACCATGTGCCTCTATGTTGCGACCCTATAGAGTTTTTACTTATCATAGTTGAAAACCAAACTCGTAGGGGAAGTTAAAGGGTTTGTGGCTCCACATTTATCGATAAGCCCGGTGGATCACTTTCAATTTTCATTGCCACCATATAGTCATATGTTGTGACCCCTGCAAAAACAATAGTCTTCTATAAAAATAACATGATTAAGTATAAGTGTTTGGAGAATTGCATAAGTGGGGAAATATATAACTTTCTAATATATGACGTGGTAATGGAAAAGCTCTCCAATAGGGATAATAGCAATAAAAAAATATAGATATAGATATATGCATAACAGCTCAAATGAATGTGCCATGTAAAGAATAACTTAATTAAATTAATTATGCATACTATTTAAGGGTTAAATGGATAAAAAATATAGATATATACATAATAGCTAAAGGGATAATTGAGAAATCTAGCCTATCATATATTTGAATCTTAATTTTGTTATTATGCATAAAACACCAACAAATACGACAATGCCAACTCCACATTTAACAACGAGTTGGTAAATTCATAGTCAATATTGCACAACCTAACTGATTCAAAATGTATTTGTTCATATATAATACTAACCTAATAAATGATGGTGGTCTTAAGTAATAGAAATGTAATATAGTTCTTCCTTCCTACACAGTTGTTGAACCACTGCAAAAGGTAATAATATTGGGGGTTTAAAAGATGAATTAAAATATTCATAAGAGATATTCATTACATAATTGACAATGATGGTAAAATCCAACAATACGTTTGTTGTTGTAGTTTTGAATCCAGTCTCTCTGTTTTTCTAAGGTTTATAGAAATTCTTTAGGATTTGTGATCTTTGTGCTGTGCTGGTCGGTAAATGCTATTTCATTCAAATTGCCAGATATAAATTTCATTTTTTGTTTCTTCAAGGACATAACATCTTCATGCTCTACTTCATTTTCTTGTGCA
Organism: Allium cepa; assembly: GCA_030765085.1. NCBI lineage: Eukaryota > Viridiplantae > Streptophyta > Magnoliopsida > Asparagales > Amaryllidaceae > Allium > Allium cepa. The sequence goes on along the minus strand of CM060943.1, from coordinate 714,203,393 downwards.
TTTTGACCTATGATCATTATTATATTTAAGTTATGCATAATATTTAAAATGCACTTGACATTTGGTTACAATAAATTGTTTTAGCTTTCAAAAAATAATAATAATAATATTTTAGCAACAAATTCTATAATTTTGGCTTACCAACAACACAAAAAACAGTCTTAATATATAAAGAAATTGATCACAAAAAGAAACATAGGATCATAATTGTACTGCTACAACAAAATAGCGCACTATGGAATTATGCAGTTAATTGCAATGGCGATTTGAATTTAGATGTAAAGAATTTTTTTATGGAAAACGCAATAGATTAGAGTAACCCTAGTCAATGAAATCCTTCAATTCGACCTGCTATGGGATGGAGTATGTGTAATGTTCTACAAGGGTTAGCATTGTTAATTAGGAAATGGCAAGTGAGCTAAGCTTAATGGATCATCGTTTGATCCGTAATGGCTATTCGCACTAACAGTGGAGAAGATGGTGGATCAGTAATCGCATTGGACTAACTATCGATTGATCGTAGGAGAAGGCTTTGGAGAAGCGGTGGATCTTGACTCGGCTTGGATGTGGATCAGATCTATATCTTTCTACAGGGAGGGAGATATTAAAGTCATGGGTATTTAGGTTTTCTTATTTTATGGGAGAAAGAGAGATGTGATACAACGGGAACACGATACGATGCAAAAAGAACGATGCGAGAAGGGTATTTCAGTTATTTCGAAAAGACACAGTTGAAATTATGTGGATGGAATTTACATTATTAGTAGTAGACATATTAGGAACATCAGAAAATATAACTTCATCCGTATGTTAAAACTGAAATTAACTTCATAAATAACATTCATAAGACTGAGATCAAATCAATCATATTGAGCAGTGCTCGCGTAAAACCAAATCAATGTTAGTTAACAAATATTTTAACTATTGCTCATATCAATATCATACTCATCAAATAAATTTGCCAAAATGTATAATAGGATGTAGCTAAATAATTTTGAATATAACCAGCTCCAAAAGTGAACATAGGAGTAATATGACCAGAAAGCAGAGCATTGCAACCTAGAAAACTACATGAAAGAAGGACAAAAGACATCATATTATTCGTGTAATTAATCCTTATGAGAGGTGATGGAAAATGCAGTTTCAAAAAACCAACGAGATCAAATTCATTCCACACAACAATTGCATATCTTCATCAACTGCTAAATATGTAACTTGTTTAGAGCTGAATGTGCCCAAATGATAAATTATTATGGTCTACAGCTTCGCCAAATATATCTTTATGTTACCATCAATTTTGACTTCATTCCTATCACAGAACAATGGAGATTAAACATGGTTCTTCTTCATAAATGGTGTATTTTGCTGTTTCAAGTATATAATTGTTGCTAGCTAAGATGAGGACAACAAAATGCATATCAAGTTTTACTAACCCGATCCTTGTAATGTAGAAAATGTCCTCTTTGAAAATAAAAAAGGAGTAAAACTTGAAACGGTTCAGTAATGCAGATTGCTCTAACATCATCACATAAAAAAGCAATGGCAGGTTTAAAAGGTGCAGGTCCTTCAAGGTAGGAAACATAAAAATTATGGATAAACCAAGTTTTTCAAAAAAAGCAATCACGATTTCTAAAAAGGTTAACAATTTTATAATAATAGACAAAACATATGGAACATACTTTTTGCCAGAAAATTAAACTCGGTGGTTACCATCCAAACTAAGATGGTGACACAAATAATGAATTTCACTTTGTCCTCAGATTTCAATCTTCATGTGTAAACAATACACACACACACACACACACAAAAACTCAATTATCCAAATATGTGCAGAAAAATAATAAATCATCAGTTGACCACAACTAAACAATTATGTAAGAATAATCCACTAAAAAAATATTGACCTTTCAAACTAAAACAACCACACACTAATAATACTAATATAGACTTTCTTACATTGAGTTTTCTTATTTTACAATCAAAAGGTAGTTGCATCGTTGCTAATTCCATCGTTGCTAATTCCATGAAAAGGTAAAATCAAAACTGCAAAAGAAGTATGGTATGGAGAAGTCCATCACCCTTGCCCTCTATCTCTTGCTTTGATTCAAGCATAATACATCCCTCTTAGCAACTTATTTAACTGAAAATCACAATAGTAAAAAATTTAGCAACGCAATTTATAATTGAAATGAAAATATCAAAATTTGTACATATGACATAGCTATCAGCAACAGGGGAGGGGTGAAAAGATAAACACAAAAGTTCAAAAACAAAGCCAAAAAGAGTATCTTTAGCAGTCATGTAACGACCCGGTATTTCGAACAATTCGCAGACACATATGTCGGACTTGAATTGCTCAAAATATCAGATTGTTAATTTTTATTTGGCAAACCTCAACATACACAGTAAATAAATCAATCACAGAATCACAGACACAGAGCAATATAACAATGAGCAATGGAAGAGATAAATAGTAGTTCATGAAGCCACTATATAAACATCAGAGTTTGAAATAAAATACAATAAAATATCTCAAATACAATGAAGTCCAGAATACAAATAGATGATATTTCTAAACAAACCAACTGGAAAAGCTGAATACATAAGACGGATCTTCAAGAAAAGCTCCAATCTCCAAAGGTGAGTCTCAAATGCTGTGACACTCAGTCTGACCCGAGCATAAAGAAAAACACAAAACACTCGAGTCATGATTAACATTCTTATATAGTAAATTAAAATCAAGTGAAATGTCGACTGAAATGAAAGTAACTTAAAGGATGTTTTGAATTTCCATCCTCTAAGGATCCGTGGAACTATCTACTATGTAGTGATATACGTTATTATAATATGTCTATAGTAAAGTAAACTATTAAAATAGCATTAAGGCATTACCCATATCCCCATTAATACATTTCTATGTATTCCCATAGTCTATACAATACCGTATTTCCTTTGTAAACTGGATGGCTATCATAGGGCACTCCATAGGTACGGTACAAACCAAACTCACAGAAGGCGCGGTAGGGCATGCGACATGGCACTCGAGGCAATGCCAGGGTAGATATACCATTTGCGGATCCGGACTGGTGGTAACACATAGCAGCTACTACTGCCCACCTCGTGACACACTCCCAAATCAAAGGGTGCACCCGATCAAATCCCAAAAGCAATAGAATGGTATTTAAGAAATGTGTCCGATAGGAGAAATGATCTCACTCTGCCGGGCGCGGCTCCTATTTTAGCCGCATCAAGCTGACTCACGGGAGTCAGGGCTATGTAAATACCATATAGAATCGTCACCAAACCATCCTACTTCATTCTGAAATCTCCATCACGTACGCAATTGTTAAAGTGGTTTTCAGTATTGGCAGAGAAAATGACAATATTCGATCCCAGCCTCTTTAACAACCAAACGCTTATTTCACACCGCGCTCATTTCAATTCAAATAGTTCATACTTCATATCAAAATATCATATTCATTTCAAAAGCATATCAATTCGATATCATTATTCACTTTAAACGATATTCCTTTTCAGAATCGTAACACTTTCAAATTTATAACACTTTCGAAATCATAGCACTTTTGAAATCGTAACACTTTTGAAATCATAACACTTTCGACTTACACAGTTTAGGTATTGAAAATAATATACAAAATAAACAGTTATAAATTGAAAAAGTTTATATGATAAAATAATTCATAAATTAAAATAGTATATATATTAAAATACTTTATATAATAAGAATAGTTTGTATATATAATAAAATACTATATAATAAAATTAGTTTCCTCCAATTTCGCAAATCGATCTAAATCATCTTAAATTCCAAAATTCAATTTAAATCAATTCCAGTTTAACCATTTCAATTTAAAGTTCAAAGATTCAAGTTTAAATATTCAAACATTTACAATATAAATTTCATTATATTTCAACATTTAACTTTAAATTTATCCAAATTGGAAATTATTCCCTTAACCAATTTTTATAACAATTTATTTAAATCCCAATTTATATATTTAAATCAATATTAGATATTCAATCTCAATTTTATACAAAATTGAGAATATTCATTTAATCACTTTTTATCAAGTCAAGTTATAAAAAAAGTTATAATCATATGTTTTCAAAATCTCAAAACCGATAAGTTTAAATTAATTCTTTCTTAAATTCAATTATTAACCAATTTAAATTCCAAGTCAACATTAATTTATCTTCCTAACTTTTATTATTAAAGTTATGAATCTATTTTAAAATATTGATATAAATTTTTAAATAAATGTTTTAAAACACATTATATACTAATCAAATTGAATTTTATTAAATTAAATCTTAATATTAAAATTATTTTTATATTAAATCTATTTTTACATATTTTTAAAATAAATAAAATATATGTAAAATCTTGAAATCTACAATTTTTAAAACTAACTTATAAGTTAAAATTTCCAAAACATATTATTTTAAAATCTAAATATTATATTATATTTTAAAAAATCAATATCTATTAAAACTTATATATCTCATTTCAAACTTTAGAAACCATTTTGAAAAATATAGACCAACGGTGTCCATATATAATTGTCTATCGTACGGACAAGTGATACGGATATTTATCATTTCAATCTGCAATTTATCTATCTATGGGTATATATCATTTCAACCTGCAATCCCAAAATTCAAAATCAATGAAAACCACTTGGGTTTATCATTTCAACCCATAATGATTTTTCCTTATTCTATAAAATCATTCGGGTATGTATCATTTCAACTCATAGGGAATCCTAATTTAACAGGGAACTTGCAGAGTGAAAACAAATATGATAAAATATAACACATCAATAACAGGCATATATCATCGGTGATAAATAAAATAAAATATAAACAACAGGATATGGTGTCATATATCATAGGTGAAAATTACAGATAATAGCAAGTAAAATCAAAATTAATAAATATATAAGAATGTTAATCGTCGGTGATGGCTCACCTTCGAGGCTAGAGAGATTAGAAGATGACACGGATACAGATACGCGCATGGAACAACGACAAGCTACAATTGCTGCAATAAATCAATATTGAGATGGTTAGTTAAGGTAGACAAGAGATCGATGAAACAAGATATATTACATATATATAAATTTTCTAAAAAAATCAATTTTAAAACATAATGTTAAAATAATATATATATATATATAAAACTTATATAATATCACTTTAACATATGATAATTACTTTAACATGGTTACTATGTAAAAGTACATATATATATATAGTTCAAATCTCACTCAATATATATAAAACCTGTAAATAAACATAGAATTATATATATATATAACATACATACAAGACAACCTGTATAAACTTATATATGTAAACCGAGAATCACATAATCTATATAAACTTACATAAAATGGACAGATATATATAAGCCCATATATTATAAAGTATATATAGCCTAACACACATATAGCTCGCATACACATCCATATACACAGACCATATATATATATATATATATATATATATATATATATATATATATATATGAACAAACATATTATATACAACTAATATAAACATATATACAAACAAATTTCAATGTTTACAAATACAAACGGCAGCTTGTAACATCAACTATTATAACTTGACAGAATCATTTATACTTATATAAACTTATATATGTGAACAAACAGCTATATATCACTTACAAAATTTTATACAAATAACCAACAGATTTGTATATTACCTATAATCTAAGAATCGAAATATATATACAAGTTTAACACATATATAAATTGACATTGACATATAACTTATATATGCATGTATGCAACAGATTATATATATATAACTTATATATAAACTAATATATGTAACATAAAATACATATACTTGTACATATACTAACAGATCATCAATAATACTCATATGCATATATATATATATATATATATATATATATATATATGACTAACATAATATATATAACCTTTCCTTCTATTGTAAACAATATAACTAATTATATGTGTAAATTGAAACTGAGAAGATATATATTATACAAAATCAAAGACTTGTAATGTTTAAAAATATACATACCTGCATGAATTAACAAAGTAAACTAACAGATTATAAAAAATTGTGTAAATTAACAAATATATATATAACTTATAAGCTAACCTATATGTATAATATATATGTATATATATATATACCTTAAGCAAAAGAAAAGGGTGGTGCTTGCGGAGGCGAAGAGGGAAGTCACAGCCAGGCTTGAGGGGTGGGAAGAAGGTCAGGGGAAAAGTGAAGGAGCTACGCCCAGTGATGGTCGGGCTGCTAGGGTGGTATAAGCGGCTGTGGCGTGAGTTATTAGGTGGCAGCGGGCGTTGGAAATAGTGGCCATGGGCTCGGCACGGAGGACTGGGAGGAGGAGGAACGTGAAGCCTTGATCTGGGTTTGATGTGGGGATAAGGAAGATGGATGGAGTTTAGGTGGCATTCTATGGCTATGCGGAGGTTGGTGTTGGGCATGCGTGGGTTGGGCGATGGGAAGGTGAAAGAAAGTAGTTTCCCTTTTTATTTTTATTTTATAAACAAAGCATAGCCGAAAACAAGAGTAAAGGAGAAATGAACCAGAAATATATTTGGAACTGTATGAATGTTAAAAGTCATGGGTTAAACTTTCAAAGAAATAAAAGTGATGACCTTTTGTTTTCGTACGTTAGATAGATGGAAGGACAGATGGAAACCAAAAGGTATTAAAACGAGTACTGGTACGGTTAACCATTTCATGGACTACGTCACGTATTGGGAACCGAAATTATCAAAAGAATATAATGTGGAGATAAGCACGACAAGATGAACAAAACGTTACACACATATTAGTGATACAACAATCCTATCAAAAGTCGATATCCGGTACCAAAAATGCTACTAAAACGTCGAAAATCAGATAAACAGAGCAATGGCAGTCCAAATTTGGCGAATGAAATATGGCGTCTCACTCAGAACATGATAAACATTTTTATTATATAAAAATATTCAGGTTTTGAAAACATTTCATTTACATCATTTTAAATGATTCAATTGAAAAATGAAAATTACATAATAGAATTTACTTTCATATTTTCTAATGAAAATTTACCATTTTCTATGTTTATATACACGTAATCCAAATATCAAATTTTCATTTCCAAATTTAATTATTTAAAATTTCACCAAAATTCAGTTAATTGCATTATTGAAACCATTAAAATTACAAGTCGTTACAAGTCACTTTCAAGGAAGCAATGTAAAATTCAAAAATAAGGTGGTAGAATTCACTGAAGTGTAAGCCACCTTCCGTTAAAGAGTTAAATAGTTTGTCCATCAAACCAGGAGCGTCAGTCACATGCCCTTCTTTTCGTCTTGATCCGTTTATGAGCCTAAGTCGTTATCATCATGTGCGTATTCATGACAACAATTATATAATTTGTTTTGCATTTCATCAAAGCGTATATAATCTTCCATCCAACACATAGTTATTTGGACAGTATCTAGAATAGGAATGTATTTTTTGCAATTACAAAAACTAATTTCATTGAGCATTGTTTAAGGGACTCCACTTTTGACTAAGAGGGGATAAATTTGAAGAGGACTCTGCTTGAAAAGAAAATTGCTATGGTGACTCATGTGAAAAAAAAATTGATAGGACCGCATTGAATTTTTAGTAATGAAAAAAAAGTATTATGTGCATATAAAGGTCGTTAGAGGACTATTTATTCACCTTTATGAATCCTAATCAACAAATGAGCATGGCTATTAAAATACAATGAATTAGTAATAGTTATTGAACTACATCTTAAATTAACATTATTAATTGAATGTAAATATTCAGATATCATATTTTTCTGGGTTCCAATTTAACAAACTAACGAGAATTGTATATTATATTAAATGAGCATATTATAATGGGAGAAAAAGTCTCATCAAAAAATGACATTTAATGGAAGATAAACATCTAAAATGGAACCAAATCCAACAGAGTAATATTTACTCACGTTTATATCATCCAATGAATACTGGAAAAAAGGGAAAAAAAGAAACTTAGACAATAGACTTTCCTTTTCTATACACATATGTTTGCAATAAGAAGGGAAAAAATGAGCACTAACTGATTATACATAAAAACTTTCATGTAAGTGTAGAAAGTAACAATAATCAACATCTACTTACCACAAACAATTAAATCTACCATAAAAGAAATTTGTGACTATATAAGGATACTAAAATTTAGTGTCAGTGATACTAAAATCTATGATAAATTTGGTAAAAGTGACAGTACATATATTATGGACAAATTTAGTGTCAATGATACTAAAATCAAATTGTATGAATACCTCGACACGGTTCGGGTTAGAGAATTGTCAAGGCATGTATAACTTCAGGGTCAGATGTAGAAAAACTGAAACAGAACCGATAGTGAACACAGTAAGAACTAATAGTGAATGTAATCTAATAGATATTATGCAAAACAAGTGCAGGTAGATGAAAATTAATGAAAAATTACCTTTGATGGACGTTTAATGGATAACTGTACAGTGATGGTTGAGCGTGGTCGTCATTAGTTGCCATTCATCGTTGCTATAGTGAAGAGAAACAGAGGAATGAAAATGCACAAAATAGTAATTAAGAAATACACCAACCTAAATTTTAGTGTTATGTTTCATTTACCTACAAATTCTAATTGTAAAATATTTGTACATACCTCAAATGATGTGACAATTTTAGTTAGATTTGTCACCTCCTCTAGAGAGAACGATTTAGTATTTGAAATTGAAGTTTGGCAACTTATAATATGTATGGTTTAGCAAATAGAAAAATGAAATCTATCGTCAATATAAAAACCACGGTGATTATGTTAAAATTGGTATATAATTTTCAAGCTTATATATAGTAAATTGAATGTTTGGTGTGGTATTTTCAGGTTGAGTGGAATATACAATAAGCAACAATAATGTATATCTGGTTATTAGGGACAAATCCAACATTCTTATTGTTGGGAACTTGAATTTTGTTTCCACTGTCTCTTCAGGCATTATGTCATTGGGTTGATACATTAGCATATATATAATGAACAATTTTCCTTGTGATACATACAGAGTTGCCCTCTGTATTCACAAAAAATTTATGACAAAAACTTTCCATTCAATTTTTTTGCTTAATTTATGTTTTACTTTTTTTTTTCAATTTTTCTATTTACACAGTGGCACTACATGGTTCCCTGAAGGAACTAAGTGGTGCCATCGCGTGGGAGAGTAATTTTGAGTTTTTTGTTTCCGACAGGGGGCGACTCAACAATTAAGGGATTTTCATTATTTTAAATTTTTGCAAGGCAACTCAACAGTTGGTTACTGTTAATGAAGTTAAAATAGAAATGGCTTAAAATATATTATATCTGTTTAAATATTCCAGAAACACATGTTTAGAGGATCCAATATAAGAAGCAATTAATGATAGAATTTAATAAAGTCCCCATAAGAGTATCTAAAACAATGAAGATAAAACATTTTACCGTAATCATGAATGAACCCTATATTGTAATCAGAAAGGAAAGTTGATCACATGTCCACAACTTCTCCACTGCGTATACTATAGATTCAAAAGGCACAAAAGAAATCCTACAAGCCATGAAAATATTTAAACGAAACTTCTCCATTCCATATATTATAGATTCACCTGTAGGTAGCGTAGAAGAAAAGGTAAATACAGCATGTCAGTTCCTAGCTAGTCAGTAAAACACCTTTTAAGACGTAGTGAAAGTTCCAGTTCGCCCAACAACATGTCCCTTTTCTACAGATGCCTTGGTATTAGCACTTGAAACACCTCGTGAAAGTGCCACATATAGTTTTCCATGACCAAATACATGCTCAGGTAGACAAATACCGGTATTTTTTATCGTTTAACCTTGTGCCTTATTTATAATGAAGGCAAAATACAAACGAATTGGAAATTGTTTCCGTATTAATACAATTGGTAAATTCAAATTTTCAGGTGGCTTTAATGGGATTCTTGGAATGAAAACTCTAGTACCAACATAATGTCCAGTGATGATTTCAACATCAATGCAATTCTTATTGAGTTATTTACATATAAGCCTCGTTCAATTACATAATCCAATTTTCAAATTCAAATTTATTAACAACATTATCGGTGGTCCAAGCTTCAATTTTAGACAACATGGAGGTAACCCGCAAGGAGTGATTGAGTTTAGAAATTCTTGTTGGTATAAATTGTGAGCATCGTCTTCTACTGCATCATATGAATAGTAAACGATTTCATTTCCAGGAAATATATTGAGTACATCTTCATTAAGCTTGTCGACATATTCATTTAGTGGTGTGATTAATGCTCTATTAATTATATACTCTTTGTCGAATGCATTTTTTGATAAGTTGGAAAAAATTGTATCTATCTACTTTCTTTTTTGAAATGGTACTTTATATAGAACATGTCACTGGGACAACATATAACATGTCAATAAACGTTCGAATAACGCTACGTAAGTTTTGAACTTGTGACATCTCGCACCAAAGCCGAATCACTTAACCACTTGGACAATGGTGCTTGTTGTGAGAGGTTACCATTGTCTAAGTGGTTAAACGATTCAGCTTTGGTGCGGGACGTCACAAGTTTGAAACATGCATAGCGTAATTTGAATGTTTATTGACATGTGATATGTTGTCCCGGTGACCTGTTGTATATAAAGTACCACTTCTTATTGTATCTATCAACTTTGACAGTGGATTAATCATTTTTTGACATTATGATCATATTTGTTGGTACTTGAACCACTTCTTCATTCGTTGAAGGTTAGGTACCATCTCCAATTTGAATTAGAAATTTTGAATATGCGATATCATTTACCGCTCACATGTTTTTCTTTAAATGAAATTTTAAAAAAATTCCCATAAAAGTGATTTAATGATGCATGCATTAATCACTTCATTTCTTGTAGCTTAAGGCACAACCGACAATACTTATTGAAAATCTCCTCCCATAATAAGGATTTTACCGCCAAAGTATTCATCTATATCCATTACATCTCTCGTAGTTCTAACAAATGCCTTAAAAACATAATGATGTACCATTGTAGCTTCATCCCACATAAGAACAGTTGATTTTTTTTAAGTTTTGCTAATTTTGACTGTTTTCCTATTAAGATATCGCTGTTGGTTGTATTGGGAGTTTAAATCTTGAATGTGCGGTTCTTCCACTAGGTAGTATAGTTGCAGCGATACTAGATGTAGCTGTTGCAATTGCAATACCACCATCTTTTCTAACCGTTGAAATAATGGCACGTTATAAAAATGTTTTTCCCGTTCCTCCAGGACCATCTATAAAAACAAACCTGTTTCTTTTTTTACAATTGCATTTCTAGTTGTATTTTAGGCTCTCAATTGATCCTCATTCAATTTTTCAACAGCTAGTAAATCTTCCTCGAAAATAGGAATCGCTAACTCTTCTTCAATTTGCTCTGAAATATTATCACATTCATCAAATCATATGCTCTTGATATATTTGGTAAATTATAATCAGTTGTGCTTTTGTTGTGCTAGAGAAGTAACCTGTTTAAATCTTTTAAAAGAAGATTTGTTAGAAGCATTTGGTTAGCGGTACTTTAATTTTGGGAATTTACTACCACATGATCGAAAAACTCATCTCATAACCTTCTCATACCTGATGGATTGCAGAAAACCTAGATAGTAACAAATAATGCTCTCAAAGAAACTGGCATCTTTGTACTTAGGCTTCAGTCAAACGTTCTTTAATACTATCATCGTTTTCTGAAAGCCCTCTTTTCTCAGTGGCTTCTTTAAATGTTCGACTTTTAACTTCATCAACTATAAGTAAATCATTAAAAGAAGTCAGTATTCTAATATGATTCAGAAGTATTCTCAGAAAAATGTTCTCCTTCTGTAGCTTGGACTGTGTATATTCTACCAATCACCCTTATATTAGATACTCTTCTTTTACATTTTTTCCATTTTCAATCCAACAACAGTGCTCTGGAAATTCATGATAAAAAGTTGTCTTGCATGTTCATCAATTGAATTTTATAAAATAACTCTATTAGCATTGTGTGTAGGTGGCTTTCCTCGGCCAAAACTTCATCAATGGTTTGATTATCGGAAAACATAACACTTTGTTTATTTGGAAGATGTATCTGATGACGTTCAACTGACGAATATATCTTGCTAAGAGAGGACCTAAAAATCTTCCACAATGCTTCAGGAACATAAATCCTCCTTGCATCTATAAATTGGTGCATCTCATCATAGTCAGGTCCAAGTCGAAATTGCACCGAAACGGGATCTGAACCATTGTAGATATATTTGTAAAGATATTTAACGCTTTTAATACTACTACATATCTCTATATTGATGTGACAGTTATATTTACATAGTAACCAAGGATTGTAAGTTACAATCCATCTGTTATCTACCAAAAACTTTTCATTTCTATCAATATAAATATATTTTCCAATGTCGCTCCTTTTGTAAATTGGGTATGAATCTGTGCCTTGAATAGTCCTATTTGAAAATTGTTTTGGATACTCTCTTTTGCAACTACCATTTTCATGCAAGGACAATTTCGATTTTTAGTACCACATGGTCCATGAATCACCCACTTCATTACTACCATACGTAACTCCGATTCTTCTTTAGAGGTGTTTCTGCTCTAACAACATCTAGGTTAGTCAGTTTGTCTTCGTCTTTGAAGATAATTAGCATATGAAGATGTGGTAGACCTCTTTTTTGAAATTCAATCACATGGATGTGCGCAGCTACTTTTCTAAGTGCTACTTCAGTAAAAAGAATTTAATATCTCGTATTTTGCATGAAATATCCTTGTCATCAAATCCAATCTGTCTTGGAGGTCTTGACCTGGTAGTAGTTCGCTAACAATTTTTATCCCAAAGTTGATTGAAAGTCATTGTAATGAATAAATCGAGTTTGCCATACTTATTTACTAAAGCCATTGCATCTTGATATCGTTGATACGTATCACATGGACAACCAATATAAGAAGAAGGTAGTATTGTCCATGCTCTAACATTACCTAAATAAGATAATTGTTAAAAATTTCATAAATATGAAATCTAGTTATGTAAAGGTATAAAAATGTACTTAATATAAAAACTGGTTTTCAAATTCACAAACAACGCACTTGCATAATTTTCCCCGACGTCTAAAGTATCTTGTAATCCTTGGTACATTTCAACTCTGATGGTTTTTTGATTACTCCTATACCATCTTAGCCAGTTGGCATGTATCTTAACATAGTTGTCCACCATGTATTGTTGAAACAATTGTTCGCCTCAAAGAAAAAGGATTTATCATTTTCTCGAATCAATAAAAGAACATTAGATATTGATGAATATTAAGAAGTAAAAAAATATATAAAATGTGTTATATATTAAATGGCATATACATGTAGAATATTAGCATAATACCCACAACATGAAAATTTATTTCCATTTTCATATTGACTATTTATATCCCATCTGTAACTTCCATATGGTAATAAAAGTGGATATTGCAATGGATCATAATATCCAGCTGTTTTAGGAACAGTTATGGGTTGTCCATAGTTTGTATCAGCTAAAATATATCTTTCATGTATTTCTTCATTCAGCTCCTTCTACCCAAATTCCAGCAACTTATGAAGAAGTTGGGAGAGTATACTGTTTTTGATTTGAAGATTGTTCTTTTATGACAAATTTACAATGTTGGATATTTGGTTTTTGTCCAAGTTGTTGAAATACAACTGCAAATCTATTATGTGTACTAAGAGTTTTTTGTAATTTCTCCATGATATCTCAACTCAAAGTATTATTTTCAGCCAATCGATTATCAATTTTGTTATCTGTAATTTCTCGTCAACATGAACTCCCATCGATGTAAATGCAAACATGTGGTTATGTATGTTTTTTTGAATTCTTTTTCTTCATTTGATTGGTCATTGTACAAATTGAAGATCTCATCGAGTGAAAAAATTGAATGTAAAATAATTTTTCCATTTAGATAACATATGTTATTTGATTCTTGGTGAAAGAGTTTTTCTTGACAAAATCTGCATATTCTTGATTATGGCAAATAGAATCTTTGAAAACCAGAATGATCTATAAAGCTTCTTGCAAAATAATCTCTTGCCGTAGCACTTCGAAATGGTTAAGTAACTCGATGTATTATGTTTCTATTTATGTTGTCTCTTTGTTCAAAAGATAGTGTATTAGTGTTCAGTTCATCTTCATTATTCATTGACCCATGGAAATGTTGATCTATTCAAATTATTGATAAAAAAATTTATAATGTTTATTAACATGAAATTCAAATAATTTTTTTATTGTTTCTAATATACGTAATAAAGAATTATAGTAAATGGTTCTCTTAGTAATACCTTGTATACATCAAGCGTAAGGTAAAGAAAAGGAACTACCTGTGCTTGTTTGTGATTTGTAATCATTGATATTTTCTTCATATCTTTTGGATTTTAAAATATGATAAAGAGCGAGCTTGCTTTCTTTTTGCTTCTCTTTCAACTTCTGTCATTGAATTTCTTTTCATTATATCATAAATGTTACAACGCTTTAATTGTTAAGCCCTTTGTTCTAGATTTAATTCAGATCGACATTGTCTTTTTCTTTCTACCTTGATTTGAGCATCTAGTGATGCTTATTTTTTAGCTTTATCAATGATTCTAGGGCTTCTACGAAGTATCAAAGATGGTGATTGGTTAGATGTTACTGCTTGATGTTGGTTTCTTTCAAGGATTCTTGGGCTTCTAAGGGTTGTAACTAAGAACTGTAGTTTGATTACATTGGGTTGCATTTGACTTCTATTGGTATTTATTGCCCTTTGTAAGTGAACAACTTTGTTGGCTTCCATTCCTTAAAGCTAAGCTTTTCGATTATTCTAGAACTTCTATATGTTTTTGATTCAGAAAGTTGATTAATTTCCATAGTTTGGTAGTGAAACGCACAGATTCAAGATTGGAATTGTTTGACCGTAAAAATAAAACATTTACTTTGTTTAATTTGTAAAAAAGTAAATATTATAGACCATTATTGTGTAAGTACTAAGGTATGTACAGAGATGATAAAAAATACTTAATTGTTAAGTAAACTATGGTATTCACTTAATTTGAGATAATTACTTAACAATTCCTTGTAAGAAAATATTCCTATAATATTGTAAATCCTACTTCAAAGTATTTTCAATGGTTCAGCATACGATAGGAGTTAAAATCGGCGTAGAAGAATATCCTTAATAATCTCTCAAATTCTAAGCTATTCTATAAATAATGCCACTTATGTACAGTCCAAAAGTTGTTATTCCTATTAAGGATTGGTTAACAAATTTAATCAGCAATGGACGTAGATTAGTATGTTGTTGAACAAATTGTTTTGTCTTTTTATACAAAGTATTGTTTCCAAAGTACCGTTGTGATTATATATTTAAGTGAAAAATGTATTTAAGGTAATAATCCATGCATAAGTTGTAAATATTTATTTTTTGTTTTGAATTACAAATAAATATCCCTTTTAATACATGTATTAGTAGATGTATTAACTGTAAGTACTATCCCATAGTTTTGAATCCCAACTTATGTACTATATACTCAAGTGTAAAAAAGGATGCACGTTAAAATAAGTACAGCTGTTTTCGATGAATGCAAGATATTTGGTTGTCTTGTTTGCCGATGTCCAAACACCTTTGTTAAAATGCGTACAACACCCCACTTTTGTCTAAAACAAATTAAAGCCTTTTGGGACTAAAAACTTTAATTTCGATAACACTTCACTTCTTTCTCTTATACCCATAACTTTGCATCCAAGGGGTTTGTTATCATTATATTTTCTAAAATAAATTACAACCTTTTGGGACTAAAGGCTTATATTTTATGTTGTATTTTCTAAAATAGTACAAGTTTATTTTCATATAAATTATATTCATTTCTTAATTTAACCAAATGCAATTTTGTATGTACTTTGTAATTTCTTATAATATCATTGATTAAGGAGTGTTATCTTATATATATATATATATATCACTTTTATGGATTGTAATTATTTATTATTATATAGTCTAGTGTAAAAAAGGACGAACGTTAAAATAAGTATAGTGGTTTTCGATGAACAAAAGCTATTTGGTTGCCTTGTTTGCTGACGTCCAAACACCTTTGTTAAAATGCGTATAATACCTCACTTCTGTCTAAAACAAATTAAACTCTTTTAGGACTAAATGCTTTTATTTCGATAGTACTTTATTTCTTTCTCTTGTACGCATAACTTTGCATCTAAGGGGTGTGTTACCGTTGTATTTTCTAAAATAAATTAAAGCCTTTTGAGACTAAAGGCTTTAATTTATTGTTGTATTTTTTGAAATATATTTAAATTTTATTTTCGTATAAACATTTTATTCATTTCTTAATTTAACCAAATGCAATTTTATGTGTACTTTGCAATTTCTTATTATATCATTGATTAAGGAATATCATCTTTCATATATATATATATATAAATATATATATATATATATATAAATGTTTATATACATATATAAATATATATATATATATATGAAAGTCTACAGGGTGGATCGTATAATGTATACGCAAGTATATGTGACAAAATATATGATGCAGCTAAAATAATGTTAATCTAAGTAAATATAGAATAAGCACATCAGAATTTTATACTGGTTCGGACCTTCCATCCTACGTCCAGTCCCAAAGCTCCCCTTCGGAATTCGACTATCAAAAACCCTCGCTTCTCCCAAAGGAATAGGCTTGGTTACAATGAGTTATTCTTGTCAAATGTGTGTTCTAATATAACACGGATGTTGACTAATTAGTATAATTGCTTCCAATATATTTCTAAGGAATATTGTCTATGAAGAACTGAGTATATGGAAGAGTGAATACAAGTAAAGATTGCTAGAGTGCAGAGATCAAGAATATAGAATCGAGTATAGAATTAGAAAGCGTAAGTAAGTGAAGTAAGTGTTTGTTCTCTTAATTCTTGATGCTATATATAGTTGTAGATAGGTACCTTGAGTAGTTACATCCATTAATGAATCATCTAAGGTTGCTTCTGTTGATGGTGAAGAGTTGTGGCGAAGAGAAGCGAAGATGTCCATTCACATGTGGCAGTTGCGGTTTGTTTCTGAAGTTCGAGTTTGAATTTAGACGTCTGGTATTTGTTTCAGACGTCTGATACTATATATTTTTTGAATATAGTAGAGGATCATACGTCTAAGTGCTATTACCAGACGTCTGATATGGTGCATGTCAGTTTTTGTGCATCCTTTCTTTTACTTCCTTGTACCCATCAACTTGTAGTCTCTTGTAGTGTCCTTTGGACCCTGTTCTTATCTTTCTAATGATGTTGTTTTAGCAAGTTCATGTATGTATAAATATATATGTATATTCGATTTCAATTGTATAGTTGTTGTCATCGAAACCGTTGATTTGATTTCCTAACATTCTCCCCCTTTTTGATGATGACAACTATACAATGTACTTAGATATATATTTATAAATCTCCCCATAATTATGTGCTTACCATTATTTCTCCTCCTTTGGTTATCAAAAAGCATTAATACAAGAATATGTATGATATAATCAATAATCATGCCCTTAGATAGTATGTACACATTAATTAAAAAAATTATCCGACCGTCGTTTTATTGAAGTTAGCAATATATCGTGTGTAATTTTTATTTAATCTTAATTTAGATAGCATATACACACTATTAATCAGGAATATTTATCGACTGTCGGAAGGTTATAACATATCAATTTACTAAATTATTATGAACAGACGAAAGGTAACTAATTACGTATACATAACAAGCTAAAAGCATTTTTATAACCATTAAACATAGTGATTACATGCATAGATTTTTGATTCCATTACAATACAAAAGATGGAACCTACAAAAATATCTAAGGATTTTTGGGGGAAGCTTTGGCTTGATCATCTCCTTCATCTTCATTCTTGGAAGAACTAACTTGTATTCTAGAAGATTTTGGAGTATGTTCTAGAGGTTCTTTTTCCTCCTAAAATATTTTAGAATGTTTTGAAGGAGGAGGAGAAGGCATTGGAGTTGGCCAATCTTCTAGAGGTGGTCTAGGGCCACGGACTCGTTGGTGAACCTCTTTTATAGCAGATAATGTTGTTGAAAGCGATATTTCAACTGTGGCTAGGTGAGAAGCAAATGTTGTTTCGGAGCTATCGATACGCTTAGCCAATAATATTTGATTTCTTGATAAGATAAGTTGATTTTGGAGAGTAAAATGTCAAACGCTTTCATTTGTATTAGTTTCAGTGCGAGTCTCCAAAATGTCGTCTTGGCCTGGATACTCAAAAGGTGCAGGAGGAGGAGTGTGTTCATGATGTTGTTCTTCTTCTTGTGATCGTTGGTGGTTGTTGTTAGGGTTAAGGCCTAGCTTGTCTAGCTTGTTGAAGACGTTGCATCCATTCTTCAAATGAATTAAAATCCGGGGATTTTTTGGTAAGTGCATAAGAGAGAAGAATTTTGTAGATGCGTACTAAGGGGCAATCTCCTCAAAAGTCGATAAATATTATGGAATGTTGTAGGCTTGCAGAATGCGCATGATGTAGGTAGGGTAAATGATTGATGGACATGATCGAGTCCAATAATGTTTCAGCTCGTCAAATATGAATTTCGCCCAATTTACACTCCTACCACTAAGGATAGCATATAGAGATTTGTGCTCCAATTTTGTTATTTGCTCATGGCTGCCAAGTCGAGGAATGATTGTGCTGATAATCATCCTAGTGAGTAGTCTTGCCTTAGGTCATAAGTATTTTGAAGCAAATCATGGAAATTTATCTTCCTAATTTGAAAGCGCATATCCGAGATGTCATATAAATCTTCTCCAGAGTCGGAACAACCTAGATACAGACTAATTCCTGGAGTAAGTCGAATAGTGTTGCCGTAAACAATCGACCAAAGCCAATTATCATCATTATCGGTATTCCATATGACAGTGCTATCTAGATTAGCGTAGAAAAGGAATATTGCAAGCTTATCGATTTGGACATTATTCGAATTGAAGGAAATTAATTTTTGTAACCCAGCATTTTCATACATCTCATCCTGCATAGGGAATTTAAGCAAATTATAGAAGGGACCTGCGTGTAGCTTTTTCTTCTGGATATCTGCTTATCTTTTAATAGAATGAGGTACTCGATTCATCCACTTCTTAATCTGATCATCGGAGCATACTTGTGGGTTGGAGGATGTAGCTTGCTCTTGCTTTCTCTTAGAAACTCTAGGGTTTTTAGTTTTGGGCGCCATAAAATCGAGCAAAATTAAGGAGATAGTGATTTAGAGAATTAGTGTTTCAGATTTGAAAGAGGAAACAAAATGAAATGTGAATTAGAAATTTGGGAAAAAAAGTCGTTTTAAGGTCACGAATAGGTGTACATTGAATTTCAGATGTCTGTGAAGTGAATCAGACGTCTGAACTAACCCTAGTTTGAAGATAGTAAACATTGTCAAACGTCTGTATGTTATTGGCAGACGTTTGGAATAGGTAGAATTTTAAGGAAAAGAGAGTTATGTACAACGTCTGGATATAATGTCAGACCTTTGAAAATGGCCTGATTTTTATGTTAAGGAGATAGAGACTTTGTTCAGATGTCTGGTCATAACTTCAGACATCTGAAATATATCGTTTTATATGAAGCAAAGACAATTTTCAGACGTTTGGTTGTTTATATCAGACGTCTGATATATGCACAGGATTAAAAATGGTGTGATACAAGGGTATTAGACGTCTGATGGCATGGATCAGACGTTTGAAATCTCCAGCATGTCTAAAATAGTCTAATTTTGGAAGGTTTTGCTTAATTTTTAAGGGCATCGATTTTATTAAAACATAGTATTATTATTTTTGAAAACAAATACAAATATAATTAGAGAAAATACAATGAAAATAAACAAATTTATTTAGATGAGGATGAAGCGTTATGATCTTCAGATTTGTTATCCTTCCATGGGTTGAGTGGATACCAAGTATTTCCATGTTCATTGGTTTTTGGGGAATTAGAGAATTACCTAGGTGGAGGATCGGTAAGAGGCGAAAGGATCCAGAGGATTGCAAGGAATCTGAAGTGTTTCATGTACATCCTTTTTTCGTGAATTACAAAATTTGATCGCTACAAGCTCTAGAAAACTCAGTCGTCTCGCAATGACTTTTTGTTCAAAGTATAATTCTCGTTGTAAATCAATTTGTTGCTTTTGGTAATGATGTATATCATCGATTTTCTCCTTGGTGTTAGGAGAGACAAATAGAGATCATTTGGACCGTTTTTTATCCGTAGTTAATCCCGCGTGGTAGAATGACCATTTATAGGTGGCTCTTGACTTGGTGTAGGCGTAGAAAGTCGATGAAGGGTATCTGCTGAACTATCTGAGGTTGGTGTTGAAAAAGAGAGGTGAGAGTTGTTGGAAGACATGTTTTTGTTTTGCTTTTGTTTGTTTTAAAAGGAACTAATATAAAATCTTTATTTTTGTTTGCAAAAGGAGGAGCTATTTATTCATGTTTTAAAAGGTTATAAATAGTTATTTTCAAAAAACAAACATTCTAAAGAAGTTGTTGGCCAGCGTTAAAAGATTTTGTTTGTGGATTAAAACTTTTTAACCAAAAAATAGAATAATTGAAATTTAGAATTAGCTGATAAGATCATTAAGAGAACATATTCCTAAATCACGTCGTAGTTTAACAAATGTTTGTTCGTTTAGTGGTTTTGTGAAAATATCTGCTATTGATTCTCAATATTTATGTATTCTATTGTAATAATTCCTTTTTCTATATTGTCATGTAAAAAGTGATGTCATATATCTATGTGTTTAGTACATGAGTGATTTACAGGGTTCTTCGATAAATTTATTGCACTTCTATTATCGCAATATATTGGTGGTTTATCGATAACCTTTCAAAAATCCTTAAGCGTTTGTTGCAATGTATATCACTTATGCACATGCTAAGGCCGCCGAAATATATTCGGCTTCACAAGTGGATAAAGAGACATAGTTTTGCTTTTTGCTAAACCATGAAACCAATGATTGTCCGATAAGATGACACATTCTGCTAGTACTCTTATGGTTGCATCCAACGAAATCTGCATCGCTATATGAAACAAGTTCAAACGACGATCCCTTAGGGTAAAACAAACTATAATCTCTAGTACTAGATAAATATCGTAAGATATGTTTAACAGCTCTTTGGTGAGACTCTTTTGGTTTTGCTTGAAATTGGGCATAAAGACATATGCTCATCATAATGTTGGGTCGACTAGCCGTCAAATATAGTAAGGAGCCACTCATACTACGGTATAATTTTTCATCAAAATCTTTTCCATTATCATCCTTTTCTAAGTGAGCACTAATTCTCATTGGTGTTGGTTTGCTTAAAGTTTTATCCATTCCAAAACGACGTAATAAATCGTTACAATATTTTTCTTGATGAATAAATATACCATTTTCAAGTTGCTATTATTTGTAAATCTAGAAAGAAATTAAATTCATCCATGTGAGACATTTCAAATTCACTTTTCATAATATTTGAAAATTGAGTACAAAGATTTTCGTTAGTTGAACCAAAAATAATATCGTCTACGTAAATTTATACAACTAAGGTGTCATTATTTTCTCGTTTAATAAATAAAGTCGTATTTATTTTACCTATTTGAAAATCAGATGCAATTAAATGATTCTTAAGACGTTCATACCAGACACGGGGGGCTTCCTTTAAACCATATTAGGCTTTATGCACTTTAAAAACATGATCGGGATATTTTTCACGAACAAATAATGGAGGTTTTTCAACATATACGTTTTCTATAATAAAACCATTAAAAAGCACTTTTGACGTCCAGTTGAAATAGTTTAAAATTTTGATGGCTTGCAAAAGCATGTAATGTACGTATGGCTTCGAGTCTTGCTACTGGAGCAAAAGTTTTGTCATAGTCGATACCTTCTTCTTGATTATAACCCTAAGCGACTAAACGTGTTTTATTCCTAACTATATTTCCATTTTCACCTGCTTTATTTTTAAATACCCATTTTTTTCCAATAACTGATTAATTTTCTAGACTTGGTACTAATTCCCAAACATTATTACGTTCAAATTGGTTTAATTCTTCTTGCATGGCTGTTATCCAAAAATCATCATTTGAAGCTTTTTTATACTCCTTTGGTTCAAAATTTGACACAAATTAAATATAACTTATTTGGTTAAATTGATTTCTACTTACTCTGGAATTAAGATCCCCAATGATATTATCTTTTGGATGATCTTTTAGAATTCTAGGGGGTGACACTAGAGTATTATTTTGTGCATTTGTCTCATTATTAGATGAGTTTGATGTATTCATTATAGGAATAGTTTCTTCATCGTTATTAGTATGATTGTTAAGGAAATTTTCATCAAATGAAACATGTAAACTTTCTTCAATTGTGTTAGTACATTTCTTCAAAATTCTATATGCCTTGCTACGACCCGAATATCCAACAGAGATTCCTTCATCGGCCTTTGGGTCGAATTTTCCTAAATTATCTTTTGTATTTAATATAAAACATTTTGATCCGAAAGTTTCAAACTATGATACTTTAGGTTTTCTTCCAAAAAACATTTCGAAGCAAGTATGTTTAGTCATAGGTGTATGGTTACTCGATTCAAAACATAACAAGCCATAGCAATAGCTTCAGCCCAAAAATGTTTTGGTAAACCATTACTGTTTAATAGTGTTCGTGCATATTCTTGTAACGTACAATTTTTTCTTTCAACTACACCATTTTATTGTGATGTGCGGCGAAAAGAAAAATTATGACTTATGCCCTTTTTGTTAAAAAATTAGTAAAAAGATCATTTTCAAATTCTCCACCGTGATCACTTCGAATATTCTTAATTTTCAAATTCATTTGAGTTTTAATTTTTTTAGCAAAAATTTTAAACATACCAAAAGTGTCACTTTTATGTTTTAAAAATACGGTCCATGTATATCTTGAAAAATCATCAACTATTATGAAAACGTGTTTGTTGTGATTTATAGACCTCACTTGAGTTGGACTAAATAAATCTAAACGTAATAATTCCAACTGTTGTTTTGTAGAAATATTATTTTTAGATTTAAAAGAGCTTTTCTTTAGTTTACCGATTTGACAAGCGTCACATAAATTTTCTACTTTATAATTTATTTTAGGTAAACCTCTAACTAGCTCATATTTCGCTAAATTTATTAATATATTTAAAATTAATATGACAGAATCGTTTATGCTACAACCTTGGATCATCATGTTTGGCGGTTAAGCATATGTTTGAATTTTAATTTATATTTATATTTGAGACATAAATATTTTTGTTACTAAAACCCTCAAAGATAAGTTGTTTGTTATTGTCGAAAATATTACATCTATCTTTTTTGACATTAATTTGAAAACCTTTATCGCATAATTAACTAATGCTAAGTAGGTTGTGTTTTAATTTTTCTACTAATAAAACATTTGTAATAATAGGAGAGTTAGAAATACCAGAGTTGATGACTTCTCTGATTCCAACGACGTATCCAATTGAGTTATCTCCAAAAGTTATCATTCCACATCGATATATGTTATATTTGATAGCATTTTTGCATTTCTGGTCATATGCTTGGAGCATGCACTTTCCAGTATCCATTTCTCCTTATTTTTTATTTTGGATACCTATAAGATAAAAATAATTTAATTGGTACCCATATACTTTTTTAGGGTCCTAGATGTTAGGAGGAGCAGGTAGCCATACCCAAGAACATAATTTTTATTATAGACTACATTATCTAGAAAATTATTAATATGTTTTTTGTCTAATCAAATTCTTATTTGTCTTAGGAATCAAAAATTTTATGTTTTTGGTATTCATATTAGACTTAGGTGATCTTTTAGGCTTTTGATAAATAAAACTATACTTCTTAATTTTATTCCCTTTTTGTTTAGGAATATTTTTAAATCCTATTTCATTTCTATTACTTGAAGGTTCTGAAGTTTTGATAAGATTTTCCAAATCTTGTTTTCCCTTATTAAATTTTGAAACATTATTTGTAATTTTATCTAATTTTTCTTTTAATTCAAAATTTTCAATGTTTCTATATTGCTTTTCAAGTTGATATTTTCTTTTAACAAGTTATCCTTTTCTAGTTTAGCTTTTCCAAAATCAATAGATATAGTCTCATATTCAACTAAACTACTTTTATTTTTTCTTGAGATAATTCTTGTTCCTCCTCTAAAATAATTTTTTTTCATCTTTTAACATTCCTCTTTCAAATTCTAATCGATTTATATTAGCTATGTGTTCTTTATTCAATTTTTTAATTTGTCTAAATTTATCATCTAGTTCCTTCCTAAGATCTAATACATCATAGCTAAGTACGGGGCATGCCTCATCAGTTTGTACCATAAAACATACATTAGCATGTTCTCCGTCACTATCATTGTACTATTTGATGATGATGAAGAATCCGATTCATACCATGTTACTTTGAAAGCTTTCTTCTTTTTGAATTTTTCAAAATTTTTCTTCTTTTTATCATTATTGAGCTTGGGACAATCTTTCTTCATATGTGCAAATTGGTAACATTCATAGCATTTGATTGACGTTTGATTTGAGCTTGATTTTTATCCTTTCTAAAATCTGGTCATTTTCCTAAACTTCTTGAATTTCTTGTAGTTTTTGGCAATAAATACGATTTCTTCTTCGTCTAAGTCTTCATTTGTTGCTGAAAATGCTATGTTTTTTCTTCGAATTTTGTTTTTTTCTTGGCTGTAGATTAGCTCCATAGGACATTAAATTTCCTATCAATTCTTCAACTAAGAGTGTTGAGAAGTCATTATCTTCTTTGATAGCTAATACTTTTCTTTCACACTCTCGAGTTAAAGAATTGAATATTCTAGATACTAAATAAAAATTTATGAATTTAACTCCTAGTGTCATTAAATCGTGTTGAATAGTTTGGAATCTAGAGTACATGTCCACTATAGATTCATTTTGTTACATTTTAAATGATGAAAATTGATTTTGTAAAATTGAAATTTTAGTTTGCTTAACTTTGTTCGTGCCTTCGTGTGTAACTTGTAAGGTACGCCAAATATCATATGCAGTGTTACATAACATGACATATGAAAATTCAATCTTATCTAATGAAAAAAATAAAACATTCATAGCTTTGGCATTTTTAGAAGCAGTGGTTTTTTTGTGCATCATTCCATGTGCTCATAGCAGTGTCGGGTGTTTCATATTTATTTTGAATGGTTGACCAAATTTCTAATCCATTAGCTTTCATAAAAATTCTCATACGTGTTGACCAATATGCATAATTAGAACCACTAAAAAGTAGAGGACGTGCTGTGGATTGGACTTCTTGAAAAATACTTGCCATATAAAAATGATTCAAATACATGTTACTGTACTTTGATCAAACCGTGCTCTGATACCAATTGAAAGTCTACAGGGTGGATCGTATAGTGTATATGTGACAAAATATATGATGTAGCTAAAACAATATTAATCTAAGTAAATATAGAATAAGCACACCAGAATTTTATACTGGTTCGGACCTCCCGTCCTACGTCCAGTCCGAAGCTCCCATTTGGAACTCGACTATCAAAAACCCTCAGTTCGCTTGGAGGAATAGGCTTGGTTACAATGAGTTGTTCTTGTCAAATGTGTGTTCTAATATAACATGGATGTTGACTACTTAGTACAACTGCTTCCAATATATTTCTAAGGAATATTGTCTATGAAGAACTGAGTACATGGAAGAGTGAATACAAGTAAAGATTGCTAGAGTGCAAAAATCAAGAATATAGAATAGAGTATAGAATTAGAAAACGTAAGTAAGTGAAGTAAGTGTATGTTCTCTTGATTCTTGATGCTATATATACATAGTTGTAGATAGTTATCTTGAGTAGTTGCATCCATTAATGAATCCTCTAAGGTTGCTTCTGTTGATGGTGAAGAGTTGTGGCGAAGAGAAGCGGATATGTCCATTCACATGTGGCAGTTGCAGTTTATTTCTGAAGTTTAAGTTTGAATTCAGACATCTGGTATTTGTTTCAAACATCTGATACCATATAGTTTTTGAATATAGTAGAAGATCAGACGTCTAAGTGCTATTACCAGACATCTTATATGATGCATGTCAGTTTTTGTGCATCCTTTCTTTTACTTCCTTATACCTATCGACTTGTAGTCTCTTGTAGTATCCTTTGGGCATCGTTCTTGTCTTTCAAGTGATGTTGTTCTAGCAAGTACCTGTATATATAAATATATATATGTATATTCGATTTCCATTGTATAATTGTTGTTATCAAAACCATAGATTGGATTTCCTAACAATATATATATATATATATATCACTTTTATGGATTGTAATTATCTATTATTATATAGTCAAGTGTAAAAAACGATGTATGTTAAAATAAGTATAGCAGTTTTTGATGAATAAAATATATTTGGTTGCCTTGTTTGCTGATGTTCAAACAACTTTGGTAAAATGGTTAAATTGCCTCAACTTTATCTAAAACAAATTAAAGCCTTTTGGGACTAAATGCTTGAATTACAACAACACTTCACTTCTTTCTTTTGTACGCATAACTTTGCATCCAAGGGGTGTGTTGTCACTGTATTTTCTAAAATAAATTAAAGCCTTTTGGGGCTAAAGGCTTTAATTTGTTGTTGTATTTTTTAAAATAGTGCTTAAGTTTATTTTCTTATAAACATTATATTCATTTCTTAATTTAACCTGATGCAATTTTGTGTGTACTTTGCAATTTCATATAATATCATTAATTAAGGAGTGTCATCTTTTTTTATACATACATACATATATATATATATTTCATAATTATGGATTGTAATTATCTATTATTATATAGTCGAGTGTAAAAAAGGATGCACGTTAAAATAAGTATAGCAGTTTTCGATGAATAAAAGATATTTGCTTGCCTTGTTTGCTGATGCCCAAACACCTTTTTTAGAATTCTTACAACATCTCACTTCTGTCTAAAACAAATTAAAGCCTTTTGATACTAAATGCTTTAATTTCGACAGCACTTCACTTCTTTCTCTTGTACGCATAACTTTGCATCCATATGAAAAGGGTAATTTAGGTATTTCAATAAGACGCAGTTGAATGCATATGGAAAAAATTCTTATTAGTAGTAGTAATGATAAAGAAATTTAATTCTTAGATATGAAAAATATCATAAGTTTGCCAAATTTAAATTGGCAACACTTTTCGCCCAACAATTTGGATATAAGGAAAACTGAGGAAATAGGCAGCACAACCTATGTGCATAAAATTTGATTTATAATAATCATAATTCACATAGGTATATACAAAACATATGGCCAAATAAAAAATCTGCACTTCTACTTGCATACTACCATCTCCATTAGTTCACTGACATTAAATAATCTAAATTCAGGTATAACTTTCCTATAGTTGTACTTATATTTCTAAATATTTACATAAGTTCGTACTTTTAGCCTATGCTCAAATTTGAGCGTGCAAAATATAACATTATGGTGTATGAAATTTTTTAGACTACTCTTAATCTTATTTAAGTTCATTTTTACTTTGATAATGTACTGAATTAAATTGGTACCAAAGCTTGTTTTTTTGTCATGAATTTAAATGATCATATCCCATATTGGCACGTTGAAAAAGAATCATCCTCAGAGTAAACATAATATAAAAAATACAAGGAAAACATACTCATGAAGGATATTCCTTCTGATTTTTAATCAATATGATATCTTTCGGGATTGTTCTACTTCAGTTCGGTTGTTTTCCCACTGCCCTTAGCTGCTTGTACTCATTCAGTGGGCGTGGCATTAACAGGAATACAAGGGACAATCTTCTTAACAACTCTTTTGTTTCTGCAAATACATTAACGCGAGAGTATACAAAAATTCATCAAAAAAATCATAGAACAATCATGATAATATATGTATGGTTATAAAAGAGAAAATGTATAATCATTGGTACATGCACATAAGAATTACTAACTTCAACATGCCACTTCAACATGCCAGTTCTATTGTGCATAATATAAGCCAAATCATATTTTATCAACAATGAAAAGATAAATTTCACTATAATTATCTGTATAAAAAGAATAAAGGTGGTGCACGATGGCGATAATGTAGATTGATGAAAATTCAAGTTAATTCCATGGATCAAAATACTAAATCAATTTATTATATGCAATTAAAATACCCAGTGCTATCTTTCTATAATCTAGTTCACCATGATAACATGTGAATGATCGAAACACCAAAAAGTATCACTTGAAAAAATATGAAAAAGAGTATTATCTCATATATACAAGCTCGACATCATTTTATCATGGCATCTAAACGTGTTAACCTGGTAGATTATTGTTGTCAATTACTCTCCTCTAAATTCTATCCACACAATTTACAAATCAAGCTCCATTAAGATTTGTATATTACTAGTACTTGAGTTAGATTATAGCGATGTTCATAATTTTAAGTACTAAAATTAATGATTTCATCACCATTATTCTCTTAGTACAGAGTAAAAGTGTTCACTTTTTTGATATAATACAAACTCATTCATTACACTTATAATCATCTAGCAAACATACTACTCTTAGTAAACCTTGAACGTTTATACTGAACAATTCGCTAGGGGACAACTTAAAATTATTAAAATCATTCCCATTAACCTCCGAAGTCTATAATTTCATTTCAAAATATATATGGTATAAGTTGATGAATAGAGAAAGATTTATTGCAAAATTAAGTCATAGAAATTATACATCAAGAAAAATCCAAACAAAATAAAAAAAATCCTAAAGTTATAATCAATATCACATATTAGGAAACAAAAATAACCCTAATTCAATTGTAATAGATAAATCTTTAAGGAACCTAAATACTACTAGAAATCTGAAGGAGTTCAAAAGAATTAATGAACAGTCACCTGAGTTAATGATACATATATATGCATTGTAAGTTGATGAAATAAATAAAGATTCATTAAAAAAAATTAAGAAATAGAAGTTATACATCAAGATAAAATCAAACAAAATAAAAATTCCTAAATTCATCAATAAATATCAATATATTAGGAAACAAAAATAAGCTGAATTTAATTGTAAGGAACCTATATAATACTGAAAATCCAGCGGAGTTGATGAAAATCATCGAATGCGTACCTGAGACTGAAGTTTAATAGATGTCTTATATATGATGGTTGAGCTCAATTCTTTATCTGTGTTGAATCGGTAAATCCAAGTTAGTTCTATGCTTAGTCGACAGTCGAAGTTTGAGATAACAACAGGTTAGTAACCGTAGTTCAATATACTAATCTCATTCGATAATTGGCAATCGAAGCAGATATGGAATCGCAGTTTAATAAACCAACCCTAATCGCAGTTTAACATTTTAGGTTTTCCTAAAGCCAATGAGGCAAGCAGAATAGGTTTATTTTGAAGGTTGGTGGAAGAAGTTTACGGAGGACAAATGTAGGAGGAAGGTATTATTGGAATTTCAAAAGGACACCGTGGATTTTCTATTCATTAAATTCTCTTTACTAATTGTAGAGATGGACTAACTATATGTATCGGATGATGTATATCATCGGTCCAAATAAATACTCAACAGCTAAAAAGCAGCTCTTAAGCACTTTTAGCTGCATCGAAAGGCAGTCTCTAAAATCTAGAGTCAACATAATAAACTTATATTCTCTTTACAAATGACAACAATGCATATATATTCAAAAGAGGGAGGAAAACAGACGTTCCCATTAGAAGAGTTTGATATCAAATGACCATTTATAAGAAACTTACGCCATTTACTTAATATGTACAGAAATTTTGGTTGTACATTTAAAAGCTATGTGAAAAGGTATCCTAATACAAAAGCACTACGACTCAACTTAATTTAGCCAGTGCTAGTATGATAGAATAATTTCATTTTTACTATAGTAGTCATATAGATGAAAACTCTAATCCTGTAAGCAATCGGTATAATTAGTTAACAAAAAAACAATTGCCATAGTACCTCCTTTTGTTAATATAGCCCAAAAATCTAGACCATACTTGAAGAAAATTCAACATCTATAAATAATACCTACACAGAGAAGGCTAAGTTTCCTGCCATAGCATGAAAAGACTTTTGATGAATGCTTCAAATTGCTATAGGTAATATCGAATATCCTCTCTATATATTATATAACAACTCATAAAAACTTATCTCCTAGCAACGAATTCATAATACAACGAACATCTACATATATTTTCTTAATCAACAGAAAGTAAGACTTTGCCGTTTATGCTCTAGCAAATACATTTGATTTCAAATAAACAACAAACCTTATTTTGGACTACCATTCAAAACTCCTTCATATATGGACCTCAACTACTTGATTTGTATTTTTTAATCCAATTTTTTTCCATGAAAACAGAAAGAAATTATAGTGAAAGTTTGGCAGTTAATAAAATTTAGTTAAAAAGAAGAGAACTAATCATAAATGCATTTCTATCAACAACGCCCAGTCTTCCTTAAAGTGAAGCAAATAATATATAATAATTATGAAAAAATGTTCAGAATGAGCTTATCATTGCCGACGTATCTAGTTATTTATAAAACTGAAAGCGGTAATAAATATTGACATTTAAAAATAATACAAAGAAATTAAATTCAGAGCTACAAAAAAAGGCATAGTACACATGCCACCTCATGCACTAAGTCCTCCAAGACAGGATTTATAACATGATTTTCAATTTATTAATCTCGAACAAAAGCTACATCACAATATGTCAAACTTCTTGGAACAATCATATACGTATTGCCCAAAAATCTATCATTCTAGAATCAAAGATATTCATCTGATCTGTAGGGAGTAGACCAAACGCAATATTGTATTTTTTATTAATAAATTTAGAATCAATTGGAATTTTATTTGCACATCAGTCAGGATTTTAGTTGTACATTAGCAAGGAGTTTAATTGATGCTCTAAACATTAATCAAATCAAAATTTGTATAGACCTTTTGTTGCTTTGTATAACAAATTTTATTCATGAATCAAAAATCAGATGAAAAAATTCTAACGACGTCATAGATTCATAAATCAGAACAGAACCAAAAATTGTGAGTAAAGATGTCAAAAGTTGTATGGATCAATTGGTTTCATGAATCGAAAATCAAACTGGAAATAGTATGTCCACCATTCACAAATTAGATCAATCAAAACCAAAAATAATGAGTAACGATGTAAAAATTGGAAATGAGTTGAAGCATGCAAATATTTTAACTGATATATATACATTAAAAAGAATTATACCTTCATTAAAAGCAGAAAGTGATAACACGCCTGAGCTATTTCTGTCGGTCATCAAATCCCTAGTCGAAGATGCTATATCTCTTGTGATAATCAGAAATCAGATGAAAAATTTGTAACGACGTCGTATATTCATAAATCAGAGCAGAACGTAAAATAATGAGTAAAGATTTCAAAAGTTGTATAGATCCATTGGTTTCATGAGTCGATAATCAAATTGGAAAAAGTATGTTCACCATTCATAGATCAGATCGATCAAAACCAAAAGTAATGAATAACGATGTCAAAAATGGAAGTGAATTGAAGCATGTAAATATTTTAATCGAAATATGTACATTATAAAGAATTATACCTTCAACTAAAAGCAGAAAGTGATAATACGCCTGAGCTATCTTTGCCAGCCATCAAATCCCTAGATGCGGATGCTTATCTCTGGTGATAATCAAAAATCGGATGTAAAAATTGTAACGACATCGTATATTCATAAAATAGAGAAGAACCAAAAATAATAAGTAATGATGTCAAAAGTTGTGTGTATCCGTTGGTTTCAAGAATCGAAAATCAAATTGGAAAAAGTATGTTCACCATTCATAGATCAGATCAATCAAAACCAAAAGTAATGAATAACGATGTCAAAAATGGAAGTGAATTAAAGCATGTAAATATTTTAACTGAAATATGTACATTATAATGAATTAAACCTTTAATTAAAAGTAGAGAGTGATAACATGCCTGGACTATCTCTACCGGCCATCAAATACCTGGATGCGGATGCTATATCTCTAGTGATGTTGGCATCAGTGATTCGCAAGTGGGAGAAACTGGTTTTTGAGATCAGGTGATGGTGATGAATGGAATAATGGTTTTGAGGAATTGAATTGAAGAACATAGTCAAATTTGGGGAAACATACGCTTTTACGAATCGATAATGAAAATGGGATATACGCAAGAAGGCTAATGGGAAATGCAAGTGCATTTTAGAAATTCCCGAAAGACGTAGTTGAAGCATGTGTATTAAGTTTACATTCTTAGAAGTAGAGATGTGAAGTGCACAACCACATATATTTTATTTTTAATTATTATAATTTTATCAATTAATATACGTATATATTAATTTGTCTTTTAATTTTAATTCTATGACTTGAGTATATTTATGTCATCGTATAATGTAAATAGATGATCTAAATTTTATAATGCAAGTTTACAGGAATTATAATTTTCAGTGACCGTAAATTATTTTTAATAATTACATTCTATTATTTATTATTTTTAAATCAATATATGAACTAAATAATTTGTATAAAATAATATATGTTTTGAAAATTAAATCCTAAATTTTATAAAATACTGAACCCCATATATACTCTTGGACAAAAAATTAGAATTTCAAATCATATTTTATATTTTTTTAAAAAATTA
Source organism: Allium cepa (assembly GCA_030765085.1). NCBI lineage: Eukaryota > Viridiplantae > Streptophyta > Magnoliopsida > Asparagales > Amaryllidaceae > Allium > Allium cepa. The sequence goes on along the minus strand of CM060943.1, from coordinate 714,170,550 downwards.
TTTTGATATTTGATCAAAAATATTTAATTAATTACAAATATCATTTGGACTGAGAAAATTCTGGAATTTTTTCACTAAACTTAAAACACCGTACTTGATGTTCTAAAAGTTTGAAACTCAAATAATATAACACGAAAGTATATATCACTATTATTTTATTGCATTTCGACTAATTAATTAATATATAAATATTTTTTTAATATAATAAAGTTATAAATAAATTTTTCATGTGTTATGTATTCGATATGTAGTAGTTTAAAGCAAAAAATAGAATTTTTATTTTCATAATTAAAGCATATATATACATGTGTGTGTGTAAATACAATGTCATGACCGAAATCTAGCATTCAAAAATCGACATCAAATACCTCACTTGTATTCGACTACCGAAAATTCAAACATTGAACTCTAGTTCGGTGGAGCTTATAACAATATTAGATGAATATAAAAAGCGGAAACAAAACGAATGTCATTGACCACAACACAGATACAACATGGATATAACATTTGATTACAATAATGATCACCAGCATCAAAGTAGAATGTATATGGTACACAACAAAACAAAAACACCACAGCGAAGAAACGGTAGAGTCTTCAAAAAGTTTCCAACATACTTTGACTTCGATAAGGTCTTCCGAAACTCCAAACACTTTCAGATCCAAAAGGCTTGAAAAGATCTCCAAACCAAAAGCTTCCAAAATCCGACAGCTTCCAAAAGACTTCCAAATCCAAGCTAGCTCCAAAACACAGATAACCTGCTTCTAGGTTGCCCATGTGGAAATGATGGGCACCCAGAGTTTAGGAAGGGAACAATAAACTCTGGATCAGTCATGGGACTGGTATGAGTAAACAAAAAAAGTTGTTTGTACAACACAATTTATAAAAGAAATCCGACATGCTTTTTGGAAAATGAAACTACCATAAGTCCTCCCGGCACACGCACAATGCAATCGCCACTAGGGAGAGATTTCTACTTATGATAGTTAAACATGCTTAATACGAGAAAATTCTTTTGATATTACTATTAGTGCGTAGTGCGAAAACATTTCGAAAGTATAATATTAATCTTAGCCATCATAGGTACCATTATACTATACCTACCATTTAAGAATGGCAGGTTATACAACTGAAATCTTAAAGGGCTCGTATTGGGTGATTGGATTTCCAACAAATGGCCAAGGCTAAGGAACTTCCTTTACCGAATGGGTATGCCTTTGGAGGGATGCCCCGAGAACCTAATCGGATCTCTACCAACACAAGGCCTGGTTACCTCTGTAACTAGGTAACTAACTGTCACGAGTATGCCATCCCCCGGTCGTAACCGACCTTTATCGAGGCCCCTCAACACAAACAGCCACAAAGCAAATTGTCTGGGCTCCATACCAAAATACCACTTATTATCCAGAAGGAAATATACATATCCTAATGGGCGCGACCCTCATAACCTTGTTGCATCTATTCCTGTTTTGACCATTTCTGGGGTGTGAGGTTCGACGAAGTCTTGACCCACAAAGCTATGCTTTTCACAAAAGCCATGCTTTGATCAACAAATGATCAACACTTAGCATGCCACACTACCAAATTGGGAGTATATCACTAATAACCATCAACTACATAACCTCTGAGCTCATACGTCTCAGAGAAGGGCGTTAAGCTGAGATAATAAATTCTCCGCCACCAAATAGAAATGTATTTGATAGAAATCAGCTTTATATCTCAATGTGTAATGTCAGACATACAACCATACAAGTCCATTATGGGTCTGAATGGAACCGAAGGCACTTCGTCCAATAAAGGAAAAAGCCCTTGCAATCCAGGTATCCACAATACCGATCGGACTCCCCATCACATAGGGAGATCTCTATACCGGAGCAACTCAATGTAGAGACAATCGACAGGTAATCCTTTCATTTTCGAAAATACGCGGTCTTCACCACCGTCTTCAAATGCACTCCAATTCGTCGTATCATTAATTCGGAATGGGTTTTATGACACAAGGTCCTCTCCCGCCTAATTCGAATAATGAGCGTTTATTTTAAAAACACGTGGATACACTAGTCACAAAGATTCACCACTAAGATTCGATGTGGGTTTCGGATAACCATTTGGAATCGACTCCCTGTCGCATTGAAATTATAATACCGTTTTACGGCTAAGGGTTTTTTATATTCACACAGTAATATATCACAGATGTCATAGCTCAGAATAAAGCAAGTTATGTCACAAAGTATCACAATCACATATCATAGATATCAACCAATACAAAATATTCAATAATAATCAATCATTTAATGATTAATTAATTGTGTGATTATAATTAATTAATCACATAATTTGTGACATCCCCAAATTTTATCAATTTAAAATTAGTAATTAATTTGAATTTTTGGGATTTAATTTGGAACTAATTTGAAAAAAAATTCAAGATAAATAGAATTAATATGGATTTATACATATATAAATGGAATATAATTCAAATTTGAATTTGAATTTAAAATTTAAATAAATGTTTTATAAAAATAATTTGCATTTAAAATAATAAATATGTAATTTACCTAATGTAAAATTAGTTTAAAACATTTCTTCTTTTGTAATTGTATATAATAATGATTAGGAAAATGTATTTATTAAATTAGGAAATGTAATCAAAAAATCAATATAAAATGTTAAAAGGCAAGTATTTAATTTATAAAGCATGAGTTAAAAAAGTGTTGAAATCTTAACTTACAAATGAACAAGTGTCAAAAATTTATATTTTCTTTTCATTTTCAAATTAAGGAAAATTAAGGCAAATATACATTTCGAATTCTTTCCTCTCTCATTTTCTTTTATCTTCACTTTCTAAAACTTGAGAAAAAAAACTGTAAACTTTCTCAAACCAGAAAGAAATTATCAAGCAAGTTTAAGAACAAATCAAAACCAGAAGATCAAAAGGAAAAAGGAATTTCAAACTTTTCTTACAATTTGTAGCCTGTAAATCATCTCAAAGCAAGATCAACTCAGAAAGTAAGAAAATCAAAAGCAAAACAGAATTTCAAGTTTAACGACTAAAGAAAAGCAAAGATCATCACATTAACAACAATCAGTTCAAAAAGAACAAGCCTAGAAATCAAGCTTTCAGATTTTTAGAGTAAATCAACTCCCAGGATTTAAAGTTCTATGTTTCTCCTTCTAACAGTGAGTAAACTCCCTTAAAATCTGAAATGTTACTTGTTGTTTATGCTGATGATTGAAATAAAATTGTAATGTGTTTACATGCAAGCAGATATAGGTAGATATATGCAAGAATGCCTCTGCATGTCAGAGAACAGACATAGTTCTCTGTTCTAAACACTACAGGTTTTAAACCTGTTTAAAAGTCGAAAACTCATTCTCTGATCCACTATTGAACTTGGTGTCTGAAGAAAACATGTAGGATTTGGCAAGATCTTAATCTTAGAAATAATTTTAAATATTTAAAATAAAAAGGGATAATAGAAAATAGGAAAAACACATCCAAGTCAAATTTTGTCAAAAATTTAATTGATAAAGACTTGAGTTTTGATTACATGATCACGTTCGTCTTCGCAAACTATGATTTTTAATGAGAAATTCATGATTTTTAACTTAGTAAATGGTGAGCATTTGTCAGATGAACGAAAAATGGGTTTAATGAAATTCTGGTGATCGGTGGGTTTGTGGATCTCGAGATCGAGGTCGTGGCTAGATTGAAGGTTTGGAATCATCAGAAAAATGTCCGAGGAATTTATTAACTACGGTGGCGATAGCGCGGCAACATTTTATGGTTTTAGCCTAGTATTTTGTCGTTCGTATTCTAGAGGCGATGGCATCGTCTATGTTGAATCGGACCACGTCGGAGTATGTGAGATCGATGCGTTGGAGTTTGGCGGTGCTCTGACCATAACCACATGACCTCTGATGTTTGGAGAAGGGAGAACAAGATGATCTTCGTAGCTTGGTTTCGGTCCAGAATTGGGTTGTGTAGCCAAATCGTGGATTGGTCGTCGATTCGCGTTGCTGGGTGGTTTGAAGGGTCGAGGGGGTGATCGTTGACTGGTAGATGGTCGTCGCATTGACCGGAGTTGATCGAAACAGTTGTGCACGTGCACAACGTATCTGGGGTTGACAGTTGAAGAGATTTAGGAGGAGTGTTTGCGACTCAAAGAAACCCTTGGGAAGTTTACATGTTAGCTCGAGTTTGAACTCATGCATTTACATTTGGGTATCGGGTTAACACTAAACAAAAAAAATTTAAGTTTGAAAATTGAAAGCTCTCAGGTTGTTTTGGAAAAAATTCGAAGCATATAGGTATTTGACTCGGGGAGTACTCGGGTAACCCTCGGGATCGATTGAAAACAGTTTTCGAAATTTTAAAATGAATTCAAAATTTAAAACATTTTCAATCCATATTTTCCAAATAATTGTTTTCAAGTTAAATTTGAATTATTAAAGGTTTTTTTATAATTTAATTTAATTAAGTTAAAGGGTTTAATACATATATAACCTTAATTTTAAATGTTTATTTTAAATAAACTTAATTATTGTAATTAAGTAAACAATTATGAAAAATAAAGTGTTTTCTAAACAATAATCCAACTTTAAGATCTTAAATTAACCATTGTGATAATGATGGTTTATTAAAAAAAGTTTAAATGATAATTAAAGTAATTACATAGATAAAATGGTTTATCTTTTTATTTATTAAGTAATTAATGATTTGTTTAGATAATTACTTAAAAATAACTGCTTAGTTAATTACTTAATATTAAAAGTTAACTAAATTAATAATTAAGGCTAATTAATTTATAATTAATAATTAATTAATTAAGGAATAATTAATTAATAAAAATAGTTTAGAGTTAATTAATTAACAATTAAGGATTAATCAATTAAGGTAACTAATTAAGAAATAATTAATTAATTAAGGTGATTAAGATTTAATTAATTAATAATTAAGGATTTAATTAATTAATAATTAAAGATTTAATTAATTAATAATTAAAGATTTAATTAATTTAAAATTAAGGAAAATTAATCATTAATTATAGATAATTAATGAAAATAATTATGTGATTCATTGATTATAAACACAATGTTAATTCATCTCATTATTAGATGATTGATTATTATTGAAGTGCCTTGAGCTGATTGATACCCCTGTTATGTGATACTTTGTGATGTGAATTGCTTTGTACTGAGCTGTGATATTTGTGATTTGTTTCTGTGTGAATATGAAAACCCATTGGCCCGTAAAACGGCATTTGAATTTCGATGCGACAGGGAGTCAGATTTCAGTTGCTTATTCGAAACCCACATCGAACCTTAATGAGGAATCTTTGTGATTGATATATCCACGTGTTTTTAAATTGAGCGTTCACTATTCGGTTTAGCCGAGAGAGGACCTTTGTGTCATATAACTCATTCCGAATAGTGATACGACGAATGGATAGCATTTGAAGACGGTGGTGAAGACCGGGTGTCTTCGAGAATGATAGGATAACCTGTCGAAAGACTCTGCACTGAGTTGTTCCGGTATAGAGATCTCCATATGTGATGGGGAGTCCGATCGGGATTGTGGATGCCCGGATTGCAAGGGCTTCTTTGGAAGTGCCTTCAGTTCTGTTCGAACCCAGAAAAGACTTGTATGGTTGTATGTCTAACATTACACTTTGAGATATAATGTTTATTTCTTTCAAATACATTTCTGTTGGTGGCGGAGAATTTATTCTCTTGGCTTAGCACCCTTCTCTGAGACGTATGGGCTTAGAGGTTATGTAGTTGATGGTTATTAGTGATATACTCCCAACTTGGTAGTGTGGCATGCTGAGTGCTGCAGATCATTTGTTGGTCGAAGCATGGCTTTTGTGAAAGGCGTAGCCTTGTGGACGAAACTTTATCGAACCTCACAACCCGGTAATGGTCGAAACAGGAAAGTTGCGGCAAGGTTTTTAGAGGTCGCGCCCCTAGGGTATGTCCATTTTCTTCTGGATAAGAGGTGGCACATGATATGGAGCTCAGATATTTAACTGTGTGGTTGTTGCTATTTGTTGGTGAATCCCGGGATAAAGTTCGGAAACGACTGGGGATGGCATACTTGTAGGTGTTACCTAGTTACAGAGGTAACCCGGCCTTTGTGTTGGCAGAGATCCGGTTAGGTTCTTAGGGGCGTCCCTCCAGAGGCGTTCCATTTAATAGGGAAGTTCCTTAGCCTGACCATTGTTGGAAATCCAATCACCAATACGAACCCTGTACGGTTTTAGTTGTATAACCTGCTATTTACTTATGGTGGTGACCCACTGTTTAGATGGTAGCTATAGTAGGCATAGTACGAAATGTATATGCTGGCTAAGATTAATATTATACTTTCAAAAATGTTTTCTACACTATGCACTAGTAATAATATCAAAGAATTTTCTCGTATAAAGCATGTTTGACTATCAAAAGAAGAAATCTCCTCCAATTCTGCGATTGCATTGTGTGTGTGGCGGGAGGTCTTATGGTAGTTTCATTTTCCAAAAGCATAAATGTTTTTCTTTTATAAACTGTTTTGCACAAACAACTGTTTTTGTTTACTCATACCAGTCCCATGACTGACTCGAAGTTTATTGTTCCCTTCCTAAACTCTGGGTGCCCATAATTTTCACACGGGCAGCTCAGAAGCAGGTTATCCGTGTTTTTGGAGCTAGCTTGGAATCTTTTGAAGTCTTTTGGAAGCTATCAGATTTTGGAAGCTTTTGGCCTTGGAAACCTTTTGAAGTGTTTAGAGTTTTTGGAAGATCTTTTCAAAGTCGAAGTATGTTGAAAATATTTGGATTCATTGTTATTGTTCCGCTGTGGTGTTTTCATCCTGTTATTGTATCTTACGTATATCACTGTGATAATGGGATTAAATTTTGTAATCGAATATTGTGATGGTGTTGTATCTGTATTGTGATCAATGATATTCATTTTTTTTCGCTGTTTATATTCATCTAATGTTGTTACAAGCTCCATCCGAACTGGAGTTCAACGTTTGGATCTCCGGTAGTCGAATATAAGTGAGGTATTTGATGTCGATTTTCAATTGCTGGATTTCGGGTGGTGACAAGTGGTATCAGAGCTAAAGGTTGAGTAAGAACTTTAGCTACGGAGTATAACACATTCGGTGGCTTATTAGAGATAGGGTGAAGTATATCCTAGAATGAGTATAAACCGAGAGGTTGAAACCCTAAAATTTCTTTGGCTATTTCTTTTAACTGTTGATAATCCTTTAGATATCTTGTCCATATACCTAAATCAAGTTTTCTTACTATTTACAAATAGTGAGAATGAGCGGGCGAAGAGGACGAGGTAGGGGATTGGGAAATACCACTACAACTGGTCAAGTCCTTGCAACAAAAGCTATACCTACTCAACCTCAGCCGAATCTGGCTGATCTATATAGAAGTTTTTCCAGACTTGGTGGAAAGCCGTTCACTGGCAAGGAATCTATTGTCGAAGCCCAATCCTAGATTAGATCGTGTGAAAGAATTTTTAGAGGGCTGAAGTTGGAAGACGATCAAATGCGACTAGTAGCTTCTTGGCAACTCCAAGAGGAAGCTCTAGCTTGGAGGGAGACTATTACTGTGGATGAGCCGGAAGATCAATTCACTTGGAGTAGGTTCAAGGAGGTGTTTGAGCAGCGATACATGCCATCTGCTGGTATCTCTCGAATGTACCAGGAATTCATGGACTTAAAGCAGGGAAGTTTATCGTTTGAGAAGTATTTGAATAAATTCAATGAATTATCTCATTTTGGCCTGGAGCTCGTGAATACACCTTTGAAGAAGAATGAAAGGTTCATACGAGGGATGAATAAGAAGTGCCATGAAAGAATGACAACTCATGTGAAAGAGTCCTTTTCGGACTTGATCGATATGTGTTATTGATATGCTACCCTAGATATGCAGGAAGTTCTGGAAGTGAACGTAAGGTCAAGCAATCCAAATTGGATGAAAAGGAAGTTGGGAGGGAAGGAACTGGATCAACGCAAGGAAAAGAGAGGAGTAATCAGGAGAAAACCCATTATTCAAATGATTGTAAGAAGCCAAAGAAACAAGTAAAGGAATATCAGCCTGTGTGGACAGGATAAAGGACCAAGGGATGCTTTTATAGTCACAAGCCAGGTCATGAAGCTAAACATTACCCGAAAAAGAAGCAAGCGCAAATAGAGAAAATGTACGCAATAAAAGATTATCCCTCAACTTTAAAGGCAAACAAAGAAAAAGGAGTCCTAGAAGGTAACCTTATCGTTTATGATAGAGTTGTTAGAGTATTGTTCGACACGGGTGCTACACATAGCTTTATCTCCCAATAAACCGTAAATGAATTAAAACTAAAATCTGAATTTGTTGACGAGCCTATTTGCGTAAAGAATCTAGTTGGTGGTCCAGCAAATCTTTGTCTACGATGTAGAGATGTTCCTATCTCGTATTCTTTTTATAGATTTCCAATCAACCTTTTCATCCTCGACTTTGATGAATTTGAAGTCTTACTCGGAATAGATTGGCTAACGAAGTTCGTAGCCAAATTAGATTGTAACAATCAAACAATTTTGATCAGAACCAAATTTGGGAATTTCATTGAAATCTCTTTATGAGGATTCGAGTCCTAAGAGAGATAAGCTGATGTATACCTTGGGATATACTGAACCTAGTCTGGAGTCCATACCTATTGTCCGGGAATTTCCAGATGTGTTCGAAGAGGTCAAATCTTTACCCCCACATAGAGAAATTGAATTCAGAATTGACTTAGTTCCAAATGCTTGTCTTGTATTTCACGCAAGTCGTAGGATGGCACCCAGGGAAAGGATAGAATTAGTCAAGCAAACCCGTGATTTGCTAGAGAAAGGATTGATACGTCCTAGTGTTTTCGAATGGGGTTCAGCTATGGTATTCATCGCCAAGTCTGATGGATCATTAAGATTGTGCATAGACTACCGCGATCTCAATAAAATAATGCTCAAAAATAAATTCCATTTACCTAGAATCGATGATCTGTTCGATCAACTGCACGGCGCTCGATTCTTTTCAAAGATGGATCTAGCTCAAGGATTCCATCAACTGCGAATTGTCGAAGACTGTGTTCACTTGACTGCTTTAGGGGTCCATACATTTTCTACAAATGGTTAGTCATGCCTTTCGGACTAACAAATGCTCCTGCATACTTCATAGACTTAATGACTCGTGTATTCCAAGAAGTTTTAAACAAATTTTCTCTCGTGTTTATTGACGATATTCTGATCTACTCCAAAACCGAAGAGGAGCACGCTGAGCATCTCAGAATTGTTTTGGAAATATTAAGGAGGAACATTTTGTTCGCCAAATTTTCCAAATGCCATTTTTGGGTCAAGGAAGTTAGATTTCTCGGGAAAATTGTTAATGAAAAAGGTATCTCTGTAGACCCGGGCAAGATTTCTGCTATTTTAGACTGGAAGCAACTCACAACTTCGAAAGAAGTTCGAAGTTTTCTGGATTTAGCAGGATATTGCAGAAAGTTTGTTCAGGATTTTTCTAAGATTGCTAGTCCAATGACTAAGCTAACAATGAAGAACGTAAAATTTGATTGGACTCTGAAATGCGATGAAGCTTTCCAGGGGTTAAAGAGGAGATTGACTACTGCTCTTGTTCTCGCTATTATCAATGGGAACCATGGCTTATCTGTCTATACTGACGCTTGTGGTGACGGTTTGGGTGCAGTGCTAATACAGAATGGGAAAGTAATTGCCTACGCGAGTAGACAATTACGTCCGCATGAGAAAGACTACCCAACCCATGATCTCGAACTCTTAGCAGTAATTTTTGCCTTAAAAATCTGACGACATTATCTTCTGGGTAAGAATCTCCTTCAGCTTTTCTAAAGGAAATTTTTTAAAGTTCAACTTAACCTGATATATACTTAATAAATCTTTCTTGTTCTAGGTGAAAATTTTGATCACGGACCATAAATCTCTGAAATATCTCTTCACCCAGAAAGATTTAAATCTGAGGCAATAACGATGGCTAGAATTTCTAGCGTCGTATGACCTAGATATTCTTTATATGCTTGGAAAAGCCAATGTAGTTGCCGATGCTTTGAGAAGAAGACATGTTGTTCTCGCATATCTTGTTGTCGCTCCTACTCTTCTTAAGAAGATAGCAAGAAAGCAGAAAGAAGACGAGTTTCTTCGGGAAATCTATAAAATAATATGTCAAGGTGAAGATACTAGTTTTGAAGTTGATAATAGAGAAATTATAAGATTGAAAAGCAGGATCTGTGTCCCAGACATCCCCGATCTAAAATGTGAAGTTTTGGACGAGTGTCACAAGTCTAAACTTAGTATCCATTCAGGAGTTAATAAGAGTATAAAGATATCATAAGAACTTTCTGGTGGAAAATAATGAAGAGGGACGTATCTATCTATGTGAGTCGTTGTGCTATTTGTCAACAAATTAAAAGTGATCAGAAGAAAATGGCGGGTTTACTCCAACCATTGGAGGTACAAAAGTGGAAGTGGGATCAAGTATCTATAGATTTCATAGATGGTTTTCTCCGCACTCGAAAGGGAAATGAAGTAATTTGGGTTATCGTGGATCGCTTAACTAAGTCTGCCCATTTCATTCCAGTGAAATCTACCCGAACAGCAGCAAGTTTGGCCGAATTGTATATAAAAGAGATTGTTCGTCTCCACGGTATACCGAGCAGTATAGTGAGTGATCGTGATTTGATCTTCACTAGTAGATTTGGGGAGGCATTTCAAGCCGCTTTGGGAACTAAACTGAACTTCGGCACTGCTTACCATTTGCAGTCTGATGGGCAGACTGAAAGGATTAATTGAATATTAGAAGACCTTTTGCGTGCTTGTATTCTCGACTTTGGTGTTTCTTAGGAGGACCATTTGCATATGGTTGAATTTTCATATAATAATAGCTATCAAGACGGTATCCAAATGGCTCCTTTCAAAGCTTTATATGGTCGTCAGTGTCGATCACCTACATGTTGGATCGAGTCAGATGATAGACTCGTCCTCAGACCAGATATGATAAAAGAAGCCATTGAAATTTTTTAATTTATTCGAAAGAACTTGAAAACAGCTCAAAGTCATCAGAAGAGTTATTATGACCGTAGAAGAGATTTGGAATTCCAGGTTGGAGATTCCATTTTCTTAAAAGTATCTCCAATGTGTGGAGTGTTAAGATTTGGAAAGACTGGTAAGCTAGCGCTGCGTTATATTGATCCTTTTCCTATACTGGAGAGGATCAATCCTTTAGCTTACGGAGTACTGCTACCTAGCTGGTTATCTAGCGTACACGATGTGTTTCATGTTTCATATCTTTGAAAATATGTGCACGATCCAGACTGTATTATTAAAGAGGCCGTTCAGCAGGATTTGGAGATCACACCAAATCTGGCAGTAAAGAGAGATCCATTAAAGATAATTGATAGTGATGAAAAGTAGCTGAGGAATAAAGTTGTGAAACTAGTCAAAGTGCAATGGTACGTTGATCCACACGACTGTACTTGGGAAACAGAGGATAACATGCAGAAGTCCTATCCCAATTGCAGAATGGACATTTCGGCTTAATGTAGTAAGCCATTTTCTATCTTTTTCTGTGTTCTTATATTTTTTGTTTGTCTTTCTCTTTCATTCAAATTTCGAGGACAAAATTTTCTTAATGGGGGGAATCTATAACATCCCCAAATTTTATCAATTTAAAATTAGTAATTAATTTGAATTTCTAGGATTTAATTCGGAATTAATTTGAATTTTTTTAAGATAAATAGAATTAATATTGATTTATACATATATAAATGGATTATAATTCAAATTTGAATTTGAATTTGAATTTGAATTTACAATTTAAATAAATGTCTTAGATAATTTGCATTTAAAATAATAAATATGTAATTTATTTAATGTAAAATTAGTTTAAAATATTTCTTCTTTTAAAATTGTAATTAATAATGATTAGGAAAATGTATTTATTAAATTAGGAAATGTAATTAAAAACCAATATTAAACGTTAAAAGATAAGTGTTTAATTTATAAAGCATGAGTTAAACAAGTGTTGAAATCTTAACTTACAAATGAACAAGTGTCAAAAATTTATATTTTCTTTTCATTTTCAAATGAAGGAAAATCAAGGCAAATATACATTTCTAGTTCTTTCCTCTCTCATTTTCTTTTATCTTCACTTTCTAAAACTAGAGAAAAAAACTGTAAACTTTCTCAAGCCAGAAAGAAATTATCAAGCAAGTTTAAGAACAAATCAAAACTAGAAGATCAAAAGGAAAAAGAAATTTCAAACTTTTCTTACAATTTGTAGCCTGTAAATCATCTCAAAGCAATATCAACTCAGAAAGCAAGCAAATCAAAAGCAAAACAGGATTTCAACTTCAACCACAAAAGTAAAGCAAAGATCATCACATTAACAACAATTAATTCAAAAGAACAACCCTAGAAATCAAGCTTTCAAATTTTTAGAGTAAATCAACTCCCATGATATAAAGTTCTCTGTTTCTCCTTCTAACAGGTGAGTAAACTCCCTTAAAATTTAAAATGTTACTTGTTGTTTGTGATGATGATTGAAATAAAATTGTAATGTGTTTACATGCAAGCAAATATAGGTAGATACATGCAAGAATGCATGTGCATGTCAGAGAACAGAAATAGTTCTCTCTTCTAAACACTACAGGTTTTAAACCTGTTTAAAAATCGAAAACTCATTCTTTGATCCACTATCGAACTTGGAGTCTGAAGAAAACATGTAGGGTTTGGCAAGGTCTTAATCTTAGAAATAATTTTAAATATTTAAAATAAAAAGGGTTACTGGAAAATAGGAAAAACACAGCCAAGTCAAATTTTGTCAAAGTTTAATTGATAAAGACTTGAGTTTTGATTGCTTGATCACGTTCGCCTTCGCAAACTATGATTTTTATTGAGAAATTCATGACTTTTAACTTAGTAAATGGCGAGCATTTGTCAGACGAACGGAAAATGGGATTTTATGAAATTCTGGTGATCGGTGGGTTTGTGGATCTCGAGATCGAGGTCATGGCTAGATTGAAGGTTTGGGATCATCAGAAAAATATCCGATGAATTTATTAACTACGATGGCAATAGCATAGAAACATTTTAGGGTTTTAGCCCAGTATTTATTCGATTGTATTCTAGAGGCGATGGCATCGTCTAGTTTGAATCGGACCATGCCAGAGTATGTGAGATCGGTGCGTTGGAGTTTGGCGGTGCTCTGACCAGAACCACGTGACCTCTGATGTTCGGAGAAGGGAGAATGAGATTATCTTGGTGGCGTTGTTTTGTTCCAAAATTGGGTCGTGTAACCAAATCGTGGATTGGTCGTCGATTCACGTTGCTGGGTGGTTTGAAGGGTCGAGGGGGTGATCGTCGACTTGTAGATGGTTGTAGCATCGACCAGAGTTGATCAAAGCAGTTGTGCACGTGCACAACATATTTGGGGGTGACAGTTGAAGAGATTTGGGAGGAGTGTGTGTGACTCGAAGAAACCCTCGGGAAGTTTACATGTTGGCTCGAGTTTAAACTCGTGCATTTATATGTGCGTACCGGGTTAACACTTAACAAAAAATTTAAGTTTGAAAATTGAAACCTCTCGGGTTGTTTTGGAAAAAATTCGAAGCATATAGGTATTTGACTCGGGGAGTACTCGGGTAACCCTTGGGATTGATTGAAAATAGTTTTCAAAATTTTGAAATAAATTCAAAATTTGAAACATTTTCAATCTATGTTTTCTAAATAATTGTTTTCAAGTTAAATTTGAATTAGTAAAGGTTTTTTTTATAATTTATTTTAATTAAGTTAAAGGGTTTAATACATATATAACATTAATTTTAAATGTTTATTTTAAATAAACTTAATTATTGTAATTAAGTAAACAATTATGAAAAATGAAGTGTTTTCTAAACAATAATCCAACTTTAAGATCTTAAATTAACCAATGTGATAATGATGGTTTATTAAACAAAGTTTAAATGATAATTAAAGTAATTAACATAGATAAAATGGTTTATCTTTTTATTTATCAAGTAATTAATGATTTGTTAAGATAATTACTTAAAAATAACTACTTAGTTGATTACTTAATATTAAAAGTTAATTAAATTAATAATTAAGGCTAGTTAATTTATAATTAATAATTAATTAATTATGGAATAATTAATTAATTAAAATAGTTAAGATTTAATTAATTAACAATTAAGGATTAATTTATTTATTAAGGTAATTAATTAAGAAATAATTAATTAATGAAGGTGATTAAGATTTAATTAATTAATAATTAAGGATTTAATTAACTAATAATTAAGGATTTAGTTAATTAATAATTAAAGATTTAATTAATTAAGGATTAATTAATATAAATTAAGGATAATTAAACATTAATCAAAGATAATTAATAAAAATAATTACGTGATTAATTGATTATGATCACACTGTTAATTCATCTCATTGTTAGATGATTTATTATTATTGAAGTGCCTTGAGCTGATTGATACCCTTGTTATGTGATTGTGATACTTTATGATGTGAACTGCTTTGTAAGGAGCTGTGATATTTGTGATTTGTTTCTGTGTGAATACGAAAACCCATTGGTCCGTAAAACGAAATTTGAATTTTGATGCGACAGGAAGTCGGATTCCAGTTGGTTATCCGAAACCCACATCGAACCTTAATGACGAATCTTTATGATTAATATATCCACGTGTTTTTAAATTGAGCGCTCAATATTCGGTTTAGCCGGAAGAGGACCTTTGTGTCATATAATCCATTTCGAATAGTAATATGATGGAATGGGTATCATTTGAAGATGGTGGTGAAGACCGGGTGTCTTCGAGAATGATAGGATAACCTATCGAATGACTCTGCACTGAGTTGCTCCGGTATAGAGATCTCCATATGTGATAAGGAGGCCGCTCGGGATTGTGGATGCCCGGACTATGAGGGCTTCTTTGGAAGTGCCTTCGGTTCTGTTCGAACTCGGAACAGACTTGTATGGTTGTATGTCTGACATTATACTTTGAGATATAAAGCTGATTTCTTTCAAATACACTTCTGTTGGTGGGGGAGAATATACTCTTAGCTTAACACCCTTCTCTGAGACGTACGAGCTCAGAGGTTATGTAGTTGATGGTTATTAGTGATATACTCCCAACTTGGTAGTGTGGCATGCTGAGTGCTGCTAATCATTTGTTGATCGAAGCATAGCTTTCTTAAAAAGCGTAGCTTTGTGGATGAAACTTCGTCGAACCTCACAACCCGGTAATGGCCGAAACAGGAATGTTGCGGCAAGGTTTTTAAGGGTCATGCCCCTAGGGTATGTCCATTTTCTTCCGGATAAGAGGTGGTATCATGGTATGGAGCCTAGATATTTAACTGTGTGGTTGTTGCTATTTGTTGGTGAATCTCGGGATAAAGGGCGGTAACGACCGGGGATGGCATACTTTTAGGAGTTACCTAGTTACAGAGGTAACCCGGCCTTGTGTTGGAAGAGATTCAGTTAGGTTCTTGGGGGCGTCCCTCCAGAGGCGTTCCGTTTAATAGGGAAGTTCCTTAGCCTGACCATTGTTGAAAATCCAATCACCAATACGAACCCTGTACGGTTTTAGTTGTATAACCTGCCATTTACTTATGGTGGTGACCCACTGTTTAAATGGTAGCTATAGTAGGCATAGTATGAAATGTGTATGCTGGCTAAGATTAATATTATACTTTTGAAAATGTTTTCTACATTATGCACTAGTAATAATATCAAATAATTTTCTCGTACAAAGCATGTTTGACTATAATAAGAAGAAATCTCCTCCAATTCTACGATTGCATTGTGTGTGTGGCAGGAGGTCTTATGGTAGTTTCATTTTCCAAAAGCATAAACGTTTTTCTTTTATAATATGTTTTGTACAAACAACTGTTTTTGTTTACTCATTCCAGTCGCATGACTGACTCGAAGTTTATTGTTCCCTTCCTAAACTCTGGGTTCCCATAATTTCCATCCTAGAAGCAGGTTATCCATGTTTTTGGAGCTAGCTTGGAATATTTTGAAGTTTTTTGGAAGCTATCGGATTTTGAAAGCTTTTGTCCTTGGACCGTTTGAAGTGTTTAGAGTTTTTGGCAGATCTTCTCAAAGTCGAAGTATGTTGGAAATATTTGAAGTCATTGTTATTGTTCTGCTGTGGTGTTTTCATCCTGTTATTATATCTTGTGTATATCACTCTGATAATGGGATTAAATTGTTGTAATCGAATATTATGATGGTGTTGTATCTGTGTTGTGATCAATGATATTCATTTTGTTTCCGCTGTTTATATTCATCTAATGTTGTTATAAGCTCAATCCGAACTGGAGTTCAACGTTTGGATCTCCGGCAGTCGAATACAAGTGAGGTATTTGATGTCGATTTTCAATAGTTGGATTTCGGGTCGTGACATAATTACTTTCATTAATTATTCTTAATTATTAATTAATTAATTAACCTTTAATCATGTAGTTAATTAACCTTAATCCAGTAATTAATTAACCTTAATTATTTAATTAATTGACCTTAATCAAGTAATTAATTAACCTAAATAAATAATTAATTGAGTAATTATTGTCTAAGTAATTATATTAAAAAATCATTAATTATTTAATTAATTAAAAGATAAACCATTTTCTCTTTATTAATTACTTTAATTATCATTTAAACCTTGTTTAATAAATCTTGTAATTAATTATCATTAACCACTTAACTTAAACTTTTAAGTAAAATTAGGGATTAAAACACCTCATTCTTTTTAATCAATTACAATATTAAGTCTATTTTTTCAAAACAAAGGTTATATATATATATATATATATATATATATATATTAAAACACATCTAAACTTACTTGATTTCAAAATAAATTTGTTTTTAAAACCTTTGATTAGTCCCTAATCTTAAATCAATATTTATTTCCCAAAAGAAATGGATTAAGAATTTTGTTTTAGACTTGCTTAAGTTTAAATTTTTTTAAAACTTGTATTTTCTTTTCTTTTCAAAAACTGTTATCATATCAAAAAAACCCGAGACAAAGCGACAACATCTCGAGCACAAACCCAGGCAAACACCCTTCCTTATTTTCTTTGAGTCAAACCTGTTCGATCACGAGTGCGACCCCGAGAAAACAACCTTACTTCCTCAAACCCAAATCACTGACATGAACTCGACACCATGCATATGCACAGTCGATCTGGCCACCTCCGACCAATATTCTGACCTTCCACACATCGGCGACTACCTACACGAATCTCACGAACACCCAGAAATCCAAGATGACGTCGAACTTGCGATTGAGCTATACGACCCATTCTGGAACAAAATGATTGTCAAAGAATGCATCGTTCCGACTCCATAGGCCACTAGAAATGTCGGGACTCCGGCCAGAGCTTCGCCTACCTCTCTCCTTTCGATTGCCACCGGCATGATCGACTCCGGTGTGATGACGAGATGACAGCAACACGAAATCCGATCATAACTAAAATATGGGATAAAACCCTAGATCGACCTCATCTGCCTTCCGCGATGATGTATAAATTCGTCTAATATGTTTATGATGATCCCCGACCACCATGCAAGCTCCAACCTCGATCACAAGACCCATCATGTCGTCGATCGCCAGAATTTGGTGAAAATTATGATTCTATTCATCTCACGATTTCTCACTCAATAACAAACAAAAAATTTGGAAATTTATTTTAGAAATCATGATTTATGAAAGCGAATAAGATCATGCAATCTAAACTTAAGTTTTCATCAATTAAATTTTGAACAAAATTTGATTCTACTGTGTTATGATACTTCCCGGTAAACCCATTTACTTTTAATACTTAAAAATATTTTTAGAATTGAAATCTTGCCAATTCTAACATGTTTCATTTAGAAATCAAAGTCTATAGATGACCAGAGGATGAGATTTTGATTCCTTTAACAGGTTTGAAGCCTGTAATACTTAGAACAAAGACATATGTCTGTTCTCAGACATGCATAGTCACATTCATACACATATATACATAGACTTGTACACATGCAAATAATTTTCAACTTCACTTCAGGCATGATTACAAGCTGTGACGCCCCACCTCTATACCCACGCTAGCCAAGAACACTACGGTGTAGTGCGGTCAACTAGCACGGAGAATAAGGCTGTTGAGGAGCGACCATCCATGTAATTTCTTATCACACGGTGGCTATAAAATAATCTTCGGAAACAAATATAGAAGTAAGCATAACATGCGAATCAATCACAGATATCCATATCACAAAGGCGGAAGGAGATATGAATATATATCACATAAAAGTGTACATCAGAGTAGTGGTCTAAAAAGATCCACGATAATACAAAAGAATAGCAACGCGTGCTATACAAAAGAATACAACTATGAGTCTATATCTCAAGTGTAAACAACAAAAGCTGCTAATCTAAACAAGTAGCCAAAAGTCTGAGTAGTGAATCACTGGGGGAGGAGTCAAGCAGTAGCACCTGTAACATCTCGGTCTGACCCGAGTATTATTTATAAGAAAATAATAAACGGATCAGTCTAGCTATAAATATCAGATGGCATGATATAAAATAAAAGATATGGCATAAACATAAAATATCCATACTGACATACTACTATAAGTATGCAAATAATGATCAACAGGAGATCAACCGATAAGAGATAAATCAATATCACAAGAATCTTCTCAAAGATCCAAAGAGGGCATCATACCCTAAACTTGTACTCATGACAAGTCAAAGAGATAAATTCCAGAAATCAACACAAGAAATCCAGAAATCATAAAAAGGGAAAGAGGCCTATCACATGACGGTCCGAAGACCATGGGGAGCTACCCCACATGTGTGAGTGGAATCACACAGATTGAGGTCAAGACTAACCAAAAAGCAGAAAGGTATGTGTGAATGGAATCACACAAGTGGTGTCTAGTCTAACCTTGCAATGAAAGAGACATCGCGCAATTGCTAGTCTAATTCATAAAGCGATCATCAAGATCAACGAGAAGTGTCAATTACACTAAGCTAGTAAATATAGAAGTTTAGCTTCATGTCCCATAACCACTTGCTTAACTTAAATATTTACGAACAAACTGTAAATCTTCACTAATAAAATTGTCACAAGAGGTTCAATCGAACAAGTCCAAGAATTAACCGACGAAGTGAATGCAAGCGTTTCATACCACTTGTTTTACTAAGTCGTTTAATTAGATTTCTCATCCGAGTGAGGTAAAGGCTTGTATATACTAATAGATTGGAAAACGGTTTAAGAAAAGAGCTTTGTTATTAAAAATAGAGTTGAAATCGTTTGTTAAAAGAGTTTTGATATTTACTACTAGTATTGAAACCTTTGTATTATAAAGTGACAAAACACATAAGCAAGTGTAGAAACAATCAGTCACAAAGATCGCATACGGAGATGCGAATAAAATCCAAGGAAATCAGCTCAATGTTTTTCAGATAAGATCCCCTACGGAGGGGGGGTCCAGGGGGGGTGGCAACCCCCCTAGGTGGGGGTGCGGGGGCAACGCCACCGCTTACGGGGTTCGACCTGCCCGGTCAGGTCGCGGGGGTCCAGGGGGCAGCGCCCCCGGCGGGGTGCGGGGCAGCGCCCCGACCAAAACGGTACGACCTTGTGAAGACAAAATGAGGTCTAACGACCTAACGACTCAAGGGTCATACGACCTAACGGCTGCGACCTAGGGGTCTAAGGGGTCAAGCGACTTAGTGGTTGCGACCTAGAGGTGTTCGCGACCTAACGATGACTCACGACCCAACATGGCCGACTTAACAGAGTCGAGCGACCTAAGGTAAATGGTCCAACGACCTAACTCGAACGACTTATCTGGAGCTTAGGTCGGAGACGACCTACGAGATAAACCAGGCCGACTTAGTGGACGAGCGACCTAAGGTAAATGGTCCAATGACCTAACTCGAACGACTTATCTGGAGCTTAGGTCGGAGACGACCTACGAGATAAACCAGGCCGACTTAGTGGACGAGCGACCTAAGGTAAATGGTCCAACGACCTAACTCGAACGACTTATCTGGAGCTTAGGTCGGAGACGACCTACGAGATAAACCAGGGCGAGCGACTTAACGTTTGCCTAGAGATTATAGGTCGGAAACGACCTAAGACTTAAAGCTTAACTCGCGAGCGACCTACGGCTTAAGGCCAAACTCGTGAGCGACCTACGACTTAAGGCTTAACTCGCGAGCGACCTAACTCCGAAGTGCCAATACTTCCAGAATGACCTAAAGTTAACTCGTGAACGACTCACGACCCATGGACGAACGACTTAACTCCGAACGACCTAAAAATGGCCAGAACGACCTAAGTGCAGAAAATTCACCAAAATGCTAAAAATTGGAGTTTTTCGCCAATCCAATCCAAACCAAATGCAAATGTGCATGCAAAAGTGATAGGGAATCATTCCCAACAGTCCAATATAGTTATAGACTAGATTTGTGAGACAAAAATCTCACCTTTGCTCCAAAACCCAATGAAAATGAAGAACAAAGCTTGAAGGCAAATGGAGAAGAAACCACAAGCTTGAATCCGATGTCTTCTTCTTGAATTTGGAGTTGAATGTTGGAGTTGCAATAAAACAAAGACTTTGGAGTTTTAATTTCTCATTCCATTCACCATTTTTGTTGAAGCTTTAGTGTTAGGAAATGAAATGAAGCAATGAAGAAGAAGGGGGGTGGAACTTGGGCCTAATGGGCTAAAAGTCCAAACCAAAGGCTCGAGTGAAAAAGTGGTGAAATTCCACTAACCCCAAACATATCAATGTTTATACTTAGAAGATTGCAATCGACATTTCGAACTCAATGGAAGTGGTCTCGAGTCCTAATTTGACCGTTTGCAAAAAGTAGCTTCGGACCAAAATCTGATTAACGATAAAATATTTAAATATAAAAATCGATAAATATGCGGGTTGTTACACAAACAATAGGTAAAAATCCAGATTTCACAAAGGTTTACTCACTTGATGACAGAAAACAGAGAGGAATCTGGAAGTGTTTGTATTTGAAATTTGTAAATTTGTTTTTGACCTGGAATACTTCGATTTGCTTTGAAATCTGGTTTGATGCTGAAACTTTGATTTGCTGAGTTGAAGCTTCGAATTTGCTTAAGTTTTGAATTTGAAATCCTTGCTTTGATGTTGAACTGCTTGTTGTTTACCTTGATTCAGTTTTTTGAATTTGATTTTAGTTTAAATGTTGAAGAAGTTATTTTGTTTTGATGTTTTTCTGGTTTGAACTTTTACAGGCTTTTGATTTTTGGTAGTGAGGATAAAAGAAATAAGAAAGAGAAGTTAGAGTGGTTTATATATCTTATTTCTATTATCTTTAAAAATAAAAGAAAATAAAAATAAGAAATTTGACACTTGTTAATTTTTCTATGATAAACTATTACACTTGTTAATTTTCTTGTTTCATGGATTATACTTGTTATATTATATATCTTATTAACTTACACTTGTAATTTTACATGACTATATGTTTTAAATAAATTTTTATATTACATTTTCTTATTTGTATAAATACATATCTTTTATTTACACACACACACACACATATATATATAACCTTTAAAGAAAATAGTTTGAAACTAAAATATATATTAATAATTAATCACATATATTATTTTTCAAATCTAAATTATTTTACTAAGATATTTTTTTAAATTCAAATTCAAATTAAATTCTATTCATATATATATATATATATATATATATATATAATCACACACTTATTAAATTTATTTTGAAAATTTCAAATCAATTCCAAATTAAATTCCAGAAATTCATATTAATTACTAATTTTAAATCTGATATAAAATTAGGATGTTACAGATTCCCCGGTTAAGAAAATTTCATCCTCGAAATTTGAAAGAGAGAGAGAGAACAAAGAATATATTAACACATAAAAAGATAGAGAAATGGCTTACCAGATTAAGCCGGAATATCCACTCTGCAATTGGGATAGGACTTCTGCATGCTATCCTCTATTTCCCAAGTACAATCATTTGGATCACCACTCCATTGCACTTTAACCAATTTCACAACTTTATTCCTCAGCTGCTTTTCATCTCGATCAATTATTTTCAACGGTTCTCTTTTCACAAGTCTATCACCTAACTCAATCCAACATGCAGGTGATCGACACGAACGCCCATATAATGCTTCGAAAGGAGCCATTTTAATACTGGCCTGGTAGCTATTATTATATGAGAATTCAACCAGATGCAAATGGTCCTCCCATGAACCACCAAAGTCAAGAATACAAGCATGCAAAAAGACTTCTAAGATTCGATTTATCCTTTCTGTTTGCCCATCAGATTGCGGATGGTAAGCAGTGCTGAAGTTCAACTTGGTTTCTAATGCGTCTTGAAATGCCTCCCAAAATCTGCTAGTGAAGATCAGGTCACGATCACTCACTATACAACTCGGTATACCATGGAGACGAATAGTTTCCTTCACGTACAATTCTTCTAAACTTGTTGCTGTTCGGGTAGATTTCACTGGGATAAAGTAGGCAGTCTTAGTTAGACGATCCATAATATCCTAAATCGCTTCATTTCCTTTTCGAGTTCGTGGCAACCCGTCTATGAAATCCATAGACACTTGATCCCATTTCCACTTAGGCACCTTCAATGGTTGGAGTAAACCCGACATTTTCTTTTGATCACTTTTTACTTGCTGACAAGTAGCATGACTGACATAAATAGATTTGTCCCTCTTCATTGTTTTCCACCAGAAAGTCCTTTTGATATCTCGATACATCTTATTAACTCCTGGATGGATACAAAGTTTGGACTTGTGACACTCGTCCAATACTTCCCGTTTAAGATCAGGGATGTCTTGAGCACACATTCTGCCTTTCAGTCTTACAATTCTGTTCTTATCGACCTCAAAACTGGAATTTTCACCACGACGAATTCTCTTGTAAATTTCTAGAAGAAAACTATCTTCTATTTTCTTACTTGTGATCTTCTTAAGAAGAGTAGGAGTGACAACAAGATGAGCAAGAATAACATGTCTTCTACTCAAAGTGTCGACAACCACGTTGGCTTTTCCAGGCGTATACAAAATATCCAGGTCATAAGACGCTAGAAATTCCAAACAACATTGTTGCCTCATATTTAAATCCTTCTGGGTAAAGAGATATTTCAGAGATTTATGATCGGTGAACAATTCAAAATTTTCACCTAAAACAAGAAGAGTTTATTAAGTATATACAATAAGTTAAGTTAGACTTTAAATTTTTAGGAAAGCTGAGAGAGATTCTTACCCAGAAGATAATGACGCCATATTTTTAAAGCAAAGATAACTGCTAGAAGTTCGAGATCATGGGTCGAGTAGTTTTTCACATGTGGACGCAATTGTCTACTCGCGTAGGCAATCACTTTACCTTCCTGCATCAAAACAGCACCCACACCATCACCACAAGCATCTGTATAAACAAATAAGCCTTGATTCCCGTAAATAATAGCAAGAACAAGATCAATCTCCTCTTCAACTCCTGAAATGCTTCTTCGCACTTCAGAGTCTAATCAAACTTAGCATTTTTCATAGTCAGTTTAGCTAAGGACTGGCTATCTTGGAGAAATCCTGGACAAATTTTTTGTAATACCCGCTAACCTCAGAAAACTTCTAACTTCCTTCGGAGTAGTGGGTTGCTTCCAGTCTAGAAAAGCGAAAACCTTGCCCGGGTCTACCGAAATTTCCTCTTCGGTAACAATATGTCCGAGAAATTTAACTTCCTTGACCCAAAAATGAAACATAGAAAATTTGGCAAATAGAATGTTCTTCCTCAATATTTCCAAAACAATTCTCAAGTGTTCAGCGTGCTCCTTTTCAGTTTTGGATTAAATCAAAATATCATCAATAAACACAAGAACAAATTTATTCCACACCTCTCAGAATACACGGATCATCAAGTCCACGAAATATGCAGGAGCGTTGGTTAGTCCGAAAGGCATAACTAACCATTCATAGAACGTGTCAGGACCCCTGAAAGCAGTTAAGTGAATAGAGTCTTCAGCAATCTTCAATTGATGGAATCCCTAGGTTAGATCCATCTTTGAAAAGAACCGAGCGCCGTGCAACTGATCGAACAGATCGTCGATTCTAGGCAGAGGAATTTTTTTTAAGTGTTAATTTATTGAGATCGTGGTAGTCAACACACAATCTGAAGGATCCGTCAGACTTGGCCACAAACACCAATGTTGAACCCCAACTAGAAACACTGGGACGTATTAATCCTTTCTCTGGCAAATCTCGAGTTTGCTTGACTAGTTCTATTCTCTCCCTTGGTGCCATCCCACGGCTTGCATGAACAATAGGACGAGCATTGGGAACTAAGTCGATTCTGAATTCAATTTCTCTGTATGGAGGCAAAGATTTAACCTCTTCGAATACGTCTGGAAATTCCTAGACAATAGATATGGACTCCAGACTAGGTTCGGGATATCCCAAAGTATACATCAACTTATCACGTTTTGGACTTGGGTCCTCACAAGAAATCACAATGAAGTTACCAAGTTTTGTTCTGACTGAAATCGTTCGATTGTTACAATCTTGTTTAGCTTCGTATTTCGTTAACCAGTTCATTCTGAGTAAGATTTCAAATGCATTAAAGTCGAGGACAAAGAGACTGATAGGAAATTGATGGCGAGAATACAAGATAGGAACCTCTTTGCATCATAGACAAAGGTTCGCAGGGCCACCAACTGGATTCTTCACGCAAATGGGCTCGTCGACAAATTCGAGTTCAAGTTTTAATTAATTTATGGTTTGTTGGCAGATAAAGCTATGTGTGGCCCCTGTATCGAACAAAACTCTAACAACTCTATCATAAATGAGAAGGTTACCTTCTAAAACTTCTTTTCCTTTGTCCGCTCTTGATGTTGAAGGTTTATCTTTGATCGCATATACCTTCTCTACTTGAGCTTGCTTCATTGTCGGGCAATCTTTAACTTCGTGTCCTGGCTTATGACAGTAATAGCATTGCCTGGGTCTTGTCTTTATAGATTGATCCTTCTTTCCTTGTTTCTTTGGCTTCTTACAACTGTTCAAATAATGGCCTTTCTCCAGACAATTAAAACAAGTAATATCCCTCGCCTGGTTCTCCTGATTATTCTTCTTCTCCTTGCCTTGCCATTGTTTCTCCCCTCTGAACTTCCTTTTCTTCCAAATCGGATTGCTTGCACTTCCCTTCTCCTCTGAAACTTCCTGCTTATCCAAGGTAGCTTATCAATAACCCATATCTATCAGATCAGAAAACGATTCCTTCACGAGGGCAGTCATCCTCTCTTGGAACTCCTTGTGCATTCCTATAATAAATCTTTCATTCTTCTTCAAAGGCGTATTCACCAACGCTGAACCAAACCGAGATAACTCGTTGAACTTTTTCAAGTATTATTCAAACAATAAACTCCTCTGCTTCAAGTCCATAAACTCCTGGTACATTCTGGAGATACCAGCAGACGACATATAACATTTCTCAAACACCTCTTTAAATCGACCCAAGTGAACTCATCCTCTGGCTCATCCACTGTAATAGTTTCCCACCAGGCTAGAGCTTCCTCCTGGAGTTTCCAAGAAGCTATTAATCTAATCTGATCATCCTCCTACTTCAGTCCTTTGAAAATCCTTTCACATGATCAAATCCAGGCTTGTGCTTCGATAATAGACTCCTTGCCTGTGAATGGCTTTCCACCAAGTCGGGAAAAACTTCGATATAAATAAGCCAGATTCGACCGAGGTTGAGTGAGAATAGCTGCTTCTGTTGTTGCAGGGATTTGACCAGCTGTAGTGGTACTACCCCGTGCCCTACCTCGTCCACTTCTCCTGCTCATTCTCACTATCTATAAATAGTAGGAAAATTTGTTTTAGACCATACGGACAAGATATCTTAGGGATATACTCATTCTAGGGTATTTCTAACCCTATCTCTAATGAGTCACCTAATGTGTTATACTCCATAGCTAAAGTTCTTACTCAACCTTTAGCTCTGATACCACTTGTCACGACCCAAAATCCAGCATTCAAACATCGACATCAAATACCTCACTTGTATTCGACTGCCGGAGATTCAAGCATTGAACTCCAGTTCGGTGGAGCTTATAACAACATTTGATGAATATAAACAGGGGAAACAAAATGAATTTCATTGACCACAACACAGATACGACATGGATATAACATTTGATTACAACAATGATCACCAACATAAGAGAAGAATGTATATGGTACACAACAAAACAACAACACCACAGCGGAGAAACGACAGAGTCTTCAAAAAGTTTCCAACATACTTTGACTTCGATAACGTCTTCCGAAACTCCAAACACTTTCAGATCCAAAAGGCTTTAAAAGATCTCCAAACCAAAAGCTTCCAAAATCCGACAGCGTTCAAAAGACTTCTAAATCCAAGCTAGCTCCAAAACATGGATAACCTGCATCTAGGCTGCCCGTGTGGAAATGATGGGCAACCAGGGTTTAGGAAAGGAACAATAAACTCCGGGTTAGTCATGGGACTGGTATGAGTAAACAAAAACATTTGTTTGTACAAAAAAATTTATAAAAGAAATCGGATATGCTTTTTGGAAAATATAGCTACCATAAGGCCTCCCGGCACACACACAATGCAATCGCACACTTGGGGGAGATTTCTCCTTATGATAGTTAAACATGCTTGATACGAGAAAATTCTTTTGATATTATTATTAGTGCATAGCGTGAAAATATTTCGAAAGTATAATATTAATCTTAGCCAGCATAGGGACCATTATACTATGCCAACTATTGCTACCATTTAAGAATGGCAGGTTATACAACTGAAATCATAAAGGGCTCGTATTGGATGATTGGATTCCCAACAAATGGCCAAGGCTAAGGGACTTCCATTACCGAATGGGTACGCCTCTGGAGGGACGCCCCGAGAACCTAACCGGATCTCTACCAACACAAGGTCGGGTTACCTCTGTAACTAGGTAACTAACTGTCACGAGTATGCCATCCTCCGGTCGTAACCGACCTTTATCGAGGGCCCTCAACACCAACAACCACAAAGCAAATTATCTGGGCTCCATACCAGAATACCACTTGTTATCTAGAAGGAAATGCACATGCCCTAAAGGGCGCGACCCCCATAACCTTGTTGTATCTATTCCTGTTTCGACCATTTTCAGGGTGTGAGGTTCGACGAAGTCTCATCCCACAAAGGTATGCTTTTCACAAAATCCATGCTTTGGTCAACAAATGATCAGCACTCAGCATGCCACACTACCAAATTGGGAGTTTATCACTAATAATCATCAACTACACAACCTCTGAGCTCATACGTCTTAAAGAAGGGTGTTAAACTAAGAGAATAAATTCTCCACCACCAAACAAATATGTATTTGATAGAAATCAGCTTTATATCTCAAGTGTACTGTCACACATAAATCCATACAAGTCCATTCTAGGTCTGAATGGAACCGAAGGAACTTCGTCCAATAAAGGAAAAAGCCCTTACAATCTGGGTATCCACAATCCTGATAGGACTCCCCATCACATATGGAGATCTCTATACCGGAGCAACTCGGTGTAGTGACAATCGACATGTAATCCTTTCGTTCTTGAAAATACTCGGTCTTCACCACCGTCTTCAAATGCACTCCAATTCGTTGTATTATTAATTCGGAATGGGTTTTATGACACAAGGTCCTCTCCCGGCTAATCTGAATAATGAGCATTTATTTTAAAAACACGTGGATACTCTAGTCACAAATATTCACCACTTAGATTCAATGTGGGTTTCGGATAACCATTTGGAATCCGACTCCCTCTCACATCGAAATTCAAATGCCGTTTTACGGCTAAGGGGTTTTTATATTCACACGGTAATATGTCACAGATGTCACAGCTCAGCACAAAGCAAGTTATATCACAAAGTATCATAATCACATATCAGATATATCAACCAATACAAAATATTCAATAATAATCAATCATTTAATGATTAATTAATCACATAATTAATTTCATTAATTATTCTTAATTATTAATTAATAAATTAACCTTTAATCCTGTAATTAATTAACCTTAATCCAGTAATTAATTAACCTTAATTATTTATTTAATTAACCTTAATCAAGTAATTAATTAACCTAAATCAAGTCATCAATTGAGTAATTATTCTTTAATTAATTATATTAAAAAATCATTAATTACTTAATTAATTAAAAGATAAACCATTTTATCTTTATTAATTGCTTTAGTTATCATTTAAACCTTGTTTAACAAATCTTGTAATTAATTATCATTAACCACTTAACTTAAAATTTTAAGTTAACTTAGGGATTAAAACACCTCATTCTTTTTAATAATTACAATATTAAGTTTATTTTTTCAAAACAAAGGTTATACATACATATATATATATATATATATTAAAACACATTTAAACTTAGTTGATTTAAAAATAATTTTATTTTTAAAACCTTTGATTGGTCCCTAAACTTAAATCAATATTTATTTCCCAAAACAAATGGATTAAGAATTTTTTTAGACTTGCTTAAGTTTAAATTGTTCAAAAACTTGTATTTTCTTTTCTTTTTAAAAACTGTTATCATATCCAAAAAAATCGAGACAAAGCAACAACATATCGAGCACAAATCCAGGCAAACGCCCTTCCTTATTTTCTTCGAGTCAAACCTGTTCGATCACGAGTGCGACCCCGAGGAAACAACCTTACTTCCTCAAACCCAAATCGCTGACACAAACTCAACACCGTGCACATGCACAGTCAATCCGGCTACCTCCGACCGATGCTTCGACCTTCATCACATCGACGACGACCTACACGAGTCTCATGAACATCCAGAAATCCAAGACGACGTCAAACTTACGATTGAGCTATACGACCCATTCTGGAACAAAAATAATCGTCAAAAACCGCCTCGTTCTGACTCCACAGCCCCTAAAAACATCGAGAGTCCGGCCAGAGCTTTGCCTACCTCTCTCCTTTCGATTGCCAACAGCACGATCGACTCCGGTGTGATGATGAGACGACAGCAACCCGAAATCTGATCAAAACTAAAACATGGGATAAAACCCTACATCGACCTCGTCTGCCTTCCACGATGATTTATAAATTCGTCTAATATTTTTCTGATGATCCCCTACCACCATGAAAGCTCCAACCTCGATCACGAGACCCATCATGTCGCCGATCACCAGAATTTGGTGAAAATTGCGATTATGTTCATCCCACATTTCTCACTCAATAACGAACTGAAAATCTGGAATTTTATTTTAAAAATCATGATTTGTTAAAGCGAATAAGATCATGCAATAAAAACTTAAGTTGTAATCAATTAAATTTTGAACAAAATTTGATTCCACTATGTTTTGATACTTCCTAGTAAACCCATTTACTTTTAATACTTAAAAATATTTTTAGAATTGAAATCTTACAGTTCTAACATGTTTCATTTAGACATCAAAATTTATAGATGATAATGATGAGATTTTGTGTAACATTCCCTCTTTTAAATCAAATTGAAATTGGAAATAAATTTAATTTTTGGAATTTAATTATGATTTAATCTAATGTTTTCCAAAATTTAATAGATATTATTTGTTTATTAATGTAAATGAATGTAAATATGATTTTTAAATAGAATTTTTTGATTGGAAATTTTGAAATAAATATTTTGAATAATATTTTAATTACAAATTTAATTGTGAATTTATTTGAAGATTTGAATAAATGTATATAAAGATTGTAAATAAAGGAATCAACTTAAAATTTCAACAAATTGATAACTTGATTCATTAATAAGAAAAAAAATGTTTTTATCTTTAAAATAAATAAAGATTAATGATTTGGAATTCAAAAGTGAATATTTTATAAATAAATTATAATTTGAAAATATGAATTTGAAATTCAAATGTTCTTATATCGGAAAGTTATATTTTTAAATTAATATAGTAAGAGTTGTTTAAAACTAAATTTCATATTATTTAATATACTTATCTCTTGAAAATCAATAAGGATTAAATTAAGAGTTTACATACCTTCTTTTAAAATTAGTTTGAACTAAATATATATATGTGAGTGTAAGAAAATAAAATAGTTAGTTTTATATGTAAATAAATACTCAAGCTTTGATATGAAGATATTTTTTTTTAAAAGAATAAGATTTAAAACTACAAATTAAATATGTATATAAACAAGAATGAAAGTTTTAAAACTCACATATACGTATATATATATCTTTTTAAATAAATATAGTTATAAATATAAAAGAATAAAACATTAATCATAAATATATTAACATGAAGGTTTAAAAAACAAAATGTATAAATTAATTGAAATAAGGTTTAAAACACAATTTGTAAATAAATTAAAAAGAAGGTCTTTACATAAATTTATGTGGATTAAACAAGTATAACATTTTAAAGACATGACACTAACAAATGTAAGCCTAATATGATTTGTAAATTACAAGTGGCAAAAAGTAAATTTTTCTTTTAATTAAATTTTATAAACATGTGTTAGTTGTATTTACAAGTGGCAAACCCTATTCTCTAAATTTCTTAATAATTAAATCAAAATGTATGAAAAGGAAAAAAATTCAGGTTTCTCAATCTCTTTCAACCCTGTACAAAACAAAGAAGTAAAACCTGAAAATCACAATAACAAAGCAGATTAAAGAAAAGAAGATCAAAACCTGAAAACCTGAAAATAAAGAGAGAAAAAAACAAAGCAAATAAAATCAGATACAACAACAACTTCAGTTCCAAACTGAAGCAAGTTCAAAATCAAAGCTTGATCAAGAAATCAGAAAAGAAAAGAAAACTGTCGGTCCTCTTCAAATTCAAAGTAGCAGGAAATCAAGTTCAACCAAAATGGAAAGCAAGAATTCAACTGGAAGGTGTATAGTTAAAACAAAGAAAGCAAATTCAAAAAGTAAAACCAGAGCAAATTTAAGAAAAAAATCTGGAAGATGAAGATCAAATAACCTGAAAGCATGCAAGTTTAAAAGCATCGGTAAAAAAATAGTGTCTGGCCTCTGTTCTTTCATAAAATTTGGTAAGAAAACTTACTTATCTTCATTTTCATGTTCTGATGGTTGTGATTGTTGTTGTTATGGGATGTTGCCTAACTATTGATTACACTTGAATGCTGTATATATGTATATTGGTGAGCTAAATCATACGTATACAAGCATATATGCCTGTTCTTATGGTTACAGGCTTGAAAATTTATTTCAAGAATTCACATCTCACAATCCATATGAATTTGAGTTTTGGTTATTAAATAAAAGATGATTTAAATAGGATAATATCCATGAAAAAAATAAATCTAGGCTTTTGTATTGTGAATTTACTTCAAGGTTGAGGAAAACAGTGGAATTTTAAACTATATCGAAAATTTCGACATGAGTAATTTCTTGTTTCAAATATATTAATTGATTTGTTATCAAAATTTATGAATTTTAAGATTATAATCATGATTTCTAAGCACGGGTTTCAAGTGGAATTGTAAGTTGAACGATTTCTGTACTTTCGTCAATTGCCAACGATAGACGTGATGTTGAAGGGTCGGATTGATGTCAATAGTAGCTTGCATGTTGATGATCACAGGAAAAATACTAGAAGAATTTAATATTGATCGAGGTGGCGGCGTAGCGGCGAGGTAGGGTTTAATAACCCATTTTTGCCGATGAAGTTCAAAGAGGAAATTTGTCATTGTCAATGCAATTAGGGTGATCAGACCGAGGGGGTTAGTAGCATCACATCGTGGCGCAGTTGTGGATGAAGTGACGACGACCCAGATGACCGGAGGCGGTTCCACAGGGTAGATTTTGGTGTTGAGGTTGGGTTCCAGGAAACACGGATATGTTCGATTTTGATTTGGGGGAAATTTTGGATGTCTGGGTGTTTGGGTAGCTCAGGGGGGCCAGCGTCGACTTGGTGGTGGGTGGCGACTTGATCGGTGATGGCTAGGTTGGTGTGCACCGTTCATGCGTGGCTTTGGAGTATCAGGAAGTTGGGGAAGAAGAAGGAAATGGAGTTCAGACGCGCAGGAATGAGAGTTTGACTCGAAACATGTATCGTGCGTGAGGGGTTCGAGCTCGAGTTATCACTCGAGTAAAATATTAGCGCGCCGTGTAGAAGAACTTAGAAAAAATTTAAAAATTGAAAATTTTGGGCATTCAGGTCAGTTCTTGGGAAAACTCGAAGTAGAGCTCGAGTTCGTGGGGTTTTAGCTCGGGTTTCACTCGGGTTTCCTGTGGTCTTGTGTTTCTGAGTTTTGAAACTATAGCAGATTAGTAAAAATGAATTTCTAAGAATTGTTTCTTTATAAATGATGATTTTATTATTAAGATAAAAGGTATAATTTAAGGTTTTTGAAATAAAGGATTAAATACAATTAAGTTTTAAACTTATATTTTAATAAGTTATTTTAAACGAAACTGAATAAGTGATTCAGAAATAAAAAATCAAATGTTTTAAATTTTTAACTTCAAAGTAAGTTAACTCATATCGTTAATGATAATCAAATAATTAATGATTTGTGATTAAGATTAATTTATTAATAATTAAGGATAATTATTATAAATGATGTTTTTAAAAATGGTTGAGTAACTTTGAAAGTTAAGTTAACATATTCGTTAAAAGAAAAATTATTATCTGAGGTGAATTACTTAATGAAAGTAATTAAAGTAATTGATTAATAATTCATGCTAATTAATCAGGAGAATAATGAATGATTAAATAAAAATTAATAATTACTTAGTAAAAGAGATTAAGGGTAGATAACTAAAGATTGAAGATTGATTAATCAAATATTAGGGGTT
Organism: Allium cepa; assembly: GCA_030765085.1. NCBI lineage: Eukaryota > Viridiplantae > Streptophyta > Magnoliopsida > Asparagales > Amaryllidaceae > Allium > Allium cepa. Next base: position 714,137,639 of record CM060943.1, on the reverse strand, counting down.
AATTACTTTGAAGTATAATTAATTTATGTGGTTAATCCATTAGGGTGATTTAAATCAAGAATAACCAATTAAGGATAATTAATTGGAATTAAGATTCAATTAATTACAATCAAGGGTTAATTAATTAAGTAATCAATTCGAGAGATGATTAATTAATGGAGGCAGTTAGTACTTAATCAATTGTAGTTAATAATAATTAATCATTGGTTAAAGATTACTAATGAAAGTAATTATGTGGGTAATAAATTTTAAAACCACACGTTTTATTCACATTAATCAAAGATGTTGATTGTTATTGAATGTTGTATGATGGATTGATATATTTGATATGTAATTGTAATGCTATGAGATATGAATTGCTTGTGCTGAATTGTAATATTTGTGATTGTGTCTGTGTAGATATGAAAACCCTTTGGCCGTAAAATGGCATTTGAAATTCGATGCGACAGGGATTCGGATTCCAGTTGGTTATCCGAAACCCACATCGAATCGTAACGATAAATCTTTGTTATTGATAAATTTACTTTATCTATGAATCTGTGAATGAAGATAAGCGTTATAGTTTATACTGCCTATCAATATTTATGCGTTTTAATCTGTGATGTGATGATTGTTGTTGCACTATTGGATAAAACCCCTGGACTACACTATACACACACAAATATGGATTGCACGTGGAAATCGGTTAAGTCACGGATTTTAAAAATAGTTTTGAATTTGAATTTTTAATCCAAATGGTTTTGGGAAATAGACTGGGTTTAAAGTGAAAAACTTTTGAAAAAGTGTTTTAAAAATGAAAGTTATTTTGAATAACTTAATTAAGATTTGAAATTTGAATAGTTTGATTAAATTGGAATTCAATATCCAAAATTGAATTCTATATTTGGTATTTTTGACGTAAAAAGGTTATACAAACTATAAATGTGTTTTTAAACCATTTTAAAGGTATGGTTTTGAGAATTTAAATTTAACCCAAGTTTATATTTGAAAGGCCTTAACTCATACAAATATAATTGGGTTTTCCAAAACGGAAACAAGTGGTTTTAAATAAAAATGGCTTTTATATAAGGAAAGATTTTCCAAATTATGATGAAAAGATTTCAAATTTGAAACTGAACGGTTTTGAAAGCTATAATTGAATCTTTGTGAAAGAATGTTGAACCCTATTCTAAAATTGAAGAGGATTTTTTTATGGTGTATCTTTTATATATAAAAGATGGAAACAGGAATTGTTTTAAAAGCTATGAAAAGAGTCTTTGATTTAAAGACTGGATGAGTTAATCTAACTTGAAATGGAATTGTTTTGAAAGGTTATATATGAATCTTTGTCAAATATTGGTGAACCTTGTTTAAAATTTAAAGGGGTCTTACAAGTGAATCTTTTGTTTAAAAGATTTAAGTGTGGAAATTGTTTAAACCATTGAAGGTTTTTGAAATGAATCTTTTTGTTTAAAAAGATTGGAATGGTAATTTGTTTTAACCATTTGAACAAAATGTTTTGGGCTTTAAGCTGTGAATTAACTGAAATCCCATTATCCATATATTTTAAATATTGCGCTCACTATTCGCTTTAGCTGGGAGAGGACCTTTGTGTCATATAACCCATTCCGAATAATGATACGACGTATATGGATAGCATTTGAAGACCGGTGGTGAAGACCGGATATTTTTCGAAAACGAAAGGATTACCCGTCGAATGTCTCTGCACCGACTGGTCCCCGGTATAGAGATTTGATCACCCTTTGTGATGGGGAGTCTAGACGTGATTAAGGATTATCCGGATTTGCAAGGGCTTCTTCGGAAGTGCCTTCGGTTCTGTTCGAACCCGAAACAAACTTGTATGGATGTGTGTCTGACATTACACTTTGAGATGTAAAATAGGTTTCTATCAAATACATTTCTGTTTGGTGGCGGAGATTTATTCTCTTAGCTTAACACCCTTCTCCGAAACGTACGAGCTCAAAGGTTATGTAGTCGATGGTTACTAGAGATACATTCCCAATTTGGTAATGTGGCATACGAAGTGCTGTTGATCATTTGTTGATCAAAGCATGGCTTTGTAAAAAAGCGTATCTTTGTGGACGAGACTTCGTCGAACCTTACAACCCAGAATGGTCGAAACAGGAAGAATGCGGCAAGATTATTTGGAGGCAGTGCCCCCGGGGGATATGTTCATTTCCTTCTGGATAGAGGTGGTATCATGGTATGGAGCCCAGATACTTAACCTATGTGGTTGCTGCAAATTTATTACTTTGTGGTTGTTGGTGAATCCTGGGATAAAGGTTGGTTACGACCGGGGGATGGCATACTCGTGTAGTAGTTACCTAGTTATAGAGGTAACCCGGCCATGTGTTGGCAGAGATCCGGTTAGGTTCTCGGGGCGTCCCTCCAGAGGCATATCCATATGGCAATGGAAAGTTCCTTGGCCTGACCATTTGTTGGAAATCCAATCACCAATACGCGCCTTGTACGGTTTTAGTCGTAGAACCTGCCATTTAAAATGGTAGCTATAACTAGCATAATATAATGGTACCTATGCTGGCTAAGATTAATATTCTATTTTCGAAAGGTTTTCTACACTATGTGCTAATAATAATATCAAATGGTTTTCGCGTATCAAGCATTTTTGACTATCATAAGAAGAAATCTCCTCCAAGTCTGTGTTTGCATTGTGTGTGTGGTGGGAGGTCTTATGGTAGTTTCATTTTCCAAAAAGCATTGCAGATTTCAAATTTAAATTCTTTTGTTTGTTTTTTTTAAAGATAAAATTGTTTTTGTTTGCTCATACCAGTCCTATGACTGATCTGGAGTTTATTGTTCCCTTCCTAAACTCTGTGTATCCACAATTTTTCACACGGGCAGTCTAGAGTTGGGTTTTTCAGATAGTAGATATAGATATCGATCCAGTAGCTTTCAGCTTTCTCTTTGGTATTCTCTGGAGATCTTGGATATTGAAGTCTTTTGGATTCATGGAAGAGACTTGCTTATCTTGGTGTAGCGTGATGGTGGTTCGAGCTATCTATGGAGATTGCTGATATGGGTGTTTCTTCTGGAGTTTCAAGTTCTGTTTGTTTCCGCTGCCAGTTTATTTAGTTTTCCGCTGTAGCATTGTTATCTTGTATATCTGATATTGATTCATACTGTATCATTGTTGTATCGATTGTTGTATATCAATGATATTCATTTCTTTTTCTTCCGCCGTGTTATTATACTTGATGTGTTATAAGCTCCGGCACGACTTGAATTTCAACGTTTGAATCAGCGGCATTTAAGTACAGTAGAGTACGGATGTCGATTTTCGAATGTTGGAATTTGGATCGTGACATTTTGGTATCAGAGCTGAAGGTTGTAACTTTAGCTCAGGAGTATAACACATTAAGTAACTCATTAGAGATAGGGTGAAGTATACCCTTGAATGAGTATATCCCTAAGATATCCGTTCGAATGCCTCACTAAATTCTCTTACTATCCACTGATAGTGAGTATGAATGCAAGAAAAGGACGAGATAGGGGACAGGGGAGTACCACTACAAATGGTCAGTACCCTACAATAGCGGAAAGAATTTTCTATCAATTTCTTTGATCATCGTCTCTTTTCAATTCTTTGATGGTTCCTGGCAGCTCTAGGAAGAAGCTTTGATATATTTGCATGGGACACAAACTCCGGATGGGTTAGAATTGTTTGTTTGGTTGATAGGTATATTTTGGTTGTTTAAACTAAAATTTTTGGATTGTATCCATATACCTGCTTATTCTGATGGGTCCAGAAATATTCTATGAGTGGTTTGTTATCTTTCGAACAAACCAATACCTCTGTATATTCCATAGTTCTGGTGACCCGAGTATCTTGATTCGTTCTTGTATCCATTATTGATATTCTGATTTGGGAAACCAAATGCAGAATAGATATTCAGTTTGATCTGGTGATTCATCTCTCGATCTTTCTATATTTTTGTTATCTCCCTACTTACAAATTTCGAGGACGAAATTTTCTAAGGGGTAATCTGTAACATTCCCGCTTTTAAATCAAATTGAAATTGGAAATAAATTTAATTTTTGGAATTTAATTATGATTTAATCTGGTGTTTTCCAAAATTTAATAGATATTGTTTGTTTATTAATGTAAATGAATGTAAATATGATTTTTAAATAGAATTTTTTAATTGGAAATTCCGAAATAAATATTTTGAATAATATTTTAATTACAAATTTAATTGTGAATTTATTTGAAGATTCGAATAAATATATATAAAGAATGTAAATAAAGGAATCAATTTAAAAATTCAACAGATTGATAACTTGATTCATTAATAAGAAAAAAAAGAATGTTTTTATCTTTAAAATAAATAAAGATTAATGATTTGGAATTCAAAAGTGAATATTTTATAAATAAATTATAATTTCAAAATGTGAATTTGAAATTCAAATGTTATTATATTGGAAAGTTATATTTTCAAATTAATATAGTAAGAGTTGTTTAAAACTAAATTTCATATTATTTAATATACTTATCTCTTGAAAATCAATAAGGATTAAATTAAGAGTTTACATACCTTCTTTTAAAATTAGTTTGAACTAAATATATATATGTGAGTGTAAGAAAATAAAATAGTTAGTTTTATTAAATAAATACCCAAGCTTCGATATGAAGTTATTTTTTTTTAAAAAAGAATAAGATTTAAAACTACAAATTAAATATGTATATAAACAAGAATGAAAGTTTTAAAACTCACATATACGTATATATATCTTTTTAAATAAATATAGTTATAAATATAAAAGAATAAAACATTAATCATAAATATATTAACATGAAGGTTTAAAAAACAAAATGTATAAATTAATTGAAATAAGGTTTAAAACATAATTTGTAAATAAATTAAAAAGAAGGTCTTTACATAAATTTATGTGGATTAAACAAGTGTAACATTTTAAAGACATGACATTAACAAATGTAAGCCTAATATGATTTGTAAATAACAAGTGGCAAAGAGTAAATTTTTCTTTTAATTAAATTTTATAAACATGTGTTAGTGTATTTACAAGTGGCAAACCCTATTCTCTAAATTTCTTAATAATGTAAATCAAAAATGTATGAAAAAGAAAAAAAAAATTCAGGTTTCTCAATCTCTTTCAACCCTGAACAAAACAAAGAAGTAAAACCTGAAAATCACAATAACAAAGTAGATTAAAGAAAAGAAGATCAAAACCTGAAAACCTGAAAATAAAGAGAAAAAAACAAAGCAAATAAAATCAGATACAACAACAACTTCAGTTCCAAACTGAAGCAAGTTCAAAATCAAAGCTTGATCAAGAAATCAGAAAAGAAAACAAAACTGTCGGTACTCTTCAAATTCAAAGTAGCAGGAAATCAAGTTCAACCCAAATGGAAAGCAAGAATTCAACTGGAAGGTGTAGTTGAAACAAAGCAAGCAAATTCAAAAAGTAAAACCAGAGAAAATTTAAGAAAAAAATCCGGAAGATGAAGATCAAACAACCTGAAAGCATGCAAGTTTAAAAGCATCAGTAAAAAAATAGTGTCTGGCCTCTGTTCTTTTATCAAAATTAGTGAGCAAACTTACTTTTCTTCGTTTTTATGTTCTGATGGTTGTGATTATTGATGTTATGGGATGTTGCCTAACTGTTGATTACACTTGAATGCTGTATATATGTATATTGGTGTGCTTAATCATATGTATAGAGGCATATATGCCTGTTCTTATGGTTACAGGCTTGAAATTTTATTTCAAGAATTCACATCTCATAATCCATATGAATTTGAGTTATGGTCATTAAACAAAAGATGATTTAAATAGGATAATATCCATGAAAAAAATAAATCCAGGCTTTTGTATTGTGAATTTACTTCAAGGTTGAGGAAAACAGTGGAATTTTAAACTATATCGAAAATTTCGACATGAGTAATTCGTTGTTTCAAATATATTAATTGATTTTTTTATCAAAATTTATGAATTTTAAGATTATAATCATCATTTCTAAGCACGGGTTTCAAGTGGAATTGTAAGTTGAACGATTTCTGTACTTTCGTCAATTGCCAACGATTGACGTGATGTTGAAGGGTCGGATTGATGTCAATGGTAGCTTGCATGTTGATGATCACAGGAAAAATGATAGAAGAATTTAATATTGATCGAGGTGGCGGCGAAGCGGCGAGGTAGGGTTTAATAACCCAGTTTTGCCGATGAAGTTCAAAGAGGAAATTTGTCATTGTCAACGCAATTAGGGTGATCGGACCGAGGGGGTTAGTAGCATCACATCCCGGCAAAGTTGTGGATGAAGTGGCACGACCCAGATGACCGGAGGTGGTTCCATGGGGCAGATTTTGGTGTTGGGTTGGGTTCCAGGAAGCACGGATATGTTCGATTTTGATTCGGGGGAAATTTTGGATGTCTGCGTGTTTGGGTAGCTCAGGGGGGCCAGCGTCGACTTGGTGGTGGGTGGCGACTTGATCGGTGATGGCTAGGTTGGTGTGCACCGTGCACGCGTGGGTTTGGAGTATCAGGAAGTTGGGGAAGAAGAAGAAGGAAATGGAGTTCAGACGCGCAGGAATGAGAGTTTGACTCAAAGCATGTATCGTGCGTGAGGGGTTCGAGCTCGAGTTATCACTCGAGTAAAATATTAGCGCGCCGTGTAGAAGAACATAGAAAAAATTTTAAAATTGAAAATTTTAGGCATTCGGGTCAGTTCTTGGGATTTTCAGATAGTAGATGTACATATCGATCCAGTAGCTTTCAGATTTCTCTTTGGTATTCTCCGGAGATCTTGGATATTGGAGTCTTTTGGATTCATGGACGAGACTTGCTTGTCTTGGTGTAGCGTGATGGTGGTTCGAGCTATCTATGGAGATTGCTGATATGGGTGTTTCTTCTGAAGTTTCAAGTTCTGTTTGTTTCCGCTGCCAGTTTAATTAGTTTTCCACTGTAGCATTGTTATCTTATATCTCTAATATTGATTCATACTGTACTATTGTTGTATCGATTGTTGTATATCAATGATATTCATCTCTTTTTCTTCCGCTGTGTTATTATACTTGATGTGTTATAAGCTCCGTCATGACTTGAATTTCAACGTTTGAATCTGCGGCATTTAAGTACAGTAGAGTACGGATGTTGATTTTCGAACGCTGGAATTTGGATCGTGACATTTTGATTTCTTAACAAGTTTGTAGCCTGCTATACTTAGGACAGAGACATATGTCTGTTCTCAAACATGCACAGTCATATTCCATATATACACAGACTTGTACACATGCAAATAATTTTCAACTTCACTTCAGGCATGATTACAAACAACAGGTAAAAATCCAGATTTCATAAAGGTTTACTCACCTGATGACAGAAAACAGAAAGGAATCTGGAAGTGTTTGTATTTGAAATTTTTAAATTTGTTTTTGATCTAGAATACTTTGATTTGCTTTGTAATCTGGTTTAATGCTGAAACTTTGATTTGCTGAGTTGAAGCTTTGAATTTGCTTAAGTTTTGAAGTTGAAATCCTTGCTTTGATGTTGAACTGCTTGTTGTTTATGTTGATTCAGTTTTTTGAATTTGATTTTAGTTTAAATGTTGAAGACGTTATTTTGTTTTGTGTTTTTCTGGTTTGAGTTTTTACAGGCTTTTGATTTTTGGTAGTGAAGATAAAAGAAATGAGAAAGAGAAGTTAGAGTGGTTTATATATCTTATTTCTATTATCTTTAAAAATAAACGAAAATATACATAAGAAATTTGACACTTGTTAATTTTTTTATGATAAATTATTACACTTATTAATTTTCTTGTTTCATGGATTACACTTGTTAAATTATATATCTTATTAACTTACACTTGTAATTTTGGATGACTATATGTTTTAAATAAATTTTTACATTACATTTTCTTATTTATATAAATACATCTCTTTTATTTACATATATATAACCTTTAAAGAAAATAGTTCGAAACTAAAATATATATTAATAAACAATCACATACATTATTTTTCAAATCTAAATTGTTTTACTAAGATATTTATTTTTAAATTCAAATTCAAATCTATTCATATATATATATATATATATATATATATAATCACACACTTATTAAATTTGTTTTGAAAATTTCAAATCAATTTCAAATTAAATTCCTTAAATTCATATTAATTACTAATTTTAAATCTGATAAAAAATTGGGATGTTACATAAAACTAGTCATTTGTAACGATCCGCAATTTGATCAGTTTAATTAAAGATATTTAAATTATTTCAAATATTCAAATATAGATTATTTTTCATAAATAATCAGGTCTTAAGTGATAGTTTATGATAATGAACTTATTTTGGAAAAATATTCACAAAAATATCTCCTTTGGAAATATATCGATAAAATGGCCAAAAACTATTTTACTGATAAACAGCTCTATAATCATAAAACATCGCACACTGAGTTGGATACATGCACTTATTTTTATATTTGAACAAGAATATGAAATAAAATAATTTATTTTATTTTTGGAAATTAAATGAATATATGACATCATGAGTGATGCCCTTATATTTAATAATTGATTTTTGGTTTTAAATTAAGATTTACAGATTTAATAATTATTAGATTATTCAAATAATTATTTAAAATGATAAAAATTCATTTAAATGGTTTTAAAGTGATATTAATTTATTTATAATAGTTTTATAAAGATACGTAATCAGTTTGAAAATATTAGAAAATTAATAGTGCTTTATCGATATAAAAGCAATTTTCGTAAATAATTGTTAATATTGATTTATATGATTTTATAATTCAAATGAGATCACTTTAACTAAATAATAATGATTACAATTTTCTTTTCAAATTTTATTTACATATATATATATATATATATATATATATATATATAATTTAAATTAGGAGTAAAAATGTGACTGAGAATCGATTTCTCGATTTTCAACAGTTTAACAAATGGAAGTTATATGAAGTTGTCGCAATGTTATAAATGACACTAACACATATTTATATGCATGTAACATATCACATACTCACATATACATATAAATACATATAACATATATACAAATGTATATACACATTTTAAAAATATCATAGATATTTTATGAAACTTCACCCTTAAGCTTGCATAAGTCAACAACTAAGACATGATGTGATATGAGAACATCGTGACACATGGGGAGGCTGGTTTCAACATGTAAAGGGGTACATCTGGATGACATAAGGGTGGATGATGCATGCATGATGATGTGTGGAGATATTTTCCACTTTACTTAAGGGCTAAGGCTTGAAAAAGTTCTATAGGTACCCACCGATATCCTCCTTCATTCTTCCTAAATTCATTCTTCTTATCCACCATTCTTGAGCTTCTTAATGCTCTTTAATGACTTCTCCTCTTAATTCATTCTTCCACTAATTACTTTTTAACCTCTTATTAATCTACTCCTTCCTCTTCTCTTCTTTAACGATGCTTGGCCGTGAGCAACACGGAAGTGGGGAGGCATGGCATGAGCATTGGGAGGTGATTGAAGGTGAAGGCATAAGCATGAGGCAATGATGAGGGCACGGCTAGGAGCAAAGCGAGTGGAGGTGAAGATGGCTGAGCACTTGGAAGAGAAGTAGAGTTGTTTGGTGATGTTAAGATGAAGTTTAAATAATTTAATGAAGTGTTGTGGTGATTTGAATGTTGGTAGAAGGTTTGAGTTTGATGATGGTGAGTACTCAACATTTATTAAATAATAAACAATCTCTATAACTATTTTATGTATGATAATATGACTGTTCAATCTCTTAACGATTTGTATGAATGTTTGATGACATGGTTGATTATATGGCTGATTACATATTAATGTGGTCGATAACTTGGTTGTGATAAATTATGAGAAATCATAATAAAAATGGTTAAGTAATTAACAATGATTTAATGAAAAATAAATCCATATGGATGTGTATATGAAGTTATTTAGCCTCTTAATGGTTTTGAACTTGAAATTATAATTATATAATATTATGAAATGATTTAAATGTGAAAAGGAGATTTAATATGAAAATATTGGTTTAAATGTTTGAAAATGGTTTGTAAACATTCAAATTAAAATTGGAGAAGTTTTGTCAAACGATGAATTTAGAGTTAAAAATAAGCGCGTCATGCAACTGTAGTTCGCGATTTCGTGCCATAAAAGTTAAATCTTTTTGTAGGATGGGATCGGAGTCGAATTTCTTTATAATAAGAATTTTTCAAACTCTTATGACTATGGTTTTCAAATAAAAGAAGAGGATCAAATTTTGTTTAGTAAATTTTGAAATATAAGCAAATCAAGTTTTCAAGAAAATCGGATTTTGCCAATTCGATGGCCAAAGTCGCAGATGTTTTACATAAATATTTTTAAAATATACAATAAAATTTATAAATATTTAAAATGTTTTAAAAGTGATTTGAGTTACAAAATAAATTTTCAAATGATAAAAAGTTGTTTTGAGCAATATAGCTTAAAAGGCACTTTACACACACTTTTCTGCATCACTTTTTATTACTTTTGAAATATAGTTTTAAACGCAACCGTTTTTTTCCAAATATTTCGTAAATATTTTTAAATGATTAATATGTTTTAATAAAGAATATTTTGAAGGATTTATGGAATGGTTAAATGTTAAATGATTAGAGTCGATCAAATTACTTGACCGCCGTATGGGTGTTAGAGAGGCAGTGTCTAGGCTTAGGTTTGGAAAACCAGTTTCTTGCTCTCCTTGGCTATCTGGACTGGCCCGACGGATGGGATAGTAAATTTGGTTTATTCGGACCAAAATCTCCCAAAAGATAAAGATATAAAATTTCAAATTTTAACAACTTGGATTGCATAAAAATGATTTAGAAATTTTTTCCTAAATGAAAGGTGAAACGATTTGGAATTATTCCAAGATTAAAAGGATTTTAAAATTAACCAAATGATTTGACAAATGAGGCTTAATGATTCCATATACTCTAAAAAAGATAAACAGAATAATTTAAAATAATATGTCTCCCTAAGATATATATGAATGAATAAAAAGATGAATCGAATTGATTATTGATTGATAATTACAGTGAACTTAACATCTTTTTAATCGATGATTGGTTTAGAGGAACCGTGGTTGGATTTGGGTAACTCTTATCCGAAAACCACTTCGAACCAATGCATGCATTCGGAAGTGAAGTCATGATGATGATGATGTTTTTTGAAGACGAGGATCTTCATGATGAAGGGTTGTTTTCCACAAGTCTCTCGGGGTGAAATTTACCATATCATATATTTATGGTGGCAATAGTGCTCTGTCATGAAAATCTTCGATTTCTAGGACTAATCGTTAATAATCCTAGGGATATTTCTCGACAGGATATGGTAGTAGGAGTTCCTTCGATTTCGTACAGTCCCAGAATGAACTTGTATAGATGAATGTCTGACATTGCATTTTTGAGATCACAACGTTGACTTTTACAAACGTACATTTGTTTTGTGGTGGAGCAAGCAACTTCTCTTAGCTTAACACCTTTCTTAGAGACGTACGTGCTCAAAAGTTGTATGTTCATGAAAGTAAATAGTGATTTAAGGAATGGTAATGTGGCGTTCGAAGTGGAACCTATGATAATCAAAGCGTTGCTTAGTGGAGCAAACCCCACGAGCCTCACATCCTAGGAATGATACAGGATACTATGTGGTTTGATGGACATTTTTTTGGGCTATTATCGAGAGAAGACGCCCTTACAGGTACTTATTACCATATTATATGAATGGAAAGGCATGGAGGCTGATGGACAACGTGTAAAGCCACTAAGCAATACTATGTTCCATGATAGTATAGCAGTATAGTTCGGAGGCTGATGAAATTCGTGTAAAGCCATTGGTGTGAACTAGGATTGTTATACATGGACTTTTGGGTTTGAATGGTCACCAGTTCCCTATCATCTTGGAAATCCAATTCCAAAATGTTGCCTTTACGGTTTTGTTTGTAGAACCTACTTTAAAAAAATAGCTAGTAAGCTGTCAAGTTTAATCAATGTAACATTTTCGGCTATCTTGCTATATTGTTTGAAAAGTATTTTCAAAGGAATGTCACTAAATATAATATCAAATTATTTGGGTATAAAAGTGTTTGGTTATCATAAGGTAAAAACTTGTTCGTATTTATGTATGGGCGTGATGTTATGAGATACCCTTCTTTTCAAATGTTTTTAACTAGCATCAATTTATAAATCGAGTATCTCACGCTGGTTTATCAAGCCTATTCCGGGTATTTTTAATAATCGAGTCAGATCCAAGTAGTTTCAGGTTTAGTTGAAGATGCTTGGAGTTTCCAAAGGAGAGCTAGAAATCTCATCTATGGATGGACGTATTCTATTATCCGCTGCATTTATTGCATTGTTTTTATTTTTCAACATTTGTAAGGGCAGAGGATTTATAACTGTCTAGGCTGAATCTAGGTTAGGCTCTGATATTGTATTCAAAATTTTCCACTGTAAAGATTATTGTTGAAATAATATATGTTATTCCATTCGTGTGAGATTCTGTTCTATTTTTATTTTCTTTATCCTCCAACAATCGGGCTTTATGGCACTTGGATTTGCGGCAAATGAATACCGAAGTGGTATTAATTTCGATTTTCGAGGGTCGAAAATCCCTGGTTTGTTACATTATTTAAATATTATTAATATACATATATTTATATATTATATATATAAATATTAAAAAATTAATAATAATTTTTTTACTATAATATATATGTGTGTGTGTGTAAGATAAATGATTTTAAAAAACTTTTATATATTATGTGTGTGTGTGTTATTTATAATTTCAATACTATAATATAGATTTATTTAAATCATTAATATTTTATATATAAGTAACATATATATATATGTAAAATTTTACATAGTTTTTAATATTTATGTATATAACAAGTTTACATATATACATATATTTAGACAATATTTAATACATATAGAATGAGCTAACGTGTTTATTGCGATGTAAATCCCAACATTATATATAGACATATTATACCTTGCATTGATTATTATGTTATACATGCACACAAATATATATGTGCATATGATACATATATGTACTATTATATTTAATTGAATATAAATTAAATAAAATTCTATCTATAATTTATAAATTTAAATGAAATAAGTGATTTCATTTAAATCAAATTCAGAAAAAATATTCTAAATAAATTAGACTTCATAGGCCTAATAAAGATCCAATAAGGTAAATACAATTGAAATTTATCCATAACTTCCACTGTTTGCTGAATCAGTTCCAACAAATTCAACTACCAAATTTCAGGTGGATTTAATTTACCTTCTTTTAATATCTAAAGATAATTCGGACAATATATATAGTTTTTCAAAAGGTTCAACATAAAGAATTTTATTTCAATGTTCTTTATTTTCTTTGTCTAATTAACAGCAAATTGATTAGATATATTCCGAAAGATTCATAAATAAGCCTAAAAATTTCATAAAAAGGGTAAATTAGTTTAATATATTTGAATTAATCTTTGATAAATAACTAATAAAGTATTGAATTCACTTTATAAATTTCAGTTATGCATCTGAAATCATGATCCAAACCTAATTTATAAAATCAAAAAATAAAAATAAACTACACAAACTAATCCTACTTATCTTTAGGAAAAATAAAGAAGAAACTAAATTATTAGTATGTTGTACTTTTGGCTGTAATAAATTGCAAAGACTATTCTTTTGTGATAATAAATGAATTTCGATTAAAAGTTATTATGTCCAATAATTCAAAGAATTTTTTATAGAGATGGTATAGAAAGAAAAAATAACGCATAGAGTAATTAAAAAATCCATTGAATTGAGTCACAAAGAAAGTGATCGAAAGATTCTTTGAAATAAGAAAAAAAATGTTTTTTCTTAGGGATTAAACTAGACAGATACATATAATAGACTGGAAAAGAACAAATATATAATGGAAAAAAATTAAAGCAGAAAGATAAAGAAAAACATTACACCTATATTTAATAAAATAATTAAATAATAAACTTTAAAGCTAAAAATTACTAAATTGTCAAAATTTCAGTTTGATTTCTTTTAATTCTTTATATTCAAACAAAACATAGGCACCATTCATAGTTTTCAAGAGGTTCATGTAACAATCCACACTCTGGACACACCAATACCAAAGCCTACGGTAACTTTCGGTCTTGCTCGTGTTAAGAAGTACGAGCTGTTGGTTTTTAAAACATTGCAGAGACTAAGATAATATCTAAAACATTCTACACTTTCAAATCTCACAGCGGAAGAAATTAATATATGAGTACTGAAAATAAACATTTCAAAAAAACTATCTTCAAAATACTTAGTTCATATACAATGCTTCCAAAGTACTATACAAACTGTGATGGACATTTCACAGAATAATTAGCTATATGTAACGTCCCGAAAATTTTCGACTTTCGAAAATTCAACATCGATACTCACTTTATCGACTGCCGAGAAATCGAAGGCCGAAAACCCGAAATGTTATGGTTTTAGAAAAATTTAAGAAAAGAAAAAGGAAGAAAAGAAGAGAAGAAGAGAATTTAGATAAGGTAGAAGATGGAGAGGGAAGAAAACAGAAAATTAGAAAATAGAATAGAAAAGAGAAAATAGAGAACAGAACAGAGAATAGAACGGAATAGAAAACAACAGAATCACATCAGAATCTCACAATTCGCAGCGGAACAACATATAATAAATAAATGAATAATCTTTAAACAAAGAACCATATCAGTTATTACATTACATCACATTTCATTACATCATATCATCAGAGTGTACAACAACAACAAATAGTGCAGCGGAAAAAGAAATACTATATAAACTAGTAATACGCCATGCCATCCAGCTTGCCTCCAGCAACTCCAGAATATCCAGAATATCCTGATAAACCTTAACTCTTGACTGCCCGTGTGGAAATTGGTGGGCACCCAGAGTTTAGGAAGGAAAACAATAAACTCCAAGTCAGTCATGTGACTGGTGTGAGAACTCAAAACAGTTTATTTAACTTTAAATCAAAATAGAGGAATATTTTTAAATTCAATTCGCAATGCTTTTAAAAATGAGACTACCATAAGACCTCCTGCCACACACACAATGCAAACGCAGACTTGGAGAAGATTTCTCCTTATGATAGTCAAACATGCTTGATACGCATTTAAAAGAACATTTGATATTATTACTAGTGCATAGTGTAGAAAATTCATTTCGAAAGTAGAATATAAATCTTAGCCAGCATAGGTACCATTATATTATGCCTACTAATAGCTACCATATTAGATGGCAGGTTCTACAACTAATACCGTACAAGTTTCGTATTGTTTCTTTGGATTTCCAACAAATGGTCAGGCCAAGGAACTTCCCATTGCCACATGAGAATGCCTCTGGAAAGACATCCCCGAGAACCAAACCGAAACTCTGCCAACACAAGGCCGGGTTACCCCTAACTGGGTAACTACTGACACGAGCACGCCATTCCCCGATCGTAAACGACCTTTCTCACGGGATCCCGAAAACCAACAACCACAAAGTAATAAATTCGTAGTAACCACATAGGTTAAATATCTGGGCTCCATACCATGATACAACCTCTATCCAGAAGGAAATGTACATACCCTAAAGGGTGCTACCCCTCATAACCTTGCCGCATCTTTCCTGTTTTGACCATTTCCGGGGTGTGAGGTTCGACGAAGTCACGTCCACAAAAACATACTTTATACAAAAGCCATGCTTTGGGTCAACAAATGATCAACACAATGATCACTAAGATAGACGATCAAATAAACGATCCTATCACAATAATCAACACAATGATCATTTCAGCAACACTCAGCATGTCACATTACCAAATTGGGAATATATCGCTGATAACTTCAACTATATAACCTCTGAGCTCGTACGTCTCAGAGAAGGGTGTTAAGCTAAAAGAATAAATTCTCCGCCACCAACAGAAATATATTTGAAAGAAATCGGCTTTATATCTCAACTTGTAATGTCAGACATACAATCCATACAAGTTTGTTCCGGGATCGAACAAAACCGAAGGCACTTACAAAGAAGTCCTTGCAATCCGGATATTCACAATCCTGATCGGATTCACCATCACATATGGAGAACTCTATACCGGAGCAACTCGGTGCAGAGTAAATCGACAGGTCATCCTATCGCTCTCGCAAATACCGGGTCTTCAACACCGGTCTTCAATGCAATTCATAACGACGTATCACATATTCGGAATGGGTTATACGACCCCATGGTCCTTTCCCGGTTAACCCGAATAGTGAGCGCTTATTCAAAAATAAGTGTAGCATTCACATTCAATCAAATCACATCAATTACCCATTCAAAGGGAAATATTGATAGTCGGTTATTGAACTATCAATGGATATGCACACATCACCAGATTCCAAATAATTTTCCAAATTATTTATTTTCCAAAAATATCTTTACAAGATATATTATTTCAATACTTCAAAAATAAATCAATATTTATTTTCATACAAATTCCACTTTCACATATAAATTCCATAATGAATTTATATTTCAAAATATCCATGCATATACGATTTCAATTATTCATTTCAATTTATCTTCAAAAAGATAAATTCTAAATATTCACTTCATGTTGGAAAACATTTCCATACTTATTAAATAAGTAATTCATAAATCTTTTTATTTTCAACCTTGGAAAATATTCAATATACTTAAATCGAATTAAGTATATATTTCATTCTTTAAGGAAATCATTCTCTTAAACATATTTATTTGGGCCAAAACGAATGTTGCGTAAAACATCGTTACGACAACCCAAAATCACTAGTATAGGGATTCGAAATTAAAATAGATATATAAATCCCAATACTATACAAAACATTTCCTTTCGGAAATCATTTACTATAACAACAGTGTTATAGTCCACCATTTCCTTTTATTTCTCGAAAACGTTTATTTCAACAATAAATGTTGAAATCTATGGTTTCGAATCTCAACACATTTTAAAACATCGTTAGATCGTTTTAATTCTATTTAAAATATCACATTCAAAACAATTTCTTTAACATCTTATTCACTATTCAAAAACGTGAATATACTACGTTAACGATTTTCATCTTTTCCATTCATTTTATTTCAAAGGGTTATTCACTGTCAAAAACGTTAATATAACTTCATTTATAGGTTTCAACAATTTACTTATCAAAATAAGTCATTTGTGAATTTATAAAACAACGTTTATAAATTCCATTTCTATTTATTTATAACAACTTCCTTTTATAAATTCCTTTATTAACCTATTCGATTTATAACTCAATTATAAAACAAAAGTTCACTTTATAAGTTAAATGCTTATAAAAACGATTATTTACAAAATCGTTCTTTTAAACCTCATAATTATAAATCTTATAACTTATAAGATTTAAATTATTTATCCAAAACCATTCTTTTAATAACTTTATAAATTTTATAAACCTACACCGTTTATAATTCTATAAATTTCATTCTTTAATGAAATTCATTTTCACTTCATTCAAACACTTATAAAAACTCGTTTTATAATTCAAATGTTTTAATTTATAAATATCAACTTATAAATCCTTTATAAAATCAATTTATATTATTATTCTTTTAAAACATCTTTAATCCCCTTTACAATTTCACCATTTTGATTTATAAAATAATTAAATTTTATAAATCCTATATTTAAACTTTTCATAATAAATTCTAAAATCCCGATTAAACTATTCTATATAAAATCGTTAGAATCATATTCTCAAAAATCAGTTTTTAACTATTTTTCTCAAAAATCATAATTTTTATAACATTAAAAATTATGACGTTTATTTATTTAAAATAGATCAAATTCCAAACATAAAGTATATTTTCAAAAATCACTTTATAAATCATTTTAAAATTCCAAAACTTGGTCCAATGATGCTACATATCAAATAGTCAATCACGACAACAACGATCCATCATATATCGATATGATAATCAACGAATATCAAAATATTCAAAATCAAAAATAAATACTGTTGAGGAATCCAGTTGGATCCCTCCAACCTGTTTTCCTGCATCCAAAAACATTAGCACAATACCAATTTCGCTCCAGTACGAAATTATCGCGGTATATGTTCTTATTAAATATTATCCGCTTAATAACGGCGCAATAGGGTCTCATCCGCTAAACAAATAAATACGGGAAATCAATAACTCCAATATATACATATGCCAATATATATATATTGCTACTATATATAATACCAATTTCACTGTTTATGAAATATTCGCGGTATATGTTTTTAATAAATAACATCCGCTTACTAACGGCGTATAATGTCTATTTCAACAATCAATAGATAGCAATCATCATTTAAACATGCATTCAAATATTTTAAATCTAACTATTTAAAATAAAATCGAAACTGATTCGATTGAGTGAGAAGTTCTCACCTTGATTTAAATTCCGTTTTAGCTTTTATTTCGAATAAAATTAAACGGACGTTTAATTTTACCCAAAATTCTCACTAACTCCAAACGATTCCAAACCAACTCCATCGCGTAGTGCTCGTCCATATGATTCCAACGCAACTGAGTTTGCATTTTTTCGACCTCGTATGAAAAAGATATGCAATTTCATAGTTTACACGAATTTATATTTTTAATTTACAACACTTAATAAATTTTAAAACCTACACTATCTCACTGCCGTTAGATCCATCATGGAAGCATCAGGGCCGTTCACGTTGTTCTTCTCCCCAGTGAAGCATCGCACGCAGGAACCCAATAAGTCGCCGCCTAGGGCTTCGAACCGTGACCACGTCGTTCATCATTTCGTCGATCAGGGAGTGTCGCCACCTCCGCCTTCACGTGCGCCACCTACGGCTCCCATTGCATTGAGCTCGGTCGCCAATATCGTGCGCAAATCAAGGTCGAACTGCAGATGAACGCGGCGCCTTTTCTCCCTCCTCGATGCGAATTAAACGATCACCACCGTTGACATCCAAGATCTCACCATCCTCTACGATTCTCTAGTTAGAAGTTCGTCGAATCGTTGCACGGATTTGAAGAAATTTGGAGGGGAAAGTGGGAAAATTTCGGCCGTAGGAAATGGGGTGGCGGCTGCAATATGAATTAGGGTTTGGAAACTTTTATTTTAATTTTTTTTAGAATGGTGGCTATTTATAAGAAAATATCGAACACTATTCATCCCGGAAATTCCGAACTCCGATTTACGCGCCGTAACCAGCGTTTCTAGGGTTTACCCCGTGTTCCGGACACAATGGAACAGGTTTCGGAAGCTAATTCGGAAGTATGTGCGAGTTATGGCTGTAAACGCTCAATTTGAATTAAACCGATTTAAGCGATTTTCTAGGCGTTTTAATTTGTACAGGACAAACGGTAAATCCAATTGACTTGAAATTTGAAACCTTACAATAATATCACATTACGGATCCGATGAAACTGGTTTCGTCGAAATCCGAGACTTTTTGAAAAATGGCTATTTTAGCTCGCCAAATTAAAATTAAAAATAAATCGATGCGTTTCGAGCTGCCACGATCAAACGATAGCTCCGATTGACACGAAAATTGAAATCCGGTAATAACTAACTATTACGGATCCCATGAAACTGGTTTCGTTCAATTCTGAGACTGTTCAAAAATTGACTATTTTACAGTCGATAATTAAATATTAAAATATTCAATTTTCACAAATTAACTTTTAATTCGATTTTAAAAGTTCTAAAATATCGTTCTAACTCCAATATGATAAAATAAAATTTTACAAATCATTTTCAATCATATTTAACTCGATTTTCAATTATTTCCATAATTTAACATATTAAATTATCGATTTAATTATTCAATTAAATCCAATAATTCAAATAAAAATTTATTTGACTTATAAATTCACTTATTAATATTTAAAATTAATTAAATATTAAAATTTTAATTAATAAAAATTCTGGGTCGTTACAATCTTTCCCCCTTAAAAGAATTTCGTCCTCGAAATTAACAAGTAAGAAAAGTTACAGAATCTATTAATTTTCCCAAAATTCATAGTTAAACTTTTTTACAATAACTTACTAAGTTTTCAAATCATATTTAGTTATTTTTTTCAAAAACAATTACTATTGTTTAACTTTCAATTCCAAAATCAAAGTTAAAGTTTTCAAAATTTTCCAATTTTCTCAAATTTTTTCTAACGCCTTAAATTTTCGGAAAAATTCGCCATAGTCTCCTTTGCGCGGCTCGATCCGAAAAAAAATGACAGTATATATATCACAAATATACATCTCATCAAGTAATGAGGCATCCCGCAGGGAAAAAATGTAAAAGTACGATATGTAATCCGAGATATGTACCTTATATTTTTATTAGCAAGCATATACGGCTAATATAGCGCAAAAGCGAGCTCCAAATGCGAAGCAAACGCGATCCGCACCTACTAAACTCAACAAACAACATGAGAATCATGCATGTATGGAAATAGTATCGATATACAACATATAGCAACATAATAACTATATATGCTAACATAGCAAATGTAACAAAACAACAAATGCAAACATCAGCCAACTATCATCCAACAATTCATAACCAATATATATTCATTTATATTCCCATTAATATTCAATGAAATGGTTTTTTTTAATTTAAATCATATTTGATTTATTAACAGTGGATGTTTTCACTAACATTCATTTTCAATTTGTTTATATTCACTAATTCATATTCAAGTTGGTTCACTTCCAAAACAAATTCAATTCCATTTAAGTTTCACTTAACTTCCAATTGAATTTCAATTACTTTAGCTTCCAATTTTATTAAATCAACTTCTTTAACACTTAATGAATTATATACAATCAACTAACAATCATATAACAACCAATGTATATTAATTACAACCAAATTCCTTTACTTATCAATTGGTTTAATTTAATTGATTTTCATTCAATTATTCAACTTTCTAATAACATTAGATTTTAATGAATTACACTTATATTCATTATTTCATATCAACTTTATTTATATTCAATTGATTATCATTCAATCCAATTCAATTTCTAAAGTTGAATTTCATTTGCATAACTTTAGTTCACATTCATTTTTATTTACAATTCATATTCATAAATATATTCATATAGTTTCACTTCTTGTATATATAAGTTTATTTCACAATTGTAAATCACTTTTAAAATCATTTTAATTATAATTCAATTCTTATAATTCTTTTGCTTATACAATTATTCTTTTATTTAGATTATTCAAACATCTAACAATCAACTTATATACTCTTTAATAATTCTGAAAAATTATTTCTTTATATATAAAATATAATCAAGGTAAAATTATTTCATTTACCCAATTTAAAATCATACTGTGCCGAATTGCTCTGTACAAGTGTTTAGAGATCCCTATCAACAACGTTAATTACTCGTATTAACCAGAATCTATATACCACTCAACAAACCAATCATCACAATATAAAACAATTTATATTCACTAATAAATACGCTCTCATAGCTATTATTACACTCAAAATCATTCTAGAGTACTACTGACTCTATCTCTAATGAGTAATACCCAACAGAACCATGGTTGTCGCTTAACCATAAGCTCTGATACCAAATGTAACGTCCCGAAAATTTTCGACTTTCGAAAATTCAACATCGATACTCACTTTATCGACTACCGAGAAATCGAAGGCCGAAAACCCGAAATGTTATGGTTTTAGAAAAATTTAAGAAAAGAAAAAGGAAGAAAAGAAGAGAAGAAGAGAATTTAGATAAGGTAGAAGATGGAGAGGGAAGAAAACAGAAAATTAGAAAATAGAATAGAAAAGAGAAAATAGAGAACAGAACAGAGAATAGAACGGAATAGAAAACAACAGAATCACATCAGAATCTCACAATTCGCAGCGGAACAACATATAATAAATAAATGAATAATCTTTAAACAAAGAACCATATCAGTTATTACATTACATCACATTTCATTACATCATATCATCAGAGTGTACAACAACAACAAATAGTGCAGCGGAAAAAGAAATACTATATAAACTAGTAATACGCCATGCCATCCAGCTTGCCTCCAGCAACTCCAGAATATCCAGAATATCCTGATAAACCTTAACACTTGACTGCCCGTGTGGAAATTGGTGGGCACCCAGAGTTTAGGAAGGAAAACAATAAACTCCAAGTCAGTCATGTGACTGGTGTGAGAACTCAAAACAGTTTATTTAACTTTAAATCAAAATAGAGGAATATTTTTAAATTCAATTCGCAATGCTTTTAAAAATGAGACTACCATAAGACCTCCTGCCACACACACAATGCAAACGCAGACTTGGAGAAGATTTCTCCTTATGATAGTCAAACATGCTTGATACGCATTTAAAAGAACATTTGATATTATTACTAGTGCATAGTGTAGAAAATTCATTTCGAAAGTAGAATATAAATCTTAGCCAGCATAGGTACCATTATATTATGCCTACTAATAGCTACCATATTAGATGGCAGGTTCTACAACTAATACCGTACAAGTTTCGTATTGTTTCTTTGGATTTCCAACAAATGGTCAGGCCAAGGAACTTCCCATTGCCACATGAGAATGCCTCTGGAAAGACATCCCCGAGAACCAAACCGAAACTCTGCCAACACAAGGCCGGGTTACCCCTAACTGGGTAACTACTGACACGAGCACGCCATTCCCCGATCGTAAACGACCTTTCTCACGGGATCCCGAAAACCAACAACCACAAAGTAATAAATTCGTAGTAACCACATAGGTTAAATATCTGGGCTCCATACCATGATACAACCTCTATCCAGAAGGAAATGTACATACCCTAAAGGGTGCTACCCCTCATAACCTTGCCGCATCTTTCCTGTTTTGACCATTTCCGGGGTGTGAGGTTCGACGAAGTCACGTCCACAAAAACATACTTTATACAAAAGCCATGCTTTGGGTCAACAAATGATCAACACAATGATCACTAAGATAGACGATCAAATAAACGATCCTATCACAATAATCAACACAATGATCATTTCAGCAACACTCAGCATGTCACATTACCAAATTGGGAATATATCGCTGATAACTTCAACTATATAACCTCTGAGCTCGTACGTCTCAGAGAAGGGTGTTAAGCTAAAAGAATAAATTCTCCGCCACCAACAGAAATATATTTGAAAGAAATCGGCTTTATATCTCAACTTGTAATGTCAGACATACAATCCATACAAGTTTGTTCCGGGATCGAACAAAACCGAAGGCACTTACAAAGAAGTCCTTGCAATCCGGATATTCACAATCCTGATCGGATTCACCATCACATATGGAGAACTCTATACCGGAGCAACTCGGTGCAGAGTAAATCGACAGGTCATCCTATCGCTCTCGCAAATACCGGGTCTTCAACACCGGTCTTCAATGCAATTCATAACGACGTATCACATATTCGGAATGGGTTATACGACCCCATGGTCCTTTCCCGGTTAACCCGAATAGTGAGCGCTTATTCAAAAATAAGTGTAGCATTCACATTCAATCAAATCACATCAATTACCCATTCAAAGGGAAATATTGATAGTCGGTTATTGAACTATCAATGGATATGCACACATCACCAGATTCCAAATAATTTTCCAAATTATTTATTTTCCAAAAATATCTTTACAAGATATATTATTTCAATACTTCAAAAATAAATCAATATTTATTTTCATACAAATTCCACTTTCACATATAAATTCCATAATGAATTTATATTTCAAAATATCCATGCATATACGATTTCAATTATTCATTTCAATTTATCTTCAAAAAGATAAATTCTAAATATTCACTTCATGTTGGAAAACATTTCCATACTTATTAAATAAGTAATTCATAAATCTTTTTATTTTCAACCTTGGAAAATATTCAATATACTTAAATCGAATTAAGTATATATTTCATTCTTTAAGGAAATCATTCTCTTAAACATATTTATTTGGGCCAAAACGAATGTTGCGTAAAACATCGTTACGACAACCCAAAATCACTAGTATAGGGATTCGAAATTAAAATAGATATATAAATCCCAATACTATACAAAACATTTCCTTTCGGAAATCATTTACTATAACAACAGTGTTATAGTCCACCATTTCCTTTTATTTCTCGAAAACGTGTATTTCAACAATAAATGTTGAAATCTATGGTTTCGAATCTCAACACATTTTAAAACATCGTTAGATCGTTTTAATTCTGTTTAAAATATCACATTCAAAACAATTTCTTTAACATCTTATTCACTATTCAAAAACGTGAATATACTACGTTAACGATTTTCATCTTTTCCATTCATTTTATTTCAAAGGGTTATTCACTGTCAAAAACGTGAATATAACTTCATTTATAGGTTTCAACAATTTACTTATCAAAATAAGTCATTTGTGAATTTATAAAACAACGTTTATAAATTCCATTTCTATTTATTTATAACAACTTCCTTTTATAAATTCCTTTATTAACCTATTCGATTTATAACTCAATTATAAAACAAAAGTTCACTTTATAAGTTAAATGCTTATAAAAACGATTATTTACAAAATCGTTCTTTTAAACCTCATAATTATAAATCTTATAACTTATAAGATTTAAATTATTTATCCAAAACCATTCTTTTAATAACTTTATAAATTTTATAAACCTACACCGTTTATAATTCTATAAATTTCATTCTTTAATGAAATTCATTTTCACTTCATTCAAACACTTATAAAAACTCGTTTTATAATTCAAATGTTTTAATTTATAAATATCAACTTATAAATCCTTTATAAAATCAATTTATATTATTATTCTTTTAAAACATCTTTAATCCCCTTTACAATTTCACCATTTTGATTTATAAAATAATTAAATTTTATAAATCCTATATTTAAACTTTTCACAATAAATTCTAAAATCCCGATTAAACTATTCTATATAAAATCGTTAGAATCATATTCTCAAAAATCAGTTTTTAACTATTTTTCTCAAAAATCATAATTTTTATAACATTAAAAATTATGACGTTTATTTATTTAAAATAGATCAAATTCCAAACATAAAGTATATTTTCAAAAATCACTTTATAAATCATTTTAAAATTCCAAAACTTGGTCCAATGATGCTACATATCAAATAGTCAATCACGACAACAACGATCCATCATATATCGATATGATAATCAACGAATATCAAAATATTCAAAATCAAAAATCAATACTGTTGAGGAATCCAGTTGGATCCCTCCAACCTGTTTTCCTGCATCCAAAAACATTAGCACAATACCAATTTCGCTCCAGTACGAAATTATCGCGGTATATGTTCTTATTAAATATTATCCGCTTAATAACGGCGCAATAGGGTCTCATCCGCTAAACAAATAAATGCGGGAAATCAATAACTCCAATATATACATATGCCA
The DNA here is from genome assembly GCA_030765085.1 of Allium cepa. Lineage (NCBI taxonomy): Eukaryota > Viridiplantae > Streptophyta > Magnoliopsida > Asparagales > Amaryllidaceae > Allium > Allium cepa. The sequence continues at coordinate 714,112,129 of CM060943.1, read as the reverse complement.
ATATATATATATATATATATATATTACTACTATATATAATACCAATTTCACTGTTTATGAAATATTCGCGGTATATGTTTTTAATAAATAACATCCGCTTACTAACGGCGTATAATGTCTATTTCAACAATCAATAGATAGCAATCATCATTCAAACATGCATTCAAATATTTTAAATCTAACTATTTAAAATAAAATCGAAACTGATTCGATTGAGTGAGAAGTTCTCACCTTGATTTAAATTCCGTTTTAGCTTTTATTTCGAATAAAATTAAACGGACGTTTAATTTTACCCAAAATTCTCACTAACTCCAAACGACTCCAAACCAACTCCATCGCGTAGTGCTCGTCCATACGATTCCAACGCAACTGAGTTTGCATTTTTTCGACCTCGTATGAAAAAGATATGCAATTTCATAGTTTACACGAATTTATATTTTTAATTTACAACACTTAATAAATTTTAAAACCTACACTATCTCACTGCCGTTAGATCCATCATGGAAGCATCAGGGCCGTTCACGTTGTTCTTCTCCCCAGTGAAGCATCGCACGCAGGAACCCAATAAGTCGCCGCCTAGGGCTTCGAACCGTGACCACGTCGTTCATCATTTCGTCGATCAGGGAGTGTCGCCACCTCCGCCTTCACGTGCGCCACCTACGGCTCCCATTGCATTGAGCTCGGTCGCCAATATCGTGCGCAAATCAAGGTCGAACTGCAGATGAACGCGGCGCCTTTTCTCCCTCCTCGACGCGAATTAAACGATCACCACCGTTGACATCCAAGATCTCACCATCCTCTACGATTCTCTAGTTAGAAGTTCGTCGAATCGTTGCACGGATTTGAAGAAATTTGGAGGGGAAAGTGGGAAAATTTCGGCCGTAGGAAATGGGGTGGCGGCTGCAATATGAATTAGGGTTTAGAAACTTTAATTTTAATTTTTTTTAGAATGGTGGCTATTTATAAGAAAATATCGAACACTATTCATCCCGGAAATTCCGAACTCCGATTTACGCGCCGTAACCAGCGTTTCTAGGGTTTACCCCGCGTTCCGGACACAATGGAACAGGTTTCGGAAGCTAGTTCGGAAGTATGTGCGAGTTATGGCTGTAAACGCTCAATTTGAATTAAACCGATTTAAGCGATTTTCTAGGCGTTTTAATTTGTACAGGACAAACGGTAAATCCAATTGACTTGAAATTTGAAACCTTACAATAATATCACATTACGGATCCGATGAAACTGGTTTCGTCGAAATCCGAGACTTTTTGAAAAATGGCTATTTTAGCTCGCCAAATTAAAATTAAAAATAAATCGATGCGTTTCGAGCTGCCACGATCAAACGATAGCTCCGATTGACACGAAAATTGAAATCCGGTAATAACTAACTATTACGGATCCAATGAAACTGGTTTCGTTCAATTCTGAGACTGTTCAAAAATTGACTATTTTACAGTCGATAATTAAATATTAAAATATTCAATTTTCACAAATTAACTTTTAATTCGATTTTAAAAGTTCTAAAATATCGTTCTAACTCCAATATGATAAAATAAAATTTTACAAATCATTTTCAATCATATTTAACTCGATTTTCAATTATTTCCATAATTTAACATATTAAATTATCGATTTAATTATTCAATTAAATCCAATAATTCAAATAAAAATTTATTTGACTTATAAATTCACTTATTAATATTTAAAATTAATTAAATATTAAAATTTTAATTAATAAAAATTCTGGGTCGTTACACTATATGAGGAACAATGAAGAATAATGAAACTCTGATGCTTAGTTCCTTTCTCTACATATCATGCCAAATCAACTATAACCTTATCTTCTTGATGTGGAGGAAAATGAAAGGAGTGGATCAGACAAAAATCTAGCGAATGAGTTGTATTACTAAACATATGGTGATTGCAGGCAATTTACTTCGTTTATAATCTACGTGACCTAAGGTGTCCTACTTGTGTTTGTGAACTACTTGCTAAAGTTGATTTCATTAACTTAAGAAATTATAGCTCTAAATACACATATACCAACATCTTGTAAAGGTTTATACATGGTTTGAATAAATAATCGAACCCCAAAACAACTACGGATCAGCTAATAACTACCGGTACTATTGCAATATAGGTTTGCCTAAAATATCAAGCGTGGGACTTTGTTCCCAAATTACGACTATAGTATCACATTTACACATTAATGTGAAGCCCACAATGCTAACTCGAGCCAAAGAGGTCTTAGGGTCTGCTGCATTTGTGTCTACTCTCAATGGTAACATAACATCTCTTATTACACCGTAATGGATCTCCATTAACAATGCAGTATCACGTCCTCATCCCGTGCATACCAAGAAAACTCTACTTAGTTTCGGGCCACACTTTTCCAGGCATCATCGTCAGTGCCGCGCGTAGAAACTCTTATGGCCGTAACAGGCGATAAAATCGCCCAAGTAGAATATCGATCATGTCGAATAAATAGTGTATATGCCTCATAGCCAGCGTGCACATCTATCCAGTCCCGTAACGTCCAAGGGTCGTAAACCTATGGAGCTAACTTCCCACTAATATACCAATATATATATATATATATATATATAAACTAATAACCTAGGCCTTAAGGCGAGTTCATATTACGCTTGTAAGACGATAACAGGTTGATCGCTGGTCACTGGAGCGGTCGACCGACTGCAGTGAGCCTATAATGAACAATATCACATTACCATACATATACAATAAGCATTTAGAAGATGCTATAATAAACAATATTAAAATTACTATGGAAACTATCACATTACTATAATAAGCATTTAGTCGCAGAGCATAAACCAAATCAACAACAATTACATTACCATACATATACAATAAGAATTTAGAAGCTACTATAATGAACAATATTAAAGTTAAAAACTTTTGGTTTTAAAAGGTGAGATTTTACTCAAAGTTTGCAAATTTAACTCTAACTTCCACTAGAACTTTAACATGACCGAGATTTTGCTTCTAACTTGGAAAAACGATATTTTGGTGGGATTAAGTGGGCAATATGTTTTGTCCTAGGGCTTAGGGTGGCTAGACCTAGACGAGTATGGGTATGTATGGGCTTGTTTTGGTAAGAGAAAAAGTGTAATGGAGAAAGAAGTTGTTTTTGTGTAAACTTGCATAAGGAAGAAGTGAAAAGAATTTTTTCTAATTTGAAAGCATTTGGAAGCTATGGAAGCTTAGGAAGGAACTTAAATGAAGGTTTGAAAGTGAAGATAAAAATGATAAAATGAGAAAATGCGTGAGGAAATTTGCTTATATACAAAGAGATAAAATAAATTACCAATTTACCCTTAAAGTACATAACCTCCTTTCCTTTGTTGCAACCTCATCAAGATTGTCTCCATCCCATTAAAATTCAAAATTTTTTTGTCCCCCTTCTTTTCCAACATGCCAACATGTATTAATGACCTATTGTACTAAATGTTTCATAATGTCACATATGCTTTTTATATTTAAATTTTAAACTTAAGAAATTTTCACATCACACTTTTTAATATTCTTAAGTTATACATAATTATGTATTATCATTTTGAAATCCAAATTTGTTTACAGATGTTTATTTATATGTAAACTAAAGTGTTCATAATACTTTAAACAACTTTTAGACGACAAAGAGTCGAAAACTCGCAAAATAATTTTTGGTCGCACTTTAGATTTTTCTTCGAACTACGTATTTTTGTAAGTAAATTTTGAAAACCATTCCACAATCATTAGTTATTATTTAAAAAAGTTTTATTTGAGTTATAAAATTCATTTATTAATCGTTTAAAAATATATTAAGTAACCATATTTTAAAGTGATTAGTTACGGATCATTACACTCTTCCCCCTTAAAAAAATTTCGTCCCCGAAAATTAACGCTTAAGGAAATAATTCAAAAAGGACGTATATATACATCATGAAACCGATACAACATACACACACTAAGAAACCATATCATAGATAATGCATACATAATTCTTACAAACACACATAAACACTATCCTAACATCAACTCAGGGGAAGCATTCTTAATATAGTCCTCGGTTTTCCATGTACAGTCCCTATCATCCTCACTCCACTAAACCTTCGCAAGGTTTACAACCTTCATCCTCAATCGCTTTATATCTCGATCGATGATCCAAATAGGCCACCTAAGAATGATCAAGTTAGGCTAAATTTCCAAATCCTCCTGTTGGGCCAATTCCACTATTGTTGAAGGGTCATGTACATACTTACGTAAATGAGATATGTGAATACATTAAGCACATCCGATGATCTATCTAGTAACTTCACTCTATAAGAAAGTCTACCAACTCTGTCAAGAATGGAAAAAGGGCCAATATATCGAGGGGCTAGCTTCCCTGATTTCCCAAACCTCACAACTCTCTTCAATGGAGAAACCTTCACAAACACTAAACTCCCACTGAGAACTCAAGGCTCCTATGCCTTTGATCCAATAACACGTCTGCCGATCTTGCGCCTCCTTCATCTTCCTTCGGATATCATCTACCTTCTCACTTGCTTCTTAAATCATATCAGGTCCAAGAACAATTCTATTACCAGACTCAATCCAACACGAGGGAGAACGGCACAAACGACCATAAAGAGCTTCAAAAATGGCCATGCCGATACTTGCCTGATAGCTATTATTGTAAGTGAATTTGAATAAGGGTAGATGATCTTCCCAAGAACCTCCAAAGTTGAGAATGCATGCACGCAACAAATCCTCCATGACCTGGTTCACTCTCTCCGTCATCCCATCTGTCTTGGACGGTAAGCTCAAGACTAAGCCCGGTTCCTATGGCAGTTTACAGTCCTTCCCAAAAACTAATAGTGAATATTGGGTCTCGATCACTTACAATACTGTAGGGAATACCATGAAGCCTCACAATCTCCTCCACATATAAACTAGCCAGACTTTCAATAGTCCTTAATAGCTTAACTGGAGTGAAATGAGCATACTTGATCAACAGATCAACGATAACCTAAATGCCTTCATTACCTTTTCTTGACCTAGGAAGTCTATCAATAAAGTCCATAGGGATCTGCTCCCACTTCCAGTTCAGAATCTTAAGTGGTTGATGCAGTCCAGCTGACTTATACTGGTCACTCTTAACTTGTTGGAAATTTGCACACTGGCTTAGAAGGATCGAAACATCTCACTTCATTCCCTTCCAGCGGGAAACCCTCTTCACATCTTTGAACATCTTGGTCACTTCTGGATGGAAAAATAACTTTGATAGGTGACGTTCAGCTAACACTTCACCTCTAAGATCATTAATACTCGAAACACAGATACGCTCGTCCATTCTCAATACTCCTCGAGGGTCAATCTCAAAACTAGAAACAATACCTTTTTGGACATCCTTCCCGAGTCAAGCCAAAATAGGGTCTTCTTCTTGATTAGTTGCAATCCTCTCCATTAACACTGGCTTGACTTCTACGTTGGAAACCATCGCATCATTCCTACTCAATGCATCTACAATAGCATTCGCTTTTGCAAGGGTGTATAGAATATCCAGATCATAAGAAGCGAGAAAATCAAGCCATCTTTGCTACCTTAAATTCAAATCCTTCTGGGTGAAGAGGTACTTTAATGATTTGTGATCTGTATATAACTCGAACTATTCACCCAAAAGATAATGTCTCCACATCTTTAGTGCGAAGACAACTGCCAAAAGCTCCAAATCGTGCATAGCATAATTTTTCTCAGGTGGCTTCATCTGTTGACTCGCATACGCAATTACTTTTCCATTCTGCATCAGCACTGCTCCCGATCCGGTTCTACAAGCATCCGTGTATATGGTTAACCCTTCTTTCCCATTTGAAATAGTTAAAACAAAAGCACTGGTCTTCAATTTATTTAATGCTTGACCGCACTTAGATGTCCACACAAATTTAGCATCTTTCTTTGTCAACTTCGTCAGGTGAGAAGTAATCTTCGAGAAACCTTTGATGAATCCTCTATAAAAACCAACCAACCCCAAGAAACTTCTAACCTCTTTCGCATTTTCAAGCTTCTTTCAGTCCTGAACCACAACTATTTTAGCTGGGTTCGCTGATATGCTTTGTCCTAAAACTACATGCTCCAGAAACCTATCTTCGAAATTTTCAGAAATGGCATTTAGAAAACTTTGCCTTCAACACATGACTTCTTAAAGTATTTAGAATAAATCGAAGATGATATTTGTGATCTTCCTCCATCTTAGAATAAACAAGAATATCATCAATAAAGACGAGAACTAATTTGTTAAGAAAATCCCAAAATACTCGATTCATTAAATCCACGAAATAAGCGGGTGTGTTAGTCAGTCCGAACGATATAAACAACCATTCGTAAAAACTATAAGCAGTTCAAAAAGCCGTTAAAGGCACAATCTCCTCTGATACCCTTAAGTGATGAAAACCAGTGGCAAGATCCAATTGAGAAAAAACCCGAGCTCTTTGGAGTTGATAACACATCTCGTCGATCCTTGGTAAAAAATACTTATTCTTGATAGTCCTATTATTTAACTCTCGATAGTCTACAGATAACCTAAGAGAACCATCCGCCTTTGTAACGAAATAAACTGGTGATTCCCAACTTGGTATGCTACGCCGGATCAAACCTTTCTACAATAAGTCAAATGTCTACTTCTCTAATTCCCTTCTCTCTTTCAAGGCCAACCTTCGAGGAGTTTGTACACTCAATCTGGTTCCTAAAATCAATTCAATACAGAACTCCACCTAATAGCGAGGAAGTAAACCTTGTACTTCATTGAAAATATCCTTAAAGTCCCGAACAATCGATATATCTTTTATCTCCTCTTTAGCCACTTCGAACGAATAAAGAAAATGCTCATTAACTCATTTGGTCTCCCGTTTGCGCCAAAATTGGTCACAAACACCCAATTGTAGATAAAAGCACCAATTTACAATCACAGGTCACAGATAGCAAGTATGCAGAGGATATAAATATGAAGAACACTCGAAATTTAAAAAGGAAAGCAATAAAAAGACAAGATTTATAATGGTTTGGCGTTGGAGCCTACTTCCACTTTAGAAGATTTGCGGTTTTATTGATGATTCTCACCTGATTTACAAGAGTACAATCGGTAGTATCCAAGTTACAATGGAATTCCAGCAAAGTACCAGCATAGAAGAGCCAAAAGATCCATTTTGTGTTAGCATTGGATTGCTATTTAAAGGTGCAATCTAAAAATATTCGACTTAGATCTCGGAATACTCCTTCTTGCACGTGGGTGGGCCCACCAGATCGATCCACAATCACTTTGTATCGATCAAAAAAATATCCAATTATGATGGGATCGATCACGAACGTTCCTCTGGTGGTATGCAAGCTGTGGTGAAAAGTTGAAAATGTTTGGACTTGTAGATCTTGAGTTATGATCGATCCAAAATGGAATTTGTAAGCAGGCTGAATTGTTCATACGGATAGCTTGGTATCGATCAAGCTCGTATCGATCTGGTACATATTGATCAAGGGAGTGGCTATGATGTGGAGCAATGATCCAGGAGCGATCCACTTTTCATGCCGAATGATCATTTCCTTCACTTGAGCATGCTTTTGTCGTGTCAGCCTGGAGTGATCCCCTTCGTATTGATGATTTAGAGGACCCATTCATATCGATCATTTGGCAACTTCTTTGTATTGATGTGCTGTGTTACTTTCTTCGTATCGATCGATGGTTGCTGCCTTTCGTATCAATGGAAGGGGATCGATACGGAATGAACGAAGGGCAATTGATATGAAATGAGTGGAGGGCGATCGATACTAAATTGGATAATTGTCAAAGGATGATGGATATAAAAGGGAGTGATATTTGACGGATACGAATAGGTCCATTGCAAGGTGATGGATACGAATTGAGGCTTGCTCCTTGGTTTTGATCGATTCATATCTCTAACTTGAAGTAATCGCCTTCTTGACCCAAAGTAACCTTCCACTGACTCGGAGCAAGTGCTGTGGTGACACGAAGCAGCTCGTTAATATCCTATCCATCAAAGACTCAAAGCAGACCATTCTCTGACCTGAAGCAGCATGCCTGAAAACGTAAAGTAAACCTAGGGATGACTCGAAGCAAACTCCAAGCAACTTGAAATGACTCAATCATTGTTGAAACCATATTTTAGACATTTTGCGTTGTTTATTCGTCAATTGTGCTATGTTTTGTGCAGTTATTTGTGTTAAATCCGCTTGTATGTTGCCTTGCTAAAAGGCGGGTTAGTAGTCTCCCATAATGTATATCTACACCAACATTTCCAGCAATACTCACTTTGATAATCCTTCGATCACAATCCACGATCGCTCTAAACTTAGACACCAATCCATTCCCAACAACACCCCGTAACTCATAAACCCAAGAACAAACAAATCAGAAAGAAAGAAATGTTCTTAACATGAAATAGAAACACTTTGATATATAGTGTCAGGATTGGTTAGACCCCCAATTGGGTTCGGAACGCAAAGAGGATTTTTAGAAGGATATGTTTAAGGTTAAGTTTATCAATAAGATCATCTGAAATGAAACTATGAAATGCACTAGTATCGAACAATACTCTAATTGAATATCAAAAAAGGATAATGTACCTTGCAACACTTTCTTTCCCTTTTGACCCTTAGATGTGATGGTATTTCATTAATAGCAAAAGCCTGTCCCTATGATCCCTTCTTTGGAAAAGGGCACTCGTTCTTCATATGTCCTTGTTTATTACGATTGTAACAGATTGGATCGTTAGGAGGATTAGTGCAATGATTTGCAAAATGACCCATCCTGTTACATTTGAAGTAAAAAAAATTGGATAGGTCCAGTGGGTTGTTCTAAGCAAGATTTCCACCTCCAGATATATTTCTCGACCACTGGTTTTTCCCTTTAAACTTGCACTTGAAATTTGGTCGGTTTGCAACTGGGATAATAGATAAAGGTTAGGCACTAATTACTGCCACTGCACCATTTTGAACTCCTTGCTTAATATCCAAAGCTTCAAACCTCAAGGCCATGTTAATCAGATTGGTAAAGGTACCATTGGCATGATTGGTCATCCAACATTGGAATTCTAGCCTCAATCCTTTCATGAACATCTCATTCATTTTCAGTGGTGTGTCTATTAATCCTGGTCCAAAGCGAGATAATGCATTGAATCGATGCTCATACTAAACCACTGTCATATCACCCTGCTTCAAATCCATGAAATTCCGGAACAACCGTGTCCTCCCAGCCTCCATAATAAATTAAGCCTTGAAGACTTCCTTAAATTGAGCCCAAGTAAAATCTTCCTCTAGGGTATTAACAGTCACCGAATCCCACTAATCCATTGCCGATTTTTGGAGCTGTCGCGACGCCAATAATGCCTTTCTTGCATCCTCTAATTGAAGATCCCCGAATATCCTTTCACAAGAGTGGGGCCATGTCCGAACTCCTAGAATATCTCTAGTTCAAAAGAATTATTTACTACCCAAAGAAGTGTAATTCCTACACAGAGTAGAAAAGTTCTGAAGTGGCTGAACTTGTACTACTGCTTCTTCCGCCAGCTCTACAACTGGCCAATTTCTAGCAGCTCTGCCATTTGTAGCAATGTTGGTTCCAAATCCTCTCCCTCTTCTTCCGGTACTCATTTTCAATTACCTAAACAATGATAGGTATTATTAGAATACAAAGATAGGACCAAAATGGTTTAAGGGAAACAAGACTAAAGGATATAAAATGAATCTTCAGGATGGATGATTAAAAAATGGCTCTCTCAAGAGTAGCTCATCTTAGAGCTCCTCTCACCCTATCTCTAATGAGTTGTACCCCAATTAGGCTAAGGTGTTCTCTTAACCAAATCTCCGATACCAACTGTGATGGTCCACCTTTCCAACCCTTGGGAACAACACTAATACACCCATGGTATTCATGTGCCATTGCCCAAGCATCCGTAAGATGAATTTTGTAGGGTAAATAAAGAACAGAACAGAAAATATCACAACGATTTGTTAAATAAAACTTTACAATAATATAGTGCATAAGGTTACTTCCTAACTTGAAGTTATCAGAGTTACACAAAAGTACTACAATCAATTTAGGCAGTTATAACAACCTGCCTTTACACATGCTGAAAAAAATACACATACACAACTAAATAAACAGCAGAATAGATAGCTAAGTAGATAAAAGCCACCTACTTGGACGCCGTCTTCAAAAGAGCTCATAAAGGACCTGCTACTCTCGAACTACTCAAATATAAATAAGTACCTGAGAGTTTAGGGAAAACATACAACTCAGGCCAGACAGTATGTCTGGTATAAGTAAAATTCTAAACAATAAGTGTAATTAAACAACAACATCAAACGCGGAATGTGTTTCCTTTTATAAGAACAACATCCAAATGTATAGAATGGATACAAATAATTTAACTTCGCGAAGAGTGTTATAATCTTCCCGATGCAATTAAGTAAAACAAATTTGAAGGTTCTAATCAATAAGGAAAAGAAAATTTACCAACAATGACTATGAGGGTGCACTTTCCTTTTTCCAATAGTATACCTCTAGTAAACATACTTGAGAGGGTCACCTTCTTATGGCACCTCTTGGAAACTCCAAGCTGAACCCGGCCAACCTTGCCGAGAATCCGAGTATTTCGCATCTTAGTGCATGAATAACCAAAACCAACCTAGAGTAGATGTGAATATACCCAAATGAAGCAATCCCACATAACTTGGCTATAACGAATTGGATTTTTAGCCATCTGTTATTAGAGTAATTAACTAATTTTAAACACCAAAATATTATTTTAATAAGTCAAATAACTTAATTTTCTGATGAATATATAGATTTTGAAAGATATACTAAATTTTTCAAATGCTAAATGCCGAATATGATAAAATTGGAATTTCGAGAATAATCCCATTTTGTCTGAAACAAGAAGATTAGTATAGAACGTTGAGCAGCATAATGCGTTGGCACTCGAGATATTTTCCCACAAATGACTCGATGCGACATTATACATACATACATATGGGCTTCATAATTTCTTAGATCAAATCAGCCTACAAAAGTTGAAAAAAATCAAGCTTACAAAAGAAGAAAAGGAAAATATAAAATAAATAAAAAAGATGATGAAGCCTAAAAATATCAAGCCACCCTATATGTATGCCTATAGCCTCCTTCTAGATTGTACTGTCCACTTCCTTCACTTATATATGATGCTCATCTATAAATAAATAAAAAGATATAAATAAATAAATAAAAAGATATCGGCCATTTAAAATAAAGAAGGAAGATTGGTTTGTTCAAAAGCTTGAAGATAAAGCAGTTGTTCATTTTAAAATCTATGAGTAAAACACCTTTACTTTTGTTTACTGGTAATTACATTAATATGTGTAACTGTGATTTAGGGATGAACCATTGATCTGTGTCAACTGTATATGCATCTGTTATATGTGTGTATATATAGGTATAAATGTATTTGACATGATCAGTTCTAATAAAACACTATACATCTTCTACTAAAGGCACTTTGTTCATTAGCTTTTGGTTAAAACAATTAAATTTTAACTTTAAAAATCTATATCTCATCATCCATTTAAATTTAAAACTTGAAACCAAAACAGAAATTGTTTGTTTTTAATACAGAATATTTTTAAAATTTATTTTGTTTAACTTCATCAAATAAAGAGAGAGCAAAAACATATAACAGTAAGTGGTTTGAATATAGTCATGATCAAATTTTCTTAATTCAATAAATGTATTAAATGGGTGTGCTACTTATTGAAAAACATGATTTTCAAGAATGATTTCAAAAATTTTAGTATTTGTGGTGGTAGAAATGTGGAGATGATGAGATTTGGGAATATCGTCTAATTCTGTTGATGTAGGAGATTTCATGGCATGGTTTATGGAATGGAGGAGGTTTGGGTGATGGCGCATCATTGAAAATGGAGCGGTAATTTTTAGTTCCATATGCGGGGTAGACGAGTTCGAACTAGAGTTTAGAGTGTTTTTTTTGTCTCAGGTTTTGTGGAAAATGGTGCTGACGAGGAGGGATAGAAGCGTGCACATATGGGGGAATAGGAAGAGGGGATGATGGTAGAGCTCCGGGTAAATTTTGGTGGTTGATGGTGATCAATGGTGATGTTGCGAAGCGATTAGGAGGCATGGCTTTTCGTTCCAGTTTTTGGGTTAGCATTATATTTTCGAATCCAAGTGTTTGACCGCGTTTCAGGCGGACAGACAAGATGAGATGGCCGTGGGGGATGTGCGTGGATGGTCGGTGACATGTATGGTCGACCAAAGGTTGTGTGCATGTGCACACATACGTGCACTGTTTTTTTGCATTCGAACAAAGAGCAGAGGGAGAGCTACTGGGAAGAATAAGGTAAAGTTATTGGGCCAGTCGGGTTTGAGTTGGTTGGGCTGGTTGTTTGTTTCTAAAATTAATTAAATTAATTATTATATTTAAAAATCTACAATATTTAAAAAGTCTATTTCTCTTTCATTTCTAATCCAATTGACAAGCGGACTTTTGCATCGAGATCTTATTGTCGAGTATTTTCATCTGAAATAATATCATTAAGATTTCTACAATGTAAAATTTAATGATTTATAACAATTGAAGTGAATAAATAAGTAATTTCTTATTTAGTTAATTATATGTTAATTAATCAATTAATTATTAATGGACTGTTTAATTTTAATTAATTAAGAATAAATCATTTTATAAGCTGCTTTGATTTACCAGTAATTGAATTGAATTTTATAAACTTATAAACTTCTTTGTTGAATTAAACTAGATTGAATATGTTAAATTGGACGTTTGTTTAGCGGAATAAATCACTATTTTGTTAATTAAATTAATTGGACCCTATTTAGCAGAATAAATCATCATTATACTAATATTAATTGGATATGTTAAATTGGACATTTAGTTAACTTGAATAAATCCGTTCTGCTATTACGTCAGTGTGGACACTTAATTTCATTTCAATGGACTAGTATTGGATAAGTGTTGTATTGACAATTGCTTGTTAATTTTGGATTTAATTTACGTATGTGATGTTATGTGAATACCTAGATTATAACTTGGATAGTTAATTGAATTTATGGTTACTCGATTAAGTTCGATTGAAGTTGCTAAGACTCTTTCCAAAGTTGATTTTTGAATCAAAGTTATTTTAAGGATAGTTATTATTTGTTAACAAGATTATTAAAGATAATTATTATTATTTAAAAGATAACTAATAATTGTTGTATTTATGATTTTAAGTTAATTAATATGATTCTTAAAGGTTATTTAAGAATATTTAATTATGTTTCAAAGTTATTGAACTATTTTAAAATTTTAAATTATAATTTAATTATTAATTAAGGTTATTTTATAATAAATTGATTTTAAAGTTATTATTATTTTAAGAGTTAATTAATATTATAATATTATCATTTCAAAGATAATTTGTTAAAGTATTAATATTGTTTTAAAAAATATATATTATATTAATATTGTTTGAAGTTAATTAATTATTATATGATTTAAAAATATTTAAGGTTATAATTTTATAATATTAAAAAGGTTTACTCACTATAATTAAGTAATGTTTGTTCTAAAAGAATTGATTTTAAACAAAAGGATTTAAAAAAGAAAGTTTAACGGATAGGTTGAGATTTTAAAAAGAATATTTTTCTAATTAAATTGGGAAGTTTATAAAGAAACTTATGTATAAATTTGAAGATATTTATGAAGTAAAAAGTATATTTGGAAAGAAGTGGTAGATTTTCATAGCGTAAATCGAGGGGCAGAGACCGCCTACAGTTTGTTATGTTTTCGTTGGGACAGCGATGTTACCATTGTGCAATCTGCGATCTATGATTGATTTCATTTCTTAATTTGAGAGGAAGAGATCAACTGTAGTTAAGTTTGGATTTCTCTGAGATAGAGACGTAACTATTGAGCTGCGATCCATGGTCGTTACCGAATGGTACTTTCCATATATTTTTTAAAAGATTTCTAGGAATTTTTGAAAAGAATGTTTTGTAAATATACTTACCCCGGTAAGATAAGTAAATGACTGCTTTGACAAAGAGATTAAATTTATCGAAATTAAATTAAATGATGCTTAGCGATTACGGTAAGAAATGTAATCTTTGGATGAATGTTTGTTCATTTGATAGTTATATAACCGACTATCAAATCTTGGTCCAAATATGTAATCCTTCTTAATTCTGGTGGTATGGAATTATTCCTTACATAACACCGAAGGATTTTAACTTTGGAAATAACAAGGAGAAACACGAGAAATATATGGTATAGTTACCATCGATGGTGTTATACTGTACATATAAATTTGTTCTTCTTCTAGAATAAATGATAAGGTGATCTGTAACAACCCGCATATTTTACGATTGTATATTTAAAATATTTTATTTAAATGGAGCATCGTTGGTCGGATTTAAGCCCGAAAAGCTACTTTTTGCAAACAGCCGAATTAAGACTCGAGACCACTTCTGTTGAGTTCAAAATGGCGTTTGCGACCTTTTTGAGTATAAACACCGATATGTTTGGAGTTAGCTTGAATTTTGACATTTCCACTTAGGGCTTTGGGTTTGGTTTTCAGCCCAATAACCTAACATAAGGCCCTTGCTCCACCCCCTCTCTTCTTCATTCATTCTAATTTCCTAACACTTCAAGCTTTAAGCAAAAATGGGGGGAGAGAAAAGAGATTAGGAATTCGTAAGCCTTAGCTTGATTTGCAAATCCAAGTTTCAGCTCAAAATCAAAGAGAAGCTTAGGTAAGCATCTCCTTCTTCTTCTCCATCTCGTTCTCTCTCTAATTTCAGAAATTTTCTATAACCTAATTTGGGAAATTATTGTTTATGATCTTAGATTGGAGCTTTTAGAGTCGAGATTGAAGAATGGTTAATCTTTCTTTGTTTTCAAGCTTCTCCTTCCTTGTTTTTATGTATAAGGTGAGTTTTTTTTTGAACTCACATCTATGCCTATAATTTTCTTGGTTGTTAGGTATGAGTTCCTAACATCTATTCTTGTTCATTTGCTTTGGAATGAATTGGTTTTATGAATATTCCAATTTTTTGTATTTTGAAGTTAAACCTTTAAAAATCTTAGCTTTAATGGTTGATCATGCTTTTGGTGGCGTATCGAAGAGCCTATAGGGCTGGGTTGCCGATTGGCGTAAACCCCTAGTGCCCATGTAGGGGACTGTACCCCTAGTGCCCATGTAGGGGACTGTGCCCTAGTGCCCTTGGGGGCTAGGCTGGGAATACTGTAATTTTCAGTTCAGTCGACTGAACTAGAAGGTCAGTCGACTGAACCGAACCCAAGAATTTTCCTGGGCCAGTATCAGTCGACTGACCACTTTGGGTCAGTCGATTGAGCTTGGAAACCGAAAATTTCTAGGCATGATTCAGTCGACTGACCACCCAGGCTCAGTCGACTGAACCTAGAAACAGAAAGTTTCCAGGATTTGTGTCAGTCGACTGACCACCCTGGTCTAGTCGACTGAATCTGCTGTCTCTGCCTATTTTGCCTTTTGTGTTTGAATTTCCAACTTTTAATCGATTCTTGTTTCTCCAATTTGTAGTTATCGCCTTTGTTGACTTTGATAACTTCTTTTTCGAGATTTTTGGGGAATATCCACTTTGATGGATTTGGTATCGATTTATTTGGATTTAATTCACGTCTTCGAATGTGAATTTTTGGTGATTGACTGTTCTAACAATCAATTTTGTGATTTGTCACTTTATAATACAAAGGTTTCTATACTAATAGTAAATATTCAAACTCTTTCTCAATTATGATTTCAACTCTATTTTTAATACAAAGCCTGTTTATAAAATCGTCTTCCAATCTATTAGTATACACAATCCTTTACCTCATTTGTTTGAGAAATCTAATTAAACAGCCTAGTAAAATTAGTGGTATGAAACGCTTGTGTTTACTTCATCGGTTAATTTTTGGACTTGTTCGATTAAAACTCTTGTGACATCTTTCGAGTGGAGCTCTACAATTTGTTCGTAAATATTTAAGTTAAGCCAGTGGTTATGGGACATGAAGTTAAACTCATCTATTTACTAGCTTAGTGTAATTCACACTTTTTATTGATCAATGTTGATCATTTTGTGATTTAGGTTAGCAATATGCTATGTCTTTTTGTCCATGTAGGGGACTGTACCTCATTTTATTGAGTTTTATCTCATTTCTTTTATAGGCTAACGATCTATTGGTTCTTTGGAGTTTCGACTCATTTTTGTGGGCTAGCGACCCATGTTCTTTTATGGAGTTCGGTTCATTGGGCGTACCGTTGTACTACATCAATATACTGGCTTATCAGGTTCAATCGGGCGTACCGTTGTACTACGTCGTTATTCTGAATTATTTGAATTTCAGGTTCCTCGGGCGTAGCGTTGTACTACGCTGTTGCACCGACTCTATAGTTAGCGACCCGTTTGTGATACATGTGTTGGTGAGTTTTCATGCTCCCGTTTTGTGATAGGCCTCCCCTTTTGTGATTCCGTATTTCTAGTTGATGATTTCTAGAGTTTGTGTTTCACCTCTGTTAGTGATTGACGATGATATGTTTGTTGATATTTGGGGTTTGGTGAATAAAATAAAGAATATAACATTCTTTTTAGTGCTTTGAGATTCTTGAGATATTGTATGATTTTTGCTTTATCTAATGTATACTTTTCATAGTATGGCAGTATTGTTATCATACGTTTTTGTCATATCTCTTCTTCTATCTCATTTTATCTGATATTTATAGCTAGACTGATCCGTTTATTATTTTCTTATTAGATAATACTCGGGTCAGACCGAGATGTTACAAGTGCTTCTGCTTGACTCATCTTCTGGGAACATTATCTAACTTTTGACTAACTACTCTAGTTTAGTAGTTTTTGTTGTTATGCATATGAGATAAAGACTTCTTGATGTATACATATTATTTTGTCTGGCACTTGTATCTATTCTTTTGTGTTATTGTGGATCTTGTTTGACCATTACTCTGATGTACAATTTTAAGTGATATATTCATATCTGTTTTCGCCTTTGTGATATGGATACCTGTGACTGGTTTGTGTTATGTTTATTTCTATATTTGTTTACGAAGAACATATAGCCACTGTGTAGTAGCTTTGAGTTTATATCGGTATGTCGGATTTCCTCTTGAAATGAAATGCATGTTATACTATCTGACATATCGGTGCTCGCACAAAGTAATTACACGGATGGTCGCTCCTCAACAGCCTTATTCTTCATGCTAGTTAACGGCATTACCTCATATTGTCATTGGCTAGCGTGAGTATAGAGTCGGGGCATCATAGCGTGGTATCACAGCCAAACTTCGAAACAATGTAGAATAATCTAGCAAGGATCATCGTCCTAAGTTCTTTTTAGGAGTCGTGCCTTAGGATGTTATCCAAGTCATAGGACCTGTTCTATCCTATTTTCTTTTATGGTGTCTTGTTTTATCAATCATGATTGTTTGACATTCATTTTGTGAATAACCTTTTTCTTCTTCTTTCTTTCTTAAAGAAGAGAAATGGTTAGACCAGGCCGTCCCAGCGCCGGTCAATCCAGTACTACTCCTCAGGATGGAGTATTTATGTTTGCTCAACAGCTTCTAGATCTTGTAAAGAATGCTCAAGCTGTCGGACCCATTCCAGAACCTACTCACCCAAAATCTGGATTTGCACGCCTGTGCAGTGATTATACCAATTTGGGTGGAAAGCCGTTCAAGGGTTCCGAGGGTGTTATCGAAGTCCAAGCTTGGCTTAGAACATGCAATCTCATCTTTTCTCGCATAAATCTCATTGATTTGTATCAAGTCCAAGTGGCTTCTAGCATGCTCCAAGAAAGAGCATTAGATTGGCATGAGCTTCTGATTTATGAAATTATTGAAGCGGATCTTACCCTGGAGCAATTTCGGAAACAATTCGAATTAAAATTTGTGCCGAAAGCTGAGAAAGTAACTTTAGCTCAGCGCTTTATTGACCTTGTTCAAGGTGAATCCTCTGTGACGGATTACGACGCATCTTTTGAATCCCTCTCTAAATATGGGGTCGAGTACATTAATACCCCATTGAAGAAAAATCAGAGGTTTGTCTATGCCTTGAATAAGAATCTCAAAAAGCCATTACTTCTAAAATTAGAAGTCTCTTTCGATCTGCTTGTTGATATCGCTATTCGACTCGAAAGGCCGATAAAGAATATGATGTTGAAGTTAGAAGCGCCAAACCGAACTTTAACAACAACAAGAAGAGGCCTATTAAGTTCAAAGGCCCTTATCCCAATAAGAAAGGGAAGCAGGCAACTCCTGTAGCAAAGACTTCTACGCCTAGTCATGGACAATGCTACAATTGTGGTTCTAAGGACCATTTTGCTAATAGATATCTGAAACCTCTCTTTTGTCGTTATTGCAAAAGTTCGGGTCATCTTTTGTATTCTTGCCCCAAACTTCAAAGCAAGAGCGAGGGAAAGCTAAATGTTGTGTGAGCCCCTAGTAACACTTCTCGTGGTCAAGGTATTTCTCATTCTATTCTTGATGGAATTATTATGTTTCGTGATCATCCTATTCGAGTTCTTTTTGACACGGGTGCATCCCATTCTTTTATATCAAAAGAACTTGTTGATAATTTTTCGTTGAGTGTTATGGCTTTGATGACTTCTTTGGGAATTGCGAATCTGGTTGGTGGATCCGCAACACTCAGTTTGCTTTGTAAAGATGTCAAGATTATTTTATGTGATTTTTCTTTCCAAGCTGATTTTCATGTTATGCGTTACTTAGGCTTTGGAATGATTTTGGTAATGGATTGGCTTAACCGTTATGAAGCCCATATCCTTTGTCCTGAGCAGACTATCACCTTCGACATCCTCAATCTGTTAAGCAGATTTCTATTGTTCTTAAAGATTCGTATTCTAAACTGGCAGCATCCTTGTATTCTCTAAACCCTCATGATGATGATAATGATAATGAGGAAGATGTCATTTCTCTCATTCATGTTGTTTGTGAATTTTCCAACATATTTGAGCCCGTTTTAGGATTACCACCTAAGCGAGCAATTGAGCTCAGAATTAATCTACTCCCTGGAGCTCTGCCTATCACTTGTCCTCCTTATCGTATGTCCAATAAAGAAAATGAGGAGATGCGTAACCAATTATCCGAATTGGAGACGAAGCAGTTTATTCATTCTAGTTCCTCTCCTTGGGGAGCTTCGGCTATTTTTGTGAAGAAATCCGATGGTACACTTAGGCTTTGTGTTGACTTTCGCAAGCTTAATGATCTTACCATTAAGAATATATATCCTTTACCTTGGATTGATGATTTATTTGACCAACTTTGCGGTGCTAGAGTCATTTCACAATTAGACTTAGCAACCGCTTTTCGTCGGCTTCGTATTGCAGAGGATAGCATTCCTTGGATATCACTCCGTACTCTTTATGGATCTTATGAATGGCTTGTTAAGCCACTTGGTTTAACGAATGCTCCAGCCTACTTCGTTGACCTTATGAATCGAGTTTTCAAAGACTTCCTTGACCGATTTGTTCTCACCTTTATAGATGATATTCTTGTTTATTCTAAAACCGAGGAAATGCATGAAAAGCATCTTCGGATTGTATTGGAAACTCTTCGGAGCAATCGATTGAAAGAAAAAATTTCTAAGTGCCACTTTTGGCAATCTAGTGTGAAGTTTCTCGGTCATATTATTTCCGAATCCGGAATTTCCATAGATCCTTCAAAGATTGAAGCGATTCAAAATTGGAAGAGACTAGAGAGTGTGACGGAAATCCGTAGTTTTCTCGAATTGATGGGTTATTACCGTCGTTTCATAAAAAACTTTTCAAAACTTTCCATGCCTCTTACTAGTTTGACAAAGAAGGGAGTTAAATACATTTGGTCGGACAAATGTGAAGCTTCTTTTTAGAAATTAAAAGAACTCCTTTCCGATGCTCCTATTCTTGTGATTCCCGCAGGAAACCAAGACTTTATTGTTTATACCGATGCTAGTCGTGTTGGTTTGGAAGCCATTCTTATGCAAAGGGAATGTGTTATTGCTTATGCTTCTAGGCAATTGAAGCCAGCCAAGACTAGATATGTCACTCATTATTTAGAGCTCACGGCTATTGTTTTCGCCCTTAAAATTTGGCGTCATTATCTTTTGGGAGAGAATTTGCTCTCTACACCGATCATAAATCTTTGAAATATTTATTTTCTCAAAAGGAACTTAATTTGCGTCAACAACGTTGGCTTGAATTTCTTGCATCTTATGATCTTGATATTCTTTATACTCCCGGAAAGGGGAATCGTATTGTCGATGCCCTTAGTCGTAAGCAACAAGCGGTTGTTTCTATGATGATGTCCAAATGGAATAATCTCGGGATTTTGTCCACTTGTGAGATTCGAGATCGTTAATCCAATTTATGTTCATCTCTTGTTCTATGTAGCCTTGAGGCGCGTCCTTCTCTTCTAGACCGCATTCTTGAAGCTCAAAAGCTAGTTCCCGAATTGGCTCTTCTTAGCCAAAGTCGTAGGGATAAAACTAATATTTAAGGTTTGAAAGACTTCGATATTGATGCTCGTGGCGGTATTTGAAAATTTGGTAGACTTATCGTGCCAAATATTAGTGATCTTCATAAAGACATTTTATAAGATTCTCATCGTTCTAAATTTACCATTCATCCCGGTAGTAGTAAAATGTACGCGGATATGAAGCGACTTTATTATTAGGATGGAATGAAATCTGACATTGCTAACTTCATTAAGTGTTGCATGACTTTCCAACTTGTTAAGGCCGAGCATCAAAGGCCCGGTGGGTTATTGCAACCTTTGGACATTCCAATTTGGAAGTGGGACCAAATTTCCATGGATTTTATTGGCGATCTTCCCCGTTCTCGTTCGGGTTATGATAGCCTATGGGTGATAGTTGATAGACTTACAAAATCCGCCTATTTTATTCCTGTTCGGTCCAATCGGACCGTACCTCTTTTGGCCAAGCTCTTTATTAAAGAAAATTTTAAATTGCATGGAGTTCCTACTTATACTGTTAGCGATCGTGATCCATTGTTTACTAGTGGATTTTGGAAGAGTCTTCAAAAAGCTTTGGGAACGAAGCTTAATTTTAGCACCGCTTATCATCCTCGGTCCGATGGACAAACCGAGCATGTGAATCAAACTCTTGAAGATCTTTTTCGTGCATGTATTCTTGATTTTGGTGGAAGTTGGGAAGATCATATTTCTCTTGTTGAGTTTTCCTATAATCGTAGCTTCCAATCTAGTATTGGTATGACGCCTTTTGAGGCACTCTATGGAAGGCCATGCCGATCTCCTTCTTGTTGGTTTGAGGCCGGCGAGAAGATGGTTTTAGGTCCAGACTTTATTCGTGATTCCGCAGAAAAGATTGACCTTATTCGCCATAGGATAAAATAAGCTCAAAGTAGACAAAAATCCTATGCCGATAACCGAAGAAGGAAATTAGAATTTTCTATGGAAGATTTGGTGTTTATTCTTGTTTCACCTATGAAGGGTGTTGTGCGTTTCAATCGATTGGGAAAATTAGTGGCTCGATATATTAGTCTATTTCCTATCACCGAACGCATGGGTTCGGTGGCTTATTGCCTTTTATTACCGGCTCAATTTTCTGCTATTCATGACGTGTTTCGCATTTCTCCCTTACGCAAATGCCTTCGAGATTCCGATTCTACTCTTGAGCCCGGTGTTATTGAAGAAGTTGAAGTTTCGCCTAATATGACTTATTAGCAACATCCTATTCGTATCATATCTATAGAGATTAAACACCTTCGAAATAAAGATGTCCCGCATGTGAAAGTCCAATGGTCCTCAATCCCTATGGATTGCTCTTGGGAATCCAGAGCATTCATCGAACGATCACATCCGGACTTACTCTCTCGTGCTCCTTAGAGGTGAACTTCTTACTTCAAATTTCTTTTGTCTTGATATGCTTTCATGGTTGTTACCCTTTATTTTCTTCTTAAATATTGCGAGGATGCAACTTCTTTAAGAAGGGGAGTCTGTAACAACCCGCTTTTACGATTGTATATTTAAAATATTTTATTTAAATATAGCATCGTTAGTCGGATTTAAGTCCGAAAGGCTACTTTTGCAAACAGTCGAATTAGGACTCGAGCCCACTTCCATTAAGTTCAAAATGGAGTTTGCGACCTTTTTGAGTATAAACATCGATATATGTTTGGAGTTAGCTTGAATTTTGACATTTCCACTTAGGGCTTTGGGTTTGGGTTTCAGCCCAATAACCTAACATAAGGCCCTAGCTCCACCCCCTCTCCTCTTCATTCATTCTCATTTCCTAACACTTCAAGCTTTAAGCAAAAATGGGGGAGTGAAAAGAGATTAGGAATTCCTAAGCCCTAGCTACATTTGCAAATCCAAGTTTCAGCTCCAAAATCAAAGAGAAGCTTAGGTAAGCATCTCCTTCTTCTTCTCCATCTCAATCTCTCTCCAATTTCAGAAATTTCCTATGACCTAATTTGAGAAATTATTGTTTATGATCTTAGATTAGAGCTTTTAGAGTTGAGATTGAAGAGTGGTTGATCTTCCTTTGTTTTCAAGCTTCTCCTTCCTTGTTTTTGTGTATAAGGTGAGTTTTTTTTGAACTCACATCTATGCCTATAATTTTCTTGGTTGTTAGGTATGAATTCCTAACATCTATTCATGTTCATTTTCTTTGGATTGAATTGGCTTTATGAATATTCCAATTTTTTGTGTTTCGAAGTTAAACCTTTAAAAATATTAGCTTTGATGTTTGATCATGCTTTTGGTGGCGTATCGAAGAGCCTATAGGGCTGGGTTGCCGATTGGCGTAAATCTCTAGCGCCCATCGCTCGTCCGATCGTATATTGTTTGGAATTTTCCCCCTTGGGGGCTAGGCTGAGAATACTGGAATTTCCAGTTCCGTCGACTGAACTAGAAGGTCAGTTGACTGAACCAAACCTAGGAATTTTCTTGGGCCAGTATCAGTCGACCGACTACTTTTGGTCAATCGACTGAGCCTGGAAACCGAAAGTTTCCAGGCATGATTCAGTCGACTGACCACCCAGGTTCAGTCGACTGAACCTGGAAACAGAAAGTTTCTAGGATTTGTGTCAGTTGACTGACCACCCTAGTCCAGTCGACTGAATCTGCTGTCTCTGCCTATTTTGCCTTTTGTGTTTGAATTTCTGTTTTTTAATCGATTCTTGTTTCTCCAATTTGTTGTTATCACCTTTGTTAGTTTTGATAACTTCTTTTTCGGGATTTTTGGGGAATATCCATTTTGATGGATTTGGTATCGATTTCTTTGGATTTAATTCACGTCTTCGAATGTGAATTTTTGATGATTGATTGTCCTAACAATAAATTTTGTGATTTGTCACTTTATAATACAAAGGTTTCTATACTAATAGTAAATATTCAAACTCTTTCTCAAATATGATTTCAACTCTATTTTTAATACAAAGCTTGTTTATAAAACCATCTTCCAATCTATTACTATACACAAACATTTATCTCATTCGTTTGAGAAATCTAATTAAACGGCCTAGTAAAACTAGTGGTATGAAATGCTTGTGTTTACTTCGTCGGTTAATTTTTGGACCTGTTCGATTGAAACTCTTGTGACAACTTCCAAGTGGAGCTCTATAATTTGTTCGTAAATATTTCAGTTAAGCCAGTGGTTATGGGACATGAAGTTAAACTCTTCTATTTACTAGCTTAGCGCAATTCACGCTTTTTATTGATCAATGATGATCGTTTTGTGATTTAATCTAGCGATATGGTATGTCTTTTTGTTCATGTAGAGGACTATACCTCGTTTTATTGAGTTTCGTCTCATTTCTTTTATAGGCTAACGATCTATTGGTTCTTTGGAGTTTCGACTCATTTTTGTGGGCTAACGACCCATGTTCTTTTATGGAGTTCGGTTCATCGGGCGTACCGTTGTACTACGTCGTTATACCGGCTTATCAGGTTCATCGAGTATACCATTGTACTACGTCGTTGTTCTGAATTATTCGAGTTTCAGGTTCCACGAGCGTACTGTTGTACTACGCTGTTGCACCAGCTCTATGGTTAGCGACCCATTTGTGATACATGTGTTGCTGAGTTTTCATGCTCCCGTTTTGTGATAGGCCTCCCCTTTTTTTTGATTTTTGGATTTCTAGTTGATGATTTCTAGAGTTTGTGTTTCACCACTGTTTGTGATTGGCGATGATATGTTTGCCGATATTTGGGGTTTGGTGAATAAAATAAAGAATATGACATTCTTTTTAGTGCTTTGAGATTCTTGATATATTTTATGATTTTTGTGTTGTCTAATGTATATTTTTCATAGTATGGCATTATTGTTATCATACATTTTTGTCATATCTTTTCTTTTATCTCATTTTATTTGATATTTATGGCTAGACTGATCCGTTTATTTTTTTCTTATTAAATAATACTCGGGTTAGACCAAGATGTTACAGGTGCTTCTACTTGACTCATCTTTTGGTAACATTATCTGACTTTTGACTAACTACTCTAGTTTAGTAGTTTTTTGTTATACGTATGAGATAGAAACGCCTTGATGTATACATATTCTTTTGTCTAGCACTTGTATCTATTCTTTTGTGTTATTGTGGATCTTGTTTGACCACTACTCTGATGTATACTTCTATGTGTTATATTCATATCTGTTTTCGCCTTTGTGATATGGATATCTGTGACTGATTTGTGTTATGTTTATTTCTATATTTGTTTTCGAAGATCATATAGCCACTATGTAGTTACTTTGAGTTTGTATCGGTATGTCGGATTTCCTCTTGAAATGAAATGCATGTTATACTATCTGAAATATTGGTACTCGCACAAAGTAATTACACGAATGGTCACTTCTCAACAGCCTTATTCTTCGTGCTAGTTGATGGCATTACCTCGTAGTGTCCTTGGCTAGCGTGAGTATAGAAGTGGGGCGTCACATGATCTGTCTACTTAAACGGTTAGGGGGTGATCCCCACTCTTATATGTTGTTTGATTATTTCCTAAAGAGCCGGTATTGAGCATTCCGAAAATCGACGTTTGGTTTTATAGAGCACCTGGGAAACGGAATTGTGTATTCATAAGAGATGACTCGAACATGTAACCACTCCAAAAACCATATACGGTACTATGGAGGAGATTCATGATATTTTGATATGTTGGTATCCATGTATGATTCTGATACCGTTATGGCATGGGAATCCGTGTGTGATTCCAAGATCTATTTTGGAGACGATGCGTGAGCTGGAATGCCAAACGTACCTCATCAGCGGAAATGACTAAAACCAAAGATAGGAGGCATGGCCAGTAGGTTTGGCAAACCTATATGGTGTAATCGGCTCCTTTTTCTAGCAATACCGATACCTTTAGTTGTTTTTGGCATGCCGGAGAGATGCACTCGGTCTTAGCAAGACTAGTTATGTTTTCCCTATAATACCCCGCTAGACGGATATGATGCTTCGAAAGGATAACTCCGAGCCTTTTGCAGAAGGACCATTCTCATAGTATTTAGGGTACATCCGTGGAAATCCTACACAATTAGCAAACGAGACTTAGCAAATTTTGATTTTCTACTTAGTATTGTTGTGATGTACATAGCACGAGCATCACAGCTATTTGATTATCATTATTATGACGCCCCACCTCTATACCCACGCTAGCCAAGAACACTACGGGTGAATGCTGTCAACTAGCACGGAGAATAAGACTGTTGAGGAGCGACCATCTGTATAATTGCTTTGCGCGAGCACCGATATGTCAGATAGTATAACATGCGTTTTATCTCAAGAGGAAATCCGACACACCGATACATACACAAAGCTACTACACAGTGGCAATAATATCTTCGGAAACAAATACAGAAATAAACATAACATAAATCAGTCACAGATAATTCATATCACAAAGGCGGAAGAAGATATGAATATATAATTAACACATGGAAGTGTATATCAGAGTAGTGGTCAAAAAGATCCACAATAACACAAAATAATAGCAACATGTGCTATACAAAAGAATACATCAATGAGTCAATATCTCAAGAGTATACAACAAAAACTACTAATCTAAGTAGTAAGCAAAAGGTCAGAGTAATGGATCCCTGGAGAGAAGTCAAGTCGAAGCACCTGCAACATCTCGGTCTGACCCGAGTATTATTTAATAAGAAAATAATAAACGGATCAGTCTAACTATAAATATCAGATGAAACGATATAGAGTAAGAGATATGACTTAACACATAATAATCACAATGTCAAGCTGTGATATATATAAGTAATTGAGAATCAACAAGAGATTAATCAATATCACCAAATCTACACAAGAATTAAAGGAATTGTCATACTCCTTATTTCGTTCACCAAACCATAAATATTGACGATTATATCAATGTCAATCACAAAAGTCCATGACACACAAATTCACCAATACACAAATATTGATAAAACTTATCAATGGAAATCACGAAAATTGGTGAAGCATAAATTCTAGAAATCATCTCAAGAAATCCAGTCAATAACACACGAATTCACCTATGCACAAAAATTGATAAATCATATCAATAGAAATCACAAAAATAGGTGAAGAAGAAAATTCCAGAATTCGACACACGAAATCCAGAAATCACACAAAATGGGAGGGGGAGGCCTATCACACGAATGGGAGCATGAAAACTCACCAACATATGTATCACACGAACGAGACGCTATCTCATGGTAGCTAGCCATTAATTTTTGACACACGAACGGCCCGAAGACCATGGGGCGCTACCCCACATATGTGAGTTGAAACTCACACAAACGGGGTTTAGTCTCCCTCGTAGACAAAGAGACATCGCACATTGCTAGTCTAAATCACAAAAATGATCGTCATGATCATCAAGAAGTGTCAATTATAGTAAGCTAGTAAATATATGAGCTTAGCTTCATGTCCCATAACCACTAGCTTAACTTAAATATATACGAACAAATTGTAGATCTCCACTAGAAAATTGTCACAAGAAGTTCAATCGAACAAGTCCAAGAATTAACCGACGAAGTAAACGTAAGCGTTTCATACCACTTGTTTTACTAAGTCGTTTAATTAGATTTCTCATACGAGTGAGGTAAAGGTTTGTATATACTAATAGATTGGAAATCGGTTTGAGAAAACGAGCTTTGTAATAAAATAGTGTTGAAATCGTTTGAAGAAAGAGTTTTGATATTTACTACTAGTATAGAAAACCTTTATATTTTTAAGTGACAAATCACAAAGAACATTGTTGGAACAATCAATCACTAAAATTCACATTCGAAGACGTGAATAAAAATCCAAACAAATCGATAAAGAATCCATCGAAATGGAAATTTAAAAATCCCTAAAAAGGAGTCATAATAAACGATAACAACCAATAGGATCATCACGAATCGATTTAAATTGGAATTCTTAAACAAAAGGCAAGCTGGCAAAACACTAAAGTTTCAAACGTCTGAAACAAGTGGTTCAGACGTCTGAATCTGGAAATATAAAGATTTCCAAAACACAATTCAGACGTCTGAATCAAGTGTTTCAGACGTCTGAAATAGGCATATTTTAGCCTATTTTCTTTCTGTTTGAAATAGAACCAATTCAGACGTCTGAAACCCTATATTCAGACGTCTGAATCTGGGAATAGAAATCTTCCCAGACAATATTCAGACGTCTGAATATTCCGTTTCAGACGTCTGAATCTGGGGTTCAGGGCATTCCCTGAACCTAGGCCAAAAATGGCCAAACGAATATCGAAAACGATCGAACGAGCAAATGGCGATGACTAAGGAATTACGTCGAACGACAACCCAGCCTAAATGGCTCTTCGATACGCCTCAAATATCAATGTCCAAATATCCATATTAGGATTTTCATAAATTAGACCAAAACACCAAAAATTGGAATATACACGAAATCGATCCAAACCAAAATCAATTGCACATGAATAAGTGTTAGGAATTCATACCTAACAATCGAAGATAATTATAGACAAAGATGTGAGATAAAAATCTCACCTTTTTACAAAATCAAACAAGAAGAAGCTTGAAAGCAAATGGAGAATCAACCTCTCTTCAACACAACACAAATGAGCTTGAATCTATGCTCAAAACAAGAACATTCCCAAAATTAGGTTTAGGAATTTCTGAAATTGGTAAGAGAATAAGTTGGAGAACAAGAAGAGAATGCTTACCAATCGGTTCTCTTGAATTTGGAGCTAGGAATTTGAGGTTGCAAGAGGAACTAGGGTTTTGGAGTTTTAACTTCCAATCTCTCCCACCATTATTGCCTTAGAACTGAAAAGAGAGGAAAATGAGGGTGAATGGGGAAGAGTGGCTCAGATTTGAGTATAAGTTAAACATAGGGCTGAGCCCAAACCCAAACCCAAAGTGAAAAGGTAGCAAAAATCAACTCTCTCCAAACATATCGAAGCTTATACTCAAAAAGGTCGCAAACGGCATTTTGAACTCAATGGAGGTGGTCCTGAGTCCTAATTCGACCGTATGCAAAAAGTAGCTTTTCGGACTAAATTCTGAGTATCTATAAAATATTTAAATAAAAGATTTAAATATAAAATCGATAAATATGCGGGTTGTTACAATTATTTTCTCCCTTAGACATTATTATAATATCACTGGATTTTCTGATATAAAGGTTTTGGTTATTGTAAGGTAAAAATTTATTCGTACTTATGTGTGGCATGATCTTACGAGATTCCTTTGATTTAAATAATTTTACAAGTTATTATCAATAAAATTCCTTGTGATTTAAGTTCTTATGTTGGTTTTACCACACTGGCCAGGGCGTGGGTTTTCCTAAATGCTCTAGTCAGACCAAGCATATTTCCAGGTTTACTTGGATATTTGGAGCTTCAGGAGAAGAGTTGAAGTCCCTGAGATGTATTTACGTAGATGATTATATTTCCGTTGCTTACATTACTGTATATTATTCGGCAATTGTGAGGACAGCTTGTTATAACTGTTCGTGTTGAATAGGTTAGTATACTCTAATTGATGTTTGTACATAATAAATAACAATTTTTTGTGTGTAAAGATTTGTTATATAATATAGATTATTCGTTCCACTTTGAGATTCTGAGTTGTTTAGTTTCTTCTTGTTTTCTTTCTTCTTTCTTTTCCCTAACTATCTACCTTTCCGTTTAATTTTGGGTTGGACATGTTTGGTTTATTGCCAGCTTAAAGTGTACGGAAAGTGGGTCGATACAACGTGGTACCAGAGCTAAAGGTTGAGCGTGAACCTTGGCTTTGGTTGGTAGAACTCACGATAGACAGGGTTAGCAATACCCTAGAATGAGTTTGAGTGTATATATAAGAGCGCGTATTTATTAATGATACAAAAATGTTTTGCATTGTGTTGTTTGTTCAGTTGAGTGGCTTAAGAATTCTGATCGATGCATTTGGTCAACATTATCGATAGAGATTTTCTAAACACTCGAATAAGTCCAATTGACACAATATTGATTTTTAAATGGGTAAACGAAATAATTTTACCTAGAATTATATTTTATATATAAAGGAATAAATTTTTCAAAAAAATTTAATATAGTTATCTTGGTTATGTTTGGTTGTTAAGAGTGATAGTATTCCATCACTATCATCTAGGATTTGATCGGTCATGCTCGTCCATTTCTGAGTATTGACTATTGTCCATTGATCTATCTTGAATCTTGCTTTGGAAATCAAGATTGGATAATAGGAAAATTGGAAACATTGAAATGAATTCCTTGTGAATTAAGTTTCACAAATTGAATATAAGATATTCATTGATAATGTTAGGTTAAAATATGATGTTTAAGGGTGTTTATTTAAAAGAAAAGAGAATTTGAATATTCTAGGATGAATATTTCAGAAATATAAAGATTGCTTTGATAAATTTTAAGTTTTAATAAATGTTGTTTTATTAAAGGAATTTGGGATATTTGGAAATGACTGAATATTTAAGCTGGTTGTATTAAATTGGGATTTTGTAAAAGAAGTTGTTAAAAGAAGGCTTAAATATTTCTGAAATAAATATTTGGAAAATGAATTACATAGGAGGGCTAGAATATGCTCTCGATAAATATTTGAGAACGATTTCCTTTAAAAGGAAATAGTTTGTAAATTTGATTTATTAGATTGTGCCTTATAAATAAAGAAATTCAAGAGTTTAAATCCCAGTGGTTTGGCAAAATGGTTTTCGAGGAAGGTTAACAAATAGTATTTGAAAATATTTTCGAGTTTCTAAGTAGGAAATTGCTACCATTAGTACCTTGCTATATAATTGTTTAGATAAAACAAGTTTTGATTTGATTTCAAAAGTATGATTTGATTTACCATAGAGTAAATATGTATAGAAAATTTATAAATGATTTTGGAGAAAAGAAATAATGATTTATTTGAGATAGTTTTAGTAAGTGATTTTGGAAATGGGAACAATAATTTCTTAAAGGGATTCTGAAATTTGAAGAAATTTGTTTCAAGTTAACTAGTTCGAGTGGCTCAAAAATAACTAAAAATGGGAAGAGATACATTCGGATGGTAAACGTTTCTTTTGTGTACTTCCCTCTAGTAAGGAAATATATGATACTGTTTAGTAGTACCCAATTCCTAGGTATAATTTTAGGGTTACTCGAGCTATATATATATATAAATATATATATATATATATATATATTTGTTATGAATTAAAATATATTTATTATCATTTCAAATTTTTTTTGAAAATAAATATCTAAGTACGTGACTCTTAAGTTTCCAAAGTATATGGTGTCGATTCGAAAAGTGTTTTGAATGAAAACTGGGCATTTAAAATTCTTAAGGGAATTAAAAATAAGGATTTAAATCTAATAGTTGGGTATACCTCCGTAATGTTGTTAAATGTTTTATAAGTTTTACAAATCCATTGGAATTATATGAAATCTTTTTCTAGAATAGAGTTGGTATTAGAAATAACAAATTAAATAAGCGAGAAGGTGGACAAAGATTATTTCTATTCCATATAGTTTTGATCTAATATTTAGGTACAATGCTTTGATTTGTTTTAAACTGTTCCAGATAAGGATCTATTACTCGACTTTGATGGTGAGCACTTGATAAGGGTTTTTTGGGATGGACAAAGATTTTCTATCATAACTATAGCTATGCAAGGAGAGCATAGGTTCCTAATCAAGGAGCCTGACCAAGGTCCACACTAAAAATCGGGTGAACAATACTAGTTTGGAAGTGGAGTCATGTATTTGGGTAATGATCGGATCAGATTCTACATAATAATGATTTATAGACATCATGTGGGCATATGAATAATACTGAGTGTTTTGATGTTGGAATTTCGGGGATGAAATTCTGTTAAGGGGAGAGATATGTAACAACCAGGATTTTTAGCCATCCGTTATTAGAGTAATTAACTAATTTTAAACATTGAAATATTAATTTTTTATAAGTCGAACAACTTAATTTTATAATATTGAAAATATATGAATATATAGATTTTGAAAGCCATACTAAAATTTTCAAACGCTAACTGATGATATGATAAAATTGGAATTTCGAGAATAGTTCCATCGTGTTCGAAACAAGAAAATTAGTATAGAACATTGAGCAGCACAACGCATTGACACTCGAGATATTTTCCCCTAAATGACTCGAGGCGACATTTAAAAATATATATATATATATATGTATGTATGTGCATGTGTGTATATGTATGTATATATGTATATATATACGAGCTTCATAATTGCGTAGATCAAATCATCCCACAAAAGTTGAAAAAAAAATCAAGCTTACAAAAGAAGAAAAAGAAAAATATAAAATAAATAAAAAAGATGATGAAGCCTAAAAATATCAAGCCACCCTATATGTATACCTACAGCCTCCTTCTGGATTGTACTGTCCACTTCCTTCGCTTATATATGTATGAAGCTCATCTATAAATAAATAAAAAGATATCAGCTATTTAAAATAAAGAAGGAAGATTTGTTTGTTCAAAAGCTTGAAAATTAAGTTGTTGTTCATTTTAAAATCCATGAGTAAAACACCTTTACTTTTGTTTACTCGTAATTACACTAATATGTATAACTGTGATTTTAGGATGAGCCATTAATCTGCATCAACTATATATGTATCTGTTATGAGTGTATATAAAGGTATGAATGTGTTTGACACGTTCGGTTCCAATAAAACACTGTACATCTTCCACTAAAGGCTCTCTATTCATTTGCTTTTGGTTAAAACAGTTAAACTTTTAATTTTAAAAATAAAGATCTCATCATCCATTTAGTTTTAAAACTTTAGATCAAAACAAAAGTTGTTTGTTTTTTAGTATGGAATATTTTAAAATTTATTTCGTTTAACTTCATCATGCAGAGAGAGAGAGAAAATAACATATAATAGTAAGTGGTTTGAATATGGTCACGATTCAACGTTCTTAATTCAATAAATGGAATCATATGGGTGTGTTCGTTGTTGAAAAACATGATTTTTAAGAATGATTTCAGGATTTTTAGTGTTATGTGGAGGAAGAAATGTGGAGATGTTCAGGTTTGGATGTTTCGTCAAATTCCGGTGATGCAGGTGATTTCGTCGTATGGTGTTTGGCATGGAGGAGGTTTGGGTGATGGAGCATCACCAAAAAATGGAGCTGTAATTTTTAGTTGCGTATATGGGGTAGACAAGTTCAAACTAGAGTTTAGAGTGTTTTTTGTCTCAGGTTTCCTGGCAAATGGCTGTGACAAGACAGGAAGAGAAGCGTGCGCATAGGGGGGAATGGGAAGAGGGGGTGATGGTGGAGCTCGGGGTAAATTTTGGTGGTTGATGGTGGTCAATGGCGATGTGGCAAGGCGATTTGGTGGCATGGCGTTTCGCTCCAATTTTTGGGTGAGCGTTCGATTTTTGAATCTAAGTGTTTGACCGCATTTCAGCTAGACAGATGAGATGAGATGACCGTGGGGGACATGCGTGGATGGTCGGCGACGTGTATGGTCAGCTGAAGGTTGTGTGCATGTGCACACATATGTGCACAATTTTCGTGCATTGGAACAAAGAGGTGATGGAGAGCTACTGGGAAGAAGAAGGTAAAGTGATTAGGCTGGGTGTTTGTTTCTAAAAGTAATTAAATTAATTGTTATATTTAATAATATATAAAATTTAGAAAGACTATTTCTCTTTCATATCAAATCCAATCAACGCTCGGATTCTTGCATGGAGATTCTATTATCGAGTATTATCATCTGAAATAATATCGTCAAGGTTCCTGCAATGTAAATTTAATGATTTATAACAATTGAAGTGAATAAATTAGTAATTCTTATTTAATTAATTATATGTTGATAACAGCAATTAATTATTAATGGACTGTTTAATTTTAATTAATTAAGAATAAATCATTTTATAACTTCTTTGATTTACAAGTAATTGAATTGAATTTTATAAACTTGTAAACTTCTTTGTTGAATTAAACTGGATTGAGTATGGTAAATTGGACATTTGTTTGGTGAAAATAAATCACCGTTCTGCTAGTTAAATTAATTGGACCTTGTTTAGGAGAATAAATCATCGTTCTGCTATTATTAATTTGATAAGTTAAAGTGGACATTTATTTACCAGGAATAAATCCGTTGTGCTATTACATTAGTGTGGACACTTAATTTCATTCCAATGGACTAGTATTGGATAAGTGTTGTATTGACAATTGCTTGTTAATTTTGGATTTAATTTACATATGTGATATTATGTGAATACCTGGATTATAACTTGGATAGTTAATCGAATTCATGGTGACTAGATTAAGTTCCATTGAAGTTGCTAAGCCTCTTTCCAAAGTTGGTTTTCGAATCAAAGTTATTTTAAGAATAATTAGTATTTATTAACAAGGTCATTAAAGATAATTATTATTGTCCAAAAGATAATTAGTAATTGTTGTATTAATGACTTTAAGTTAGTTAATATGATTCTTAAAGGTTATTTAAGAATATTTCATTATTGTTTCAAAGTTATTAAACTATTTAAAATGTTTTAAATTATAATTTAATTATTAATCAAGGTTATTTTATAATAAATTGATTTTAAAGTTATTATTCTAAGAGTTTATTAGTATTATAATATTATCATTTCAAAGATATTTTGTTAAAGTATTAATATTGTTTTAAAATTATATATTATATTAATATTGTTTGAAATTAATTAATTATTATAGGATTTAAAAATATTTAAGGTTATATTTTTATAATATGAAAAAGATTTGCTCACTATAATTAAGTGACATTTATTCTAAAAGAATTGGTTTTGAACAAAGGATTTAAAAAGGAAAGTTTTACGGATAGGTTGAGGTTTGAAAAAGAACAATTTTTAGTTAAATTGGGAAGTTTATAAAGAAACTTTACACAGAATTTGAAGATATTTATGAAGTAAAAAAGGATATTTGGAAAGAAGTGGTTGATTTTCATAGCGTAATTCGAATGGTAGAGACTGCCTGTAGTTTGTTGTGTTTACGATGGGACAGCGACGTAACCACTTTGCAAACTGTGATCTATGATTGATTTCATGGCATTATTCGAGAGGCAGAGATTGCCTGCTGTTAAGTTTGGGTTTCTCTAGGATGGAGACATAACCATTGAGTTGCGATCCATGGTCGTTACCAAATGGTACTTTCCATA
The DNA here is from genome assembly GCA_030765085.1 of Allium cepa. Classification (NCBI taxonomy): domain Eukaryota; kingdom Viridiplantae; phylum Streptophyta; class Magnoliopsida; order Asparagales; family Amaryllidaceae; genus Allium; species Allium cepa. Next base: position 714,077,422 of record CM060943.1, on the reverse strand, counting down.
TCTATTTTTTTAAAAGATTTCCATGTATTTTAAGGAAGAATGTTCTGTGAATATACTTACCCCGGTTAGATAAGTATATGACTGCTTTGACCAAGAGGTTAAATTTATTCGAGACTAAATTAAACGAGGCTTAGTGATTTCAGTGAGAAATGTAATCTTTGGTTGAATTTTTTATTATTTGGTAGTTAAATAACCGATTATCTGGCCCAAATATGTAATCCTTCTTAATTATTGGTGGTATGGAATTATTCCTTACTTAACACCGAAGGACTTTAACTTTGGAAATATCTAGGAGAAGTACATGGAAAATATATGGTACAGTTACCATCGACGGTTCTATACTGTACGTATAAACTCGTTGTTCTTCTAGGATAAATGATAAGGTGATCCGTCCACTTAAATGGTTAAGGGTGATCCCCGCTCTTATGTGTTGTCTGATTATTTCCTAAAGAACCGATATTGAGCATTCCAGAAATTGGCGTATGGTTTTATGGAGCACTCGGGAAAAGGAAGAGTGTATTCATAAGAGATGACTCGAACCCGTAACCACTCCGAAACCATATTCGGTACTATGGAGGAGATTCGTGATATCTTGAGATGTCGGAATCCATGTGTGATTCTGAAACCGTTGTGGTGTGGAAATTCGTGTGTGATTCCAAGATCTATTTTGAAGATGATGCGTGAGCTGGAACGCCGGACGTAGCCTCATCAGCGAAAACGACTAAAACCAAAGATACGAGGCATGGCCAGTAGGTTTGGCAAACCCATAGGGTGTAGTAGGCTCCTTTTTTAGCAATACTGATACCTTCAGTTGTTTTTGGCATGCAATACCGGTTATGTTTTCCTATAATACCTAAGCTAGACGAGTATGAAGCTTCGAAAGGATAACTCTGATCCTTGTGCAGGAGGACCGTTCTCAAAGTATTGAGGGCACCTCCATGGAAATCCTACACAATTAGCGAACGAGCCTTAGAGAATTTTGATTTTGTACTTAGTATTGTTGTGGTGTACATAGTATGAGCATTATAGCTATTTTATTATCATTATTTTCGCCCTTAGTTATTATGATAATATCACTGGATTTTCTGATATAAAGGTTTTAGTTATCGTAAGGTAAAACCCGTCTGTGTTTATGTGTGGCGTGGTCTTACGAGATGCCTTTGATTTTAAAGAATTATACAGGTTAACATCAATAAAATTCCTTGTGATTTAAGTTCTCATGCTGGTTTTACTAGACTGACCACAGCGTGGTTTTTTCTAAATGCTTGGGTCAGACCGAGCATATTTCCAGGTTTACTTGGATATTTGAAGCTTTAGGAGAGGAGCCGAAGGCCTAGAGACGTATTCATGTAGATGATTATATTTCTGTTGCTTACATTGTTGTATATTATTCAGCAATTGTGAGGACAGGTTGTTATAATTGTTCATGCTGAATATGTTAGTATACTCTGATTGATGTCTATATATATATATTACAGTTTTTTTATGTGTAAAGATTTTTTATATAATATAGATTATTCATTCTACTGTGAGATTCTGTGTTGTTTAGCTTCTTCTTGTCTTCTTTCTTCTTTCTTTTCCCTAACTATCCGCCTTTTTGTTAATTTTGGGTTGAATATTTATGGTTTATTGTCAGCTTAAAGTGTATAGAAAGTGGGTCGTTACATTGGCATCCACTCGCTTTATGGTTTTAATCATTTTCGACAAAGGATAACAAAGCTCAAATAAGTAATAAATCGTCTTAGATTGACGATACATAATTGAAGAAAGCTGAACCGCTAGTTAATAAACCTACTATCGGGGGTAAAAATAATAATCGTATATGGACAATAAATCTCATATTCCTACCACCACTAGTCGATTTCAAACTTGTACTACTTCTTGGTCAAAAATGAAGTCGGGCAAGTGGAGGTAGTGTTACCTCTGAGCATTGCCTTGACGACCTTTTAATTTTCGAGATAGTGACAGCTTTTCATACCTCGATGTTTAGTGTCCAGAGTATGACTAAATTCTTTCCATATAAGCAATATCCTTTATGGAAACTTCTTTTACATAACTGAATCGAACTTTTACTTTTTAAACAAAATTCATGCTTTGGCTTCTCACTACATGTTTTTAACTTTAAACCTCTTTGTAAAAATGGTACACTAACTATAAAACGACATTATAAAAGAGATTTAATAACCTAAAACATTTTTATAAAATTAATTAATCATCTTTAACGGTTATTAATAAGAGTGATTAAATATATTTTGACTTCATTAATTAATTTGATTAATTAACTTTAAATATCCATAATTAAAAATAGGGTTAATCGCTTAAAATTATCATTAATTAATTAATTTCAAAGCTCATTAATTAAGTTGACTAATTAATTTTAAAACACCATCTATTAACAAAGATTAATTGATTTAAAATATCATTAACGAAAAAGATTAATTAAATTTAAACTAATTAATTAATATTAAAAGTAATTAATTAAAAATGATTAAATACCATTAATGAAAATGATTAGTTAACTTTAATCCGCCATTTTTAAATAATTAATTAACCTTAAACATCATTAGATAAAATAATTAATTAATTTTAAGTGTCATTAACAAAGTAATTAATTAACTCTAAATACATCATTGTTTAGTTAACCAATTAACCTTAATCCTCTTAATTGAAATAATTAATTAAATTTAAAATCATTAGTAAATTAGTAAATTAATTTTAAATCCTTCCTTATTCATAAAATTAATTAACTTTATGAAGTAAAACCCAAGCTCGAAAGTAAAACAAAAGATGTCGAAGAGATGGTATTTTTCGAAAGTGTCGATATAGCGATAGTCGATATACGAACACTTCGAGAACTACTTTCATAATAAATTGATTTTTATCGAAGCATCACATAACAAAAGTAAAACATACACACACGCGCACGTGCATATACAAGGTCCATAACAAAACATACAACATGTAGAGAGCATCACTTATAACATATTTATTTTTTCTACTAACTTTCCATATTGCTTACTAACTACCATGATGTCATCTTCCCAAAGCATAAACCAAATCAAAATCTATCACATTACTATATATATAACAAGAATTTAAAAGGTACTAAGATGAATAATATTAAAGTTAAAAACGTTTGGTAAAAGGTGAGATTTTACTCACCGAAAGTTTGCAGATTCAATTCTAACTTCCACTAGAGCTTGAACACGACCGAGATCTTTGCTTCTTACTTGGAAAAATGAAATTATGGTGGGCTTAAGTGTGCAATATTTTTTGGCCTAGGGCTTAGGGTGGCTCGGCCTAGATGAGTATGGGTATGTTTGGGGTTGTTTTGGTTAGTGGGCTTGTTTTGGTAAGAGAAGAAGTGTACTGGAGAAAGAAGTTGTTTTTTAGTGAACTTTCTTAAGGAAGAAGTGAAAAGAGATGATTTTTTTTCTAATTTAAAAGTATTTGGAAGCCATGGAAACTTAGGAAGGAACTTGAATGAAGGTTTTAAAGTGAAGATAAAAATGAAAAAATGTGTTAGGAAATTTTCTTATATACAAAGGGATAAATTAAATTACCAATTTACCCATAAAGTAAATAGCCTCCTTTTCTTCGTTCCCATCTCATCAAGCTTATCTTCATCCCATTAAAATTCACCCTTCTTTTCTAATATGCCAGCATGTATTATGACCTATTGTACTAAATCTTTCATTATGTGACATATGCTTTTTATATTTAAGTTTTAAACTCAAGAAATTGTCACATCACACTTTTAATATTTTTAAGTTATTTATAAATATGTATTATCATTTTGAAATCCTTACAAATTTTTGTTTATATATAAACTAAAGTATTCATAACATTTCAAACAACTATTAGACGATGAAGAGTCGAAAACTCGGAAATTGATTTTTGGTTATATTTTCGATTTTTCTTCGAACTAAATATTTTTGTAAATAAATTTTGAAAATCATTCCATCGTCATTAGTTATTATTTAAAAGAGTTTTGTTTGAGTTATAAAATCCATTTATTAATTATTTCAAAATATATTAAGTAACCATATTTTAAAGTGATTAATTACGGGTCGTTACACTGTGTAATCAAATTAATCTAACTCCAATTTAGTTCTTTCCTTTTTAAGTTTAACTAATAATCATAGTAATATTTCAATTTATTTATTTTTTTCAAAATCATGCTATTAACATCATTTCAACAAAACTAGTAAGTTTCCAAAATGGTAAAATCTTCTCAAAAGATGTTTCCCTTTTCACAAAAATCATGACTCTTTCTTTAATTAATTTTACTTTTCAGGTGGTTCAGCTTAACTTAGAAAAGTGGTCATATAACATATTTTTCTAAACAACTTCTTTAAAAATAAGAAATTTTCACAAAATTTTATTTTAAAAGAAAATGTGATATTTTAACTTGCTATTTTTTCTAAAGTGTGAGAAATATTTATAAAGACATTCTCAAGCACTTTCCCTTTCTTAATTATAAAAGTGATCCAAAATCCGACTTTAGATACTTTTCAATTTACTCTCAAAAGTTTTGAAAGCAAAGTACACATTAAGGGCGAGTGCAACAATGTGCCCTAAAAAATAAAAGTTTTAAAGCATTTATTGAAAATTGTTTTTTTATCAAATTCTTTTAATTCAATTTTTTAAATAAATTTTATAAAGTTTGTCTAATCATTTCATAGAAAACCATAACCAAACTTATTTTTCCTTTAAAAATATCAAACATCTGCCATTTCAAACTTGTGACGACCCGACTTTCTACTTCCAGAAAATCGCATCATCTTTAATAAGAAAGAAAGGGATAGAAGAAGAAAAGAAAGAGAAAGAAGAACATAAACAACATCAGAGAACTCACAGCGGATCGAATAAAATATAATATCTCTCATAAAATATTACATAATATCTCATTACATCAGAGTACATAACTTAAACAACAGATAATAGACAGTTATAAACTTCTGTCTAACTATACAACTCAAGTACAAGAAAACAGACACAACATACACAGCGGAATCAATCTATAACTACACGTCGAAGCCTCCTGCTCCATATCTCCTCCAGAATTCGTCAAGCAAACCTGAACCACTTGACTACTCATACGTAATATGAGTACCCAAGAGTTTAATAAAACAGAAAATAAACACTCGGGTCAGACAGGGGTCTGGTGTGAGTAAACGGGTTAAAGTTGCTTAACTTTAGAAAACCTTTGAAAAGAAAAGGGTATCACGTAAGACTTCCCACACACAAACATGGAAAGGTTTTTACCTTACACTAACCAAAACATTTGATAGGAAATCCAGTGATATTATAATAGTGTCTAGGGTTTTCAAGTAAATAAGAAATAGCCGAAATTGTTACATCTATTAAATTCCAACTACTAGCCACAAAAGTGGGTAATATAATCAAAACCGTAGGGTCTCATAGGAAGAATGAGTTTCCATCAATGGCAGGGCTACTGGGGTACCGCCCGTCACAGTACGTGGCCTAGATCAACGTACCGAGGATTACTCCTTTCATCCCCTGCAACACAAGGCCGGAACCATCCCTTACTGGACAGTTCCGAACAAGACCATCCCGTAGTTGGCGCGACCAACCACACACTAAGCCGAAATAGAAAGGGACCTCTAGACAGGGATGTATCTTGCTCTCTAGTGGGAGCTACCCACGAAGCCTTGCTGCACATCCCCTGTTTTAGCCATTCCCGGTTGATGAGGCTTGAGGTTACGATTACCTTTATAGGACACATCACTTGGAATGCTCATCGTCCGCCTGACGATGTGTTGAAAGCATTCAATCCATACAAGTTCGTTCTGGGTTCGAACGAAACCGAAGGCACTATCTCGTTGCACTCATTATTGGAATCACCCTCAGAGTCAACGAGCATAGCCTTGCACCCTGATTCGCCATCTCGAATCTATAAGCACTATTCCGTCAAACTCATTACGGAATCACCCACAGAATTATTCTGACGTATAGCCCTTACACCTCGAGTCTTCACTTGCTCCACTTGGATACACGACCTAACGTTTAATTGGAATCGATGTGGTTTTCGGATTCCAAATATGGGAACCCGATCCCGGTCTCACTGAAACCAAACGCTATTTTAATGTCCAAGTTGTACTTAAGGGTTTAAACAATTTAAACTTATATACAGGATGATATAAATAGATAAATGAATCATATATCTCAACAAATAACTCATGTCAACATTTATCTCACAAGCAGCATATCACAAATATCAGAGATATTCAAATCATCCAATATCAACCAATCACACAATATCATTCAACATCCAATAAAAACCAATCAGCCAATATCAATCATCCATCCAATAACAGAATTGATTAACTTTAATCAATTGGATTACCTAAATCCTTCTTCATTTATTTATTCCAAATAAATAAATTAATCATCTCTAATGATCTTCACTAATTAATCTTCCTTGATTAATTATCTTTTAATTACATTCAAGTAATTATCCTATCCATATTCAGTAATTAACCCTTTAATTACTATCATTAATTACAATAATTAATGATCATTCATCAATTAATTAACTATAATTAATTAACCTTAATTGTTAATTAATTACAGTTAATTAATCACATTTAATTTAATTACTTATATTAATCAACCTTGATTAATATACTAAATCACATTAATTAGTGATCCTTATTAATTAATAATTACTTTAATTAATTAATAATTAATTTATAAATAAATCATCTCATTAATTCATAAACAGTAATTAACAAGTTGTAATTACTTATCTTAATTAATTAACTTCTTAATTAATTAATTTCTAATTAAATTAAATTAATCCTTGATTAATTAATTCAATTAATTAATCCTTAATTACTTCACTAAGAAATTATTAATCAATTTAAATTAACAATTAATCCTTATTTAATTACTTAATTAATTAATTACATTTTAATTAATTACACTTGGTAATTAATCACATTAATTAATTAATTAATTATATTAACTAAAATAAATTAAGTAATTAACTCTTAATTACTTACATAAGTAATTATCTCTAATTACTTCCATTAATGAATCTTAATTAATCTCTTGATTAATTACCTACCAACAAATAAATTAATCTGTTTCCTTAATTGATAACATCATGTTACTAACCCATAATCACTTCATCTTAATTACCCCATGAGTAATTTCCTCTAATTACTTCCATAAGTAATTATCATTCTCAATTACATTCAATTATTAAACATTAATTACTTCATTAAGTAATTACACTTAATTAATCTATAATTAAGTGATTATTTAAAATTAAATAAATAATTAACTAATTATTTAAAATAAATTAAACAATTAATTAATTAACTTCTAATATTTTAAAATCCTTAATTGATTAAGAAAACCATTAATTTTAAATAAACTCTTTACTTATAAACAAACATATTAAATATTTTTATATTCAAATCAAGGATAATTAACCTAATTTATCTTGTGATGCATTATTTGAATAAATCAAATTTTAACATCTTAAACAAATTATCCTATTTGGTTTTCAAAATTATAATAATATCCTTATTTAAAATAAGGCATTTAGAAATCAATTCCAAAATTTAAAACATTACAATTTATCCAATCTAAACTTATTTATTTTCAGAATAAATCTGAAAACCTTGTTATTAAAACATTACTTTAAAACTTTGATTAAATAATTAAATTCAAAAATACTCTTTAAATTAGAATCTCAAAATTTAGATAATTATTTACAAAAGAAATTATCATGAAACAATTTAAATTTGAAATATAAATTCAAGCAACATTTTAAAAGTTTAATTAACACCCCTTTTAAAGTTTGATTTAACTTATTTTAAAAAAAACAAACTTTAACTTGTAAATTTTACTTTCTTTTATAAAATCTTAAGCATTGATTTTATTTGTTAAAAAAAATAACAAGTTTAATCTCCTTTAAACTTATCTTCCTTACAGTAAAAACCAAAGCCCCCACCTAAAACTCGAGATACCACCAACTCCTCAAATCTTCGAGTCATACGTGATTTAAAACGCAAGCTACTTCGAGTTGATCTCAGGAATAATCACGGCGCAACACCCAGAAAAAAAAACTTCTTCCCCAACTTCACTTCTCAGTGCACACGAACTGACACCGTGCACCAAGCACAACCCCACCGGCCGCCGTTAAGCATCGCGACCATCCTCCCCAATCCCAAACCCTCTCGCGAGCACATGGTTGAACCCAGATCCAACAAACACTGCACAAAACGAAATTCGACCCATCCTACCTAAAAAGTCGAACAATAGCAACATAACACGATCACCAAATCCATCACCTCTGATAATCGCCACCACCGGAACTGCCGCAACTCCAGCCACAACATCACCATACTCCCACAAACCAACTCCTAGAATATCCTGAAGCTCGATGTATCAGGGATGATGAAAGATCCCAATTTAGCGTCGGCTTCAAATACAGCAATCAAACCCTATCTCGATCGATTACGATCAAATTGTTCATTGGAAAAATCTGTAAGTATTTTTCCCTTCATCTATAACATTCAAGTAAGCTGCAATCCAAATATTAACTCAATTTATCAAGTAATTCAAATGCAGTTCTCAAAAACTCCTAATTCATTCAAACCCAAATTTCAAATGAATTACTAAACTATAAATCACAAAATCATATCTAAATTCATGATTTTACATCCAGATTACATGCATGTAGTTACATTTTAAGTTTAAGATAATAAATTTTTAACTAATATTCAAATTCCTCTGTAAATTTCTTTTTAATAATTACTTGTTGCATTTTAAAATTATGAAATTATTTTTAGAATTACTATCAAACATTATCATACAGTTTCCATTTATATAAAATGTCTAATATTAACTTGTTTGAGAGATATTGGAATTTCTTATGAAACCAACTTCAGAAATAAAAGAACAGAGATGGATGTTGTACAGGTTTACTATTCGTAGGCATTCTCTACCTATAACATACATATATGACAGTACTCATATAAACAATTATTCACTTTCAAAGCCAAATTCATCACATGCAACAATAAATCTAACACATTATAATAAAAACTGTTTTTAAGAGGTTTACTCACCTTATAATTTGCAGAGCACAGAGAACAGGGTAGAATAAATTTCCAGGCTTTAACACTTTAATTTGAAAACTGTTTGATTTTGCATGCTGTTGAAATCCTACTGCTTACTGCATGCCTTCAAATTTTGTTGATTAAACTTGCAGTTGAAACTGTTGATTTCCCTTTGCATGTTGAAATTACAGATTGCAAGTTGAACTCAAATGAAATGCAGGTTATAGCTTTGTACAATGTAGATTTGAAGTTGAATATCCATTTGAATTTGCAGGTGATGAATTTTGCAATTTTCATTTTGCTTGCAGAGTTTAGTTTCAGATTTGCTTTTGATTTTTGCATTTAATTTTCAGGTTTTTGAAGAGTAATTCTGGTTGCCATTAAAGTTTGAGAAGAGGAAAGAAAGTTTTTGAAAAAAAATGAAAAAGGAGAAACAATTTTCTTTTATGTTATAAATTTCAAATGAATGAAAGATGAATGCCACATGTTCATAAATCTTACATTTGTCAATTATGATATTTAGTTAAACAACACATGTTAACATTTGTCTCTAAGTGTTTTTTAAACTTTTATTTAATTTAAATGTAAATATAAACTTACATTTTAATTTGCTTTATAAATGAGTACTTACATATGTAAATATAAACTTCCCTTTTAAAGAAAATATTATAAACTAATTATAATACAAATGAATCTCTTATATATATGTATTCATAAATCTAAAACTTTTATATTTATACATTTATACCATTTTAAATTTAAAACACTTTAAAGAAAACAAAATGAAAACATTGATTAATTTATTTAAACTATCATACTTTAAAAATAAACAATCATCTTATATTTTGAAAATAATTTAAGTTAATCTTTAAATTATCTTTTGAAACAGTTTATTGAATTTAAAACAAAGCTTAAAATTACAATATTCATTCATATATGAATTATCAATGGATTAAATAAATTTCAAAGCAACTCAAACTAACATATACATTCATATATATTACAATTTGAAAATTTATCTTTTATTTAAAACAAAAGATTATCATATCCACAATATATACTATAAACAGAATAACATTTTATTAGCTTTGAAAAACAAATTCTTATCAAATATTGCCAGATTAAATATTTATTAACCTTTACAAGATTAAATTTACCAATTTTAAATTAAGATTATAAAGAAAATTATCAAACCTATTAAATTATTAACACAGATTATTAAATTCTTACTGCCCAAAATTCCGGGTCGTTACAATCCTCCCCCCTTAAAAGAATTTTGTTCTCGAAATTTTAAAAGCAAAGGTAATTTAATAATCCAGTATAGATTTTAATTTCAATTAGCAAAGCGTTCCTAACAATCAGTTACTAACATCCATAGCAATCACATAAACAAACCTAACTAATTATTCTGACACAAATCAGAATAAATCTCTAATACTATCTCGAGTTTCCCAAGTATAAATCACCGGGAGACTTGCTCAACAGAAGCCAACAAACTAACTATACCACCAAAATCCAGGGCTTCACTCATCTCTAGATCCTTCAATCTGAACAGAACATCAGACTACTCTCAAATCCAGCTCAACTCCAAATCCAACTGAACTACAGATTCAATAACCACTTGATGAATCACACACGTTCTCCCTCAGAGACACGTGTTACAAAATGAATTCTAGCTATCCAAACTGGCAATTCAATCTTATCCTATCAAAACACAGATAAGAAATCCTCAAATGCCATAGCACTACTCAACCAATCTTATCCAATATCTGTTCTCTTAACCAGAGAAATCTTAACAACACTGAAGTCTCCAACTTCAAATACCAAACTCCTTATCTCATATCTGCATAACTCAACAGACAATCCAAGGCTGCCAAACTTCTTCCTGATCAGCTCAACCTATGCTGATAATTCCAGAAACAACAAGACCAAATCAAACAGAACTTGCTTCCTTCCTTGTATAGCAGCTACCTCGCTTCCGCTGCACAACTCTGATTCAGAAATAGGTAAGAATATATGTTGATGAACACGAATACAAGCTTATCCACAAAATTCGGAAACCTTGTTCATCAAATCCATAAAAATTTGAGTGACTCATCTGACTTAGTCACACATCATTACAACAGAATCCAAATTAAAAGCTAGATCAGTCCAATTCCAATTCCAAAAATATCTGAGTTGCTACACCAACTCTCCTTACTCCAAGAACTATTCAACTACCAGGCTAACTACCAGAATTACTTCCGGAACCAAAACAGTATGGAACTCAACTCCAGATGCATCCAAACTTCAGAATACTCCAGCAGCTCCTATCCACATGAGAACCCTCCGCCTCAAACAAAAGAATGCTCAAGAAAAATTTCCATCTAATCGTAAATCACTTTTGCGATCTTACCTAGTTCGGATTCCAAAGAAACTGTCATCTCTTTACCAATTATAACAGCTTTAAAGCTTTTTCCAAACTTGGTTAACCTTTCAAGAAAGCATCACCACCTTCAGCCCGGACTGCTGAAAGAGAACCACAAAGATTTCTGAACCACTAGAGAAACAAGCCACACTGCTGCTTCCAAACTCTACCTCGATGATACTGCAAAACCAAAAGATTTTCTCGTCAGCACACCGAACACTCCGAGTTGCACTGCTTCCACAGCTAACCAAAGACTTCAATCCAAAGGTTTCTCAAAACCCAAAACCATCAACAAACCACACAACGGTCCTCCGAGATGGCAGACAACTTCTGAAGAAACTCGGACTCCAAACCAAACATCCACAACTCGCTTACCTTAAGGAATAACAATGAGACCATGCCGAAGCAAAACGACTCATAGACCTTAGTCTCATATTCCAAAACAGCCAAACTCCTTACTAAGGATTCAGACAACTTATACACAGATAAATCATCTCTACGGCAGATAAAGACTGCTTCTCAACTACTTCTAAATCTGCTTCAAGAGAAAACACCTTCGGAAAATATCCAAGGATACTGCATCTCATCATGCAGTTATCATGATACCATCACTTACTTATGCACTACCGACAAGTCCAACTCAAGAAAAATTCACTCACCCGAGCGAAATCCAAACTTACACTCCAAAGACAAACTCCGAATCTTAAAAAGATTTCCTTCGGATATCAGAGAAATCCTTCTCCAAACTACAAATCTTATTCGAGACGGTATTAGGTCTACAGTCTTGGCAAAAACTTCCAACCTCAAACATATGGAACCTCTTCCATCTGTGGTAGTTGTGTTACCCACAAACACCACTACTCCATCTACCTCTAAACTTATGTTGGAAAATCCGTACAGATAACCCAACCTATTAGGTAGACATATATATATATATATATAAATATATAGTTATATACAAAAATTACAAGTACGCTCTCTCAAGAAAGACACTACTATAGAGCCCAGGTATTCACTCAGCCTAATGCTCTGATACCAAATGTGACGACCCGACTTTCTACTTCCAGAAAATCGCGTGGAAGAAGAAAAGAAAGAGAAAGAAGAACACAAACAACATCAGAGAACTCACAGCGGAACAAATAAAATATAATATATCTCATAAAATATTACATAATATCTCATTACATCAGAGTACATAACTTAAACAACAGATAATAGACAGTTATAAACTTCTGTCTAACTATACAACTCAAGTAAAAGAAAACAGACACAACATACACAGCGGAATCAATCTATAACTACACGTCGAAGCCTCCTGCTCCATATCTCCTCCAGAATTCGTCAAGCAAACCTGAACCACTTGACTACTCATACGTAATATGAGTACTCAAGAGTTTAATAAAACAGAAAATAAACACTCGGGTCAGACAGGGGTCTGGTGTGAGTAAACGGGTTAAAGTTGCTTAACTTTAGAAAACCTTTGAAAATAAAAGGGTATCACGTAAGACTTCCCACATATAAACATGGAAAGGTTTTTACCTTACGCTAACCAAAACATTTGATAGGAAATCCAGTGATATTATAATAGTGTCTAGGGTTTTCAAGTAAATAAGAAATAGCCGAAATTGTTACATCTATTAAATTCCAGCTACTAGCCACAAAAGTGGGTAATACAATCAAAACCGTAGGGTCTCGTAGGAAGAATGGGTTTCCATCAATGGCAGGGCTACTGGGGTACCGCCCGTCATAGTACGTGGCCTAGATCAACGTACCGAGGATTACTCCCTTCATCCCCTGCAACACAAGGCCGGAACCATCCCTTACTGGACAGTTCCGAACAAGACCATCTCGTAGTTGGCGCGACCAACCACACACTAAGCCGAAATAGAAAGGGACCTCTAGACAGGGATGTATCTTGCTCTCCAGTGGGAGCTACCCACGAAGCCTTGCTGCACCTCCCCTATTTTAGCCATTCCCGGTTGATGAGGCTTGAGGTTACGATTACCTTTATAGGACACATCACTTAGAATGCTCATCGTCCGCCTGACGATGTGTTGAAAGCATTCAATCCATACAAGTTCGTTCTGGGTTCGAACGAAACCGAAGGCACTATCTCGTTGCACTCATTATTGGAATCACCCTCAGAGTCAACGACCATAGCCCTTGCATTCTGATTCGCCATCTCGAATCTATAAGAACTATTCCGTCAAACTCATTACGGAATCACCCACAGAGTTATTCTGATGTATAGCCCTTACACCTCGAGTCTTCACTTGCTCCACTTGGATACACGACCTAACGTTTAATTGGAATCGATGTGGTTTTCGGATTCCAAATATGGAAACCCGATCCCGGTCTCACCGAAACCAAGCGCTATTTTAATGTCCAAGTTGTACTTAAGGGTTTAAACAATTTAAACTTATATACAAGATGATATAAATAGATAAATGAATCATATATCTCAACAAATAACTCATATCAACATTTATCTCACAAGCAGCATATCACAAATATCAGAGATATTCAAATCATCCAATATCAACCAATCACACAATATCATTCAACATCCAATAAAAACCAATCAGCCAATATCAATCATCCATCCAATAACAGAATTGATTAACTTTAATCAATTGGATTACCTAAATCCTTCTTCATTTATTTATTCCAAATAAATAAATTAATCATCTCTAATGATCTTCACTAATTAATCTTCCTTGATTAATTATCTTTTAATTACATTCAAGTAATTATCCTATCCATATTCAGTAATTAACCCTTTAATTACTATCATTAATTACAATAATTAATGATCATTCATCAATTAATTAACTATAATTAATTAACCTTAATTGTTAATTAATTACAATTAATTAATCACATTTAATTTAATTACTTATATTAATCAATCTTGATTAATATACTAAATCATATTAATTAGTGATCCTTATTAATTAATAATTACTTTAATTAATTAATAATTAATTTATAAATAAATCATCTCATTAATTCATAAACAGTAATTAACAAGTTGTAATTACTTATCTTAATTAATTAACTTCTTAATTAATTAATTTCTAATTTAATTAAATTAATCCTTGATTAATTAATTCAATTAATTAATCCTTAATTACTTCACTAAGAAATTATTAATCAATTTAAATTAACAATTAATCCTTATTTAATTACTTAATTAATTAATTACATTTTAATTAATTACACTTGGTAATTAATCACATTAATTAATTAATTAATTATATTAACTAAAATAAATTAAGTAATTAACTCTTAATTACTTACATAAGTAATTGTCTCTAATTACTTCCATTAATGAATCTTAATTAATCTCTTGATTAATTACCTACCAACAAATAAATTAATCTGTTTCCTTAATTGATATCATCATGTGATTAACCTATAATCACTTCATCTTAATTACCGCATGAGTAATTTCCTCTAATTACTTCCATAAGTAATTATCATTCTTAATTACATTCAATTATTAAACATTAATTACTTCATTAAGTAATTACACTTAATTAATCTATAATTAAGTGATTATTTAAAATTAAATAAATAATTAACTAATTATTTAAAATAAATTAAACAATTAATTAATTAACTTCTAATATTTTAAAATCCTTAATTAATTAAGAAAACCATTAATTTTAAATAAACTCTTTACTTATAAACAAACATATTAAATATTTTTATATTCAAATCAAGGATAATTAACCTAATTTATCTTGTAATGCATTATTTGAATAAATCAAATTTTAACATCTTAAACAAATTATCCTATTTGGTTTTCAAAATTATAATAATATCCTTGTTTAAAATAAGGCATTTAGAAATCAATTCCAAAATTTAAAACATTACAATTTATCTAATCTAAACTTATTTATTTTCAGAATAAATCTGAAAACTTTGTTATTAAAACATTACTTTAAAACTTTGATTAAATAATTAAATTCAAAAATACTCTTTAAATTAGAATCTCAAAATTAAGATAATTATTTACAAAAGAAATTATCATGAAGCAATTTAAATTTGAAATATAAATTCAAGCAACATTTTAAAAGTTTAATTAACACCCCTTTTAAAGTTTGATTTAACTTATTTTAAAAAAAAACAAACTTTAACTTGTAAATTTTACTTTCTTTTATAAAATCTTAAGCATTGATTTTATTTGTTAAAAAAAATAACAAGTTTAATCTCCTTTAAACTTATCTTCCTTACAGTAAAAACCAAAGCCCCCACCTAAAACTCGAGATACCACCAACTCCTCAAATCTTCGAGTCATACGCGATTTAAAACGCAAGCTACTTCGAGTTGATCTCAGGAATAATCACGGTGCAACACCCAAAAAAAAAAAGCTTCTTCCCCAACTTCACTTCTCAGTGCACACGAACTGACACCGTGCACCAAGCACAACCCCACCGGCCGCCGTTAAGCATCGCGACCATCCTCCCCAATCCCAAACCCTCTCGCGAGCACATGGTTGAACCCAGATCCAACAAACACTGCACGAAACGAAATTCGACCCATCCTACCTAAAAACTAGAACAATAGCAACATAACACGATCACCAAATCCATCACCTCTGATAATCGCCACCACCGGAACTGCCGCAACTCCAGCCACAACATCACCATACTCCCACAAACCAACTCCTAGAATATCCTGAAGCTCGATGTATCAGGGATGATGAAAGATCCCAATTTAGCATCGGCTTCAAATATAGCAATCAAACCCTATCTCGATCGATTACGATCAAATTGTTCATTGGAAAAATCTGTAAGTATTTTTCCCTTCATCTATAACATTCAAGTAAGCTGCAATCCAAATATTAACTCAATTTATCAAGTAATTCAAATGCAGTTCTCAAAAACTCCTAATTCATTCAAACCCAAATTTCAAATGAATTACTAAACTATAAATCACAAAATCATATCTAAATTCATGATTTTACATCCAGATTACATGCATGTAGTTACATTTTAAGTTTAAGATAATAAATTTTTAACTAATATTCAAATTCCTCTGTAAATTTCTTTTTAATAATTACTTGTTGCATTTTAAAATTATGAAATTATTTTTAGAATTACTATCAAACATTATCATACAGTTTCCATTTATATAAAATGTCTAATATTAACTTGTTTGAGAGATATTGGAATTTCTTATGAAACCAACTTCAGAAATAAAAGAACAGAGATGGATGTTGTACAGGTTTACTATTCGTAGGCATTCTCTACCTATAACATACATATATGACAGTACTCATATAAACAATTATTCACTTTCAAAGCCAAATTCATCACATGCAACAATAAATCTAACACATTATAATAAAAACTGTTTTAAAGAGGTTTACTCACCTTATAATTTGCAGAGCACAGAGAACAGGGTAGAATAAATTTCCAGGCTTTAACACTTTAATTTGAAAACTGTTTGATTTTGCATGCTGTTGAAATCCTACTGCTTACTGCATGCCTTCAAATTTTGTTGATTAAACTTGCAGTTGAAACTGTTGATTTCCCTTTGCATGTTGAAATTACAGATTGCAAGTTGAACTCAAATGAAATGCAGGTTATAGCTTTGTACAATGTAGATTTGAAGTTGAATATCCATTTGAATTTGCAGGTGATGAATTTTGCAATTTTCATTTTGCTTGCAGATTTTAGTTTCAGATTTGCTTTTGATTTTTGCATTTAATTTTCAGGTTTTTGAAGAGTAATTCTGGTTGCCATTAAAGTTTGAGAAGAGGAAAGAAAGTTTTTGAAAAAAAATGAAAAAGGAGAAACAATTTTCTTTTATGTTATAAATTTCAAATGAATGAAAGATGAATGCCATATGTTCATAAATCTTACATTTGTCAATTATGATATTTAGTTAAACAACACATGTTAACATTTGTCTCTAAGTGTTTTTTAAACTTTTATTTAATTTAAATGTAAATATAAACTTACATTTTAATTTGCTTTATAAATGAGTACTTACATATGTAAATATAAACTTCCCTTTTAAAGAAAATATTATAAACTAATTATAATACAAATGAATCTCTTATATATATGTATTCATAAATCTAAAACTTTTATATTTATACATTTATACCATTTTAAATTTAAAACACTTTAAAGAAAACAAAATGAAAACATTGATTAATTTATTTAAACTATCATACTTTAAAAATAAACAATCATCTTATATTTTGAAAATAATTTAAGTTAATCTTTAAATTATCTTTTGAAAAAGTTTATTGAATTTAAAACAAAGCTTAAAATTACAATATTCATTCATATATGAATTATCAATGGATTAAATAAATTTCAAAGCAACTCAAACTAACATATACATTCATATATATTACAATTTGAAAATTTATCTTTTATTTAAAACAAAAGATTATCATATCCACAATATATACTATAAACAGAATAACATTTTATTAGCTTTGAAAAACAAATTCTTATCAAATATTGCCAGATTAAATATTTATTAACCTTTACAAGATTAAATTTACCAATTTTAAATTAATATTATAAAGAAAATTATCAAACCTATTAAATTATTAACACAGATTATTAAATTCTTATTGCCCAAAATTCCGGGTCGTTACAAAACTTTTAGAAAATATTTTTATCGATTTATTACTTAAACTGGAGTAGATAAATACAGCCTAATTTATTAAGCCCAGTTGCAACTAATAACGTTTATAAGGTTTCGTCCTTCTTCTTCAAGATGACTAACTCAAAATTATTTTCCAATATAGTGTCTAATTTCAAAATAGAAACGTTCTAGTTTTATATTTCGTTCAAATGGATTCTTTTCAACTGCTATCGATATACGAATAGTGCCCACTTTAATTAAGGAGATTTGCTTTAAGTTTATGAAGTCCTTCTTTCATGTTCCCTTTTCCACCTTATCATATCACACTTTAATTATATGGTTTCGATGGAACTAATCTTCTTCCACTTACCTTTAAATCCATAATTTACTTTAATTCACTATTGTTTTCTTGCATAATGAACAACTATCTTATGAGTTAAAATGTATATGGTATGGTTTATTATTAAATATACATATTAGAAAATTATAAATACGGTTCCTTTATTGGATTAAGCTCAGCTTTTCCCCACATTTGGAGATACCGGAGGAACCACATAAGGATATTGATGCTCGAATCTTTGTTTCCTCCTCTGATCCCTTCATAGAAAAATTTCTCATTCTCACCATCTACCATTATGAATTATTAGCAACTTTCCCATATATGCTATTAAATAAGAAGAGAGCGAATACGTATTTTGTGTTATACTTTTATATGTGTAAAACCTTTGAAAAACTTTCATTCATATATATTTACACATACACACACACACACACAAATGTATATGTATACATATACATATACATATACATACACACACACATATATGTGTATGTATGTATATCTATGTGTGTGTGTTTGAAACCCTTTGAAAAAGTTTTTGGAAGACCTTTCTAAAATATACAAGAAGGTTCTCTCAATACGTACCTAATCCCCAAGGAATCCTAGACCTCCCCCTAACACCATATGTAACAATCCACACCTCTGGACACACCAAAACCAAAACTGAGGGTGGATTTCAGTCTTGTATCTTGCCAAGAAGTACAAGCTGTTGTTTTTTAAAACATTCCAAAGACTAAGATAATATCTAAAACATTCTATACTTTCAGATCTCATGGCGGAATGAATTAATATATAAGCACTGAAATAAATATTTCATAAAAATAGTCTCTAAAAATTCTTAGTTCAGATATAATGCTTCATAAAAACAATATAAAGTCTGATGGACATTTGATACAATAATTAGCTATATAAGGAACAACGAAGAATAATGGAACTCCATTGCTTAGCTCCTTTCTCCACGTATCATGCCACAACTACTACCTTATCTTCCTGTGACAGGGCAAAATGAAAGCAGTGGGTCAGAGAAAAGTCTGATGAATGAGTTGTACTACTAATCATATGGTGATCACATGCAATTTACTTCATTTATAATATATGCGACCTATTGTGTCCTGCTCGTGTTTAAAAACTACTTACTAATGTTGATTTTATTAACTTAATAAACTGTAGCTCTAAATACACCTACACCAACATCTTGTGAGGGTTTATGCTTGGTTCGAATAACTAATTTAACCTTAAAACAACTACGGATCGACTAATAACTACTGGAACAACTCCAACAATATCAACCTTGGGACTATGTTCCCAAATTACGACTACATGTATCATATTTATGCATTGACGTAGAGTTCACAATGCTAATTCGTACCAAATACGTCTTAAGGTCCGCTACATCTGTGTCCACTCTCAATGGTAACATAATGCCTCTTATTGCATAGCATCGATGTCCATCAACAACACAATATCACGTACTGATAGTCGCGCATACCGAGGAAACTCACATTAGTGTTGGGCTACACACTTATCCAGACACCATCGTCAGTGTTGCACATACACCATAGAAGCTCATGTTAGTGTAATTCGCGATAAAACCACCCCAGTCGAATATCAACCATGAAGAATAAATAATGTCCAGACCTCTTGCCAACGTACACATTTATTCAGTCCTATAATGTCCAAGAGTTGTAAACTAAGGGAGCTAATTTCTAATATATTAACATCTATATATAAATTATATATAAATAAACTTATAACCTGGGCCTCAGGCTGAGGTTCAAATTACAATTGTAAGTCGATAACCTGTCCACCGCTGGTCACTAGAGCGTCGACCGATTCCATTGATCTTGTTGACCGGTTGGAGTTGGTTTATTATTATAAGTTTTTTACTTTCTTTGTTCTGTTGTCTGTTGATTATTGTTCTCTCCTATTTATTGTTCATTGTTAATCACAGTATAATCTGTTGTATCTAATGTTCTCAATTTCCATTTCTAAATATTTCACATATTCGTTCAACTCTATATTTCTATATGTAATCCCAACGACTTCCATGTTTAATCTATAATTTCATTTGTACAGTTTCATCTTGACAAATATCTTTTATAATCACTTATGTAGTATCATCAGTTTAGGATGAAATCAAAAGGGTGTATATATTTTAATCTTGAATCAATTCAATTTGAATCAAAGGTGTAATATATTAAATCAATTTAAATCATTTCACGACATTAATTTAAAATGACAATCTATATATAATTGTAATTATTAAATAAATAACATCTCAGACTTAATTGATCATCAATAAACTTTTGTATCCGTATAATTGCAATTAAAAATGATCTCCAAATTAAATAAACTTTTCGTTTCAGGTTCAAATAAAATGAATTCCCAAATCATATATATATATATCAAATTACTTATTAATCCTCATATTTTATTAATCAACTCGCTCACCTCTACTTGGCTATTCCTTGTTTTATCCTCTTGAAATCACCCCATCTTGATTTGTTGATCCTTTGATTTGTTGGTTTTATCTTCAATTTTTTTACCTTTTCTTTTCTTTGACATATTGAATTTTTCTTCAAAATTTGTTTTGTTTTGTTTTAACGGTTTTAAGGAGATAGAGAAAATTTTGAGGAGCAGAGTTTGAACGTGTTAGGATTCTGATCAATTACTATAGGGGTTAACGCAGCTATCTATAAGTGCAACAAACATCCTTGGCCATTAGGTTTTATTATCATTAAATTTGGATCGTTCAACCTAGGTTTTCTTGGTCGATATTTCCTAAGCGCATCGGTCGATGGTCTTGATTGGACTGGTCGACCCCAGGCGATTGACCACCCCAAAACAAGCAGTCGACCGTTGAGGGTCAACCAGCCTAATCAAGGCTGTCGACCTGTGATACTTTCCTAAATTAAAATCCTTCTTTTTATATATTTTAATTATTTTCTTAGCTTAAATCATTAAATTTTAGTAACTTTTTCATACGAACTTTGATTATAAAAATTTTCTAAAAAACCACTACGAACGCAACGGTGTAAGTTTCGTAACTAAATTCTGACATTTGTAAAAATTTCAATTTTTCCATTATTACATTTAATTTGATTTCTATTATTAAATTTTTGGTTAATTTGCGACGTGTTACCGATACAAAAAATTTAACTTTTCAACCATTCTATTGTATGTATCTATATAGTTCAAACCCGCTTTAATTATGATTTTTCATCTTCTCATTTTCCCTATAGATAAGTAAGGGTTAGTTTGTATAGTGTATTTTAGTTTGATTTTTTATAAACTAGATCTAAATCATAATTTTGTGCGAGTAACTAAAATTATCAATGGAATAGAATGAATATAAAATAGACAAAACTAATTAAAGTGGGAAGACAAGGAAATAACCTATACATATGGATTTATTAAATTAATTAAATGAGAGATTTTAGAACTGAAAACTACAACTGCCAAAACTTCAATTTTATTATGTTAGCTTCTTTTATTATACTAAAGTAACTTAGACACCATCTATAGTTTTTCAAGAGGATCAATACGAAGAATTTAACTTTCAACATTTTTTATTTTTATTGCAAATTATTAACGACTAGATAGAATAAAAAATAAACCTGCAAATTATAAAAAAAAGTAAATTGGTTTAATAGAGTTGAGGTTATTATTTGAAAAAAAACTAATAAATAATTGACATCTCTTTCAACATTTTAATTGTTCATCTAAAATCATGATCTAGATTACTTTATAAAACAATAAATAAAATATATTATACAAACTAATTGTTACTTTTGTATATGGAAAATGAAGAAAGAAATAAATTCAAAATATGTTATACCTTTTGAAAAATATTATACAAACCTGTGTAATTAAATCCACGCTAAAGCTACGCAAAATCTCAGTTATAGCGCATAGCGCTCTTCGACCGCTATGTTTTTTAAATACATCTACATTAAACAGTAAATTTAATTTTAAGC
This sequence comes from Allium cepa, assembly GCA_030765085.1. Classification (NCBI taxonomy): domain Eukaryota; kingdom Viridiplantae; phylum Streptophyta; class Magnoliopsida; order Asparagales; family Amaryllidaceae; genus Allium; species Allium cepa. The sequence goes on along the minus strand of CM060943.1, from coordinate 714,054,985 downwards.
CCGACTATTTTCCACTATACCCTCTAAATTAGTGCTTTTTAGCACCTTCTTTAGCAACAATACATAGAAAGTTGATTTGACTAGTTCTCTTTTGAAATAAATCAATAAAGTTAGGGAAAATACCTACTTATCCATAAGTGCTCCATATAAGTTAGAAATCTAATGGAATCACCTAACGTGGACTACATAAATTGTTATACTCTTTGATTTTACATAAGATTAAATGATGTTTCTTTTCCTAGACAAATGATTTGAGAATAAAAATAAATGAACTTTAAATATTTGATTTTATATCTAATGAATTTTATTGCACCTCCGCTATTTTCCACTATATCCCCACTATAAACTTTTGCACCTCTACTGCTATGGAATAGCTAAGTGCTTTAACTACATAGGTACAAACTTACCTACCAATATAATAAATGTAATTTTAATGAAAAATGAAGATTCGGGATGATCCAAACAAAATTTCTTATAAATATGAAATAAAAAATGAATTATACATGGAGAGAAAAAATCATGTGAATTGAGTGGGAAAGAGAGTTGAATATCATTAATGTTTAAACCTTATCATCATATTATGTAATCATTTATATTGACTAAATTGTGCAACTAAAATTTCCGTATCATTTTGAGTTCTTGTGTAGATTAGGATTAATAAGGAATTACAATAAAAGAAGATTTTACTTTTGATGAGAAAAAGGAAAGTTATGCTTAAGATTTGAATCTCATAAAGAAATAAAATTAAATTAAACCAAATGAGTAAAACTAATGAAGAGAAGTCAAAGAGACATGTTGTTTTAGCTAAAAATACTAAAGCATGTTACATGAGAAATTTTAGAGGGCTAAATGTAAAAATAACGCATGAATCGAGAGGAAATGAAGAATTTAATTCTAAAATCAGGATTAAAAAAGTAAAAGAATCGAGAGAGATCCATAAATGTGTAGGTGTGGTTTTTGTGCGTGTATAAAAGAAGGGAAGAAAGCAATTAGAGACTTTATTTTAGGCAAAAATAAAAAATATGTTTGCTTAGAAACAACTATCACACTTCGATAAGTTAAAATTAATTGCAGAGAAATTTTAAAGCTGAAATTTACTAGACTACCAAAATTTCAATTTCATGTCTCTTAATTCTTTCAGACACAACTTGGATGCCACATATAGTTTTTCAAGAGGTTTAATATTAACAATTTAACTTTTTACCTGCTGTAATTTTATTGCTAGTTACCAACAATTAGATTGTGAATATTTCAAGAAGAAAAATCTAAAAATAAACCCGCAAATTACACAAAATAGTAACTTGACGTAATACAACTGAAAATATTCTTTGGAAAATAACAAATAAAAAACCAAAATCATTTTTAACATTTTAATTACGCGTATAAGGTATTGAACTAAACTTAATTTATAAAATATATTAAAGTACATTATACAAACTAATTCTTACTTATTTATAGGGAAAATGAAGAAAAGAAATAAATCTATGCATGTTGTACCATTCGATTCTAAAATGTTTATAGACTTATCTTTCTATATAATAATGAAATTTCAATGAAACGTGAAGACCTGCGATGATTCAATGAAAAAAATTCATGGATATAGAATATAAAATTTGAATTATTCATAAAGTAAAATCAAGTGAATTGAGTGGAAAAGAGGTTGAATATCAAAACTTATATGTTACTATTATAGTATATGACCCTTTCCGATGATTGAATTTTACAGTTAAAACTTTGTTATCATTTTGAGCACCTATAGGGCTTGAGATTAATGAGAAACTAGAACGAAAGAAGGAAACAAAGAGAAGCATGATTTTCTTTTTGATGAGTAAAAAGAAACTTATATTTGGTGTTTGAACTTCATGATGTAATAAAATAGAACCATTGGGTCAAACTAGAAAAAGTGAAAGCCATAGGGACATGCTGTTACAACTTAATATATTAAAGCTTATTAAGTTAGAAATACTGGAGAGATAAATGTGAAAATATACATTTGAATCATGGTGAAATAATGATTTTAGTTCTAAAATTATGGTAAAAAATAAAGGATCATGAGTGAATCAACTTGTATACATATTATATAAGATAGTACAAGATATGCACTTTATATATTTTATATAGAAAAACAACATCAATAGCAAAATTTATATATTGTCTTAAGAAAATACAGTGAATCAAAGAAAATAACCTAAAATGGAAATTATTGCTCTAGACCAAATAGAAATGTCGATATCTTGATCGTTTTGTTTTGATGTGAAAACCTACAGTATTTTATATTAGAATTTGTTTAGAATCAATGAAATTCAAATATTGATTTTTTATAATTACGTAAATTAACTATGATAATATATAAGGTCATATAAGTAGTTGAATCTAGATAAAATTAGAAACTAATTTTATATATTATATATTGCAGGAGATCAATAATTAAAGTTAATAATAAATGCATGAGATATAACTATAGCTTTGAATATATGTATACACATATACAAGCATAATATATAAATATAGTTTGTGTGTAGGGTTGGGTAAATTTCTTAATTATTATAATTTTTATTTAATTAATTATTCATCATTTTATAATTTATGTATTAGTTTTGCTTTCTTTCCATTTTATTAGTTTTATCATAAACGATAGATGTTATTTTCAATAAGGTATACGCTTCAAAGAATATAATTAATAAAATTTGAACAAAAATCATACTTACTTATTTAATTTAGACAAATATATAAGATTGAATGAGCTATTCTTCGATTTTAATTGAAATTTTAATGTAGAAAGAAATTTAATGGGAAAGAATAAATATTTTAAAAGAACTAAGTGATTCTAAAGTACATTAGATAAAATAAAGTAAACTAGTTTGGAACCAGGATGCTTGAGATAAAAGTGAACAAAGAAAGTGAGGTTATTAAACAGTATGTTAGAAAGGTTTGTGGGACTTGAACATATGACTTTTTTAAGAGTATATTTAATCAAGGAGAGTTTAGTATTTAAATTCTAAAATTATAGAAAAGTGGAAAATCTTGAGTGATCCGACTTTAAGGTATTTATTATAAGATATGCACTTTATATATTTTATATAGAGAAACACCAATAGCTAAAATCATATATTATACAAAGAAGATACGATGAATCTAAGAAATAGCGTAAAATGAAATTGATTGCTCTAGACCAAATAGAAATGTCGATATCTTAATCATTATGTTTTGATGTGAAAACCTACAATATTTTATGTTAAATTTTACTTAGAATCAATGAAATTTAATGATCATTTTTAGTTATGTAAACTAATCACAGATAATATAAAAGATCATATGTCATGGCCGTTTTTCCATACCGTTTGTATCAGTAATAAACCACACATTTCAAACTCAAATTGCACAAAAAGACGAAACATGAAGGGAAATAAAGAAAATAGACAGAACATAATCTCACACGAATTGAATAACATATAATATTGAATAATATCTTTTCAGCGGAAAATTTTATAAATACATATATCAGACTCTAACCTAAATTCAGCTTGGACAGTTATAAACATTTGTTCTTACAATTGCTGATAACATCAAACTAAAACTAACAAACCACAACGGATAATAGAATATGCCATACGTAGACGAATATCTCCAGCTCTCCTCTGGAAACTCCAACCGTTTTCGAATAAACTTGAAACTACTTGGATCTGACCCGAGTATTGAAAATACCCGGATCAGGGTTGATAAACCAGCATGAGAAAAACTCAATAATAAATGACAGTGTCATATATCAGCCTTTGAATAAAATCCTTTGAAAAGAATGTGTATCTCATAATACCACGCCCACACATAAGCACGGAAGGGTTTTTACCATATGATGACTAAAACACTTTTATATCAAAACATTTGATATTATTTTCAATGACATCTTTTTTGTAACGTCTCGCCTTTTCGTATGCTTTAAATTGACGATAAAGCACACATGTCAGACTTAAACCATATAGAAAGGCGGATTGTTATGGGGTAAATAAGAAAAATCAGAGAAAGAAATAAAACAAAACAGAATCTTGCAGCGGAACGATAAAATATAATAATCAAATATACAGTTCATGAAGCTGTTTTACGAAATATTCGATTATTCTTATACAATACATATCAGATTTACACTTACTAGAGCATATTAATATTGCAGTGGAAATAGTAGGAATGCAGTGGAATACTATAATACATAATAATAATTAATCTTCGTCTTCGTCCTCGAGAATACGGTCTTCCAAATCCTGAAATGCTCAGGCTGGCCCGAGTGAATTGAAAAGACAAAACACTCGAGTCAAAACTAAAAGAACTTATGTAAGTTAAAACAACAATAAATAATATGAGTGAAACGGCGTCAGAGATGTTTACGGGATTTGACATCTCCTATCCAGTGTCTAACGTGAGTGCAGTAACTTAAGAGATGCTTGGGATTCACATCTCCTAAGGATCCGTTAAACTAATTTTACTATGTAGAAATATTTCGCTATTATAATAATGTCTATTAGTTAAATAAACTTACTTTTAAATAGCATTAAGGCTTTACATTTTCCACCTTAACACATAATAGTGCCAATAGTCTATATAGTACCGTAATACCTCCTGATCAGGAGGCTACCAGAGGATACTCCATAGGTACGACACAAATCAAATTCGTACAAGGCACGCTAGGGTAGGTGACACGGCACAACTAGGCAATGCCAGGGTAGATATACCACTTACGCTTCCGGGCCGGTGGTAACGCGTAGCAGCTACTACCGCCTACCTCGAGCCACACCCCCAAATCAAAAATCAAAAGTGGCCACCGAATCAATCCAAAAGTCAGAGTATAATATCGAAGGGATGTGTTTGATAAAAGGTGCTACCTTCTTAGCCCGTCGATCGCTCATGTTTTAGCCACCTTATGCCAACTCAAGGGAGTCGGGTCCACGTATTTACCTCAAAGGAAACGCCGCCACCATCCTACTTCATTCTGGAATCTCCACCACGTACACGGTTTTTAAAGTGGTTTTCGGAGTTGGCAGAGAGTATGACAACTTCCGATCCCAGTCTCTTTAACAATGAAACGTTATTATAACACCGCGGTCATTTTAAAATAATCATACTTCAAAACCAGAATATAATATTCATTTCAAAACCATATAAATTCAATATTATGAGATGACCCGACTTCCTATCTCTAGGAAATCGCTTCATCTTGAAGAAAGAAAGGGATAGAATAAGAAAAGAAAGAGAAAGAAGAAACACAACAACAGAGAACTCACAGCGGAACGAATGAAATATAATATATCACATAAAATATTACATAGTATCGTATTACATCAGAGTACACAACTTAAAACAACAGATATTGGACAGTTATAAACATCTGTCTAACTATACAACTCAAGTACACAAGATATATATACCAAACAAACACAGCGGAACCATAAAATATCTACACGTGGAAGCCTCATGCTCCATAACTCATCAAGCAAACCTGAATCACTTGACTACTCATACATAATATGAGTACCCAAGAGTTTAATAAAACAGAAAATAAACACTCGGGTCAGAACAGGGTCTGGTGTGAGTAAACGGTTTAAAATTTCTTAACTTTAGAAAAACCTTTGGAAAGAAAAGGTATCACGTAAGACTTCCCACAAATAACATGGAAAAGTTTTAACCTTACGCTAACCAAAACATTTGATAGGAAATCCAGTGATATTATAATAGTGTCTAGGGTTTTCAAATAAATAAGAAATAGCCGAAATTGTTACAGTTATTAAATTCCAGCTACTAGCCACAAAAGTGGGTAATACAATCAAAACCGTAGGGTCTTGTAGGAAGAATGGGTTTCCATCAATGGTAGGGCTACTGGGGTACCGCCCGTCACAGTACGTGGCCTAGATCAACGTACCGAGGAGCCACCCTAACTCCCCTGCAACACAAGGCTGGAACCATCCCTTACTGGACAGTCCCGAACAAGACCACCCCATGGTTGGCGCGACCAACCACACACTAAGCCGAAATAGAAAGGGACCTCTAGACAGGGGTAAATCTCACTCTCAAGTGGGGGCTACCCACGAAGCCTTGCTGCACCTCCCCTGTTTTAGTCATTCTCGGTTGATGAGGCTTGAGGCTGCGATTACCTTTATAGAACACATCTATCTTAGAATGCTCATCGTCCACCTGACGATGTTATGAAAGCATTCAATTCATACAAGTTCGTTCCGGGTTCGAACGAAATCGAAGGCACTATCTCGTTGCACTCATATTGGAATCACCCTCAGAGTCAACGACCATAGCCCTTGCACTCTAAGTCACCATCTCGAACCTATAAGTACTATTCCGTCAAACTCATCATGGAATCACCCACAGAGTTATACTAACGTATAGTCCTTACACCTCGAGTCTCCACAAAGCTCCATTTGGATTCACGACCTAACGTTTAATTGGAATCGATTTGGTTTTCGGATTCCAAATATGGAAACCCGATCCCGGTCTCACCGAAACCAAACGCCATTTTAATGTCGAAGTTGTACTTAAGGGTTTTATACAATAAACTTATATTCAAGATGATATAAACAGATAGACGAATCACATTATCACAATAGATAATTCATATCCACTATTCATCTCACAAAACAGCATATCACATAACAGGAATATTACATCCAAATCATCCAGTATCAACCAATATCAATCACCCAATATCAATCACTCAATATTGATCATCCAATATCAATCAATCAACCAATATTAACAAATCATCCAAAGCAGAATTGATTAACTCTTAATCAATTAGATTACCATAATCCATCTTCATCATTTATTATTCCAAATAAATAAATAAATCATCTCTCAATGATCTTCCTTAATTAATCTTCCTTGATTAATTATACTTTAATTACATTCAAGTAATCAACCTTAACCATATTCAGCAATTAACCATTAATTACAATAATTAATGATCATACATTTGTTTCCATTTATTAATTAACTATAATTAATTACATTAAACCTTAATTAATTACAATTAATTAATCACACTTTAATTATTTACTTTTATTAATCAATCTTGATTAATATCATTTATTACATTAATTAATTAATGATCCTTATTAATTAATAATTTCCTTAATTAATTAAACAATTAACTTGTAATTAATCATCTCATTAATCATAAATAGTAATTAACAACTTGTAATTACTTATCTAAATTAATTAACTTCTTAATTAATTATATTAACCCTTTGATTAGTTAATCTAATTAATTAATCTTTAATTACTTTATTAAGTAATTATCATTCCATTTAAATTAATTAATAAATTTCTAATTAATTACTTTATTAATTAATTACAATTTTAATTAATTACCCTTAGTAATTAAACATAAATTAATCACATTTATTAATTAATTAATCACATTAATTAACTAACTAAATTAATTAAGTAATTAACTTTTAATTACTTATATAAGTAATTATCTCTAATTAGTTCTATTAATCCATCTTGATTACTTTCTTTAATTAATTACTTAACAAGTAATTAATCCCATCATTAAATAATCCATAATTAATTAATTACTCCATAATTAATTAAATTCAACAATTATATTAATCAATTCTTTAATTGATAATATTAAGTGATTCCATTAATCACTTCAATTAATTACTCCCTTGAGTAACTTCTCTAATTACTTCCATAAGTAATTACCATTCTAATTACATTCAAAAATTAACCATTGATTACTTTATTAAGTAATCACACTTAATTAATCAATAATTAAGTGATTATTTAAAATTAAATAAACAATTAACTAATTATTTAAAATTAATTTGAACAATTAATTAATTTACTTCTTATATTAAACAATCCTTAATTAATTAAGAAAACATTATTCTTAATTAAACTCACTTATTGACAAATCATATTAATTATTCTTATATTCAAACAAAGATAGATTAACCATATTTATCCCATAAATAAATTATTTGAATTTTATTAGATTTTAATAACCTAAACAAATTATTCTATTTGGTTTTCAAAATCATAATAATAACCCTATTTGAAAATAAGGGATTTAGAAATCAAATTTAAAATTTGAAACACTTCAATTATCTAATTTGAACTTATTTATTTTAAATAAAATTTGAAACTTACGATTTAAACATTACTTTAAAAATCTTATTTAAAACTTTGATTTAATAATTTAATTCAAACATACTTCTTTAAATTTAAAAACCAAAATGTAGTTAAATTAAATTACTTTCACAAAGAATCATTTTAAACAAATCTAAAATTTAAAATAAATTCAATTCATATCCTTTAAAGTTTGATTTACTTATTTAAACAACAAGTTTTAAATCGTTTCTTTCATAAATCTTGTTTATGGTTTAAAGCTTGAACTATACTTATTGCAAACTACAAGTTACTTAGCAACTTTATTTCATTTTCATGTTTAAACTTGCAAACCCAATCATACAGTACTAACCAAAGCAAACGTCCTAAAACCCGAGACAAACACCTGCCGACCCCGTGCCTACTTCGAGCAAACCCAGCCCTCAACTACCCCGAGTCGACCCCGATGCAATCACGAGAGAATCTTCGGGCTTCAACTCACTCCCCAAACAAAATCCACGGGCCATATTCCAGTGCACACTAACGTGCACGGTGCACGTACGCCACCGCCTACGGCCATTACAGGTCGTCGCGACAATTGCCGTAGATCACAAAACCACTCGCGAGCATCACCGTAAACCCAGATCGAAGAATTTGAACGCGAATCAAAATACGACCAAATCGAGCCAAAACAGCAGCAGCTCGAACCCAAAAACTCCATCGCCGCCGACCATCTCATCGCCATTGACCATCGCCAACCCCACCACCGAGTCGCCACACCCAAAAACATCAACTCCACCAAAAACGAACGAACTCGATTCATTCTCCATGTCGAAATTGTTTTGACAATCAAGCCGAGCACGAACGAAAATAAAACCGTAGTTTCTGCAAAATCGAACGATTCAGACAATACAAAAATTCTGAAGCATTTTTCCCAAAATAAACAACATACAAACAAGCTTCTTCCAAGAATTCAACTTCAAACGTTGATTGGATCATCAGCAATTGATCAAATTGCCGAAACCACTCACTCCAAATTTCCCAATTGATTATCACATTAAAAATTATGATTTGCATGTTAAAGTTCATGATTTTCAAACACGAATTCAATCCTATAATTCAAATCTGAAATTAAGCAAGTTGATTTTTAACCAAAATTTAAATTTACTATAAATTTCTAATTTAAACATTAAAAATAAATTTAAAATTTACAGAAACCATTTTATAATCCTTATCAAACATTAACATACACTTTTATTTAATCATCAAGATCAAATAAGAATGTTATTGGAGGTTTTGAAATTTTGAAATGAAATATGGTCTTAAAAACAGAAAGCAGAGTTCATATGATTTACAACTTATTTCACATATATCTATACAATCATATAAATTCAATAATAAACTGAATGGTTTTTCAGGCAATATCAATCAAAGTTTTCAGATCATCACATGCATGTAATAAAAACCCAAATCAACAGTTTTTAAAATTATTTACTCACCTCAAATATCATATGTAGAGCAGTTTTCTATTTCCAGGCTCTTGAAATTAAATCAGGAAAAAATGCTTTGAATTGCTGAAGAAAATCCTTTGCATGCCTTTAATTTGTTGATGATTTAAAATTGTTGAAACAGATCTTTATTTGCATGTTGAAGTTGCAGTAATTTTTGAAGGTTGCAGCTTGATAAGGACTTCATTTTGCAGATTGAAATGGAACTGCAGCTTGAAGTTTGCAGGATTTCATTTTGCTTAAAGATTGAAGTTGGTGTTGCAGTTTTAATTTGCAGGTTTGATTTTCATTTGAAGTTGTAGATTTTTTTCTATCTCAGATTTGCATATGAATTTTTTTTCAGGTTTACAGATTATTATTTTTCTTTGTTGAGCTGAGAAAAATGGAATAAGAGATGCAAGGTTTTTTAATTCAAATTTAGTGATGATTTAAAAAAAATCAAAGAAAGTAAATTTTAAATTCAAGACACTTGTCACTTAATTTCTTAATCTTCTAACATGTGTTTTTAAGATGTTAACATGTTTACACATGTCCTTGAATATTTTTAATTAATTTTTCATTTAATTTAAATGTAATATAAACTTACATAATTTAATTCTCTTAATAAATATAATTTACAAGTGTAAATATAAATTTACTTTTATAAGAATATATTATAAAACTAATTATAATACAAATATAACTTCTTATACATGTAAAATTTAAAATCTAAAACATTCATATTTATATATTCATACATTTATAACATTTTAAATTGAAGCATTTAAAAAGAAAGCAAAACAAACTTTGTTTAAATCCCTTTTTAAACTATCTTATTTAAAACAAATAATTATCCTATATTTTTTTTGAAAACAAATGAATTAATCTTTAAATTAGCTTTTGAAAATATAAATTAAAACAAAGCTTAAAATTACAATTCATTCATATATAAATTATCAATAGATTAAAGAAATTTCAAAATAACTCAAATTATAACACACACACACACACACACACACACACACACACATATATATATATATATATATATATATTACAATTTGAAAATTCATCTTTATTTAAAACAAAAGATATTTCTATTCACAATATATATATCAAAATATATATATTACAAATAGAATAAAATTTATTAGCTTTGAAAAATAAATCTTATCAATTTTTAAATTGTTAAACAAATGTTGATCATAATTACCAGATTAAAATTTTATTAACCTTCAAAAGATTAAATATTATCAGTTTAAATTAAAATTATAAAGAAGAATTATCAAATCAATTTAATTATTAATGCAGATTATTAAATTGATATTACCCAAAATTCCGGGTCATTACATATCCTTTCATTTCAAAAACCAAATCATTATGATATCATTTTTATGAAAACCCAAATCAATATAATATCATTTTTATTTCAAATATATCTCTTTTCTAAAATCATACCCCTTTCAAAATTATAATATTTCAAAACCAAACGCTTGAAATATAACCTTTCAAAACATAATACTTCGAATTTTATAGCTTCAAAACCATAACTTCCAAAGCCTAAATAGTTTGGATATTCAAACAGTATATAAAATAAAATAGTTTGAATTTAAAATTACTTTATAAAGTAAAATAATTTCCTCGACTTTCCAAATTTTATTCACTTTAAATTAAATCTCAATTCATCAATTTTCAACTCACTTTCAGTTTCAATATTTCAATTTCAATATATTTCAAACTTTGAGTATTAAACAATTTCAAAACTAAGGTTGGAAATTATGATACAACAATTCAATGTCCTACTATTTAGTTTTGAAATATTTGCATAATAAATCCATTATCAATTAAATAAAAATCAAATTACCAATAATTAAATATTTCCTTCAATTTATTTATACTAGAAATAATCATTTAATTCATCTTGAATAAAAATCCAGTTATAAATATCATACCTTTTAAAATTTCAAGTTTAATAAATTTTACATCAACTTATGGAGTTAAATTCTTAAATAAGCTCAATTTCAAATAAATTTCCAATTTACCTTCCAATCTTAATTTATTTAAATCATTATAACCTCTATATTAAAATATGATTTAAATACTTAACCCTATTCATTTTAATAAAATAAAATTCCATTATTAAACTTATTATTATTAAATAAATTTATACATAGCTTAAATACCTGAATTTAACTATATATAAAATATTTTTATATAATATCAAAAAGAATCAATATTTATTAAACCGTAAAATTCTATCCAAAACCATAGAAATCATTTTCAAAATATTTATATATATAGACCGACAATGTCTGTATAAAATTTTCTATCATACGGTCAACTGATACGGATATTTATCATTTCAATCCATAATTTGAAATAAAATTACGGTTATACAAACCGCAATCCCAAATAAAATAAAAATTTGATAACAACTTGCAGTTTATAACAATATAAATAAACATCCATTCATCCAATATCAATCATCAAACATTTATCACAGTCATCATCCAATTCAAGCAATAACATTAATATAGAACATATAATAAATAACAGGTAATTACTGGCAGTTTATATACAATAATAAATTAATTTAACTGGCAGTTTATTTGCAATAATAAGTTGAATAACAATTTAATTCAATAAATTAAATTTTGACTGGAATGATGATAAAAATATACCAAATAGCAATAAATAAATTTCTAATCACATCCGAAATTAATTTAACACACATAAGAAATTTTAGAAATTGTGAGTGGGTTAAAACACTCACCTTTCGAATTTAAATTAAATTTAAATCCAATTTAAACCAAAAATTTGAACAGTCTCAGAATTCGTTCAAACCAATGCCAAAATGTATGGAATTTCAAGACGAACCTAGCGGAGAAAACCGTGCGTGAATCCGAGTTCGTTTGTAAGACTTATATAGATTAGAACATTTAAATTTGAAATTAAAAATAAAAATAGAAAAAAAAATTAGAAAATGTTACCCACGTCAGCAACCATCCTTACGCGAGTCACTGTATACGCTACCCTAACTCTTCAGAACTCGCGACATCGAACTAAGCCATCGAAGACCAAACGTTGACCAACGATTGCACGCGCCACCAATAATAGGTGCTACCACCTCCACCACAGCATCGCTCCCCCCTCCCCCGCGAAGCATCGCGCCACCCACGAATTCGCCGATCGGCGAGGAAAACCTCCAGCCGCCGCATATACTTCCAACCCTAACACAATTTATTCGGCCAATCAGACCATTGAATCGCAGAACGAACACCACCGATGCATTGCACGCATCACACTCCACCCAACGGTACCCGCGATTTGTCGATCCGTTATAGTTCATCGACGACCAACGACGGCCGATATTTGTTCCTCAAATTCCGGCCACACAAAAATCAAGATTGAAAAATGGATAGCAGAATTGACATGCGCTCTTCGAGAGCTTTCCAATGATATAAAATATGATATGAATTTAGGAGTTGAATTTTTTGGCTTTGGATTTGATTTGGAATTGTATTTGGGAATTAGGGTTTGCAGCCATTGGAAAGAGGAGCTAATAGAATGTACAAAAATTTGGAATAAGAAATGAATTAGGGTTTATAACATGGTATATATAGGCAAAGTTGAAATAGAATAGATGGAACCGATTTATAAACGTGTTGAATGATGAATGTCCCGAAAAGCCCGTTCTGACTCCGAAACAAAATTGGGTCAACCTATATATCAAAATAAATGTTTTAAAATATTTTAAATGCAATGGAAAAGGTTTCAAGTCCAAATTCCATCGTATGAAGAAGTTATGCTAAAATCAATATTTTTCAAATTAATTTCAATTGATTTCAATTTCATTGATTTCAAGGCGTTTCAAGCCCATACGATCAAACGACAAGTCCGATCGTTACGAAACTTGAAATCCTATAATAATTCACTGTTACGGATCCGATAAAACCGGTTGCATCGAAATCCGAGTCAGTGGCCAATTGACTATTTTTACATTAATGAATTAAATAATTGATTAACTAAATCAAATTTCCAATTTAAATTCTATAATTGACAATTTTAATCATTTTTAAATTTCTTAATCCTTTATACTAATTTAAACAATTTAGATGTCCATTTAGAGTTAATTAATTCATCAATTCCAATGTTAACCTCAATTCATTAAATTCAAAAAATTTAAATATAATTTCCAAATATTCCATTTAATTAAATAAATTAATAGTTATTCCATTCATTATTGTCAAATAGATGGATTTAACATTGGATTCAAAACTATTACATTAATATTCTCACATTCCATCTTCATTTCAATTAACGTAATATTTAGGTATTTAATTTCATTAAGTTGTAATTACTCCAATTATTATTATAGTTCAAATTCCAATAAATTGACAAATCTTCATTCTTGTTCTTATAATTTAATAAATTGTCCAATTATGAATAACATTAACATTATTTCTAAATATCACCTTAATTAACATTAACTTAATATTAAATTATAATTATTGTAACTGATTTCCAATTTAAATTAACAATCTACAAAAGTAAATAACATACAATAATCGTTACGCTAACCTTTAGTCATATTAATAAGCTTTTATTACTTACAAATCAATGTTACCATTTATTTTCATAGTACTAATTTCATTTAATTTCCATTAACTATCTATTATTTCCCTAGTAAATCCAATATTCCATTTATAGTCAAGTATAACATATTTTTATTAATTGACATTTCATTCAATCCATTAGTTATTAACTTTAAATTTGCATTGGTTATATCTTGATACATTAAATATTTCCCAATTTCATCTCAATTCTTATTTACGTAATATTCAAACATCAAATTTCATTTAATTCCAACTAATCCTCTTTATTGATTTTAAATTAAAAATCTTGGTTCCCATTCTTACTTTATTATCAAACAACAATTATTATAATTACTGTCTAGCATTGATCCTATCAAACCATAATTTATTACGTATTATTTTAATCAATTAATATAACTTTGAATCTATTTTCCAAATCTACTAATTTCAATCAATTAAAACTTCACAATTGTTTCGATTAATTAGGATTGCACTACATTTATTATTTATCAACTTGCTTTAACCTTATTACCTTAATTTACGTTTAGTTACTAATAATCAGTATATTATTGCATTGGTTAATTAAATGCTTACCTTTAATTACTTATTTTAAATTTTATACCCAAGTGCAATAATTAACACTATTTCTTTGTTGGGATTTCACTTCGATTGTCAATAATTAGTTTTAATAACCATTGCTACAATTCATTCTTAACATTTACTTCAATATACATTATAAAATTTTAATTCCTTTCTAAATTTAATTACGAAAATCTTATTAATTCAACCAATTTAATTATTGAATTTTATGGGTCGTTACACTCTCCCCCACTCAAAACTTTTCGTCCCCGAAAAGGAAAAGAAGGGAAAAGAGGAACTTATAAATCAATATATATTATTCAAAACATTATATTCATAACAATAAATTTACAGAATAGGATAATTTAAATAAAAATATATAGATTTATAAACAATTAAATCTTTTATATTCAAATTTATAAAGTTTGGAAAATATTTAAAAAAAATTCTAAGTCCAAAATTTACGAAAAATTTCGGCAGAGTCTCCTTTGTACGGAGAGTTTCGGGAGAAAACATAATATCAAATATAACAATGTACAACATATATTTTCCAAAATAATATATATCCCAACACGGAAAACAATATAATAACGCTATAAACCGTAATCCGAAAACGTACATATTTGTCGGGCAATTTACGCTTATGTTATGAAACCAAATGCAGTAGCAATTGCTTCCATACCTTGCATTTCACTTATATAATCCAAAAGGGTTAACAATTATAAAAAATGGAATATTTAAAGTTGTTCTCAACTTCTAACAGACAAGTCAATATAAAACAACGAAAATTCATTGCAACCATCATACAATCATCCTATAGAATCAACACACATCAATTATCCATTCATATTAAAAAACAAAATAAATAGTTGTTCGGGTTCAAAACTTTAATTGTACAGAATGAAAAATAAACTACTAAGCGCACCGTTTACTCAACAGTCTTTGATGAAGCTAAATAGACTATTCATTCATCCAAACAATTTTTAAAGTATCCTTGCCCAAACAACCATAAACCAAACAAACAACGATTTCAAACAACAGATTAAGTTTATTCTTATTAATTCCATTCATACATTTGTTGTTTGATTTCTTTTTCATTCATATAATGGTTTATCTTTTATTTTACATTTATTTCTTGAAAAATTTCATTTATTACTTACAAATATTATTTCATTTATTAATGCCATAATTTATTAATTATTACATAATTTCATTTATTAATATTCATTTATTCATAATATTCATGTTTAATTCAATTTTTTTTGCATATTAATTCATTTACTAAGGTTTATAATCATTTATTTATAATACTTACCTTTCTATTATATTTATTAGAAACAATTTCAATTATACCTAAGTTTACAACACTAGAACAACAAATACTTATTTGTTAAAGAATTTCATCAAATACTTTTCACTACTTCCAGTTCATTACTTCTATAACACCCATTACATTTCTTATTAACATTTTAACTTTTTATAATTTGGTAAGTTATATATATATGCTTTTAGAATGCAATTGAAAGTTACACAAGTTTATTTTATTTCTTTTAATTAATTTATTGTTCAATAGTTTACCTTTTGTCTTATAAGTTACAATTTCAACTTTCTTTTAATTTCCTTTATAACTTAGCATTAAATCTCTTATTTTATTTAGAGGTTTCAATCATTAGTTAAATCCCATTTCACTACAACAATTAAAACTATTAATTAATGGAAAATTTAGAACTAAATACCAGGTTAAATTTCAAATTATTTTAAAATAATAGATAAATGTATATACTTATAGCTTATATATCCAATTATATTTAAAACAATTTAAAATTTGTATTTTTTTATCGAAATAAATCCATAGTAAAACTACTACAGTGGCCTTCCTACTTCGAAACTCGAAAATGAATGTCGATGATTCGTGCACTCATCACCGAAATGGTTACCTATATAGCATTTCGAGGCTATTCATTATGCCAATACAAACAAAACCGCAGGTTCTTGTTGGAGAATGGATTTCCATACAAATGACCAGGTGAAGGGACTAACTTCCAATGGGTACACGTTTAGGTGGATGTCCTGAGGCACATAATGTGACGCCCCACCTCTATACCCACGCCAGCCAAGGACACTACGGAGTAATGCTGTCGACTAGCACGGAGAATAAGGCTGTTGAGGAGCGACCATCTGTATAATTGCTTTGTGCGAGTACCGATATGCCAGATAAAAATATAATTTTTCATCTCAAGAGGAAATCCGACATACCGACACAAACTCAAAGCTACTACACAGTGGCTATAATATCTTTGGAAACAAATATAGAAATAAACGTAACATAAATCAGTCACAGACAATTCATACCACAAAGGCGGAAATAGATATGAATATTACACTAGGAAGTGTATATCAGAGTAGCGGTCTAAAAAGATCCACAATGTCACAAAAGAATAGATACAAGTGCAAGCCAAACGAATATGTGTACATCAAGGAGTCAATAACTTAGATGTATACAACAAGAACTACCCAACTAAAGTAGTTAGCCAAAAGATCATATGATGGTCCGATAAGGTGGCAAGCAGAAGCATCTGTAAAATCTCAGTCTCACCCGAGTATTATTTATAAGAAGAAAATAATAGACGGATCAGTCTAGCTATAAATATCAGATGAAATGATATAGAATAAGAGATATGACTAAACGTATAATAATCACAATGCCAAGCTGTGATAAATAAATAATTGAAAAATCAATAAGAGATTAATCAATATCGCAAAGATCTTCACAAAGATAAAAAGGAATGTCATACTCCTAATTTCCTTCACCGAGCCACAATAAATGACATATATATCAACGCCAATCGTAAAAGTTGGTGCAACATAAATTCCAGAAATCAACACAAGAAATCCAGAAATCAAATAATTTGGAGCATTGACGTCGTACAGCGTGACATCCGATGAACCAAATCACAATCAAAGGGAACAACGACGTCATAGTACAGCGTGACATCCGATGAACCAAATCATAATAAAAGGGAACAACGACGTCGTACAACGTGACATCCGATGAACCAAATCACAAAAGACATCGCACAATGCTAGTCTAAAACATAAAATGATCGTCATGATCAAAGAGAAGTGTCAATTACAGTAAGCTAGTAAATATATGAGCTTAGCTTCATGTCCCATAACCACTAGCTTAACTTAAACATTTACGAACAAATTGTAGATCTCCACTAGAAAATTGTCACAAGAGATTTAATCGAACAAGTCCAAGAATTAACCGACGAAGTAAACGCAAGCGTTTCATACCACTCGTTTTACTAGGTCGTTTAATTAGATTTCTCATACGAGTGAGGTAAAGGCTTGTATATACTAATAGATTAGAAAACGGTTTAAGAAAAGAGCTTTGTAATAAAATAGTGTTGAAATCATTTTGATGAAAGAATTTTGATATTTACTACTAGTATAGAAAACCTTTATATTTTTAAAGTGGCAAATCACAAAGAAGATTGTAGGAACAATCAATCACTAAAATTCACATACGAAGATGTGAGTTAATTCCAAAGAAATCGATATCAAATCCATCAAAATGGATATTTACAAAAATCCCAAAGAAAATGTCATCAGAGTCGAGAATAGATGATAACAACAAAAGGGAATCAACACGAATCGATTAAAGTTGGAAATATACTCAAAAATAGCCAAAATAGGCAAATTAAACAGTTCTAGACGTCTGGTAGGTGTTTCTACACGTCTGGCCCTAGTATCTGGAAGTATATGTGTTTTCTCCCTTCTATTTTTAATTCCTGGGCCATTTCAGACATCTGAAATTTTCAACCAGACGTCTGAATTTGATTTCAGACGTCTGGATTTTGTTTCAGACGTTTGGATTTAGTCTCTGCCTTTTCCAGACCCCTTTCCAGATGTCTGGATTATTCAACCAGACGTCTGGATTTGGTTTCAGACGTCTGAAATCTTCTACTAGGCAAAAAAAACAACCTAGACCAAAAATGGCAAATCCAAACCGAAATGCGATCGAACGAGCGATGGATGCTAAGGATTTATGCCAATCGACAACCCAGCACTATAGGCTCTTCGATGCATCACCAAAAACATGTTCAAACATCGAAGATTGGATTTTTAAAGATTTAACTACAAAACACCAAAAATTGGAATATTCACCAAATCAATCCAAACCAAAAGCAAATGAACACAAATAAGTGTTAGGAATTCATACCTAACAACAAAGATAGATATAGACATAGATGTGAGATAAAAATCTCACCTTTGAACCCATATCAATGAAGGAGAAGCTTTAAAAACAAGCTAAGATCAATTCCTCTTCAATAACAACTCAAGAATCTTCAATCTAAGCTTAAAAGAGAAACAATTCCTAAATTAGATTTAGGAATTTTATGAAATCAAAGAGAGAATGAGTTGGAGAAGAAGAAGGAGATGCTTACTAATGGGTTCTCTTTGATTTTGGAGCAAGAACTTGAGCTAGCAAGAGGAACTAGTGCTTGGAGTTTCTAATTCCCATTTTCTTCCACCATTTTTGCTTAAGCTTGAGTGTTAGGAATATGAAATGAAGTAATGAAGAGTTGGAGTGGGTTGGGACTGAGTTAGTAAGTGATTAATGGGTTTAGCCCAAACCAAAGTCCTAAGTGAAAAAGTGAAAAAAATTCACTATCTCCAAACATATCGAAGTTTATACTCAAAAAGGTCGCAAACGTCATTTTGAACTCAATGGGGGTGGTCTCGAGTCCCAATTCAACTGTTTGCAAAAAGTAACTTTTTGGACCAAAATCCGACGAACGGTGAAATATTTAAATATACAATCGATAAATATGCGGGTTGTTACAGACTCCCCTCCTTAAAGAAATTACGTCCTCGCAATACTTAAGAGGAAAATAAGAAGTAAAAACCATGGAAGCATATCAACACAAAAGAAAATTTGAATCAAGAAGTCCACCATAAAGAGCACGAAGGAGTAAATCCGAAAGTTTTCGTTCGATGAATTCTCAAGATTTCTCAAGAGCGATCCTTAGGATTTGGGAACCATTGAACTTTTACCAAAAAGAATATCTTTATATCGAAGGCGCTCAACCTCCGAAGCAATGATGCGAATAGAATGTTGCTCAAAATTCAAATTTGGTGAAACTTCAATCCCCTCAATAACACCGGGCTCAAGAATAAAAACCGAAATCCCTAGTAGATAAAAGACGTGGAGAACGTCAAGAATAGCAGAAAATTGAGCTGGTGCAACGACGTAGTTTAATAACAGCACGCCCGAGAAACTAGAAACTCAAATAATTTGGAACATCAGCGTAGTACAAAAACGGTACGCCTAATGAACCAAAGCCCGAATAATTTCGGAACACCGACGTAGTACAAAAACGGTGCGTCCAATGAACCGATAAACCGGAACAACGATGTAGTATAATAATGGTACATCCATTGATCCAGATAAGATGGAACATCGATGTAGTATAATAACAGTACATCCGATGAACCGAACACCATAAAAGAACATCAGATGCTAGTCCATAAGAAAAATGAGATAAAGCTCAATAAAACGAAGTATATCAAAACGTTCGATGAACTTGATAAAAAGATAATTCCATTTAGACGACATCAAAGAATCAACAACTTGTTGCCTACGACAAAGCGCGTTGGCAACACGATTTCCATAATATCAAGATCATAAGATGCCAGGAACTCGAGTCGACATGAAGTTCCTTATGAGAGAATAAATATTCCAAAGATTTATGATCGAGGTAGAGAACAAATTTCTCATCCAAATATGATGATGCCAAATTCCAAAAGTAAAAACAGTAGCCGCGAGCACTAGATCATGAGTGGCATATCTAGTCTCGATAAGCTATAATGATTTAGAAGCACAAGTGATAGCACATTCTCCTTTGCAAGAGAATGGCATCCAAACCAATACGACTAGTATCGGTACAAATAGCAAAGTCTTGGTTCCCCTTTAGGAATCACAAGAATAAGAGTATCGAAAGGAAGAGTTCTTTTAAATAATCCTCTTTCCCGAAAAGTTAAAACTTTCAAAATTACATTTTTATTTTTATGTAATAATATTTCTACAAAAATTTACATTTTTACAAGTCAATATATCGTGTCTTACTGTCTCATCAAAGCGTTTAGGAGATTCTTATCGATAACGTTGATCAAGCGCATCGACCAGAATTCTTAAAACACTAAATGGGCAATACAATCACAAAATCATATTCTATAGGATAAGTAAGTTTCTCAAAAACTTCTAAGAATATTCTTTGTTCGTTTTAAGAACAAAAATCCAGTTATACTTCTAAGTAAATCTTATGAAAAAGATTTTGCAAAATTTTAAATTGCTATTTTCATCCAAAATCAATAAATGCAAAAATGGACTTATCGAGATATTCATAGAATACTCGATTTATGAAATGGATGAAACAAGATGGACAAACTGAATGACATAATAAGTCACTCATAAGAATCATAACGAGTGTGGAATGCGGTAAGTGGAATGCTAACTTCCGCAACTCGTAGCTAATGAAAATCGGTGGCAAGGTCAAATTGGAAAGACCTTAACACCACTCAAAAGATTGCTTAGGTGATAATCCTAAGACAAGCTCAAAGATTCCGGAAAATTCACAACTACCCAAATGAGAGAAATAATGCTCTACTCAACATGTGAGCTTAAAGAATAAAATGATGCCATCAATTTTTAAATCAAAATCATAAAGGAAAAATAGAAATCTGCTTAACAGATTGAAAATGTCGAAGATGAAAAGTCCACTAGAGAAAATAGGATATAGGCTTCATTAATGATTAAGCCAATCCTATCGCACAAATCAATTCCGGAGCCTAAGTAAAAATATCGGCTCGGAAAGAAAAATCACATAAAATAATTTCGACATCAATAAAAAAAGCAAATTGAGTGTTGCGGATCCACCAACCGGATTCGCAATTCCCAAAGAAGGTCAAGCCCAAAATATTTAAAGAAAAAGAATCAACAAGTTCTTTTGATATAAAATAGTGAGATGGAACCCATATCAAAAAGAACACGAACAAGATAATCACAAAGCAAATGTCATCAAGGATTGAATGAGAAATACCTTGACCACGAGAAGTGTTACCAGGAGCTTGCACAATATTCATCTCTCCCTCTCTCCTACTTTGAAGAATGGGACATGTAGATATAAGATGACCCGAACTTTTGCAATAACGGCAAAAGAGAGGTTTCGGGCACTCCCTTGCATAGTGGTCCGTGGAACCACAATTGTAGCATCGTCCACGACTAGAGATAGGAGACTTTGCTACCGAAGTTTGTTGCTTCCCTTTCTTGATGGGATTGGAGCCTTCGAATTTAATAGGCCTCTTCATGTTGTTGTTGAAGTTCTGTTTGGCACGCACAACTTCAATATCGCTTTCTCCATCGGCCTCTTCAAGACGAAGAGCGAGAAGTTGATCAAATGAAACCTCAAGTTTCAAAAGCAATGGCTTCTTAAGATTCTTATTCAAGCCATAGACAAATCTCTGATTTTTCTTCATCGGGGTATTAATATACTCAACCCCGTATTTAGAAAGAGATTCGAAAGATGCGACATAGTCTGTAACAGAAGATTCACCTTGAACAAGGTCAATAAAACGCTGGGCCAAAGTTACTTTTTCAGCCTCCGGCACAAATTTCAATTCGAATCTTCCCCGGAATTGCTCCCAATTAAGATCTGCCTCAACGATTTCAGAAATTAAAAGCTCATACCAATCTAATGCTCTTTCTTGGAGCATGCTAGAAGCCACTTGGACTCGATGAAGGTCAATAAGGTTCATGCGAGAAAAGATGCGATCGCATGATTTGAGCCAAGCTTGAATTTCTATAACACTCTCGGATCCTTTGAATGGCCTTCCACCCAAATCGGTATAGTCTGTGCACAAGCGTGCAAAACCGGATCTAGGATGAGTAGGCTCTGGAATGGGTCCTGCAGCTTGAGCATTCTTTACTAGATCAAGAAGCTGCTGGGCAGACATAAATACTCCATCCTGGGGAGTAGCACTAGATTGACCGGCGCTGGGACGGCCTGGTCTAACCATTTCTCTTCTTTAAGAAAGAAAGAAAGAAGAGGAAAAAGTTATTCTCAAAATAAATATCAAGCAATCCTGATAGATAAAACAAGGAATCATAAAAGAAAGTAGGATAGAACGGTACGAAGACTCGAATAAATCCTAAGGCACAACTCCTAAGAAAGACTTAGGACATGATCCTTGCTAGATTATTCTACATTGTTCCGAAGTTTGGCTTTGATACCAAACTGTGATGCCCCACCTCTATACCCACGCCAGCCAAGGACACTACGGAGTAATGCTGTCGACTAGCACGGAGAATAAGGCTGTTGAGGAGCGACCATCTGTATAATTGCTTTGTGCGAGTACCGATATGCCAGATAAAAATATAACTTTTCATCTTAAGAGGAAATCCGACATACCGACACAAACTCAAAGCTACTGCACATGGGCTATAATATCTTCGGAAACAAATATAGAAATAAACGTAACATAAATCAGTCACAGACAATTCATATCACAAAGGCGGAAATAGATATGAATGTTACACTAGGAAGTGTATATCAGAGTAGCGGTCTAAAAAGATCCACAATGTCATAAAAGAATAGATACAAGTGCAAGCCAAACGAATATGTGTACATCAAGGAGTCAATAACTTAGATGTATACAACAAGAACTACCCAACTAAAGTAGTTAGCCAAAAGATCATATGATGGTCCAATAAGGTGGCAAGCAGAAGCACCTGTAAAATCTCAGTCTGACCCGAGTATTATTTATAAGAAGAAAATAATAAACGGATCAGTCTAGCTATAAATATCAGATGAAATGATATAGAATAAGAGATATGACTAAACGTATAATAATCACAATGCCAAGCTGTGATAAATAAATAATTGAAAAATCAATAAGAGATTAATCAATATCGCAAAGATCTTCTCAAAGATAAAAAGGAATGTCATACTCCTAATTTCCTTCACCGAGCCACAATAAATGACATATATATATATCAATGCCAATCGTAAAAGTTGGTGCAACATAAATTCCAGAAATCAAAACAAGAAATCCAGAAATCAAATAATTCGGAGCATCGACGTCGTATAGCGTGACATCCGATGAACCAAATCACAATCAAAGGGAACAACGACGTCATAGCACAGCGTGACATCCGATGAACCAAATCACAATCAAAGGGAACAACAACGTCGTACAACGTGACATCCGATGAACCAAATCACAATCAAAGGGAACAACGACGTCGTACAGCGTGACATCCGATGAATCAAATCACGATCAAAGGGAACAACGACGTCGTACAGCGTGACATCCGATGAACCAAATCACAATCAAAGGGAACAACGACGTCGTACAACGTGACATCCGATGAATCAAATCACAATCAAAGGGAACAACGACGTCGTAAAGCGTGACATCCGATGAACCAAATCACAATCAAAGGGAACAACGACGTCGTACAATGTGACATCCGATGAACCAAGTCAAAAAAGACATCGCACAATGCTAGTCTAAAACATAAAATGATCGTCATGATCAAAGAGAAGTGTCAATTACAGTAATCTAGTAAATATATGAGCTTAGCTTCATGTCCCATAACCACTAGCTTAACTTAAACATTTACGAATAAATTGTAGATCTCCACTAGAAAATAGTCACAAGAGATTCAATCGAACAAGTCCAAGAATTAACCGACGAAGTAAACGCAAGTGTTTCATACCACTCGTTTTACTATGTCGTTTAATTAGATTTCTCATACGAGTGAGGTAAAGGCTTGTATATACTAATAGATTGGAAAACGGTTTAAGAAACGAGCTTTGTAATAAAATAGTGTTGAAATCGTTTTGATGAAAGAATTTTGATATTTACTACTAGTATAGAAAACCTTTATATTTTTAAAGTGACAAATCACAAAAAAGATTGTAGGAACAATCAATCACTGAAATTCACATACGAAGATGTGAGTTAATTCCAAAGAAATCGATATCAAATCCATCAAAATGGATATTTACAAAAATCCCAAAGAAAATGTCATCAGGAGAATAGATGATAACAACAAAAGGGAATCAACACGAATCGATTAAAGTTGGAAATATACTCAAAAATAGCCAAAATAGGCAAATTAAACAGTTCCAGACGTCTGGTAGGTGTTCCCAGACATCTGGTCCTAGTATCTGGAAGTATATGTGTTTTCTCCATTCTATTTTTAATTCCTGGGCCATTTCAGACGTCTGAAATTTTCAACCAGACGTCTGAATTTGATTTCAGACGTCTGGATTTTGTTTCAGACGTCTGGATTTAGTCTCTGCCTTTTCCAAACCCTTTCCAAACGTCTGGATTCAACCAGACGTCTGGATTTGGTTCCAGACGTCTGAAATCTTATGCTAGGCAAAAAAATAGCCTAGACCAAAAATGGCAAATCCAAACCGAAATACGATCGAACGAGCGATGGATGCTAAGGATTTATGCCAATCGACAACCCAGCACTATAGGCTCTTCGATGCATCACCAAAAACATGTTCAAACATCAAAGATTGGATTTTTAAAGATTTAACTACAAAACACCAAAAATTGGAATATTCACCAAATCAATCCAAACCAAAAGCAAATGAACACAAATAAGTGTTAGGAATTCATACCTAACAACAAAGATAGATATAGACATAGATGGGAGATAAAATCTCACCTTTGAACCCAAATCAATGAAGGAGAAGCTTTAAAAACAAGCTAAGATCAATTCCTCTTCAATAACAACTCAAGAAGCTTCAATCTAAGCTTAAAAAAGAAACATTTCCTAAATTAGGTTTAGGAATTTTCTGAAATCAAAGGGAGAATGAGTTGGGGAAGAAGAAGGAGATGCTTACTAATGGGTTCTCTTTGATTTTGGAGCAAGAACTTGAGCTAGCAAGAGGAACTAGGGCTTGGAGTTTCTAATTCTCATTCTCTTCCACCATTTTTGCTTAAGCTTGAGTGTTAGGAATATGAAATGAAGTAATGAAGAGTTGGAGTGGGTTGGGACTGAGTTAGTAAGTGGTTAATGGGTTCAGCCCAAACCAAAGTCCTAAGTGAAAAAGTGGCAAAATTTCACTATCTCCAAACATATCGAAGTTTATACTCAAAAAGGTCGCAAACGTCATTTTGAACTCAATGGGGGTGGTCTCGAGTCCCAATTCGAATGTTTGCAAAAAGTAGCTTTTCGGACCAAAATCCGACGAACGGTGAAATATTTAAATATACAATCGATAAATATGCGGGTTGTTACACATAACATCTGCTCTCTACTAATACAAGACCGGCCTAGCCCTTTAACTAGATAGTACCGAATATGTCATCCCCCGGTCATTACCGACCTTTAACTGAGCATGCTCTAGCATACAAACCACATTAATTTACATCCCAAACGTCATAGCGGGAAGAAATATATCTAGAAGGGGATGATCATACCCTAATTGGGAATAACCCACTTATCCTTGCCACATCTAACCATGTTTTGATCATTTTCAGTTGATGAGGCTCGAGACTACGATTACCTTTTTACATAACACATCTTCTTGCACTTTGAATGTCACATTGCCATTCCACTTTCACACGACTGATTTCAACAAATGTATAACTTCCTAAGATCGTATGTCTTGGAAAAGGGTGTTAAGTTAAGAGAAGTTGCTTCTTCGCCACCGACTGATATACTTTTATAAAGATCACTCATTATGATTTGGAATGCAAGGTCAGACATCCATACATACAAGTTCGTTCTGGGACCGAACGAAACCAAAGGAACTTTCCTCTGCCATTACTAGGCGAGAAGCCCTTGTGGTTTTGACGTTTTTCATAACATAGAGACCATTGCTACAATATAGTAAATCGGAAGTTCATCCCCAATTAATCAACAAGTAGTCCTTCGTTATTATTCGTCTCAATATCTCCATCCTCAAACATCTTCATTTTTCGAACATGTAAATTGGTTCGAAGTGGTTTTCGGATAGGAATCACCCAAATCCGACCATGGTTCCTTCGAAACTCGATTATCGATAAAAAGAGTATGAGTACACAAGATTTATTAAGTCTATTTTCACTTTAATTTCAATTCGGATGATTTCGAAATCTCTTTCTTTTGTCTTAGAATAATTCTAGGTAATTCATTCTTTTGCTTTGGATAATATCTTAATTTTCTTTTATTTAAATCAAATATCTTTCTTAGATATATTCTCTTCAATTTATTCCATTTTCTTTTCAAGAGTATAAGGAATCATTAAGCTTCATTTATTAAATCATTTGATTTATTTAAACCTGTCTTAAATCCTGGAATAATTCCAAATCATTTTCTTTTTTACTCAGGAAAACCTTTCCAAATAATTCATTAAATATGATTCAAACATTTCTTTCATTTAAGTTATAACTTGTAACTCAGGGAAAATATTCCCAAATCATTCATTAAATCCAAATTAAAGATTTATTTCTTAACTTCAAATCATATTCTTGCAAATTGAAGATTTTGATAACAGAGCGCTACTACTACTTTAGATATGGTAAATTTCACCTCTAGGACTAATGGCAAGTAATCATACATCATGAATATCTTTGTCTTCAATATGTTTTATTTCGAAAATTAGTTGGAAGGGGTTTTAAGATAGGAATCACCCAAATGCGATCCCGGTTCTTCTAATAGGAATCACCCAAACCCGATCTCGGTTCCCTCGCACCAATCATTGAATAAAAGATGTTAAGTGGTTAAATAACATTCAAAGAATTTGTTTCTTTTCCTTTATTTTGGAAAAACTTAAATGTTATCTTTTAGAGCATTTGGGCTTTCCTTTCAATTTATTCCATCCCTCGCCTAAAAAGAGAAAACACAAACCAGGTAAGTTCAAGGCATTGGTTGCTTCATTCCTAACCTTAGTTAAACACCTTGTTTTATCTTCCCATATCTCACAGGTGGGACAAATGTACTAGTCGTTTCCGCATACTCGGTTATTAATCTTCATTTTAGAAATGATTTATCAACCTTCCAAATCAGCATTTAAAACACTTATTTATTCTTTTAGAAACATTTCTAAAAGATTTGAAAAAGTATTATGAAGTTTAAATCCATAATTCATAAGTTATTAAAAGCGTTGCAAAAAGTTTGGCCAAAAGCTATATTCTTCCAAACGACTTTTATATCATTTAGAAATCCATTCTTTCAACTTAAATATCTTTTAAAACATTATAAAAGAATTTTATAATTTATTTCATATTTTTAAAAAAAAAATTAAAATATCAATTTTAAACTTTGGTCACTTTACTGCAAAAGCGTAATTTTTCTGGAAAATTGTTTTGGACATTTTTCAAATATACAAGATGAAATCCTGATTTTCTTTCTTTATTTCTTTAAACGTATTTAAATATATATAAAACATTTCTAACTCATTTAAAACTATTTCCAAAAGGTTTAAGAATTCCATATAAACCATTTCATTTTAAAAGGGAAAGTGATTTCCTTTGTGCTTATCGACGTGTATTAACGTGACTAGGTAAAAAAATTTAACAATCATATCAAACAATAAATACTTGATGATCAATAAAAATCCATAGTTATCATAACAAATCATGAAACATGTGTGTGTGTGTATACAAATATTAAATAGAGTTTTCCACCATAAACCAAAGCGATTAACTTCTTACCAACATTCAAACTAATCCACGCTTCACTAACTACATCCTACTCCACTTAAATATTATCAAACAATTTTCCCTTCCTTCGAAGTGCTTGGTGAAGGCTTGAGATGGAGGTGAGTCGAAAGTATAGAGAAGAAGTGGTAGAGCTTTGACCTTGAATTCTCAAAATTAGATCCGAAAAATAGGTCATCTTCTCTCTTATTTTTGACTCTCTTACTGTCAAAATTTTAAAAACTTGTTAACTGAAAAGTTGTTGCAAATTATTTTCTCTTGAATCTTCTAAAAAGAATCACTAGATTTTGGCCAGTTCTGAGGAAGATATGGTCTATAGAAAAAGAGCCATTCTCGGATTCACAAATATAAAGCACGAAAATATACTTCAAAGAATTGAGTTTTATGTATAACAAACCTCAAAACTGGAAAAAGTGATCAACATAAAAGTTGTAGCCACTGGAATTTCATATGGTTTAAGAAAAATATTTTCTTAATTTGGATCAGTTATTATCAAGTTATGAACAAAACAAAATGAGCTATTCTCTGGCTTAAAAATTGGGCCAGAGAATGCACTGAAAAGTAGTGGATTTTTGACATGGTTAAGTTTAGAATGAGTCAAAGTGGTAAACATGAAAGTTGTAGCCAATAGAAAAATAAATGATTTAAGAAAAATATATTTTCATTTTGGTTCTGTTTTGAGGAAGTTATGGCCGAGAGAAGAAGAGGTAAAATATGGAGAAAAAAGGAGTTTGATTTGAAGAGGATGAACATTGATTTCTTTTGAATATTTTGTAAATATTTTGACATTATTTCTTTCTAGTTTTTTCCCATGGCTTGGAAGCCATTAAAGAGAAGAGGAAGAAGGTGAAGAAGTTTGAGAAAATAAGAAGAAGAAATGTGAATGAATGTGAAGAAGGAGGTGGGTATTTATAGAAAAAGAAAGAAGTGGTAAATTTACCAAAATAACCTCTTACCAAATTACCAAATTACCAAACTATCTTTACTTCAAACCAAAGCAACATCCACTTTTTCAATACTTAACATCATCCTTTCACTTCTTATTTTATGTCTTAGTCACTTAAAGATTAAATAAAGAAAAGTAATTATTTTGTTCGATTTTGATTGATGTGATTTGATGTTTACTTTTTTACTTTTGTTAATTCTTACTTACTTTTACTATTGACTTTTAGTTGTTTTCTAATCCAATTAAGTAAAAGTAAACATGTTTAATTGTTAAAATTTGTAATATATATGTTAAAACATGTTAACAAAGGTGCAATAACGTTGTGGCAATTTATTTTGAACAAAATATTGATTTTCGACAAAACGTTTTCCGGTCATATTTTGATGTTTCTGTTAAACTATTTATTCATGTAAACCAAACTTAAAAATAAATTTCTTAGTATCTTTAAATAATTAAAGCAAGCATATTTGACTTTAATATGAAACAATATCCAAATCTTCTTATAAAAATACGACATCAGTTTGTCGATATGCGACGAAATTTATCAATTTTATAAAACAAGTTTTATATATTTATCGAACCATTACAAATTAAATTACTATTATTATCAAATGATTTTGATATCGACTATATATATATATATATATATATTAAAAAGGTATTATTTATCCTTTAAACAAATTTCTTGAATATTTATCCTACTTTATCTGAATCCGACTTTTGTCAATTTTATAATGGGAATCCAAAATCTTTATTCAATATCAAAAATAAGTTTACCATTCTTATTTATCATACAAAACATGATTTGTTAAATTTGAAAATTCTACATTTGAATATTTAAAATAATTAAATATCCCACTTTCAAAGTGTTAAAATTACGGGTCATTACATTCTCATCCACTTAAAAGAATTTCGTCCCCAAAATTACCCTAAACCTAAACCAACAATCTTTTACCAAAATCATTATTTCACAAACTTAATCCCATAAGATGTACCCAAATCATCCGTATAAAATATCTGATTTGATCTTCTATTTGAATCCACAACTTTATTTTCAAACTATTATCAATCTCTCGATCCTCTAGTGCGGACTATGATCAAGCTTTTAGATCAGATACACTTGCTTTCCTTTCGTAACTCTTAACCATGATATTAAACTCGAGTAATTAACCACAAAACATCATCAATGCTCGCCGTCGAGAAATCGAGTGAAAAATTCTTTTTTGGATCAGTGTAAACACCTCAAAGTTCCATACTCGGATATTAGATCAAAATTTGGGTGACGAAATAATTTGCGTATAAATTACATATTTATTCCTATTTGTTTTTCTCGGTTATATCAAATTCTGTTTATTCACATCCTTTATTTATTTTTTTATATTCTTCTTATTTTTAGCATATTTTCTTTAATACTAATATTGTTTATGAATCATTTCATAAAACTATTACTTAAGTTTATTATATCTTATGAACACAACTATGTAAATCCATCACTTTTAAAAAACTTAAGTCCAAATCCTAAATTAATGTTAGAATTCATTAATAATACTTTTTCCAGGTTATGATTACATTTTAAAGAGTCATGACTTTACTTAAGTTTATAAATAGTTCATGACTTAAATCTAGTTTTATATAATACCTATTTACATCCTAACAACATATATACACATCCCAAATTCCTGATCGGTTTTATATCCGATTTAATTACAGTTTGTTGTAGGTTGCTGTCCTTTCAAATTCATAATTACAAAATTTATTTTCGATTCAATGCCATTATTTCTCCACTTTTAAATCCTTTTAATTTATAATCACATTTATAAATTATACTTATCCAATTTTATTTAATTAAAACATTTCGCAATGGTTTATCCTTTACCAGAATATTCCATAAATTCTTTAGCTTTGAGTTTACAGTGATTCAGAAATTTTCGACTGCACAAAATCATCGAGAATCCCGCTTTATCTTATCAATTAGTGATTTCAAATTTATCATTGGTTTAAACACCTTTATGAATATTACTAATCAATTTATCAATTAATGATTCACATTATCTCTTTAACTTAAGAAAATTATATAGATCGGGTAACTTCAAAATAATACCAAGGAACTGGGAACTGCCAATAGTATCATATATCCTCTTAACAAGAAGAGTAGTACTTAAGAGAAGTGCTTACCATCCGAACACATCTCCTGGCCATTTTTAGTTTATTTTCGATCCATTCGAATTAGTTATCATAAAATATCTCTTTTTATTTGAAATAATACCATTTTCGAAATTCTTTAGAGATTACTTTTTTTTTATAAAACCTATCTTATAAGTTCTTTTTATAAATTTATCTTATATTAATTAACTTCACTTAAATTGCCATAACTATTTTAAATTACTCAAATTTAAATTCTCATTCCTTTTACGTTTACCTTTTACATAATCATTTTCTATTTTTTAAATACACTTTTATCTTATATTTTCATTTCTTAAACCAATCTTATTATTAAACACCTTATACTCAAACTGTGAAATTCTAATCATAAGATATTCATATTTATATTTCACTATTCTTGATTTCTAACTATATAACTTTTCAAAATATATACTTTGTAATCAAAATACAATCCTAGGTAAAATTATTTCACTTACAAATTTTTTAAAACAAAACCTTTATATATAACATTAACAAATACGCGCTCATATATAATACTCTCAACTCATTCTATGGTGTTACTAACCCTATCTATAATGATTTAATCATCCTAAGGTATTACTAACCCAATCTCTGATGAGTCTTTACTCCACCAAAGCCAAGGTTCTCACTTAACCTTCAGCTCTGATATCAAATATCATGGTCCATTTTTCCATGCCCTTTGAATCGGCAATAAACCACACATATCCAACTCAAATTGCATGAAAAGACGGAACATGAAGGGAAATAAAGAAAATAGATAGAACAAAATCTCACACGATTGGTATAATATTGAACAATATCTTTACAATGGAAAATTTTATAAATACATATACCAGAGTCTAACCTAAATTCAGCTTGGACAGTTATAAACATATATCCTTACAATTGCTGACAACATAAAACTAAAACTAACAAATCATAGCTGATAATAGAATATGCCATACGTAGATGAATATCTCCAGCTCTCCTCTGGAAACTCCAATCGCCTTCGACTAAACCTAAAACTACTCGGCTCTGGCCCGAGTATTGAAAATACCTGGATCAGGCTTGATAAACTAGTGTGAGAAAAACTCAATAATAAATGACAGTGTCATATATTAGCCTGCGAATAAAATCCTTTGAAACGAAAGATTATCTCATAAGACCACGCCCACACATAAACCCGAATGGGTTTTTACCTTATGATAACTAAAATACATTTTTAACAAAACATTTGATATTATTTTTGGTGACATCTCTTTGAAAACATTTGCAAATAAATTTATTAATCTTATCTGAAATGGTTACCCATATAGCATTTCGAGGCTACTCATTACGCCAACACAAACAAAACCGCAGGTTCTTATTGGAGAATTGATTTCTATGCAAATGACTAGGTACCTTCCGATGGGTACACCTCTAGATGGATGTCCCGAGGCATATAACATCTACCCTCTACCAACACAAGACCGACCTACATCTGTAACTAGATAGTACCAAATATGTCATCCTTCGGTTGCCATGGACCTTTAACCGAGCGTGTTGTAGCATACAAACTGCATTAACTTACATCCCGAACGTCATAGCTGGAAGAAATATATCTAGAGCGGATGATCATATCCTAATTGGGAATGACCCACTTAGCCTTGCCCCAACCCTTTTTTAGCCGTTTCCGATTGATAAGGCTAGAGGCTAGGATTACCTTTTCACACAACGCATCTTCTTTCACTTTGAATGCCACATTGTCATTCCACATTCACACGACTGATTTCTATAAACATATAACTTCCTGGGCTCGTATGTCTTGGGAAAGGTGTTAAGCTAAGAGAATGTGTCTTCTCCACCACCGACTGATATACTTTTATCGAGATCACTCATTATGATTTGGAATGCAAGGTCAGGCATTCATCCATACAAGTTCGTTCTGGGATCGAACAAAACCGAAGGAACTTTTCCCTGCCATTACTAGGCGAGTAGCCCTTGTGGTTTTGATGTTTTTCATAACAAAGAGACCACTGCTACAATATAGTGAATCGGAAGTTTATCCTCAATTAATCAACAAGTAGTCCTTCGTTATTATTCGTCTCAATATCTCCGTCTTTAAACATCTTCATTTTTCGAACATGTAAATTGGTTCGAAGTGGTCTTCGAATAGGAATCTCCCAAATCCGACCCCGGTTCCTTCGAAATCCAATTATCAATAAAAAAAAGTGAATATGAGTATACGGGATTTATTAAGTCTCTTTTCACTTTAATTTCAATTCGGATGATTTTGAAATCTCTTTCTTTTGTCTTGGAATATTCTAAATAATTCATTCTTTTACATTGGATAATATCTCAATTTTCTTTTATTTAAATCAAATATCTTTTTTAGATATATTCCCTTCAATTTATTCCATTTTCTTTTCAAGAGTATATGGTATCATTATTGATTTATTTAAACCTTTCTTAAATTCTGGGATTCCAAATCATTTTCTATTTTACTTAGGAAAATCTTTCCAAATCATTCATTAAATATAAATCAAAGATTTCTTTCATTCAAGTTATTACTTTTAACTTAGGGAAGATATTCATAAATCATTCATTAAATCGAAATCAAAGATTTATTTCTTAACTTCAAATCATATCCTTACAAATCGAAGATTTTCATAAAGAAGCGCGATTGCCACTTTAGAAATGGTAAATTTCACCTCTAGGGACTAATGGCAGGTAATCCTACATCATGAATATCTTTGTCTTGATATGTTTTATTTCGAAAATTAGTTTGAAAGGGTTTTTAGATAGGAATCACCCAAATCCGATCTTGTTTCTTCGGGTAGGAACCACCCATATCCGATCTCGGTTCCTTCGTACCAATCATCGAATAAAAGATGTTAAGTGGTTAAATAACATTCAAAGAATTTATTTCTTTTCTTTTATTTTGGAAAAACTTAAATGTGATCTTTTAGAGCATTCGAACTTTCCTTTCGATGTATTCCACCCCTCACCTAAAAAGAGAAGACATAGGTCAAGTAAATTCAGGATACTGGTTGCTCCATTCCTAACCTTAGTTAAAC
Source organism: Allium cepa (assembly GCA_030765085.1). NCBI lineage: Eukaryota > Viridiplantae > Streptophyta > Magnoliopsida > Asparagales > Amaryllidaceae > Allium > Allium cepa. Next base: position 714,020,316 of record CM060943.1, on the reverse strand, counting down.
ATCTTGTTCTATCATCCCACATCTCATAGGAGGGACAAATGTACTATTCATTTCCGCATATTCGGTTATTAATCTTCATTTTAGAAATGATTTATTAAACTTCCAAATCATCATTTAAAACACTTAATTATTCTTCAAAAACATTTCTAAAAGATTTGAAAAAGTATTATAAAGTTTGAATCCATAATTCATAAATTATTAAGAAGCATTACAAAAAGTGTTATAAAAATTTATATTCTTCAAAAGGACTTTTATATCATTTAGAAATCCATCCTCTCAACTTAAATATCTTTTAAAACATTTTAAAAAGAATTAGATTTTATTTCATATTTTTAAAACATTTAAAATATCAATTTTAAACTTTGGTCACTTTACTGCAAAAGCGCGATTTTTTTAGAAAATTATTTTGAACATATTTCAAATATACAAGATGAAATCCTAATTTTCTTTCTTTATTTCTTTAAACATATTTAAATGATTATAAAACATGTCTAACTCGTTTTAAAACTATTTTCAAAAGGTTTAAGTATTCCATATACACCATTTCATTTTCAAAAGGAAAGTGATTTCCTTTGTGCTTATCGACGTGTATTAACGTGACTTGGTAAAACTATTTAACAATCATATCGAACAATCAATACTTGATGATCAAAGCTCATATAAGCATCCATAGCAATCATAACACATCATCAAACATGTATATGTATAAATATACATATTAAATAGAGTTTCTCACCATAAACCAAAGCGATTAACTTCCTACCAACGTTCAAACTAATCCACGCTTCACTAAATACTTCCTACTCCACTTAAACATTAGTAAACAACTTTCACCTCCTTTAAAGTGCTCGGACAAGGATTGAGATGGAGGTGGGCCGAAAGTATAGGGAAGAAGTGGTAGAGCTTTAACCTTAAATAGGTCATCTTCTCTCTTATATTTGACTCTCTTACTCTTAGAATTAGAAAAACTTGTTAACTGAAAAGTTGTTGCAAATTATTTTATCTTGAATTAAAAAAAAAGAATCACTTGATTTTGGTTAGTTTTGAGAAATATATGGTCAATAGAAAAAGAGCTATTCGTGGATTCACAAATATAAAGCCCGAAAATGTACTTTAAAGAATTGAGTTTCAGGTATAGCAAACCTCGAAACTGAAAAAAGTGATCAACATAAAAGTTGTAGCCACTAGAATTTTATATGTTTTAAGAAAAATAATTTCTTAATTTGAATCAGTTATGATCAAAACAAAATGGACCAGTCTCTAGCTTAAAAACTGGGCCAGAGAATGCACTGGAAAGAAGTGGATTTCTGACATGGTTAAGTTTAGAATGAGACAAAGCAATAAACACGAAAGTTGTAGTCATTGGAAAAATACATGATTTAAGAAAAGGAATTTTTCATTTTGGTTTTGCTTTTAAGAGGTTATGGCCGAGATAAGAATAGGTAAAATATGGAGAGATAAAAAGTTTGATTTGAAGAGGATGAACATTGATTTCTTTTGAATATTTTGTAAATATTTTGACATTATTTCTTCCTAGTTTTTTCCTATGGATTGGGAGCCATTAAAGAGAAGAGGAAGAAGGTGAAGAATCTTGAGAAAAGAAGAAGAAGAAATGTGAATGAATGTGAAGAAGGAGGTGGGTATTTATAGAAAAAGAAAGAAGTGGTAAATTTACCAAAATAACCTATTACCAAACTATCAAACTATCCTTACTTCAACCTAAAGCAACATCCACTTTTTCAATATTTAACATAGTCCTTTCACTTCTTACTTTATGTCATAGCCACTTAAAGATTATGTAAAGAAAAGTAATTATTTTGTTGGATTTTGATTTGATGTTTACTTTTCTTACTTTTGTTAATTCTTACTTAGTTTTACTAATGACTTCTAGAAGTTTTCTAATCCTATCTAGTAAAAGTAAACATGTTTAGTATTCAAAATATGTAATATATATGTTAAAACATGTTGACAAAGATGCGATAACGTTGCGGCAACTTATTTTGAACAGAACGTTAATTTTCGTCAAAATGTTTTCCGGACACATTTTGATGTTTTGTTAAACTATTTATTCATGTAAACCAAACTTCAAAATAAATTTCTTATTATCTTTAAATAATTAAAACAAGCATACTTGACTTATAAACTAATATAAAACAATACTCAAATCTTCTTATAAAATACGTCATCGATTTATCAATATGCCACGAAATTTGACAATTTATAAAACAAGTTTTATATATTTATCGAATCATTATAAATTAAATTACTATTATTATCAAATGAGTTTGATATCGATTATATATATATTTAAAATGAATTATTTATCCTTTAAAGAAATTTCTCGAATATTTATCCTACTTTATCGGAATTCGACTTTTGTCAATTTTATAATGGAAATCCAAAATCTTTATTGAATATCAAAAATAAGTTTACCATTCTTATTTATCATATAAAACATGATGGTTTAAGTTTGAAAATTATACATTTGAATATTTAAAATAATTAACTATCCTGTTTTCAAACTTTTAAAATTATGGGTCGTTACATTAGCGGTTGAATATGGATAAACAAAGGGAATTAATGTAATGGGGTTTTGGACCAAAGGTCCCTATTCTCAAAGTCTATGCACAAAAAATCCTTTTATTCATAAACCCATGTAAAGTAAGTCTCAGTTTTGTTATTTTTTACCAAATCGTCCCCTTCTAGAAAATCGGTCCAACATTAAAATCAAGGGTTAAAGCAGCATAAATTAGCCAAAAACTAAAAACAGTGACTAATTTCCACAACTTTTTTGAGAGAGGCTTTTTTCCATCATCTTTCAATTCTGGTGTAAGACCTGTATTTTTAACTGTTTAAATTATGGGATTTGATATAATTATTGAATAAAAATGGTTCAAAATAATATTTTATTATTTATTAGTGTAATTTATTTGAAAATGAACTTGGATAAAAAAATCTTGAAATAAAAAAATTCATAAATTTAGGAATTATTTATATTGAAATAAATTATATGTACCAATGGTGTTGATAATCAATAACCATAGTTCAATAATGAATGTGAATTATTTAAATAGAAATAAAATAATTTTCATAACTAAAATTTAATTAAAATTTAATTATTTATTAATATTGATTAATTAGATAATTTAATTAAATTAAATTTAATATTGGAGATTATTTGAATAATTGAATTATGAATTTAATATGATTGAAAATGGTATAGGAAATATATTCAAATTTTATTTAAATATAAATGAAGATGATTAACATTTGAAATTGGACTTAAATGAGAATAATTGAAAATTGGGAATTTTATATTTTAATTAACGAGTAGAATTAGCCATTTCGAAAACTATCTCGGATTTCGACGAAACCAGTTTCATCGGATCCATTATAGCGAGTTATTGTAGGATTTCAAGTTTCGTTGCGATCGGACTTGCCATTTGACCGTATGAGCTTGAAACGTGTAGAAATAAATTTAAGAAATTCGATAAAATAAATTGACTTTGAAAAGCTATCTTCCACATAAGAACGAATTAGGCCTCGAAACTAATTCCATTATGTACAGAATGGGGGTAACATATTATAAATGTCAGGCGGCACGCCTGGATTGGAGTTCGAATGATTTTGGTCCTAACTATATAAATACGGCACGCATATCAAGAAAATATTATTATTTTATCCTGAAACTCAAGCCATAATCTATGGCTGCCATTCACTTTGTTTAACGCCCAGAAGTGTTCAATTTTCTTTCCTTGATTTCGCTCAATCCATTCATCGAATTCAAAAACTACCAACATGGAAGTTGTAGATCCCAACTTCCTCTTCAAATCCTTACGGTTGATTTATGCTATTACATCATGAATTCACCAGGATTTGAGGTTGAACATCGCACGTGTTTTGATGGTTTTTGGTTGATAGGTGGAGGCGGAATTGATGTGGTGTCTGGCATAGGTGGTGGAGGTATGGGCGCACGTGTTGATGCATGTCGATCATCGTCTGGTCGTCATTGCCTCATGCGTATGAAAGGAGTTTGAACGCGACAAATGGGTTACGGCTGTTGTTTGGAAGGGAGAAGATGTAACATGATTTTTTATTATCATTATTTATTTATTTTATAATAATATAACTAATACAACTTCTAATATCAATATCTTTTGCATACGAGCTCGGATCGATGCGCGATTTTCTCCGTTGTGATCGTATTGAAATTCCAAACATTATGGAACTGGTTTGGATGCATTCTAAGGTTATTCAAATTTGGGCTTTATTTGGATTTTTTAATCATCGATAAATCAAAGTTGAGTGTTTATCCGCTCAAAATTGACTGAAATAATTATTATGTAGTTAAATTTATATCGTGAAATGATTGAAATTTATTGATTATTGTTTGATAAGTTTAGTTGATAAGTAAATTGACTTCTGAATTAGTAGATAGAATTCAAATTGACAACTAAATTGAATTAGAATTTAATTGCCGTAAAAGATCCGATACTGAAAATTATGAAATTGTTATGAATTTTATTGACTATTTGGATGATTGGTTGTGATGGATGATATTGGTTGATATTTTGGATGTTTATTTATTTTGACATATAATGTTACCATCCTGTATATTATTTACAGTATATAAAACTGTAAATTGAATTATTTTGAATAAATTAAGAAATAAGTTGAAAAGATATATACCTATGGCATTTATTTTGGATTGAAATGATATATATTCATCCCTGAATTAAAATTTGGAACAATTGATTCACTTAGCCATAGGATAGAGAATTATATATGAATACTAGATTGGTTAAATTCAATGATTTTAAAATTTTGATTTGAAATTATTTTTATGATTCGGTTTTAAGAAAAAAATCGAATTTATCAAAATTGAATTATTTTCGAATTGGAACTCGGAATGTTGAAATTTATATTTGAAATAGGAATTGTTTAATTAATCGAAGTTGAGATTTTTGAAGTTATAATCGATATATGATGTAAATTTCAGAAATTGATTTGTTCTAAAAGATTGGACTTTTATCTGAACTTTGAATATTTCTAAGTAAAAGTGATATAAAATAATATTTCAAAATTGAGCTTGAAATTAAATTATATTTGAAGATTTGGATTTTAAATTTGATACTAAAGTTAAATTTGATTTAAATGTTTTGAATTGATATTTTGAAAATCGAACTCGGAATCAATATAAATCGAAATGGTCTAAATTTGAGAATTGGAATTTACATTAATTTGGAATTGGATTTTAATTAATTTGGAATGGGAATTTAAATTAATTTGAAATTGGGATTTAAATTAATTTAAAATTGGAATTTAAATAATTTAGAATTGAAATTGAAATTAATTTGGAATCGAACTAAAATTCCACTTGAAAACGAAATTGAATCGAAATGGAAATTGGCATTGATTTGAATTGGAAAAAATGGGAAAGTGAACTAGTTTGACTTTGAAACTATTTTCAGATGAATTTTTTTAGTATAAACAGTTTAAAATTCATATTCTTTAAATATTCAAATTGTTTTGGTTTCCAAACTATTTTACTATATAAACCATTTTTAATACTCAAACTATTTTCTATCAAACTATTGTAACTATTTACTTATTTTATGACTATTTAAACCATTTCCTAAAAATTCAAACTGATCAAAAGGGTGGAATGTTTATATTTAAATCTTGGATTTAAATAGGAATTAGGTTAAAGTGAAGTTATAACCTAAATTGTAATTCGAAACAAATTTTGAAGTGAAATCGATATACCAAACTAAATTGACATTTTGAAGCAAAATATGATTTTTGAAGCGAATATGAAGATTTCGAAATGGATATGATTTGAGTAAATAATATGACTTCGAAATGGATTTTATTTTGAAGTAAATATGATATTTTGATATTAAGTACCAATTGTTTTCGAAATATAAAAGCACCAACTTGTATGTAAAATAACGATTGATTGTTAAAGAGGCTGTGGCCTTTTATTGGCGTACTTTTTGTCAATATTGGAACCACTTTAACAACTGTGTATGCAGTGGTTGATATCTAGAATATAGCGGTTGAATTGGCAAATGTTTACTAGAATGAAGTAAAAGGACGATGATGGATAGTCTTGACACTCGTGTCATAATTAAAATGACTAAAATAAGAGTCTATGTCTGGCCACTGAGGTTAGCTACCTCTAGTGACGTTGATCCCTTGTATTACTATTGTGATTTCATTTCCATGGGTGCACTTTTTTCGTTTGAATTGATTGTCTTGGTCAGCCACGGATGGGTTACGACCATCCAGAAAGGGTAAACTGGTAGAATCCTACCTTGAGCATTGCCTCACATGCCTTGTCATACTTATCCTTATACAAGCCCATTACCACTTTGGTTTAGTACTGTACCTATAGGGAATTCACTAGCTACCGACGTTACTAGTTGTGTTACAGGACCTGCATAAACTACATGCTATAAAAATGAGTTAAAGGGGATAATGTAAAGCTTTAACACTATTTTGATATTTATTTTACTGATAGACATTACTTACTATAGCGTACACTATTATATATAGATAGTTTGACAGATCCTTAGAGATGGAAAAACCCATAACATCTCTTAATTTATTGCACTATTATTTCATGATATTGACTTACAAAAGAGTATTTTAGTCCTGAATCGAGTTTTGTCTTTTCATTACGCTCGAGTCAGTCCTGATTTTTTTCAGTATATTGAAGATTATTCTCCGGAGGACGAAGACGAAGATTTGACATATTACTATTATTATTATTCTTTACATCATCTTATTATGCTATATTGATTATTTTTCCCTGATATATATATATAACTCTGATAAAGGTATATAGATAAAAATCAAATGTATAGTAAACCGCTTCATGAACCGTTATTTGATTATTATATTTTGTCGTTCCACTGTGAGATTCTATGTTTGTTTTCTTTTTCTTTTCTTGTTTTCTTATTTAATTCTATTGATTATGTAACGACCCAGATTTTTCGACGGTTAATTTGGATATTTAAATGGTTTAAATACTTGATTTGGAGTTATAATTGAGTTAGTAAGATTTTAAAACTGAATTCGTAAGCGATTTCAAAAATTTTGAAAATCATCAATTAAATCGACACGTTAAAATAGTGATCCGGGGCACAGTCTCAGAATTCGACGAAACCAGTTCCATTGGATCCGTAATGATGCATTATTATTGAATTTTAAATTTCGTAGCGTTTGGGGTTAACTTTTGGTCATACGGAAAAGAGATGCGTCGAAATTAATATCGAAAATTTAATATAGTAATTGGGTCCAAAAAGCTATCTTCTCCATACGATCGAATCAGGACTCGAAACATTTTCCATTGCATTTGGAATAGGGGTATAATATTATAAATGCCAAGCGGCATGCCTTCATAAGGGTTCAAAATTTTAAGATATGTATAACGAGATTGGAAATTTTATAATATATTAAAAACTGGAAGTCAACTAGTCGAATATATTTTTATAAATGGACACTCATGCTCAAGAAGCCAATTCCCCATATTTATATTACATCTTCGTCTCCCTCTCTAGGCTTCATACCGAATTCAAAAACAAACAGAAAAAATCTCTTCGTCCAAAATCGAATTCGTTCGACTAAAAAAAGAAAAGAGAAAAGAGAAAATAGGGACGAACAATTAACGATCGATTGAGGGGGGGGGGGGAAAAGCATGCAGCCATCTTGGGGTTTTGGGATTCGATCTATGTCGTAGAGCTAGGATTATCGATCGAGGAGTGTGCATGGTCACGATGGATAACGCGACTTCAAGGCATGGCGGCACACGAGGTAATTGGGCAATGCTGGGAGGTACCGCAGTGGACACTGATGGGTCATCGACATGGACTGGTGGCAGGTGGTCACGAACTAGGATATGCAAGCATGGTTGGTGGTTTGAGGTTAGTAAATGGAGGTACGGTTGTTAGGATACAGAGCAGCGAGTCAGGGAATGGGGATGTCTTGTTCGCGATTTCAATTGGCGCATTAAGTTCCGATGGGAGGTTTGCTTGAGAGTTAGATCAGCTAGCATGCGAAGTTAGTTGATGTTTAGATATCATGTGGACCTAGTTTTGTTCATGCCTGGATAATCAAAAGGAAGGTAAATGATTAGCTTTGAAATTTTAATTTATTTTATGTTAATTATAAATTAATTATTCAAAGTTCTAACATTCATAATTTATTTATACGAGTTGCATAATGAATATAACAAGTTGAGAGGGAAAGAAAGGTTTAGCTTAAAAGGTAATCAACATTTTTCTGAATTATTTGATTAAATTAATTTAATTAATAATTAAGTGTTTGATTAAATGAATCTTATATATTCGTAAATTTCTTATACGAGTCGAATTCGAGTATGGATTTTTGCATTGGAATTGTGATGACGTAGGATACGAAATTAAATTGGAACAGGTCGCAAATAAAAATCAAGGTGAGAAAATTCTCACTCATTTGGATTTCCAATTCAATTTTAAATACTTAAAATAAATATTGGATACTTGGTTGAATTTATAAAATTATTATCTATTGAATGTTAAATATACATAGTAGTGTGTGTGTATATATATACACTAGTTTTTGGAGTGATATTCCCGCACATTATAATGGATGAGACCCTATGCCCCCGCATAATAGCCGATAACACTATATACCGTGATATCCCCCTTGAAGTGGGATTGGTATTTTTATGCTGTATTAACATCTGTGGATGCAAGGAAACAGGTTGGAGGGATTCAATTGGATTCCTCAAATATATTGTTTATTTTTCACATATAGTGATATATGATGTGAGTAGGTAATCTTCTATAGAATATTGCTGAAATTGAAATTTATTGGATGCTATTGTAGCCTTGGCTTGAATTTTGATAATTTAAATATCATAAATATATTTTGAAAATTAAGGGATAGAAGGGAATGTTTGATATAATATTCGTATTGGAGTTGGGAATTATTTTAAAGGAAATTTTGACCTTTTTTATAACGTAATTAACTGAAATTTTACTTGAATTTAAAAAATTAAATTTAGCAGTGAAAATTTAATATTTGGAATGCGTCTGTTAAAACATATCAAATGACAGATTTTCATTGAATAATATGAAAGTTTATTCTATTGTGTAAATTTCAATTTCAATTTAAACCTATTAAATTTGATGGTAATAAAATATTTTTAAAATCTGAATATTATTTTATATAATAAAAATGTAAACCATTTTCTAAGTAAGATGTCATATTTCGTTTCTCCAAATTTGGACTGCTCTAGCTTTTTTTATCTTATTTTCAACGAATTAGCAGGAGTTTAGCAGCAAAATATCGAATTTTGGTAGGATGATCGTATCGCTCGTATCTGTCTACCATTCTGTATGTTTCGTCATGCTGATCTCCACTGTAATGACCCGATTTTTCGTCGCCCGAAAAATCGACATCAATACGTCCACTGTATCAAATGCTGAACAATCGAATGCCGGAAACTCGAACCGTTAGGGTTAAAGAAGAAGGAGATAGAAGAAGAAATAGAAACAATATCAGAATCTCACGATCGCAGCGGAATAATATATAATAGATAAATGACTAATCTTTAAACAAAGAACTATATCTGTTTATACATTACAACATCAGAGTATAACAATATCTATTGCACACAACTGGATAGTTATCATAACCTGCCCTCACAAATCTGACTATACAGCTAATCATACACAATAGAATATTTATCAAATACATGTGTTACGTCTTGCCATCCAGCTCGCCCTTGAGCTCCATAGCAGTCCATCCACAATTTGTACTATATAATACTCGGTCTGACCCGAGCGTTATAGTTAAATAACACCCGAGTCAGTCTGGAATACCAGAGTGAGAAAATACAGTCAATTGGATTATTAAAGTTCCCAAGATCTTTTGAAAATAAAGGTATCTCATAAGTCCACGCCACAAATAAACATGCCTGGTTTTTACCTTACGATAACCAAAACATTTTTATCAAATCCATCTGATATTATAATAGTGTCTATAGAAAGTAAAATAGAATCTAGCTGAAATGCTTACATCTTACATTTCAGCATAGTTGGGCACAATCAAAACCGTATAGGCGCTTATTGGAGATTGGATTCCATACAATGGTAGGGCTGCTAGGGTATCGCCCGTCACGGTACGTGGTCTAGATCACCGTACTGAGGATCCACCCTGATCCCCTGCATCACAAGACCGGAGCTACCCCTTACTGGATAGTCTGAATAAGATCATCCCACGGTTGGGATCACCAACCGCCACACAGCCGAATAAAAGGGACCTCTAGACAGGGGTGACCTTACCCTAATTGGTTACTAGCCACTTAGCCTTGAGTGCACCTTCCCTATTTTAGCCATTCCCGGTTAATGAGGCGCGAGGCTATGCGTTACCTTTTTAGCACACATTCACTTAGAATGCTCATCGTCCTCCTGACGATGTTCTAATAGAATTCGTCCATGCAAGTCCATTCCGGGTTCGAACGGAACCGAAGTCACTACTCCTACTATATCCATTTCAGAATCACCCTCACGATTAGTAGCGATTACCCCTTGCACTTCGCTGCTCCATCTTCGACTCCAAGCTCTTGACTTCTTCACGGAAACGTTAAAACCGGATCGAAGTGGTTTTCAAAAAAATAAATCCCGATCCCGATCTCTTCGAAACGATCAGCGCATTGGCCAATATTGATAGTCGGTTATTTAACTATCAAATAACATCCACAAAAAATCATCAGAGTAAATAATTTCCCAAATTATTTATTAATCTATCTTTGCAAGATATATTTCCACTCTTCAACCCTTTGAAAAATAGTTTTCAAATCACTTCTCTCTCTCAGAAGAAAATTTCCACTAAATTGTTTTATTTCCACTGAAAATCGCGAAGCCTTAATATTTTAGATTTTTAAAATAATTTAAATCTTTTTATTCAATAATATATATTTTTAAATATTTAAATAAAACTACTTAAAATACTTTATTCAAAATAATAGTTATGAAATTTGTTATAATTTCTTGTACAAAACTTAAGCCAAAATTAATTCTAAAATAAAAATTATTTTATAAGGTATAAGTATTAAATAATTATCTTTTAAATCATAGTACTAGTTAAACCTTTAAAATAATTACTACTATAATTAATTTAAATAAATATTTACTTAAAATTCTAAAACAATTTAAAATAATAAAATTTCTCTAAAACATTCTTTTAAAACCACTTTAAAAATCTCTAACTTATACTTGAAAATCTTTACTTGGCCTTTCAGGAAATACACTTTCCTTTTCACACCTTTAAAAATAAATCACTATTTATTTTTAAAACAAATTTCTCATTCCATTATAAATTCTCACCGTGAATTTATACTTCCAAATATCCACTGATATCTTATTTCACTTTACAAAACCCAGTTATAAATCCCATAGTTTCATTCTCCTTTTAAAACACAGTTTCAAACACTAAATAAATTTCCAAATCGATTTCCAAAATATACTCCATTCAAAAATTACTCCTTTACTTATCCAAATTTATTTCAAAATCTTTTAATTCCAAACTCCCTTCTTTTTTTATGATGCAAAATCTTATTTTAAACCGAAAAGATCTATTTCATTCTTTATTCAAAATTCTCCCTTTTAATTCTTCCCAATCATTTTAAACCTTAAAATTTAAAATAAAAATCCTTTAATTTTTAGGCAATATCGCTTAAAACTACTTTAATTTCATTTATTTAAAATCTCTATATTTTTCTTTTCCATACCCAGCATTTATTTAATAGAATTTAAAATCAAACTTTTATTTTTTACGAATTCATTCTTTAATTTATCTAAAATTATTTTACTTTATATTTCTCTCTTATATCTCTTTTCAAAATCAAATCTTTTATATTTTTCATATCTTCAAATATCCAAATATATTTAGCCAAACCATATCATTCAATAATTTCAATTACCAATATAATCAATATAATCATCACAGATTATCACATAAACCACATCGCTGAATATAAAATAAATTCAATGTTTTGAGGAATCCAGCCGGATCCCTCCAACCTGTTTCCCTACATTCATAGATGTTAGCACAATATTAAATACCAATCCCACTTCGAGGGGGATATCGCGGTATAAAGGGTCATCCGCTATTATGCAGGGCGCATAGGGTCTCATCCGCTATATAATGCAGGAAATCAATAACTCCAATATTCATATATATATACTATACAAAACATATCACATCCATGCTGATAATAAATTATCAATTCAATCAAACAACTAATAATTTATATTTAACTAATTAAATTTAAAAGGAAATCTGAATGAGTGAGATTAACTCACCTTTGATTTTTGTTTTGCAACCCGATTCAACCCGGCTTGTTTGTTCACGATTTTAGACCATGAATAAACATTATACGGTTTACTAACATTTGAACTAATCGAACAATTAATTCTCATTTATTAATTAAGTTAACTAAGAATTTTATTTAAACTAATCTTCCTTTAATAAATTATTTTTAATGACTAAAATAATTAAATAAGCAAATTAAATAAGTTAACCACCTTAATACTATTTTTTTAGATTAACAGTAAGTGAATATATATATATATATATGTATATATATATGTATATGTATATGTATATGTATATGTATATGTATATTTATTCTTTCCCTCCTTTTGAAACCATATATATACTTATAAAATCACTTATGAAGATTCAAAATCCAACTTTTTAAATAAACTCTTCACATTTTAAAATTCTAATATATTTCCCAAAATCATATATATATATATATATATTAAATCCTAAAATAAAATTACTTCTAAACCCATATATTAAATTAAAACAGATTTTTTTTTCTATATCTTACTGTAAGGTGTATTAAATTATTGTGTAGGGTTTGGCCCTAAATAGAAAATGACCTTACTGTAATCATTTTTTTTAAATTAACAACTCAAATTCATACATTTAATTTAATTGAATTAATCACAAATAATACCTGCAACCTCGAATGATTCTTTTCTTCCTATGCAAACCCCCTCCCACCAGACACACTCGCGACTCGCCTCCGCGCCCACTCTAGCCATCACGACCTTGCCTTCCCAGTATTCGTGCGAACTTCCTCACCATCACGAGAACCCAGCTAACATTGCGACTCCAACCTCTCATACTCGACGCCATGCCGTATCGCGGCCACCCCAAACCCTAACAGTCGTCGCCTTCACTTGCCGATCCATTTCGTCGTGCTGCTCCGCCCCATCATGCTACAGGAATCATCGCACGAGCCTATTTAGCCTCGAAGAAACCATCACCTCACCATGAGCTCGATACTCATGCTAAACCAAATCCTAAATCTCGATCGAAATCGACTTGACTCTACGCGAGACGTCGAGCTCGATTCGACATTTTTTTCTTTTCGTTTTTCGTCATTATTTGGTTTGGAAAAAGGGAGAATCACGATTTTATTATTATTTTGCTTTGCGAATGAATTGGAATTCATTGGGTTTAAAGTCAGAGGAAAGAAAAGGGAAGCTTTATTTAGGAGCAGGAAAATCCTCTCTACGAATTTATTTTTAAAGGATACGTGTGTCCCCAAGGAAGACACATGCTTTGAAATTGTTTACGTGTCTGCAAAGGCACAGTATTTCAATGCAATACTATTATTTATATTTTTAAATTTAAATTCAAACTTAAATCATCAAGAAATTACAACTCAAAATTCCGAACTCCTATCGAGGCGTGCCGCTAGGCGTTTATAATGTTATACACCTATTTTGAATACGCACTGGAAAAGGTTTCGAGTCCTAACTCCATCGTATGGAGAAGATAGCTTTTTGGACCGGTTATTTATAATAGATTTCGATAAGATTTTAGCGCGTTTATCTACCGTACAATCACATGGCAACTCCAACCACTACAAAATTTGAAATCCGATAATAATACATTATTACGGATCCAATGGAACTAGTTTCGTCGAATCTCGAGACTGTGCCTCGGAAGGCTATTTTAATTACCACTTTAAACGATATATATTCAAAACTGAACAAATCACTTTCAAATTCAATTTTAAAAGTTCTATTACCTTCTGTATTATCAATATGAATTTTATAAGCCTTTAAAATAATTTTAACAATCATAAACTGAAGATTCAAATATTTTACCCAGCTCCAATAATTAAATTCAATAATTTAATTGCCAAATAAATAGTGATATTTGAAATTCAAGTTAAGCTAACTTTTAAATATATATTATTATTTTTTTGAAAGAGGGTTCAAAATTTTCTATTAAGAACAAATAAAGTATTTACAATAGCCCGAAGGCAAGATCACAACATCTCAAACTAAGTTCAACGGTTCAAGAAAACAGGCTTCTCAACTATACTGCCGACATACACATAATACGCTGCATAAAAAAGAAAAAAAGAAAAATATCAGAACATTCGAGAGCCTTAGAGCCTTTAATGTGTATCGTCACTTCCTTCAGTTCATTAAATCAATCCGAAGAGAATACAAAGAAAGCTCTTTAATGGCAGTATTGACTACCGCGATTCTCTTCATAATCAACTCTAATTCACCATTATAGCAACTACTGCTACGAGAGGACGACAGTAAAGTCCAGATCTAGAGTACATGCTGCTCTTTCAGAAGAGAATCTCGAATCTACTCATTGTAAGATGTTTGATAGCTAAAGTTTATGTCTCTAAGCTTTGTAGGACTGTGTAGATGTGTAATAAACTTATTCTCTTCTGTAGGAGTATGGATTTGAGATATTTCCTTTCAGATCTGTCTTAATTTTCAAACATTGGTGATGGTAGTCTAGTAAAGGCCATAGATCCAGAAAACAGTTGTTGTCTTTTCTTGTAGAGCGAATTGAATCTCAACCAGATAAGTTCAACCACGAAGATTCTATCTTTCGTCTTTGTATACTTCACCACTGAGATTTTGCTCTGACTTATTTCATAGGATCGAAGGCAAGTACAGCATTGTCTTCCCAAAACTTTAATCTCAACCAGATAAGTCTCTGTAATCCTCAATCAGATTAGTCTCTGTTAACCTTAATGGTCTATATGAAGCTAATCATATTTTGTGAATATAGGTTAATCCGGGAAAGCAGAGGATGGCATCAGTCTTCAAGGCTAACCAAGGGACGACTTTCTGCAACTAAACAAACTAGTTCAATATGTATAGTTAATTGTTTAATTAAAATGTAAATTAAAAGAGAGGAGGTGAGGTCAGTGTAATTAATACAGGTAGACGAAGAGCTAACCCAGGATACGAGGATGAAAGAGTGGAATCAGGAGAACTAAACATACGATAATGAAGTTCCCCAATTCAGCGTTGGGAGGTATAACCCCATTTTCTTATTATGGTCTCATCCATGCCAGTGATGTTTTTGAAATACTTGGATTTGGTCATTCTGATGCTCATTGTATGATGTATTCTGGTACATATCTGTGAACTGTCTGAAAATCTGTCTTGAAAAATTCTATCATTCCTTTCTTTCCAAATGTGCCACACAGTAATTGATAGGGATAGTTGAAACAAGTCTGAACTGAGATTTTTTGCACTTGAGCAAGAGACAATTTTCTGTAAATCTTCTTTTAAGGAGAAGGAAAGCTCACTTTTTGGTGATTTAAAAAAAAATTACAACTCCAGCGCCAAATTTTTTCTGTATAATTGCATTGAAAAAATAGGTGTTCTATAGTTTGAATGTAATTATTACACAATACACAATAGGGAACCACAACAATCTGCTTCTGTAGTAATCTATCTTTTGTTAATAAATAGTCATTAATGGTTTTGTAAAGGCACACCGCCATTTTAGGAATGTGGATCTTATTCCAGACCATTGACGACCAAAATTTGTTTTCAAAACTGGTTCGTATCGAATTCCAAACATTTTTAAACTGGTATGAACCATTCTTCGTACACTTCCAAGACCAAAAGTCCCTTTCCCTATCTTTATGAATTTTGATGCCTTCTATTTCTGCATGTATGTAGAATAAAAAGCTGTATGAGTCCCATTTCCAATCTCCTTTCTGTATAATTCTTCTAAGAAGTAGATTTTTCGTACCAGTTCTAAAAGCAATGTCTCTACCTATACGTTCCATGATAGAACTACCATTCAACCATGGGTCGTACCATAAAGAAGTAGTTTTACCATCAGCTATATTGAGTGATAGGCATTTCAAAGCAACTTGTCTATTTTTTAAGATAAATTTCCATACTCCTGAGTCGTCCGAACGCTGATAAATATCCCAAAAACTTTTATGACCAATGTATTTGGAATGCATAAGTTCCGCCCAAATTCCTTCTACGTTTATAATTTTCCAAATCAATTTAGTACATAACGCTCGATTCATCTCTTCTAAATTTATCAGCCCCATTCCTCCTTCTTCTTTTTGTCTGCACAGGATATCCCAAGGAATTTTACTGCTATGACTTTTCCAAAGAAAATTAAGAATCAAATGTTTAATTTTTTGAACAGTAGAAACTGGGAGACAAAAGCATTGCATCCAGAATTGTATTATAGGGTAAATGGTAGATTTGATAAGTTCAAGTCTCCCAGCTAGGCTAAGCATTTTGTTTTCCCATTCTCCAATTCTTAACTTGATCTTTTCTAACAACAACGAACAATCTTTATCCCTCAAGTTGACACTAAACAATGGCATTCCCAAATATTTTACTGGAAGATCCGATTGCTGAATATTGAGAATATTGCTAATCTCCGTACAATGTTTTACCCCTTTCCCAAAGAAAACATTGGATTTTTCACAGCTAAGTTCAAGGCCTGAAACTCTTCCCATGGTTTGAAAAACATCCTTGATCGCGCTTGCAGATTGAGTATTAGCTTTAGTAAAGATTATAATGTCATCTGCGTAAATAAGATGTGTCATCTTATTATCATATTCTGTAATGGGGGAGATTTGACCTTCTCTAACTTTCTCATCCATTAATAATGTAAAATATTCCATTACAACCGTAAACAGGATGGGAGAAATTGGGTTGCCTTGTCTAAGGCCGTTTGAACTCTTGAAGTAACCATGCGGTACTCCATTTAATATGATTGAAAACGTAGGAGTCGATATAATATTGTTAATGATATTCACCCATTTACCTGGGAAACCCATGCTAATCAACATGTGTGTGACGAAAGCTCGATTAATCGAATCATAAGCTTTCTTTAGATCAACTTTGATACACATGTATTTATTATCCTTTCTGCCCAGGCCTCTAATAATTTCATGAGCGAACAAAATTCCGTCCCCTATATATCTTCCTTTTATAAAAGCTGTTTGATTCGGGGACGTTAACTTATTTATGAAAGGAACCAGTCTGTTGCAAAGAATTTTAGTGAAAATCTTATACAAAGTATTACAACATGCTATGGGTCTAAAATCTTGAATACTAGTGGAATGGATTTTTTTAGGAATCAAGTGCAAAAAAGTATGATTCCATTCTCTAATTATCAAACCCTTATGGAAAGTATCATTCAATGCTTCGAGGATAAGGTCTTTCGAAATATTCCAATGTGTTTTAAAAAACTTAGCGTTGAAACCGTCCGGACCTGGGGAAGCCGTGTCTTTAATGTCCCACAATGCAATCTTAATTTCTTCCAAAGATATATCATCGTTCAAAAAAATTAGCACCATATTCAGTGATAACCGTTTTACATTCAATTTCTGGGAAAATATCACCCGAGGGACGGTTAAAAATTTGTGTATAAAAATTAATAGCCGATTCAACAAATTTATCCTCTGACTCCACTTTGCCGTCTACCAGAATGTTAGTCAAACATTTTCTACTTCTTCTGCTAGACATTTTAGCATAAAAGAAAGAAGAAGCCTCATCACCCATCCTCAACCAATCGCATTTAGCCTTTTGTTTGGTATCCTGATACTCCTTTTTGAGTGCTAAGTCCAGTTTAATTTTGGCTTCTTGGAATTCCAGGACTAAATTTTGATTATTAGATGTTTCCAGAAGTTTTTGGATCCTGGAACAGTTCTCTCTCTGGACTTGAACCTCTTGTTTGGTATTCCTTATTTTATTACTCCAAATCTTGAGCTCTCTCTTAATATTCTTGAGAATATTAAAGAGTCGAAATAATGGTCTATCTTTTGGTTTAGAAATCCACTTTCCCTCAATGAGAGGGAAGTATTGATCACATAGCGGCCAATGATTCATAAACCTAAAAGGTCTATTCTTGACTCTGGGTTTGGAAAATAGAGAGACGATGACTGAATTATGATCACTCACCGAAGGAGGTAAATATATGGCCGTTAAGTCTGGAAATAAGTTGATCCATTCTAAGTTAGCAAAGACCCTATCTATTTTAGAAAATATGTTGCGACTAGGACCTGACCACCAAGAAAATTCGTATCCTTTAATATCAATTTCTTTGAGACCTGTATAATTTGACATATCGTCTAATTCAAACAGATTTTCAAAAGCCACTGGATTACCTCCCTTTCTTTCAGAGGGACTTCGAATACAATTAAAGTCTCCTTGAGCTAACCATGGCCGAAAAATATTAATAGCATCTTCTCGTAAATTCTCCCATAGTTTCATCCTCAGATTAATAAAATTATGAGCGTATATAAAGGATACATTACATTTGAATTTCATATTGTTGATCAGCTCAATAGTGATATGTTGGTCGCTCATACTAATGAAGTTAAAATCCCAGATATTTCTGTCGATGAGAATGATTATTCTGCACTTATAATAACAAGAAACATTGCTTATAATCTGCCACCCATTATCTATAATTTTTTCTAGATTCAAGATGTCCGAAAACAACATCTTGTTTTCTAGAATACCAAAACAACTTATGTTATGCTTATCAATTATATTTCTCACTTCTTTCATTCTGTTGGGGTTATGGAAACCCCTAACATTCCAACAAGCGAACGTCATTATGGTTTGTTATTCCGAGTCCTCTGTGACCTTCTACTAGAGGACTTCTCTATGTCTTCTTCCGAAATGCCTAGCATCTGAACCCACTTGGGGTTTTTGCGAACAAGCTTGTCCTTAAGCTCGTTCTCAAATTCTTTGTCCTGAGACTCTGGGGTAACCTGATTCTCCTGAGGAGATTCAACACTATCGTATGTGTATTGTTCCTTATCCACTTCTATCGATCCTGTATCCTGATCCAGAATTTCCAGTACCTGCATATTATTGCATTGATCAGTGCCTCTCTTATAATTAACATTATTAATAAAACATTCTTCAATACAAATGTCAGTAGTAAGTAAAGTATTAGAAAATGTAGTATTATTCAGTAAAGGCGAAGGTCGTTGAAGAATTATAATTTGATTCGAGGGAGATTGTGGGGGAGTTGAGTTCAGTTCCCTGTCCTCCAAAGGGTTGGACAATTCTCTGTTACTTCTATCGCACTCTATCCTGGCCGTAGAGATTAGATCTGTATTGCTCGTTGTCTCTTTCTCCTTTGTAATTGATGCTATAAGAATTCCATCCTCTCCATTTGAGACCTCCTCCTCGTTATGTCTGGTGATTTCATCAGGTAGGCAAATATTGTCCACCAGCTCCATGTTAAGTGATGCATTGTGACCTTCATCATGAACTTGATTAACCTGTTCGTCTGGATTTACCTTGCCTCCTACCACCGTTACTTTTTCTGAATTTCCTACAGTACCTGATTCTACAATGTTTTCTTCAATGGGATCAGTTACTTGATTCTTTTTTGGAAACCATGACTTGGTCTTGGGCATTCTACAGCTATATGACCAAAACACACACACTTGTCACAAATGGGAGGAGGGTTCTCATATTCCACTTCCTGAGTGAAACTCCTCCCATCACTATCCATACCTACAATGCTGTTAGGCATGCCATAAGTTGCATAACTTCGATCAGAACTCTGGCATAAGCTAATCTGGATTTGTTTTTTGTTGCCTCGTCCGTCTTTATTGGGATTCCTATAGTGCTTGTTAGCGCACTGATAGCTTAGTTACCCCACAGTTTAAAACTGAGACCAGGAAGTCTCACCCACATAGGCAGAGATGTTGGAAGATCTCTGTCTGTTTTCATTTCTGGTGACAAGCGCTTCATGATAATCAGGTTCCTGTCCATAAACCATGGACCTGATTTCAAAATCTTGTTGCAGTCTTCCTCCGAACCAAATCTCACCACAAAGAATCCGTTATTTCTAGAATGAACGGAAAATGGTTTTTGCGTAGACCATACTCTGTTGGCATAACCTTCAAAAGTTTTAAGCCATGGTTTATATCCAACAACATACAATAGAATACATAAATCCCATCCACGCTCTGCTTCTTTGATTGCATCAGCTGAAAGAGATCCTATCCTTTTGCCATCTACTATAGTAGGTTCAATAAATTCAAGATCAAGGTTACCTATATCTCCAACCGCACCTACTTTCACTGCCTCACTGTAAGAGAATTTTTTAGCATTCTCTGAGACAGTGAACTTAATTTTCGGATGGCCTCCTGGTAGCGAGGCGGACTGCTTTGTATATTTTTGAAATTTTGTAGTTGACTGACCTACAGCCGCCTGTGTCTTGCTCCTCGCTTTCCGATCTGTTGTAGATCCGTTATTGCTCGGTCTAAGCCCTCCCAAATTAAATATTCCAATTTCAGATATCCAGAAATACCGGGTCATCACATCCGCAGTATATTCATTTATGCATTTCGGCGTCCGGTACATGTCAAAATCAACAAAACTATTTACCGTAACGGTATCCATTTTGAGCCTCTTGAATTTCCTATATCCTTCCATTATCCACCGTGTAATCAAACAGTAATCAATAATTATTATTTTTAGCTTTCAATCTTTACTATTCCCAATGTTCAATTTATTATAGACTGGTTGATTTGTTTGCATTTGTCACTTCTAATTCATTTTGGTTCTTTCTGAACAATATATATATATATATATATATATATATATATATATATATATATATATATATAATAAATACGAGAAGCTTGTATATATATTTTGCCAACAACCTATAAATAAACTTTTATATATATAACCTCTGCTCGCCTCTCTGCTCGTTTTTGTTATTCCCACTTTTCAATTGTATGTTGGTTCATTTCTGGTTCATCTCTCTCCCTTATCTTCTTCTTTTTAGATCTGTTGTTGTTTAAAATAATAATAAGAAGAAGAAAATACAAAGCTTATAATTGTTGATATTTGCATTCGTTTATAACCTGCTGCTCATCCTTATTCGGTTGCCTAAGAAGCCGTGCCATACTACTTCGGCCATTCATCTTTTTTTGCCAAGCACGACCCTGTAGCTACATCGTTCCATTCTTCCCTAAGCAATACGACCTCATCATCCATTCTCCCCTTTCTGTGCGCTGTCAACCTCCATAACAGCCCGACCTGACCCCCAAGCAACCGCAGCTTCACTTCACCTCGCCTGACCTTCCACCTAACCTACATGAACTCCACTCCTATTGTCGAGCCTTCAACCGCCTCCATCGACTGTCGTGCCATCCTTCCGATCATCCCTACGCCTCACCAGTCCTCCACCTTTCCCGCCCTCTGCCAACACGCGGCAGCCACCACCGTGACTACTCACTCACTATCGAGCACCAGTGACACACCGACAGCCCGCTCCTCCGCCATCACCCACAAACTCAAGCACCCTAGCCTCCACCATATAGCCTGACTCGACAGCCCACCTTCCCACAAATACCGAACTTCCACCTCTGACCACCGCCCTGCCGCAACCACACCATGTCAGCCGAGCCCATCATTAAGCGTAGCTGACCCGCCTTCCCACTTCAGCCGCACTCACTCGCCATTCAACTATCTTGTGCCGAGCATCTCCACCTTGGCCTTTCCTATGTCGCAGCTCTTCTTTCAAAAAGAAGATAGTAAATATATATATATATATATATATATATATATATATATATATATACACACACACACACACACACACATTTTGGTCTGCGACTTCTTATGCTTACTGAAAGGTGTTATATGTCCTGCTGTTTCTACCCTTATATTTAAAGTAAGAAGGATATATATAGTAGTTTCCATGCTTCTGTATATTAGTATAAATATATGTTGCCTATATATGTGTTTTAAAATATAAAAAATATAGGTATTTTGATCTCTACATTTTATATTGATTGTATATATATACATACATACATATACATATACATACATACATACATACATATATATATATACATACATACATATATATATATATATATATATATATATATATATATTATATAAACATTATGAGGTGTAAATTACATATAATCGGTTGTATATATATGTAAGATATTTAAGTTATATATAAGCTGTTAGTTTATATATGAGTATATACATGAGTTTTATTATACAGTAAGGGTCTTATTTTAACTATAGATTTAAGTTGCATTGATCTGGAATATGTATATATAGAGAGGTTTATTCTATTTGGGTTTAAATTAAATAATGATTATGATATATATATATATATATATATATATATATATATATATATATATATGTATGTATGTATATGTGTTTGTGTATATATATGTATATGTATATGTATGTATGTACATATGTATGTATGTAGATTTTGATTTTTATATGTATGTGTTTTAAATTGTATATTGAGTTTTGAGATAATATATAACGATATATTAAACATTTCGATTTAGTTATATCAAGCTGATTTTAATTTGTTTCATCGATTCCTATTATCAGCTTTGTTCAGCAAATCCATGGTCACCTTGCTTTGCTTTGAGAGTTGTTGATTTCATTGGTTGATTTTCGGGTTTGTGATTCAATTCATAGCTTGTCGCGTTATCTATTTTCTCGCTCCTCGAAAGGTGAGCAATCACTCACGATTAACATTCTTATATTTGGTAAATTGATTTCACATGAAATGACAATTGAAATATGTTGTTAAATTTGAAATGTTAAGTTATTAAATTGTTAAAATGATATGTCATTTTCTATAATTGTTTACCAGTGACATATGACACCATAACCTGTTGTATATATTATATTTGAATTGTTGATGATCATATATGCCTGTTATCAATGTGAATGTCATTTTATAATATTATTATATTGTTATCATTCTGCAAGTTCTCTATTAGTTTAGAATTCTTTGTGGATTGAAATGATACATACCCGAACGATCTTATAGATTAGGGGAAAATCATTATGGGTTGAAATGATAAACCTATAAGCGGTTTTCATTGATTTTGAATTCAAGATTTCGGGTTGAAATGATATATACCCGTAGATATGTAAATTGCAGATTGAAATGATAAATATTTGTATCACTTGACCATAGTATAGAAAATTATATACGGACACTGTTGGTCTATATTTTGAAATGATTTCCAAAATTTTGGAAGGTTTATTAAATATTGATTTTAAATATAACATAAAGATATTTTATTTTGTAAAATTAGATTTTTAAATTATATATTTGGAAATTTTAAATTTATAAGTTAGTTTTGAAAATATAAATTTTAAGATTTTACTTATAATTTTATTATTTTGAAATACATAAAATAAGATTTAAAATAGATTTGTTAATAAGATTTAATTTGATAAAATTTATTCAAATAAAATTTAATTTGTCTATATATAATATGCTTAAATATTTATTTAAAAATTTACATTAATATTTTTAAATTAATTTTTTTAATAACTTTAAATTAATAGAGGTTGGAAAAAATAAAATAAAACTGACTTGAAACTTAATTGGTTAATAATTGAATTTAAATAAGAATTTATTTGAAATTATTGATTTTGAGATTTGAGAGGTATGATTCATAACTTGATTTGATGAAAAGTGATTAAACGAATATTCTTAACTTTAAATAAAAATTGAGACTGAATATTTAATATTGATTTAAATTAATAAATTGGTATTTTATTTAATTGTTATTAAAATTATTAAGTGAATATTTTCCAATTTGAATAAAATTAAAATTGAATGTTGGAATATAAATGAAACCTATATTGTAAATGTTTGAATATTTAGACTTTGAGTCTTATTGGAAGTGAAGTGATAGTTCAAAACCTGGATTTGAAACCATATAAATTGAAATGGTTTATTGAGAATTTGAATTGTTAACCTTTTTAATTGAAATTGTTGAACTGTGATTGATTAAATTTAATTTTTGTATTTAAGTTGATTTGAATCGATTTATAAAATTAGAGGAAACTAATTTTATTATATAAAGTATTTTTAATATTTATATTATTTTAATCTATGAACTATTTTAATATGCAAATTATTTTAATATATAAACTATTTTAATTTATAATTATTTTAATAAATATACTATTTCAATATCTAAACTGTTTAAGTTGGAGCTGTAATGATTACGGAAGTGCTATGATTTCAAAAGTGCTATAATTTTGAAAGTGTTACGATTCTGGAAATGAAAATTATTTAAAGTGAATAATGACATTAAATTGATATGGTTTTGAAATGAATATGATATTTTGCTATGAAGTATGAACTATTTGAAATGAAATGACCATGGTGTGAAATAAGCTTTTGATTGTTAAAGAGATCAAGATCGGATATTGTCATACTCTTTACCAATACTGAAAACCACTTTAACAACTGTTCATGTGGTGGAGATTCCAGAACGAAGTAGGATGCAATGGCGATGATTCTATATAAGGTTTTAGCACAGCTCTGACTCCTGTGAGTTAGCTTGATGTGGCTAAAACAGGAGCCACACCGGGCCAAGTGAGGTCATTGCTCCTTCAGACACATTTCTTCAATACCATTCTATTACTTTGTGATTTGATTGTGTGCACTTTTGATTTAGGAGTGTGTCTTAAGGTGGTCGGTAGTAGTTGCCATGCGTTACCACCAGCCCGGATCCGTAAACGGAATATCTACCTAGCATTGCCTCGTGTGCCTTGTCACATGCCCTATCGTGCCTTCTACGAGTTTGGTTTGTGTCGCACCTATGGAGTGCTCCTTGATAGCCCACCCGCGGGTGGAATTTACAGTATCAGTGTAGACTATGGCATTTTATAAAATGTGTTAAGAGGGATATGGGTAATGTCTTAACGCTATTTTAATTCTTTACTTTACTATAGATATACTATAATAGCGTATTGTACTACATAGTAGATAGTTCCATGGATTCTTAGAGGATGGGAATCCCAAACATCCTTTAAGTTATTTGTATTTCAGTTGACATTTCACTTGAGTTGAATTTACTACATCAGAATGATAATCCTGACTTGAGTGTTTTGTGTTTTTCTCTATACTCGGGTTAGAATATGAGTGTCGCAGCATTTGAGATTCACCTTTGGAGCTTGGAGCTTGGAGCTTTTCTTGAAGATCTATCTTATATCTTTTCAGCCTTCTGCTATTTTTTATTGCTTCAGTTCGGCCTTGTCAGTTACTTTTGTATTTGAGACTACTCTATATTTGAGATTTCTTTTGTATTTTGTTTTTAAACTCTGATGTTTATAGTAGCTTCATGAACTACTATTTATCTATTCTGCTGCTTATTGTTATATTACTTTATGTCTGCGATTTCTATAATTGATTTATTTATGGTATATGCTAAGTTTTGCCAAATATAAATTAACAATCTGTTGTTTGTAGCAATTCAAATCTGACATGAGTGGATGATTGTCAATTTGAACGGTTCGAAATTGCGGGTCGTTACAAGTGGTATCATAGCGTGTTTTAGGCAAAACTTAGCATATGGAGTAAAAATTAATTACAAAATCATATTCGTTCGAGTTTGAAATTCTTCGTTAGGATCTTCTTGAATTAGAATTTCTTCTGAATTTTGAAACTTTCCCTTTTGTTCTGAAATCCATTCTTGTCTCTGCTTATTCATGTTCTTCTCAATACTAGAGCATCCCATAACTCAATTTCTGTTCCGACAACCTTAGTATGATTTTTAAAGGGGTGAACTCCTTTACAACAGGCATCGATTCACTGGAGATTTCTACGCCCTTGGTTATGACGCTGTTATTTCTTGAAAAGCTGGATCGTTTCTCTAATAGACGACCCGAGTAATTCTCTTCTGAATTGAATGTCGAATGCCTCTGGTTCAAGTAGGCAGTTTTACCTTTTCGTTTAATGTTCAACCTAATGATCTCGAATCCACCCCTATAGTCAGGGATTATCATGATGTTATGGTAAAGTTACTTCTCTTCCCTTCAAGCGGGAAATTGAATTTCCGCATCGATCTTATTCCTGGAATCTTGGTTGACCCGATTAAGGTCACCGCGATTAATGAATCCATCCATGTTTCCCCTTTTTAGAAAATTCAATTATTATATCTTCCTTTCGAGTCTACCTTCGTAGTTAGAATTCTTTTAGACAAGGGTTCATCTAAATTTGAATCTATATCCTTGTTTTGACATTCTTTCATGGATCATCCTGTGAGGGAGTGTATTTGTAAATTATATATAAAAATGTTTTATATTGTATTGTTTGAGTTGTTAAGTGATTTATGGTTTCGATCGATTTGTCTGGCCAGCGCTATCGTAGGAATCCCAAAACATTTGAACAGAGCAAACTGACACCATATTGTTTTCAAAATTTGTATGAAATAATTTTTTGTATGATTATATTTATATATAAAGGTATAATTTTCTGGTGTTAAATAATTAAATGAATTGGTTGTTAAAAATGTTGATACTTGATTATAATTTATTATTTTGTCAACATTTCATAGACCATTAACTATTCCTGTATGTTATAAGAACTTGAAATTTTAAATTGATCTTTAAATGAAATGAATTTAAATTTATTATTTAAGAATTAATTTCTGGTGTTTTTCTAAATTTGGTTTTCAATGCTTTGATATATTATTTGAAAGTATTTTCCAATGGAAATTATTTTCAAAGAATTTTAAAAGAGGTAAGTCGGTACTCTCCTCATTCGTCGCTGGAAAATAATTTTGGTAATGACTACAGCATAATCGACATTCATTTTCGAGTCTCAAAGTGGAGAGACCACTTGACAGCATTGCTACACTTTTGTTTTGGAAAATTTATTTGATTTGAATTTCTTTAGCATGATTTGATGTATAAAATACATATATGCATATATTTATTTCAAAATGGTTTGAAGTGAAACCGAGAATTTAATTCTTAAATTCTGTATAAAGTAATGGTTTTTAATTATTAAAATAAAGATAGATTTTTGAATAATTGGATAATCAAAAATGCGAAATAGAATTTAAACAACT
Organism: Allium cepa; assembly: GCA_030765085.1. Taxonomy (NCBI): domain Eukaryota; kingdom Viridiplantae; phylum Streptophyta; class Magnoliopsida; order Asparagales; family Amaryllidaceae; genus Allium; species Allium cepa. The sequence goes on along the minus strand of CM060943.1, from coordinate 713,993,096 downwards.
TAAAACAATTGAAATAAGATAAAATATAGTTGTATAATAATAAATTGCATTCTAATATATACATATATATACACACACATATATATAACTTTCCTGAACTACTCAAAAAGTTAAAATGTTTATGTGAATGAAATTGAAGGTTATACAAGAGAAAGCTTAAGTAATAAATTATTTAAAGTAAAATGGCTTGATAGAAATGCTGTAAATAGATGGTAAATTTGTATAGTGACACTCAGAAACATTAATATAACTTACCTAGAAGAATTAATGAGAATATGTAACTGGATAATATAATGAAAATGTAAGGAATAAGATGTCCAAAAATGAATCTTGTTAAGGGAATTTATATTTAAAAAACATGGGTAGTAATAATAAATATTTATATACTTAACTTATATTATATGAAATGTAAGTGGGATATATTGAATAATAAAAAGAAATACTATTTAAGTAAATGAATATCAACTTAAGAAATGTACAAGCAATAGATAATTCATATCTTTGTAAACAAATGGTAAATTACAAAGAATAGTTGAAACTGAATTATATGTGGAATTTACCTAAGTGTAGTCAAATGGGTTAAATAAATGTGTCAAATAAAACAAATTTTGCTTTGAAAATTGGATATAAATGTAAATTAATTAAAATTTAGTTAATTGGTAGAATAATAAATGGATATTAAATAGTAATGAACTCTTGAATATGAAATTTATATAGTTTTGAATTAACAATTTGTATAAAATAAAATAAATGGAAATTAATTGTTTTTAAATTTATCTTTCTTTTCTGTTGCTTCTACTCTCCTATCTCGTTCCTTTTTAGGGATGAAAAGTTTTGAGTGCGGGAGAGTGTCACGACCAGTAAATTTTAACTGTTTTTATAATGTAATTAATAGAAATTTAGCTTGAAATTAAACAATTAAATTTAGCACTGAAAATTAAATATTTGGAACGCATCTATTAAAACACATCAAATGATAGATTTTCGTTGAAAAATATGAATGTTTATTCTATTGTGTAAATTTCATTTTCAATTTAAACCACTTAAATTTGATGATAGTAAAATATTTTTAAAATCTGAATATTTTTATATTATAAAAATGTAAAGCATTTTCTGAGTGAGACATCATATTTCGTTTCGTTAAATTTGGACTGATCTAGCTTCATTTATCTTATTTTCAGCGAACTAGCAGCAGTTTGGCAGCAAAATATCAACTTTTCGTAATATGATCGTATCGCTTGAATCTATATACCATTCTGTTCGTTTCGTCATGCGATCTCTGTAGTATATTCATTTATGCATTTTGGCATCCGGTACGCGTCGAAATTGACAAAACTATTTGTCGTAATGGTATCAACTTTGAGCCTCTTGAACTTCCTATATCCTTCCACTATCCACCGTGTAATCATACAGTCATCAATAATTATTATTTTCAGCTTTCAACCTTTCCTATTCCCAATGTTTAATTTATTATAGTCTGGTTCGTTTGTTTGCATTTGTCTCTTCCAATTCATTTTGGCTCTTTCTGAACAATATATATATATATATATATATATATATATATATATATATATCATAAATACAAGTAGCTTGTATATTTATTTTGCCCAGAACCTATAAAAATTAACTTTTATATATATAACCTCTGCTCGCCTCTCTATTCATCTCTGTTATTCCCACTTTTCATTTGTATGCTGGTTCATTTTTGGTTCGTCTCTCTCCCTTATCTTCTTCTTTCCAGGTCTGTTGCTGTTTAAAATAATAATAAGAAGAAAATACAAAGCTTATAATTGTTAATATTTGCATTCGTTTATCACCTGCTTCTCATCCTTATTCGATTGCCTGAGAAGCCATGCCACACTCCTTCGGTCATTTATTTTTTTTGCCGAGCATGACGCCATAGCCACATCGTTCCCTTCTTCCCCAAGCAATGTGACCTCATCATCCATTCTGCCCTTCCTGTGCGCCGTTAACTTCCATAAAAGCCCGACCTGACCCTCAAGCGACTACAGCTTCACTTCGTCTCGCCTGGCCATCCACCTAACCCACATGAACTCCACTCCTATTGCCAATCCTTCAACCGCCTCCATCGACATGCCACTGCCGTGTCATCCTTCCAATCATTCCTACGCCTCACCAATCCTCCACCTTTCCTGCCCTCTGCCAACACGCGGCAGCCACTACCATCACGACTCACTCACCATCGAGCACTAGCGACCCACCGACAGCCCGCTTCTCCGCCATCATCCACAAACTCAACCACCTTAACCTCCACCATATACCTAGACTCGACAACCCACCTTCCCATAAACACAAATCTTCCACCTCTACCACCGCCCTACCGCAGCCACACCATGTCAACCGAGCCCATCGCTGAGCATAGCTGACCCGCCTTCCCACTTCGGCCGCACTCACTCGCCATTCATCTATCTAGTGCCGAGTATCTCCACCTTGACCTTTCCTTTGTCGCAGCTCTTCTTTCAAAAAAAAGATAGTAAATATATATATATATATTGATTTGCGGCTTCTTTTGCTTACTGGAAAGGTATTATATGTATATTATACTATAAAGTTTTTGGCCTGTTGTTTCTACCCTTATATTTAAAGTAAGAAGGATATATATAGTAGTTTGCGTGCTTATATATATTAGTATAAATATATATTGCATATATATGTGTTTTAAAATATAAAAATTACAGGTTTTTGATCTTTACATTCTATATCGATTATATATACATATATATATATATATTATAAACATTGTGAGGTATAAATTACATATAATCGTTGTATATATATATATATATATATATATATATATGTAAGATATTTAAGTTATATATGAGCTATTAGTTTATATATGAGTATATACATGAGTTTTATTATAGGGTAAGGGTCTAATTTTAATTATGGGTCTAAGTAGCATTGATCTGGAATATGTATATATATAGAGATTTATTTTATTTGGGTTTAAATTAAATAATGATTTTGATATATGTGTGTGTGTGTGTGTGTGTGTATGTATGCATGCACGCATGTATATAGATTTTGATTTTTATATATATGTTTTTTAAATTTTATATTGAGCTGTGAAAAAATATATAACGTTATATTATACATTTTGTTTTAGTTATATAAAGATGATTTTAATTTGTTTCATCGATTCCTATTATCAGCTTTATTCATCGAATCAGTGGTCACCTTGCTTTGCTTTGAGATTTGTGGTTTGGATTGGTTGATTTTTGGGTTCGTGATTCAATCCATAGCTTGTCGCGTTATTTATCTTCTCTAGCCTTGAAAGGTGAGCAATCACTTACAATTAACATTCTTATATTTGGTAAATTGATTTCACATGAAATGACAATTGAAATATGCTGTTAAATTTGAACTGTTAAGTTATTAAGTTGTTAAAATGATATGCCAATTTCTGCAATTGTTTACTAGTGACATATGACACTATAACCTGTTGTATATATTGTATTTGAATTTTTGATGATTATATATGCCTGTTATTGATACGAATGTCATTTTATAATATTATTATATTGTTATCACTCTGCAGTTTCATGTTAGTTTTGAATTCCCTATGGGTTAAAATGATACATACCCAAACGATCTTATAGATTAGGGAAAAATCGTTATGGGTTAAAATGATAAACCCAAGAGGTTTTCATTGATTTTGAATTTGGGATTTCGGGTTGAAATGATATATGCCCGTAAATATGTAAATTGCGGATTGAAATGATAAACATCTGTATCACTTGACCATATGATAGAAAATTATATACGGACACCGTTGGTCTATATTTTGAAATGATTTCCAAAGTTTTGGAAAAAAGGATTTTATTAAAAATTGATTTTTAAATATAATATAAAGATATTTTATTTTTTAAAATTAGATTTTTAAATTATATATTTGGAAATTTTAAATTTATAAGTTAGTTTTGAAAATATAAATTTCAAGATTTAACAAATAATTTTACTATTTTTAAATATATAAAATAAGATTTAAAATAGATTTATTAAAAATATTTAATATGTTAAATTTAATTTAAATAAAATTTAATTTAATTAGTCTATATAAAATACGCCTAAATATTTATTTAAAAATTTACATTAATATTTTTAAATAGATTTTTGTAGTAACTTTAAGTAAATAGAGGTTGGAAAAAATAAAGTAAAATTGACTTGAAATTTAATTGGTTAATAATTGAATTTAAATAAGAATTTATTTGAACTTATTGATTTTGAAATTTGAGAGGTATGATTCCTAACTTGATTTGATGAAAAGTGATTAAACGAATATTCTCAACTTTAAATAAAATTGAGACTGAATATTTAATATTGATTTAAATTTATAAACTGGGATTTTATTTAATTTTTATTAAAATTATTAAGTAAATATTTTCCAATTTGAATAAAACTAAAATTGAATGTTGAAATATAAATGAAACTTATATTGTAAATGTTTGAATATTTAAAGTTTGAATGTTATTGAAAGTGAAGTGATAGTTCAAAACCTGGATTTGAAATCGATATAAATTGGAATGGTTTATTGAAAATTTGAATTGTTAACCTTTTTAATTGAAATTGTTGAAATGGGATTTACTAAATTGAATTTTGTAATTTAAGTTGATTTGAATCGATTTGTGAAATTGGAGGAAACTAATTTTATTATATAAAGTAATTTTAATATATATATATATATATATATATTATTTTAATCTATGAACTATTTTAGTATATAAATTATTTTAATATATAAACTATTTTAATTTATAATTATTTTAATACATATACTATTTCAATATTTAAACTGTTTAAGTTGGAACTGTTATGATTACGGAAGTGCTATGATTTCAAAAGTGCTATAATTTTGAAAGTGTTGCGATTCTAGAAATGAATATTATTCAAAGTGAATAATGATATCAAATTGATATGGTTTTGAAATGAATATGGTATTTTGATATGAAGTATGAACATATGAAATGAAATGACCACTGTGTGAAATAAGCGTTTGGTTGTTAAAGAGACCGGGATCGGATATTGTCATACTCTCTGCCAATATTGAAAACCACTTTAACAATTGTGTACATGGTGGAGATTTCAGAACAAAGTAGAATGGTTTGGCGACGATTCTATGTGAGGTTTTAGCACAGCCCTGACTCCCGTGAGTCATCTTGGTGTGGCTAAAGTAGGAGCCACACCGGGCCAAGTGAGGTCATTCCTCCTATCGGACACATTTCTTCGATACCATTCTATTAGTTTGTGATTTTATTGGTGCACCTTTGATTTGGGAGTGTGTCTTGAGATGGGCGATAGTAGTTGCCATGCGATACCACCAGTTCGGATCCGCAAGCGGTATATCTACCATGGCATTGCCTCGCGTGCCTTGTCACATGCCTTATCACGCCTTCTACGAGTTTGGTTTGTGTCGTATCTCTGGAGTGCTCCTAGATAGCCTACCCGCGGGTGGAGTTTACAGTATCTGTATAGACTATGGCATTTTATAAAATGTATTAAGGGGATATAGGTAACGCCTTAATGCTATTTTAGTTCTTTACTTTGCTATAGACATATTATAATAGCGTATTATACTACATAGTAGATAGTTGCATGGATCCTTAGAGGATGGAATCCCGAACATTCTTTAAGTTATTTGTATTTCAGTTGACATTTTACTTGAGTTGAATTTACTATATAAGAATGTTAATCCAGACTCGAGTATTTTGTGTTTTGCTCTATGCTCGAACCAGACTGAGTGTCACAGTATTTGAGGCTCACCTTTGGGGCTTGGGGCTTTGCTTGAAGATCTGCCTTATATCTGTTCAGCCTTTTGTTATTTCCTGTTGCTTCTGTTCGGTCTTGTCAGTTCCTTTTGTATTTGAGACTACTCTGTATTTGAGATTTCTGTTGTATTTTGTTTTTAAACTCTGATGTTTATAGTAGCTTCATGAACTACTATTTATCTATTCTGCTGCTTATTGTTATATCAACATGTGTCTGTAATTTCTATGATGATTTATTTAGTTCATATGCTAAGTTTTGCCAAATATAAATTAACAATCTATTGTTTGGAGCAATTTAAGTCTGACACGAGTGGATGAATGTCGATTTGAATGGTTCGAAAATGCGGGTCATTACAGAAATTGAGTTAGAAAAATTATTGATTTTTGGTTATACTTAACTATTGTGAATTATTAAATGGAGATTTAAAAAATGAACTATATAAGAGAATTTATAAATGATATTCTGGAAATATAAAAAGAGTTGGAATCGATATTAAAAATAAATTTGAAATTAAAATGGGATTTATCAAGCAAGGAATTTGTAAAATGGAAATTTATAAATAAAATTGGTTTTATAAATAAATGAAACTCAAAGGAGTTATAAATTTAAAAATGAGGTTTATAAATAAGGGAAAATGATATCAGTGGATATGTTGGGATATAAGTTACGATGTGAATTTATATCGAGTTATGGGAATCGTTTTGGTAAAGCAATAGTGGAATCTATTTTTGAATGTGAGAATAGTGATAAAATTGAGATATAATCAAGGTGATACAAATTGAGAGGGATTTATAAACTGAATTTGGCAATATTGGATTTTTAAAATAGATTTTTGTCGAGAAATTAAAAATTGTTTAATTGGGATTTCTAATTATTATGCCATACAACTTAAACTATTATTTAGATTTAGAATATTTCAAAGGATCGGTTATTATAATATTAAATATTTAAATAAATTCTAATTTTATTAATAAGCCTTGTTAATTGATTAGTTATTAAAAATGATTTGGATATGAGCTATCGATGTTATTTGGAATGTTTTGGTTTACTTAAACATATTTTAAAAATAAACTACTATTCCTTAAAAATACTTATTTTTCATATAATTTTAAAAGATTGAATATATTATAAATCCTCTCGAGATTTCAAAGCGAAGTTTGTTAAACGTTATGATTTTAGAAGACAAATCTTATAGTGGGATTTTGGGAGCTTGAAGAAAAATTCCAAAGTGTTGAAAATACGAGAAATTCGGAAAATGAATTAGAATTCATAAAAGAAGTTAGGAACGGGTATTTGGAGATATAGACAAGTGCATTTGAACTTGGACATATTAAGGAATTTACTAATAAAATTTGTAAAGAATTTGAGAAATTGGAAACAAATAAACTACTTCCTGAATATTGGAAATAAAGGATCTTTGGGAATATGCTTATAAATATTCCTAAGTATTGGACGGGGAGAATTTGAAAATATTTAACTTTAAGATTTTAATTATAGAAATATTTTCAAAGGGATGGATTATAATGGAAGCGATAAAAATATTTTAAGTATTGAAATGGCTTGAACTAACCTGTTAAGGATATAAGAATTTGAGTTTGATTTCCACTATAAAAATATGGGAAGAGTTTGAATATATATATATCCTATAAAGATATTTGAGAATATTTTTGGAAAATTATGATAAGGCCAGATAATTGCTTATGCATGTTTTATCGATAGTTAAATAACTGACTTTCAATATTGGCCAATTTCGTTAATCGTTTTGAAGAGACCGAGATCGGATTTAATTATTAGAAAACCACTTCGATTCGATTTGAACGTAACGAATGGATCCCGTGAAGATGATGAAGATGGTGATTAGGTTTGTCCAGACCCAGGACAAATTGTATGGACGAATGCTATCAGAACATCGTCATTGGAGGACGATGAGCATTTTAAGTAAAATTGTTCTTAAAAGGTAACGCTTAGCCTCAAACCTCATCAACCTAGAATGACTAAAACAGGGGAGATGCAGCAAAGCTAAGTGGGTTGCAACCAATTAGGGTATGTTATCAATTTTCTAGATGTCCTCGAAAACCTTTATATTATGGATATGGTTGTGTATGAAAGAAGGAGCGCTCGATAGCAAGGGTGGGAACACCCAGGGTGGTAACAGATTCAGTCTATCCAGGTTAAGGGTGGGCCGGTCTTGTGTAGCATGGGATCCCGACGATGGTCCTCGGTACATTGTTCTAGAGGTGTACTTTGATGGGCGGTACCCCAGTGGCCCAGTCATTCGTTGGAATCTATTCTCCAATACGAGCTTACGATTTTGTTTGTAGAACCTAATATGCTGGAATTTAATTAATGTAACAATTTCAATTATTTGAATAAGTATTTGTATTTAGACACTATTATAATATCATTGGATTTTCTATAAAATGTTTTGGCTATCGTAAAGTAAAAACCCGTCGTATTTATGTGTGATGCGGTCTTACGAGATACCATTGTTTTTCAAAAGATTTTGATAACTCTAATAATTCAGATTGAGTGTGTTTTCTCACACTGGTTTTTCAGACGGACTCGGGTGTTATTTTATTATAATGCTCAGGTCAGGCCGAGTATTACAGATTCATGATAGGATGCTATGGAGCTTAGAAGACGAGCTGGATGATAGAGACTTATTTTTGTATTTGACTTATATTTCCGCTGTACGGGACAAGTTATTACTGTCTAGATTTATGTATTGATTATTGTACTTTGATGATTGTAAGTATAAAACAGTTACGAATTCTTTTGTATAAAAATCTGTTAAATATATTATATTGTGTTCTGTTGCGATTATGAGATTATGTGTTGTTGTTTATTTTCTTCTATCTGTTTCTTCTTATTTACCCTAGTTATTCTTTCTTTCATACAAATTGGGTTGAACTGGAATAATTTATTATCAACTCAAAGGATACAGGACTGTGGGTCGGTATAGATTATGTAACGCCCCACCTCTATACCCACGCTAGTCAAGAACACTACGATGTAGTGCTGTCAACTAGCACGGAGAATAAGGCTGTTGAGGAGCGACCATCCATGTAACTTCTTTGTGCGAGCACCGTTATGTCAGATATTGTAGCATGCATTTCATTTAAGGAGGAAGTCCGACATACCGATACAAACTCAAAGCTATCACACGGTGGCTATAAATAATCTTCGGAAACAAACATAGAAATAAGCATAACACAATCAGTCACAGACATCCATATCACAAAGGCGGAAGAAGATATGGATATATAACTAACACATGAAAGTGTACATCAGAGTAGTGGTCAAAAAGATCCACAATAATACAAAAGAATAGCAACACGTGCTATACAAAAGAATACAACTATGAGTCTATATCTCAAGTGTATACAACAAAAACTACTAATCTAAATAGTTAGCCAAAAGTCAGAGTAGCAAACCCCGGGGAGAAGTCAAGCAGAAGCACCTGTAACATCTCGGTCTGACCGAGTATTATTTAAGAAAATAATAAACGGATCAGTCTAGCTATAAATATCAGATGACATGGTATAAAATAAAAGATATGTCATAACATAAAATATCCATACTGACATACTACTATAAGTATGAAAATGATGATCAACAGAAGATCAATCAATAAGAGATAAATCAATACCACAAGAATCTTCTCAAAGATCCAAAGAGGGCATCATACCCTAAACTTGTACTCATAACAAGTCAATGACATAAATTCCAGAAATCAACACAGGAAATCCAGAAATCATAGAAAAAGGGAAGTAGGCCTATCACATGACGGTCCGAAGACCATGGGGAGCTACCCCATATGGGTGAGTCGGAATCACCCAGATGAGGTCTAGGCTAACCAAAAAGCATAAAGGTATGTGTGAGTGGAATCACACAAATGGTGTCTAGCCTGACCTCGCAACAAAAAGGTATGTGTGAGTGGAATCACACAAATGGTGTCTAGGCTAACCAAAAAGCAAAAAGGTATGTGTGAATGGAATCACACAAATGGTGTCTAGCCTAACCAGGAAGCAAACAAAGAGACATCTCACAATTGCTAGCCTAAATCACAAAATGATCGTCATGATCAACGAGAAGTGTCAATTACACTAAGCTAGTAAATACAAAAGTTTAGCTTCATGTCCCATAACCACTTGCTTAACTCAAATATTTACGAACAAACTGTAGATCTTCACTAGAAAATTGTCACAAAAAGGTTCAATCGAACAAGTCCAAGAGTTAACCGACGAAGCAAACGCAAGCGTTTCATACCACTTGTTTTACTAAGCCGTTTAATTCAATTTCTCATACGAGTGAGATAAAGGTTTGTACATACTAGTAGATTGGAAAATGGTTTAAGAAAAGAGCATTGTTATTGAAAATAGAGTTGAAATCATTTTGTTGAAAGAGTTTTGATATTTACTACTAGTATTGAAACCTTCATATTTTAAAGTGACAAATCATAGAAGTGATTGTAGAAATAATCAATCATAAAAATTCACATACGAAGACGTGAATAAAATCCAAAGAAACCGATAAAGAATCCATCGAAATAGATATTCAAAAATCCATAAAATCGACCGAGAAGCCCAAGATAGTTTGTCTCGAAGAATGGTCAACTCAGCATCTCAACAAGCAAGTTCTATTGAATGTTTTTCAGTTAAGATCCCCTACGGAGGGGGGTGCGGGGGCAACGCCCCTGCTACGGGGTTCGACCTGCCCGGTCAGGTCGCGGGGATCCAGGGGGCAGCGCCCCGTCCAAAACGGTACGACTTAGTGAAGACCTAAGGGAGGATAGGATCGAGCGACCTAGAGGTGTTCGCGACCTAACGACCTAACCAAGGTCGAGCGAGTTAAGGTGATGCGCGACCTAACGTGTCACGCGACTTAACGAAGGCAAGGCCGAGCGAGTTAGGGTGATGCGCGACCTAACGGAGGCGAGCGACTTAAAGGGTCATGCGACCTAACTGGAATGGCCAAGTGACCTAACAACCCAGGCAAGGACGAGCGACTTAAAGTGGTACGCATGCGACCTAGGTGGACGCGACCTAATGGTCAAGCGACTTAAGGGGGTACGCGACCTAAGGGAAACTCGCGACATAACATTGCCGAGCTAAGGTAAGGTGCGACTCAACCAGGTGAGCGACCTAAGGAAGACGAACGACTTAAGGAACTCGCGGGTTAGAAGAGGCGAGCGACCTAAGGTCATACGACCTAACGGGGAAACGACCTAATGTCATACGACCTAACGGCCTAAGGTCATACGGCCTATCTATGTGAGCGACCTAAGGGTTTAAAGGCCACGCGACCTAACGCCTTAACTAGGCTGAGCGACCTAACGCTGCAGAGAGGATTTAAGGCCAGAAACGACCTACGACCTAAACCCCATACGACCTAACGTGAAACGACCTAACTCCGAAGTGAAAATTCAAGGCAGTGCGACCTAGCGCGATAACACGCGAGCAACCTAAGGGTTAGGTCGCGAGCGACCTAACTCCGAACAAGAAAAATGGCCAGAACGACCTAAGTGCAGAAAATTCACCAAAACGCTAAAAATTGGAGTTTTTCGCCAATCCAATCCAAACCAAATGCTAATATGCATGCAAAAATGATAGGGAATCATTCCCAACAGTCCAATATAGTTATAGGCTAGAATTATGAGATAAAAATCTCACCTTTGCACCAAATTTATGAAGAAAAGCTTGAAAGCAATGGAGAAGTAATCACAAGCTTGAATCCAATATCTTCTTCTTGAATTTGGAATTGAATGTTGGATTTGCAAGAGAATTTGAGCTTGGAATATTAATTTCCCCTTCCACTCACCATTAATGCTAAAGCTTGGTTGTTAGGAAATTTATGAAGAGTGAGGAGAAGAAGAGAAGTGGGTTTGAGTTATAATGGCTAATCTAACCCAAAGTCCAAAGCAGGAAAAGTAAGTGAAATTCCACTAACTCCAAACCTATCAATGTTTATACTTAAAAAAATTGTAAACGGCATTTCGAACTCAATGGAAGTGGTCTCGAGTACTAACTTGACCATTTGCAAAAAGTAGCTTTTCGGACCAATATCCGATTAACGACAAAATATTTAAATAAAATATTTAAATATAAAATCGATAAATATGCGGGTTGTTACAGATTATCTACGTTCTGGATTTTTTAAGTTGGACATGTGTAGATTATTATTGATTTAAACCTTTCGAAATTTGGGTCGTCACAATTGGTATCAGAGCCAGGTTTAGCAATAACTTTGGCTTTGTGGGGTTGACTCATTAGAGATAGGGTAGCAATACCATAGAAAGAGTCTGTTTGAGCATATATATATGAGAGAGCGTACTTGTTAGTGTTATAAAAAGTTTTGTATCGTGTTTAATTATCCGTTGAGTTGTTTATGAATTCTGGTCGATGCGTAGGACGCGTTGTTATCGATAAGGGTTTCTAAACACTTAAACGAGGCAAGTCGACATAATATTGTTTTTAAAATCGGGTAAATGAAATAAATTTTACCTAAATTATATTTTATATATATAAAATGATAGTTTTTAATGAAAATGTTGTTAGGAGATGATAAAATTTAATTACAATCGATTATTGGTTGAATTAAAAAAATAAAACAAATACCTTGTGAATTTTATTTTATAAAGTATTTGATAATTAAATTGAATTGAAATCTAATCATAATAAGAATTGTTTGTAATAACAAATTTTTAAATTAACGAAATATTTTCATAATGAAGTAATGAAATTATACGAGTATATTTAAATATAGCATGTAAAAGGAAGTGATTTTAAAAGTTCAGAATTTTAGAATTCAAAATCCTTCTGTTTTCAAAATTGTTTTCTAACCTTTAAATTTAATAATAACATTATTTTAAAGTGTTTTGACTAGAAAAATATTTTGAAATTTTTTTGATGAAAATTAAAGCACTAAACTCGCTTTGGTCGCTAGGAAATAATTCTAAGGATGACAGCAATATCACCAGTATTCATTTTTGAGTTTCTAAGTGAGAAGTACTACCAAAAGAAATTTATTTTCGATTAAAATAAGTTTTGTTTTGAAAAATATTCTAAATATGATTTGATAAATATATGAAAATAGTTTTAAACTTAAAATTTAAAATAGTATAGAAAATATATAAGTTTGAAACTTATAAATTTGAATAGGAAAATAAAACCGAATTTAAAATGATTAAATTTTGGTTAAGCAAACTAAAAGAGAAATATGAATTTGAGATACGAAATAAAATGATTAACTTATGAAATGTTAAATAAATTGAATAGTGAAATGGAGTAAACAAATACATTTTAGCTCATGAAAGCTTAAATAAAATATGAAATGTATTTGAATTGAATTAGATAAAATGATAAAATGAAATTTTAAATGAATAAATTGTATAACTTATAGATTTGATAAATATTAAGCTAAAGCTAAATTTAGATTTGTTGAATATGAATGACAACGAGAGGGAAAAAAGTTTAGCTTAAATAAAGTTGAATAAATCGAAAAATGGATAAAATGAAATAAAGTTTAATTTAATAAAGATTAAATGAATTGAATTGGATTTGAATATAACTAGATAAATTAGTAAAGTGAATTATATCCACTTGAGCTATAAAATGAGTTATAAAATGAATACGAACACGAATTTTAAATGAAATGTAATTTAAATTTTGGAAGAAATTGAATAAAAATAAAGGAGCATAATAAAAATTAATGTGAGTAATTGGATTTAATTTAAATTGGATGTAAATAAATTAAATGCAAATAGAATGAGTTTAAATAAAATTGAGTGGTAACTTATCGAATATGAAATAAGTTAAGGGAATAAGTTATAAATTGAAGTTTAACTTAAAAGGAGTTGAATAAAAAATGATGGAAATATTTTTATGAATATGGATTGGAGTTATAAAAAAACATTTACTTAGGTAAAGTTATTATATGAGTTTGAATCACTGAATAAACCAATTATGTGAATCGATGGATTAATATGAACTTAAGTTATGGAATAATAATAAAAAATTAGTTGCAGTTTTTATAAAATGTTTATATTAAACTTAAATGGTTTCGAAATAATATTAATATTAAAATACCAAGTGATAATGAAATAATTTAACTTAACAAGGTTAAATGGAATTATGAAAATTCATAGGATCATAAATAAAATGAATGTCACTAAAATAAATATTAATCAATTAAAAATAAATCGATTGAATGTAAGTACATTAAATTGTGCTCAATCAAATGTGAATGCAATGAATATTGGTTGGTTGAATAAAAATGGATTAACCAAAATAGTTGAATGAAAAATTAAAAATGAATGAATTGAATATTAATCCATCGAATTATTAAGGAAATGAACATTAATCAATTGAACGTGAATAAATTTAAAGTGAACCAATTAAATTCGAAAGAAATCCATGTGAATAAAATGAAAGCAAACAAATTGTGTATAGATGAAATAAATGTTAATGAATTAAAAGTAAATCAATTTAATATTGATAGGAAATGAAAGTATAATAAACTGAATATTGACACCATGAAATGTGAATTGGTATTGTTGTGAATAACATTGGATGGATATTGTTTATTGGATGTTTGTTTTGTTGTATGGTAGATGTTACTCTTTATATATTTGTTCTCATTTGGTTATTGAGCGTTTAGTAGATATGGATGGCGTATGCAAGCTTTTGGAGCTTTATTATGTATTATGCTGCTTTTGCTTGCTTAATACGAGCAAACTCGGTCGTATTATTAATAATAAAGTACGTATCTCGGATTAAATACCGCAATTTTATATTTTGTTCCCTTCGGGATGCCTCATCATTGAGATGAGATGTATACTTGATATATATTGGGTGCATTTGTGTTATATATTATATTGTAGAAATTTTTCGATCGAGTCGCGCAAACGAGACTCTACCGAAATTTTCCGTAAATCCGGAAGTTAGAAATTTTTTGAGGTTTTAAAATTTTGTAACTTTTTTTGATAACTAACTTGTAATTTCCGTAAATGATATCGAGGTGACGTAGCGAATGCGTAGTAAAGGATTTCTAATAAGATGTTTATGTTTTATAAGCTATTTTGAATAAAATATATTGTAGATTAAATTCTTTACTTAAGGCCTTTTCGAGGACGAAAAGTTTTGAGTGGGGGAGTACATAACGACCTGTATTTTAAACTATTTAAAATTATAAGATTTGATATAATTATTGAATAAAAATGGTTAAAAATAAATTTAATAATTTATTAGTGTAGTTTATTTGAAAATTAACTTAGATAAAAAATATTGAAACAAATAATTTCGAAAATTTTAGAATTATTTATATTGAAATAAATTATATTTATCGATGGTGTTTATAATCAATAACAAGAGTTGAATAATAAATGTGAATTATTTTGATGGAAATAAATAATGTTGATAATTAAAATTTATTTGAAATTTAATGATTTGTTTGGATAATTTAATTTGTTTAAATTTAATGTTGGAGGTTATTTGAATAATTGAATTATGGATTTAATATGATTAAAAATGGTATAGGAAATTTATTCAAATTTTATTTAAATATGAATGAAGATGGTTAGCATTTAAAATTGGACATAAATGTGAATGATTAAAAATTGGGAATTTTATATTTTAATTAACGTGTAAAAATAGCCATTTGGCAACTATCTCAGATTTCGATGAAACCAGTTTCATCGGATCCGTTATAGTGAGTTATTGTGCGATTTCAAGTTTCGTTGCGACCGGACTTGTTGTTTGGTCGTACGAGCTTGAAAGGCGTAAAAATCAATCTAAGAAATTCGATAAAATAAATTGACTTTGAAAAGCTATCTTCCACATACGATCGAATTAGGCCTCGAAACTAGTTCCATTGTGTCCGGAATTGGGGTAAAACATTATAAACGCCAGATGGCGTACTTCGATTGGAGTTCGGACAATTTTGGACCTAACTATATAAGTACGGCACGCATATCAAGAAAATATTATTATTTTATTTTGAAACCTTAGCTATAATCTATGGCCGCCGCTCTTTTTGTTTGACATCCGAAATTGTTTGATTTTCTTTCCTTGATTTCTCTCAATATGTTCATCGAATTCAAAAACTTCCAACATGAAAGTTGTAGATCGCAACCTCCTCTTCAAATATGGTTGATCTATGCTATTACGTCCGAATTCGTCAGGGTCCGACATTGAACATCGCGTGTGTTTTGATGGTTTTATGTCGATAGGCGGCGGCGGAGTTGATGTGGCGGCTGGCGTAGGTAATGGACGTGTGGGCGAATGTGTGGGTGTATGCCGATCATCGTCCGTTGTAGTTGCCTCGTGCATATGGAAGAGTTTGAACGCGACAAATGGGTTACGACTGCTGTTCACAAGTGAGAAGATGTAATGTGATTTTTTTTACTATTATTTATTTAGGGGCATTTCACCAGAAGGACAAACTTTGCAGTCCAATTAATTTCTAGGACACGCATTCAAAGAAATTAGTTTCTAGGCCAAAGTCAGCAGAATAATTACTTTCAAGGACAAAGTCAACAGCCCAATTACTTTTAAGGACATAATTTCATAGGTTTTTAAGCCCTAGAAACTAACTATTTTGTGTTTTGTCCTTGAAAGTAATTATTTCAGTTGTGTGTTCTAGAAACTAATTCCAACTGCTAAAGAGGCCCTTGTGGCTAATTTCCACATTTATTTATTTAGAATAATATAAATCGTACAACTTCTAATATCAATATCTTTTGCATACGAGCTCTGATCGACGCACGGTTTTCTCCGTTGCGATCGTATCGAAATTCCAGAATTATGGACTAGTTTGGCTGCATTCTGAGGCTGTTCAAATTTGGATCGTTTTTTGGATATTTTAGCCGTCGATAAATCGAAGGTGGGTGTTTATACGCTCATAATTGACTGAAATAATTTTTATGTAGCTAAATTTATATCGTGAAGTGATTGGAATTTATTGATTGTTGTTTGATAAGTTTAATTGACATTTAAATTGACAAACGAATTAGTTGATAGAATTTAAATTGACAGTTAAATTGAATTAGAATTTAATTGCCCGTAAAATACCCAATATTAATAATTATGAAATTGTTGTGAATTTTATTGACTGTTTGGATGGTTTTGTCATGGATGCTATGAGTTGATATTTCGGATGTTTATTTACTTTGATATATCATGTTATCATCATATAAATTATTTACAATGTATAAAAATGTAAATTGAATTATTTCAAACAAGTTAAGAATTAGGTGAAATGATATATATCTATAACATTTATTTTGGATTGAAATGATATATATCCATCCCTGAATTAAAATTTGAAATAATTAATTCACTTGGCCATATGATAGAGAATTATATATGGACAACGGATCGATTAAATTAAATGATTTTAAAATTTTGATTTGAAATTATTTAAATGATTTGGTTTTAAGAAAATAAATCAAATTTATGGAAATCGAATTATTTTCGAATTGGAACTCGGAATGTTGAAATTTAAATTTGAAACAGGAATTGTTTAATCACTTGAAGTTGAGATTTTCAAAGTTATAATCGAAATATGGTGTAAATTTTAGAAATTAATTTGTTTTAAAATATTAGACTTTTATTAGAACTTTGAATATTCTAAGTGAAAGTGGTATAAATAATATTTCAAAATTGAGCTCGGAATTGAATTATATTTGAAGATTTGGATTTTAAATTTGATATTGAAGTTAAATTTGATTTCAATATTTTGAATCGATATTTTGAAAATCAAACTCTGAATTGATATAAATCGAAATGGTTTAAATTTGAGAATTGGAATTTAAATTAATTTGGAATTGGAATTTAAATTAATTTAGAATTGGAATTAATTTGAAATTGGAATTGGAATTAATTTGGAATTAGAATTTAAATAACTTGGAATTGGAATTGAAATTAATTTGGAATCGAAGTAAAATTCGACTTGAAATCGAAATTGAATCGATTAGATTGAAATGGAAATTAGAATTGATTTGAATTGGGAAAATTTGGAAAGTGAAATAGTTCGACTTTGAAACTATTTCAAAATGAATATTTTTAGTATAAATGGTTTAAAATATATATTCTTTAAATATTCAAATTTTTTTATTTCCAAACTATTTTACTATATAAACCATTTTTAATACTCAAACTATTTTCTATTAAACTATTTTAACTATTTAATTATTTTATAACTATTTAAACCATTTTCTAAAAATTCAAACTGGTCAAAAGGGTGGAATGTTTATATTTAATCTTGGATTTAAATGTGAATTGGGTTAAAGTGAATTTATAACCTAAATTGTAATTCGAAAAAAAAATTAAAGTGAAATCGATATATCGAACTGAATTGATGTTTAGAAGTAAAATATGATTTTAGAGGAGAATATGATGATTTCGAAATGAATATGGTTTTTATGTAAATATGATGATTTCAAAATGGATTTGATTTTGAAGCGAATATGATATTTTGATATTATGTTCGAATTGTTTTCGAAATATAAAAGTACCGACCAGTGTGTAAAATGATGATTGGTTGTTAAAAATATCAGGCCTCTTATTAGCATACTCTCTGCCAATATTGGAACCACTTTAACAACTGTGTATGCGATAGATGATATCCTGAATGTAGTGGTTGAATTGGCGAACATTTACTGAAATGAAGTAAGAGAACGATGACGGATAGCCTTGACACTCGTATCATTAAGATGACTAAAATAGGAGTTTATGTCTGACCACTAAGGTTAGCTACCTTTGGCGACGTTGAGCCTTCATATTACTATTATGATTTCGTATTCGATGGGTGCACATTTTTTGTTTAGATTAATTGTCGCGGTCGGTCACGGATGGGTTACGACCAGCCAGAAAGGGTAAACTGGTAGAATCCTACTTTGGGCATTGCCTCACGTGCCTTGTCATATTTATCCTTATACGAGCCCATTACGACTTTGGTTTAGTACTGTACCTATAGGGGACTCACTGGCTACCAATGTTACCGGTTGTGTTACGGACCTACATAGACTACATGCTATAAGAATATGTCAAGGGGATAATGTAAAACCTTAACGCTATTTTGATATTTATTTTACTGATAGACATTACTTATTATAGCATACACTATTATATATAGATAGTTTGATGCATCCTTAGGAGATAGAACCGTAACATCTCTTAAGTTATTGCACTATAATTTCATGATATTGATTTGACTTACATAAGATTGTTTAGTCCTAACTCGAGCGTTTTATCTTTTCATTATGCTCGGTCAAATCAGTCCTGAGTTTTTCAATGTATTGAAGATTATTCTCTGGACGACAAAGACGAAGATTTGGTGTATTACTATTATTATTATTATTCCCTACATCATGTTATTCTGCTCTATTGATTATTTATCTCTGATATATATATATATATATAACTCTAATAAACGTGTATAGATTAAAATCAAATGTATAGTAAATTGCTTCATGAACTGTTATTTGATTATTATATTTTGTCGTTCCGCCATGAGATTCTGTGTATGTTTTCTTTTTCTTTTCGTATTTTCTTATTTAATCTCATTGATTATCTATGTTTCGAATTGTTGAAGTTGGACATGTATGGATTATTGTCGATTTAAACCTCCCGAAATGTGAGTCGTCACATTTGGAGCATGGGCAGTCTTTCCTTGTAATAATTTATATCTTATATATTATAGAAGATCAATGAATGAAATTGACAATAAACACGTAGGATAGAACTATAGCTTTGATTATATTTACACACGCTGTTTGGATTTGTAGATTTCTTAATTATTATACATTTTATTTAATTTATTATTTTCATTTTATAATTATTTTTTATTAGTTTTTTCTTTCAGTTTTATTAATGTTGTCATAAATGTCTAAATATATTTTATTTTCAATAAGATATATTTCAAATAATATATACAATGAAAATTAAAACAATGACCATACTTTTTTAACATAGATAAAAAATATAAGATTGTATGAGGTAAGCTTTGATTTTGATAGAAATTTAAAAGTAAGAAAGAACTTAACAGGAAAGAAGAAGAAAATATTAAATGAACTAAGCATATCTAATATTAGAGAAAATGAAGTCAACATGGTTCGAACCTAGGTGTTTGAGATAAAAGAGAATAAAGAAAAAGGTGGTTATTAAACGATATATTAGATATAAATGTTGTATGTGCGACTTGAACTTGTGACATTCTTAAGAGTATGCTAAAACCAAAGAGAGTTGAGTATTTAAATTCTAAAATTACCAAAAAAAAATGAGAAAACCTAAATGATATCGGACTTTAATATATATTGCATAAAATGTCAAACACATGAGAAATCCATTCGAAATTTCACTGCAAAACAGGCTTCAGTTAGTGACCGGTACTAGTGGCGGCTAGCGATGGCTAAAAAAGACGGCCGACGCTAGCCGTTGCTAGCCGTCGCTAGCTGTCGCTATGCGCGTATATACAGGTAGACCAGAGAACAAAAAACACACTTCCCTTTCCCCAATTCACTTCAGCAAACCCTTCCTCCACTGTCGACGCGAGCCGTCGCCCCAACGCGAGCTGCCGATCTCCCCATCGCGAAAGCCACAACGCTCCAAAACTCGAAGTTATGCTATTGCTCTCCAATTTCTGCTTAATCGAGGTTAAATCAAAACCCTAATTTTGAAAATTGGTTGATTATATGTGATAGAAATTGATGACTATGCGGTAATAGTTGTTCATAGTAGCGTATTGATTGATTTGGGGATATGTTAAGAACCCTAATTAGGCAAATTAGTTCATTATGGGTTTGTTATTATGTATTAGTTAATGATAATATTGTATTTGTTGAGTTAGTGATATTAATTAGTGGTTTGATTGTTTAATTCGTAATTAAAAATTAGGATTCATTTATAAAATAGTTTATAAAATATTTTTGTAAAAAATGAAGAAATGAGTACAATAACATTAAATAATTTATAAAATAGTTTTTGTAGTTGTATTTTTGTAGTTTATAAAATAACGTTAAATCAATTTTATAAAATAGTTTTTGTAGTTGTTAAAATAGTAACTCATCGTTCCCATTTGTGAGATAAGGCATATTTTCCGAGTTACTGATAGTTTCCATGGATTTTGATTCACAATTAAACGAATTCTATTTGGCTACATAACTAAAAAAAATTAAGATCATTATTTCACTACAGACCACTAATACTTCAATATTAATATTTATAAATTTGTGCTTTATTTATGTGAACCCCTTAGAGAATTTTTGGCCCCGTCTAACAAGTGTTGTATATGATCGTTATATGGATATTCGTTTTTCCATAGAACGGACATCTATATTCATCTGATACAACATTTGTTAGATTTGTCCTAGTATTTGGACAAGTTACATACACAATAAAGTAATCATATTTTATAAATCATTTCAGTTTAAACGGTTCAGAAAATTTCGATGGCACTTCCTTTTTTTCCTGTGTACACGCATTTGTATACGACACAGGGAATAAAGGGAAATGCTGCCGAAATTTTTAGGATCGTTTAACCTGAAATAATTTATAAAATATGATTACGTTATTGTGTATGTAATGGAAGTAGGATAACCGGCCGTCAAAGTAAAAAAAAACAATAAACTTAAGAATTGAAAATTTCAATGCAGTATTTATTTGAATTTGTTAAAATAGTAAAGGGTTATATATGAATTTTTACAAGACTTTAATATGAAATGTGTTATTCAATCTTCTAACCTACATTTTACAAATCAGGAAATATGTTCGATTACTTTCGCGATCATAGTCGGATGTATGAACCTCGAAAAGGTATGAAAGGATCAATAAAAGAACATTTCTGTAACGATGTAAACGTATTTATTAGATTTTATCAATCTAATAATCGAAATAACGTAGACATTCGTTGTCCGTGTAGTAAGTGCAAACATCTGAAGCATTGGAAACCAGATGTAGTAGAAGTACATTTGTACAAATTTGGTTTTGTGTCGAATTATTACTTATGGGATCGTCATGGAGAACTTGTTCAACCTACACCTAATCCTGTAGTGTTAGAGGATGATAATACTATGACCAATCCTATAGAAAACATGGTGCAAGATGTTGCACGATCAATGTTTCCTACCTTTGACCAAGGTGATGATGGGAACGAAAATGTTGACGAAGAGCCGACCGCGGAAGGTAAAAAAATTTATGATTTATTGGATTCTGCTAAGAGGTCATTGTGGGATGGATGTACAAGTGGAACCGAATTATCTGTAACTGCCAAATACATCACTATGAAATCGAAATTTAATCTTATAGAAGCTAATTACAGCAGTTGTACAAACTGCAAAATGACACATGCCACCAAATAATTTGATGTGTGATAGTCATTATAAAGTAAAAAAACTTATGTCTGCTTTTGGATTGTCGTACCAGAAGATAGATACATGTATAAAAGGTTGCATGCTGAATTGAAAAGAAGACGCTCATCTTACTAAATGCAGAATATGTAACGAGGAAAGATACAAACCAAGAAAAAAGAAAGGAAAAGAAGTTCCATATAAGAGGATGCATTATTTACCCATCACTCCCAGACTTCAACGGTTATATGCATCTTCTACTACAGCATGTCATATGCGATGGCATAGTGTAAGAACACCAGAAGAAGGAACTTTGATACATCCATCTGCTGAAGAAGCATGGAAACATTTCGATAAGAGTTATCCTGAATTTGCGGTGGAGAGCCGTAATATTAGGCTGAGCTTATATACGGATGGATTTTCGCCATTTTCTCAGTTTGATAGTAAATATTCATCATGGCCTATTATTATTACTCCTTATAATTTACCTCCATGGATATGTATGAAAACACCGTATATGTTTATAACGATTGTCGTCCCCGGTCTTGATGATCCAACACAAGGAATTGATGTTTATCTACAACCATTAATCGACGAGTTGAAAACACTGTGGAATGAAGGAGTTGAAATGTACGACATTTCAAGAAAAAGGAATTTTTGAATGTTTGCTTCTTTATTATGGACTATTAGTGATTTCCCCACGTATGGCATGCTTTCTGGTTGGAGCACATATGGACGTCTAGCTTGTCCTTATTGTATGGATGAAACACGAGCATTTGCATTAAAGTATGGAAAGAAAATTTCTTAGTTTGACTGTCATCGGTGTTTTCTACATATCAATCATAAATTTAGAATGGATAAAAAGAAATTTAAAGCTAACGGAGTAGAGAGTATGATGCCACCTAAGGTTTGGACAAGTGAAGAGGCATATGAAATTGTAAAAGACTACCCAAAGATACATGAAACTGGGGTACAGGTTGAAATTCCAAGTATATCGGACATTCATAACTGGTGCAAGCAAAGTATATTCTGGGAGTTACCGTACTGGAAAAATCTCCTACTCCGACATAACATTGACGTCATGCACAATGAAGAAAACGTGTTTGACAACGTGTTTAATACAATCTTGAATGTGAAGGGGAAAACCAAGGACATTGCGAATTCAAAACGTGATATATTACACTTCTGTAAGCGGCCCGAACTTCAATTACACGACGATAATAAGAAACCCAAAGCATGCTATGAGCTAGATAATAAGCAAGTAAAACTCGTTCTAAAGTGGGTGGAAGGACATAGATGCCTTGATGGGATTTCTTCTAACCTCTGTAGATGTGTTGACTTTAAAAACAACAAATTGAGTAGGATGAAAAGTCACGATTTGTAACAATCCGGAAATTTCGATCCCGAAAATTCCAGATAGTTAGGAAAAGAATAAAGAGAAAGAAGAAGAAACAGAAACAAGTCACAGAAACCTCACATTCGCAGCGGATCAAAATATAATATCTCATAGAGTAACAGTTATACAAAGGAAAACTGTAACAGTCAATTACATTTTAATACATCAGAGTACATCATTTACACAATCACTTGGACAGTTAAAATAACTTATCCCATATAAATAACAATATATCACAGCTGTATACATTCCATACGTTCCTGCCATCCAGCTCGCCCCTTGAGCTCCAGAACGCCCTTATCTGAAAATCTGTAATACTCGGTCTGACCCGAGCATTACATCAAAGTAACACCCGGGTCAGGCTGGAAGCCAGCGTGAGTAAACCCACCTAATATGAATTACAAAAGCATACAACTTATATTTAACCAGTGTAACTTGTATCAATTTACAACTTCACAAGTTGTTATAGACATCACTATTTCACATATCAATTTGTAAGTACCAAGACCTAGATTAAATGGTCCAATTCACTTAAATCATTCCATTTTAGCATATTGGTTCCACATATCAAATATGTACAGAATTTTATAGATTATAAATCGAAGTGGTTTCGGGTATTTACAAATACCCGACTCCGGTTTCTTCGAATTCAATGCCATCTTAACCCACACTATTCAAGCGAGACACAATTTAACCTTTAATCACAAGATGTCACCTTTTTTACACAACAATTCATCATCGACAGATAACCACATAATCATTATTCAAGGAAAACATATCATGTCTCAAACATTTCATATTAGAAATATCAACCAATCATTTATAAACAAGATTAATTAGTCACTCATTCCTAATTAAATCAAATCAATTTCTTTAATCGCTTTTAATCTTGTTTGTTTAACAATAATTAATCACAAACCAAATAATTAATCATCATCTTAATTAATCACCCTAGATTAATTATCCTTTAATTACATTAAGTAATTACCCCTTAATTAATTCCACAAATTAATTATTCTTAAACATACACAGTAATTAACCTTAAATTACCTTCATTGATTAATTATTCTTCTAATTATATTTAATAATTAATCTTTAACTTCAATTACATTCATTACTCAACCTTGATTTATCACCTTAGTAATTAACTTCCTTCAATTACTTATATTAATTAGATCAACCCTTTAATTGATTTCATTAATTAATCCTTTAATTACACTGAGTAATCACCACTTAATTACTTCCCTCAAGTAATTATCCTTTAATTAATATCCATCAAGTAATTTCCCTTAATTAATTACATCCACTAATTATTTATTAATTACTTCACTAAGTAATTACACTCATTAATTGCATTAAGTAATTATACTTAATCTCATCATCAAGCAATCCTCTATAATTAATTGAACTTAATTAATTAATTAAACTTAATTAATTAATTAAAATTAATCACATTAACTTAATTAATTACACCAAGTAATTAATCCCTTAAATTACTTCATTAAGTAAATACTCTTACTTAATTTATAAGTGATTATCTTTAATTAATCACTAGTTAATTACTTAGTTAATTTAAAATCAATTAAATAATTTCTTAATTACTTATACTTAAAAGATTCTTAATTAAGAAAAATTACTTATCTTAAATTAATCAAAACTAATCACTTAACGATAAACTCTTTATTATAATTGATTTACTAAATTCTTATCTTTAAACTTTATTTAAAAATAAACATTTTAGAAATCAATTATAATTTAAACAATATATATATATCTAAATTTAACCTCTAAAATCTTTGAAACTTTTCAAAGTTATTAAATAAATTTTAATACAGAAATCATTTTGAAACCTACTTATACTATTCTCTAAAATCATATCTACTTTATCATTTTTAAACTTGTTAAAACATTTATTCTTTGTAAACAAATTATTTCCACAAGTAAAAACTTAGTTTACTTTGCTTTTAAACTTAGAAACGCTTCAAAAAACAAAATTTCATTGTTTAAATTCTTAAACATTTCCTGTACAAACATAAATCTGACCATCACTAGAAAACCCGAGCAAAAACCTTTCAAAACCCGATCCAAACACGAGACAAAACCACGTTCTCCTGCTTCGAGTAAAATCCATACTTCTTCGAGCTTAAACCCGAGCATAACTTTTCGCCCAAACCAAACTTCCCAGATGCACGAAACGTGCACATCCACATGCACAACGCCTTCGATTGCTGATGATCTCCACCCTGCCCTCAGACGAGTCGACAACAACCACGGCAACTCCACGAGATCGACCAATCATCTCGATTCATTGCAGAATCAAAATCAACCCCTAAAACCCATCAGCGTGGAAACGACATCACTAGAATTATCGACCACCACCGACGATCAAGCACTCGAGACCCCACGCCATTCTCTCCATTACTTTATCATGCCTTCCAGCACCCACGGCTCAACTCGCGACCGATCCCGATCGTCACTTGGCATCGTGAAACCCATCTGAACATCGTCGACACGTCCAGGCAGTAAAATCCTATCTCGACTCCGAAGTCGCCTCGTCCATCGAGAAAAACCCTAACCATTTTTCCCAAGATCCCCATACTCCATTCTACCTCCAGCTTCCATCACAACGACCATCTCACCGTTGACCGCCAGATTTTTCTCCAAAATGCTTTTTTGGTTAACCAAGAATTTCTCATAGTATTCCAAACTAAAAACCGTGATTTTTATTTCAAAAATCAATTTTTCCAAAGAAGATTTAAGTTATATAATTTGAACAACAAATTAAAATGTTTGGGTTTTTGACATATTTCAAAAATCTGCTGTATTTTCTTAATTTCAGAAAATTTCCAAGCCTATTATGCTTAAACCCATTTTTACATCTTAATTTATATATAAACAAACATATTTTGTTTGAAATCTGAGACCTAATAGTAATTAGTTAAGGTGATTTTGAATTTTTAAAGCTAAATCCATCCCTGTATCTGTAAACAGAAATGAATGGGTACATAACAGACATGCATCAATTATTGCTTCAGATTTCAAGGATTTGCTTCATGCATCCAAGTTTAAATGAGTTAAAATCTGGTTTGTTCACATACAAACAATTCTTACTCAGAAATCAAGACCTAAAATTCATTTGGGAGGAAGATTTTAATTGTTGAATCCTGTAATGTTTAAAACAGAAGCTTGCTAACCTATCCCAGACTTGATCACTGATGCTTCACACTTATATATACCATAAAATTATTTCTTTAACATCATGCACGTATGATTCATATCATAATTTCAAGGATTCACCAAATGCCAATTCAAGCAATTTCAGGTTTTAAGAGTTTTACTCACCGATAATGTTGAACAAAGAATACTGACTTTGAAATTGCTACTAGCTTTTTTGTTGATGATCCCTGTTGAGTTGAATAGTTTTAGTGGCAGTGTTGCTTATCTTTTTGTTATACTTAGTTTAAGTGAAAGAATTTGAAAACAGTGGAGATATTTCCTTTACTCTTTTTTTTTCATGCGTGAATATGAACTATAGAACCATCTATATAAGAGATGGTAAAGAGTACAGTGTAAGCTATAGGGCTAAAACATTTTGTATAGGCTTTGCATCTCCTCCCTTTCATTTTGATTTGATATGAAAAAGTATTGATTTTATAAAGTGATTTGATTTTATAAAAAAAAGCTTTGATGTTATGTTTTGTAATCTTGAAAGGATATGCATTTATGAGGTTGTCCCCTATTGTGTTTGCAAATACTATTATATGAATTTATATATGTATAAATATCTTTTGTATGTATGTATGTTTATATATAGTTATATATTTTATCCATAATGTTGTTGTTAATATAAATATATGCTTTCATTTCACTATTTAATATGAATATATGTCTAAATATTATATTTATATGCCTTGGAATTCTTCATCTATGAAACCTGTACCTTTCGTATATACACTTACTTTCATATACAATGTTTCTCAACATGTTCATTTACCTATCCACTCTTTCATCTAACCATTATATATATACACACCCATACTTATATATCTTTTAATCCTCATTTATGTACTTATATATTTATCTCTTAACATCATAAAACTTTTCTATATATGTAGATGTATTTGTAGATATTTTATCTTGAATTTAAATGGTGAAGTATATAATATATTTTTTATAGGACTTATCATATCTGGGAATTCATACTCCAACATTTAATATAGTTTTTAAATCAATTTATATGTATTCAGACATTTAAATATCAAAAATGTATTTGTTCGACTTAATAAATCAATATCTCAAAAATAATAAAAACAGCTAATTACCAATTAACCACCGTCAAAAACCCGGGTCGTCACATTCCTTCCCCCTTTGAATCTTTTCGTCCTCGAAAAGGAACGAAGCCAGAATTATTAAAATGCTTAAAATCAGATAAATTTTATTTGATCATTTTTAAAATACTTTAAAAATCTATATAATATTACTAAAATAGTTTTTATAAAAATACTTTTATAACTCGATGTTTCGACAAGTCCATCCTTGTTCTCACAAAAATTTGGTCATACGTTGATCGGACGTAGGACTGAAAATCTACAAGTACTTGGTAAACCCGTTTTCAACACCCAGTGAAAATACTTGGGAAAATAATTTTATTGAAAATTTAGAAAACAGATTTTGAAAATAGAGGAAATATCTTTGGTGAGAATGTTCTGGAAATCATCACCCCCATTCATGGTCGCAGTTACATCCTGGGTTACGTTGCCATCGCAGCAAAAGTCCATGTAACTGTAGGCACTCCACGCCCCTCGTTTTCGCCATGGAACCCACAACAGATCGCAGTTACATTCCAAGGTTACGTTGCCATCACAGCAAAAGTCCATGTAACTGTGGGCATCAGCGCCCTTGATTTTCATTGTCAAAAATGAAACTTTTCCACTCCCACGTAGGTCGCAGTCTACCAATGTAAAATCAAACACAGACTGTTGGCTTTCAGCAGCACACACGACTTTCGCTATATTACCATAGGTCGCAGTCTGCCGATATAAAATCAAACATAGACTGTTGGCTCTCAACGGCACATACGACTTTCGCTATGGTCTGCAGTAGATTGGAGTGACATCGAGTTACACTGTCGTCACGGCATAACCCAAATGTCTCTGTAGGCCTCAGCGCCCCCGGCTTTCGCTACACACTACACATAATCCTCGGGAACTAGTTTTGTCCCCCCTCCTCACAGGATCAACTTTAGAACCCCCCACTAGGGCTCAAGGCAGTACCACCCTGTGACACTCCTGAGAAGTTCATTCAAGGGAGTGCCTTTTTCCCCAGAGCCACTTCAAAATACTTTATACTATACACATATAGTATCTTCCAAATCATACACCTAGTATGAATCACATATAAAGCTCCTTTACACAAAATCGATTATCCCAAAATCGATAATTCTCAAATTAGGCTTTCCAAATCCAATATTGATTTTACCCAAAAATTAAAAGCCTTTCCAAATCCAAAGGTTCCATAAACCTTTTCCAAAATCCTCAAAAAATCGTTTATACATACATATATATATATATATATATATAACCTTGAAAAATCTTGGAATCATTTCCAACTTGTATAAAACACCTTTTTATACTTAAAATATTTTCCAAAAATCCTTTTCTTCCGTCAATAGATTCAAAAAGGGGAGATTTACCTTATATAACAAAGACATATAACTTTGTTTATTCCAAATCAAATATTCAAATTTGATTTCTCATTTCTTTTCTATAAAGTGAACCTTTAATCATAGAAATATCCGATTTCCATTTTACTTCATTGTATATTTCACAAAATATACCTTTCATTTCAAAAACCATTTCACATTTCTTATCCACAAATTCACAGTATCAATTCAAATTCGTACGATATACACATATCATTCGTACGCTATATCAATCTGATCGCTCACTCGATCACACAATTTCACTTCCGAACTAGTATCGTCCACCCGACTTCCTAGTACGGACTCAGATCTGGTTTCTTGATCAGAAACCATCATTCTCCTTGCATAGCCTAACTATGATAGAGAATATTTAAAACCAATCAACAATCCATATCCAGGTTCGTCGTCGAAAATCGAGTGAAAAATCCCAACTCGGATCGAAATAACTATCTTGAAATTCTATGCTCGAATCTGGATCAAATCACTATGCGAATAGAATAACGTACATACACTCTATGTATTTATCTTTATTGGTTACCAGCCAAATCAATCTCCTTTTCTATTCACATCCATTATTGATTTCTATTTACTAATTCACATTTGCCTCAATTTCATTTGGATTATCACTTTAATCCTTATCTCAAATGGATATTCAATCATAAACAGTTTGAACTCTATCCAGCTTAAATTTAGAAAATATTTTGAAAGGTTAAAAATAGATAAGTAATCAAAAAATAATTATTAGTTTGTAAAATAGCCGTAAAATAGTTAAGTAATTGTAAAATAGTTGGAAAATAGTCAAATGGTTATAGAAATTCTAAATAATTGCCAAATAGTTGTACAATAGAAATTAGTTATAAAGTAGTTGAAAAACAGTAATTAGTTCATAAAATAGTTAAAAAATTGCTAAGTAGTTCCAAAAATAATTGTAAAATAAGTATAAGATAGTTTGGCTTTTAAAAAGAGAGATTGTATAGTAAGTAGCTTGGAAAAATAGATTTATATTAAAATAATTTATTTTGAAAATGGTCCAGAGTCAAACTGTCCAATACCCCATCAATTCAATTAAATTTCCACTTCCATTTAAATTGACTCACTTCTAATTTGATTTCCCTTGAACTTGATTTATTCCCAATTCAAGTTGAATTAACCTCAATTTCTTTCCAAATTCAGATCAAATTCCATTTGATTTTAAACATATTCACTTTAATTACAATTTCAAATTATTCAAATTAATTTAGACTAATTTCAAATTGAATCCACTTCAATTTCAAATCATTTCAATTTCTATATGAATTAATCCCAATTCCCATTTGAATTTTTCAATCATAATTCCAATTAATTCAAATCAAATTCGATTTGAATTAGTTCTATTCAAATTTCAACTTAAAACCATCTCGAACTATATAAATTCGAGTTATATTTTCAAATGCTGGTTTAACCTCTTAAACCAAATTAACCTTTATTTTTAAAGTCTTTGAACAATTTAATTCTTAGTCCAAAATGATTCCATTTCATCTTAATAATAGATATATTATCACACTCATTTCTTCATTTATTTAAACAAATCCAATTTCAGGTTAAAGATTATTAATAACAACAGGATGGTATCAGTCAAATTATTTAAAACATCCATCCATTTCCAATTACTAGATCTCAAACCCATTTTGAGATCACACAAACTTCCCATTCAAATCAACCATTTAACTTTCTAAGTTAAATTCCAATTTTATTTTGAAATTTCCAATTCAGGTTGCTTGTTAACTTATTTAACTTTCCCAAAGTTAAATTCAATTTACTTAATCCAGCCAACCTTACCCAATTTGAATTCCCATTTCAAATTTTAAACTTCACATAATAATCTTATAAGTTCAAAAACTTATCACCTTCGATATCACATCTCATTTCAAATTTAAAACTCAACATTTAGAGTTTATTTCAAACCATTTTTGATATTTTGTATATTCCTCATATATACGTATTATTTTCTTTACACACTAAGTTATACTTAACTATTAAACCACTTTTGGTTTTTAATTCAAAACAAATTTTCAAACAACCCTTGTTTGCAACAAGTCCCTCTTATTCAAATAATACTTATTTATTATTTCTTTTAGCACTTTGAAACAAATTCTAAATTTTCTGGCTTGGATTTAAAACTTCACAATCTAGGTCATCTTCAGTTGCAATTTATAAGTCATACTTATCTAAACATTTCATTTTGCTTACTCATTAATACACATCTTATTAATAAACACAACAATCATTTATGATAATAACCAAGATTATCACATCTAGAAACCAATTCATTATTATCTTATTCTGAAACTTTTCCCCAAATTCAAGATTTAATTTCAGTTTGAATCCATTTCAAACTTACCTTTATTTAATCTCAATTTGGTTGTATTTCTATTACCTCTTATTTTAATTCCAATAATTTAACAACCAATTACCTTAACCTTTATTCGTAAGAAATATTGCTTTACATATATATATATATATATCAAAATATATTCTTATATAAAATCATTTAAAAACTTTATGTCAGAAAATAACAAGTACGCTCTCATACACACACACACACACACACACACACACTCAACTCATTCTAGGGTATTATTAACCCTATCTATCCTTAATGAGTACACCCACCAAATCCAAGGTTCTCCCCTAACCTGGATCTGATACAATTGTAACAATCCGGAAATTTCGATCCCGAAAATTCCAAATAGTTAGGAAAAGAAGAAAGAGAAAGAAGAAGAAACAGAAACAAGTCACAGAAACCTCACATTCGCAGCGGATCAAAATATAATATCTCATAAAATAACAGTTATACAAAGGAAAACTGTAACAGTCAATTACATTTTAATACATCAAAGTACATCATTTACACAATCACTTGGACAGTTAAAATAACTTGTCCCATATAAATAACAATATATCATAGCTGTATACACTCCATACGTTCCTGCCATCCAGCTCGCCTCTTGAGCTCCAGAACGCCCTTACGTAAAATCTGTAATACTCGGTCTGACCCGAGCATTACATCAAAGTAACATCCGGGTCTGGCTGGAAACCAGCATGAGTAAACCCACCTAACATGAATTACAAAAGCATACAACTTATATATAACCCGGGTAACTTGTATCAATTTACAACTTCACAAGTTGTTATAGACATCACTATTTCACATATCAATTTCTAAGTACCAAGACTTAGATTAAATGGTCCAATTCACTTAAATCATTCCATTTTAGCCTATTGATTCCACATATCAAATCTATATAGAATTTTATAGATTATAAATCGAAGTGGTTTCGGGTATTTACAAATACCCGCCTCCGGTCTCTTCGAATTCAATGCCATCTTAACCCACACTATTCAAGCGAGACACAATTTAACCTTTAATCACAAGATGTCACCTTTTTTACACCACAATTCATCATCGACAGATAACCACATAATCACTATTCAAGGCAAACATATCATGTCTCAAACATTTCATATTAGAAATATCAACCAATCATTTATAAACAAGATTAATTAGTCACTCATTCCTAATTAAATCAAATCAATTTCTCTAATCGCTTTTAATCTTGTTTGTTTAACAATAATTAATCACAAACCAAATAATTAATCATCATCTTAATTAATCACCCTAGATTAATTATCCTTTTATTACATTAAGTAATTAACCCTTAATTAATTGCACAAATTAATTATTCTTAACCATACACAGTAATTAACCTTTAATTACCTTCATTGATTAATTATTCTTCTAATTACATTTAATAATTAATCTTTAACTTCAATTATATTCATTACTCAACCTTGATTTATCACCTTAGTAATTAACTTCCTTCAGTTACTTATATTGATTAGATCAACCCCTTAATTAATTTCATTAATTAATCCTTTAATTGCACTAAGTAATCACCACTTAATTACTTCCCTCAAGTAATTATCCTTTAATTAATATCCATCAAGTAATTTCCCTTAATTAATTACATCCAGTAATTATTCATTAATTACTTCACTAAGTAATTACACTCCACTAATTGAATTAAGTAATTATATTTAATCTCATCATGAAGTAATCCTCTTTAATTAATTAAACTTAATTAATTAATTAAAATTAATCACCTTAACTTAATTAATTACACTAAGTAATTAATCCCTTAAATTACTTCATTAAGTAATTACTCTTACTTAATTTATAAGTGATTATCTTTAATTAATCACTAGTTAATTACTTAGTTAATTTGAAATCAATTAAATAATTTCTTAATTACTTATACTTAAAAGATTCTTAATTAAGAAAAATTACTTATCTTAAATTAATCAAAATTCTTAATCATTTAAAGATAAACTCTTTATTATAATTAATTTACTAAATTCTTATCTTTAAACTTTATTTAAAAATAAACATTTTAGAAATCAATTATAATTTAAACAATATATTCATTTAATTTTAACCTCTAAAATCTTTGAAACTTTTCAAATTTATTAAATAAATTTTAATACAAAAATCATTTTGAAATCTACTTATACTATTCTCTAAAATCTTATCTACTTTATCATATTAAACTTGTTAAAACATTTATTCTTTGTAAACAAATTATTTCCACAAGTAAAAACTTAGTTTACTTTGCTTTTAAACTTAGAAACACTTCAAAAATCAAAATTTCATTGTTTAAATTCTTAAACATTTCCTGTACAAACATAAATCTGACCATCACTAGAAAACCCGAGCAAAAACCCTTCAAAACCCGATCCAAACACGAGACAAAACCACGTTCTCCTGCTTCGAGTAAAATCCATACTTCTTCGAGCTTAAACCCGAGCATAACTTTTCCCCCAAGACAAACTTCCCAGATGCACGAAACATGCACATCCACATGCACATCGCCTCCGATTGCCGATGATCTTCACCCTGCCCTCAGACGAGTCGACAACAACCACGGCAACTCCACGAGAACGACCAATCATCTCGATTCATTGCAGAATCGAAATCGACCCCTAAAACCCATCAGCGTGGAAACAACATCACTGGAATTATCGACCACCACCGACGATCAAGCACTCGAGACCCCACACCATTCTCTCTATTGCTTCATCATGCCTTCCAGCACCCACGGCTCAACTCGCGACCTATCCCGGTCGTCACTTGGCATCATGAAACCCATCTGAACATCGTCGACACGTCCAGGCAGTAAAACCCTATCTCGACTCCGATGAGTCGCCTCGTCCATCTGAACATCGTCGACACGTCCAGGCAGTAAAACCCTATCTCACAGTATTCCAAACTAAAAACCGTGATTTTTATTTTTAAAATCAATTTTTCAAGAGAAGATTTAAGTTATATAATTTGAACAACAAATTAAAATGTTTGGGTTTTTGACATATTTCAAAAATCTGCTGTATTTTCTTAATTTTGGAAAATTTCCAAGCCTATTATGCTTAAACCCAATTTTACATCTTAATTTATATATAAACAAACATATTTTGTTTGAAATCTGAGACCTAATAGTAATTAGTTAAGGTGATTTTGAATTTTTAAAGCTAAATCCATCCCTGTATCTGTAAACAGAGATGAATGGGTACATAACAGACATGCATCAATTATTGCTTCAGACTTCAAGGATTTACTTCATGCATCCAAGTTTAAATGAGTTAAAATCTGGTTTGTTCACATACAAACAATTCTTACTCAGAAATCAAGACCTAAAATTCATTTGGGAGGAAGATTTTAATTATTGAATCCAGTAACGTTTAAAACAGAAGCTTGCTAGCCTGTCCCAGACTTGATCACTGATACTTCACACATATATATACATAAAATTATTTCTTTAACATCATGCACACATGATTCATGTCATAATTTCAATGATTCACCAAATGCCAATTCAAGCAATTTCAGTTTTTAAGAGTTTTACTCATCGATAATGTTGAACAGAGAATACTGGCTTTGAAATTGCTACTTGCTTTTGTTTTGTTGATGATCCCTATTGAGTTGATTTGTATTAGTGGCAATGTTTCTTATCTTTTTGTTATACTTAGTTTGAGTGAAAGAATTTGAAAACAATGGAGATATTTCTTTTACTTTTTTTTTCATGCGTGAATATGAACTATAAAACCATCTATATAAGAGATGGTAAAGAGTACAGTGTAAGCTATAGGGCTGAAACATTTTGTACAGGCTTTGCATCTCATCCCTTTCATTTTGATTTGATATGAAAAAGTATTGATTTTATAAAGTGATTTGATTTTATAAAAAAAGCTTTGATGTTATGTTTTGTAAGCTTGAAAGGATATGCATTTATGAGGTTGTCCCCTATTGTGTTTGCAAATACTATTATATGAATTTATATATGTATAAATATCTTTTGTATGTATGTATGTTTATATATAGTTATATATTTTATCCATAATGTTGTTGTTAATATAAATATATGCTTGCATTTCACTATTTAATATGAACATATGTCTAAATATTATATTCATATGCCTTGGAATTCTTCATCTACGAAACCTGTACCTTTTGTATATACACTTACTTTCATATACAATGTTTCTCAACATGTTCATTTACCTATCCACTCTTTCATCTAACCATTATATATATACACACCCATACTTATATATCTTTTAATCCTCATTTATGTACTTATATATTTATCTCTTAACATCATAAAACTTGTCTATATATGTAGATGTATTTGTGGATATTTTATCTTGAATTTAAATAGTGAAGTACATAATAATTTTTTATAGGACTGATCATGTCCGGGAATACATACTCCAACATTTAATATAGTTTTTAAATCAATTTATATATATTCAGACATTTAAATATCAGAAATTTATTTGTTCGACTTAATAAATCAATATCTCAAAAATAATAAAAACAGCTAATTACCCAATTAACCGCCGTCAAAAACCTGGGTCGTCACACGATTGCCACATTATGATGGAGTATTTTTTTTCCCGTGATTTTCAAAGAACTGCTGCTTGCAAAAATATGGAGTGTTATAACAGAATTAAGTATGTTTTATAAACAGCTTTGTTCTACGACGTTAAAGGTAGATCGTATACGTAAACTTGAAGCAGAAATCCCTGTACTTCTATGCAAACTGGAGAAAATATTTCCGCCTGGTTTTTTTAATGTAATGGAGCATTTTCTTGTTCATCTTCCATCTAAAGCACTCCTTCGTGGTCCTGTGCAACATGGATGGATGTATCCATTTGAGAGGTAATTTAATTAATTTCGGTTTTTGTACTGCCATATAAATTTAATTAATTTTGTTATAGGTACCTGAATCATTTGAAGAAAAAAATTAGACAAAAAGCACGAGTAGAAGGTTCGATTTGCAAATCGTACCTTGAAGAAGAAGCTTCATTTTTTTTCTCACATTACTTTAGTAACGATGTGAACTTATCGTTCGTAAGTGTTCCTCGTAATGAAGAAACTATTGAGCAGGATTCTTCTCAAACAATATTATCTTTTTTTAGACAACATGGAAGACATGCTGGAAAATATGTGGAAATATGGTTAGATGATAGAGATTACCATGTGGCTTACACATATGTTCTTTTAAATTGTGCTGAAGTTGCACCATTTGTCGGGTAATTATGAATTCATATATAATTCAATTATACATGTATATATTAATTATATAAGGAATATAATACATATTTGTAGCATATACGAATCATAACATCCATCTGGCGATCTCAGTAAACAATTTGCTGGATGGTTTCAAACTACATTCATAATACATAAAACTATGTTGTTGACGAAGGATTACGACATCTTGCTATCGGACCAAAACGAAATGCCAAGACTTATCCAATATTCTTCGTCTATGGATTTAAATTCAAGACCAAAGATTACGGGGCTGAAAAATTAACATATAACGGTGGTGTATTTGTCAAAGGAAGTGATGATCCAGAGGAGCATATAAAAGATTTTTACAACGTCTTAACACAAGTTTTAGAGTTGACATATTATATACAACCTGCAGAGAAAGTTTTTTTTATTCAAATGCAACTGGTTTAACAATGTTCCTGGCCCTGAAATTAACATGCACAAAGATTATAAGCTAATTGAAATAAGGCATACGTCGCATTACTATAAGTATGATCCTTTTGTATTTGCTAAGCAAGCTTTACAAGTTTATTTTGCTCCATATCCGTCCTTAAAAAAATATAAAGCAGACTGGTGGGCTGTTTTTAAAACGAAGCCAAGATATACATTTGATGGAAATAATATTCTAGATGAAGCCGCGTATCAAGCGGATCTCGAGCCAAATACTAAAATAGTGATAACCGATGACATTGATGTAGGGTCGATGACCGATGAATCGAATGTTTTAATAGATGCATTTGTAAGTACCGAAGAAAATGATATAGAGTACGAGACCGAGTCTGAATTAGAATATGACGAAGACTGATCATAGATGGCATCGCTTGTTGTATAATTGTGAGCTATGTATTAACAATAATGACTGTATTCTGTAATATTCTGAGCTATGTAATAATAATGATGACTATATATGATCTGTATCATTCTGAGTTATGCATTATTCTTTTCATGTATTCTTTTTTCAATGATTATATGAAGTATGCTTATGTGATGATTATCACTTGATTAATAATTATTTGATGATTACGCGATGATTAATGATTATGTGATATTGATTGATGATTATGTGATGCTTATGTTATCAGTACTCTTTTCTAAGCAGTGTATGATATTATATTTATGTTTTTCAGTTATGTCTGATAGACGACGCAATCGACGTAGTACATCTCAGTCACCTTCACTTGGAGCAGGTCCGAGTAGCTCTTAGCCAGATCTCCTTCGAGTTGCGGAGATAGTTTCGAAAAGTGCTGGGTACAGACTTATTTGAATTATATTATATGAAATATATTGAATATATACATCAACATTTCTACAGGGGGTTCGAGGTGGAGCCGTCTAATTTTATTTTACAAGTATCGAAGGAAGAATACAAGAGTAGGATGTCCGGGTGTTAGCTTCAGTGGGATAACATCCCAACACATATAAAAAATGCAATATGTGATGATCTTATGGTAAGTACAACTTTGTAATATATAATTATGCCTTATATGAAACCAAAAACAATATGTCATCATGCCTTATGATATCAGTTTTACGTATTCTGTTCTGTTGATTGTTTTTAATTATATAATCTCTTTTACATAACACGTACGATGATTCAATATGCAGGCATTTGTACGTGTGGATCCGCAGGATATGGATGTTATGGATGTTTTTGTAAATCATTGGAATAAAAAGATGTGGAAAAATTACAGAGAGACTCTGTCAAGGGCTAAGAGTTCAGGGAAAAAGCCAATCTGGATGGGGATGATATTTGGGTTGGATTCCAACAATATTGAGAATCTGAAGCATTCAAAGTAAGTTATATTGTCACCATATTTTTACATTTAAATGTGTTGAATTATTTTACTTAATAGTGTGTATAAATTAATATGAATTATCGGCAAGAAACAAGGCTAATAGAAACAAAAACCCCGCTTTACATCGTGGTGGCTCGAAATCCTTCCAAAAACATAGGAGGGAATCGGTAAATAAATTAACCAATATTTATGTTATTGATGTATATATTTACTAGTGTCTTTTTACCATATATTCTATTCTTGTATATAATCTATTCTTGTATGTACCCATGCAAATTATCAATATAATCTATTCTTGTATACATTCAGTGAGCAAAATATGATAGGGAGCCTACAACGGCTGAGATTTTCAAAGTCACACATGCAGTGGAGCATACGACTGAGATTTTCAAAGTCACACATGCAGTGGAGCATACAGATGAGGATGGAAATGTTTCATATGATTGGTCGAACGACAAGGCTGCTTCTGTAATGGTAAATATGTTTATTTCTGTAATGAAATATTTCATATTCGTTTATTTCACAGTAAATAAGTAAATTGTATAGCAATTGTGTCAAATATATGTACGTAATTGTATGAGAGATATAATGCAGAGCATGCACGAGCGATACAAGCGAGTGGACGGGAGTCGCTTACGGTTGATGAGTCTAATCGGATATGAGATTCAATCATTGAGCCGGCAAGTCGAAACAGGCGTTACAGTTTCGGTATGTACTCAACGTTTACATTGTAAAAACCTGTATGCCATGAACTTCTCATTCACTTGAGTTTATTACCAATAACTTGAGTTTTCTCATTGTTATTGTATGTCATGAACTTCTTATTCACTTGAATTATTTCACGGACTCTTAATTTCCAAAGGGCATATAGGAGATTCATAGATGAGGAAGAGATTGCTCAGATGCAAACACAATTGGATGAGCTCAATGATTGGCGGAAGTGTCAGTTGGCGACGCAGATAGATGAGCGTATTGCTGCCTTCTATCAGGAGCATGGGTCAATGCCCGTGGAAGGAGGTGCAGATGATGATGATGCTTAGCTGGTTTGTTTTGATGGGTATGCTATACACACACACGCACACACATATTATGATGGGTTTGACATTTGGTACTTTGGATGTTGTGATTGATACTTAGTGTTTTGGTGGGTTTTGTATTTTGGTTGTAGTAATTGATACTTTGGCACTTGATATGTACTGGTCGTTTAATTTAGTTATGCGGTTTGGTTTGGTGGATTTTCATATTTGGTTATGTTGATTTTCTTATATGATTTTGTGAATATATGTTAGAATATGTAATATTTGATGATTTAGTTGTGTTGATATTGATTATATGGTATAATGGAATGGTGTTATATGTGTGGAATGATGAAATTATATTATTTGGATTGATTGGAATTGAGGGTTGAAGGTGCTGCAAATTGGCAGCAAATATATTTCAGGTTTGCAACGGCTAGCATCGGCTAGCGACGGCCCTTTGGTCAAATTTAGCGACGGAACGGCTAGCAACGGCTACATTGAAGCACTTTGCAACGGTTTGCATCAACAACCCGAGAAACCAACAATGCCAACGGTTGCTTCCACGCGGACACTTAGCAGTTACAAGCCGTTGCAAAAAGAACATCGGAGTCATCGCTACGGCCGTCGCTTTCTTTAGTTGCAACGAGATATTTTGCAACGGCTTTTAACGACGGCTAGCAACGGCCGTCAACGGCTTTTAGCCATCACTAAACAGTGCTTTTTTTTTTAGTGTTTCACTTACTTTTGAAAATGAATTGACATGTTTAATGTTGTAATTTTTACCAAGTTAGGAATATTCGTAGTTGATATTAACG
Source organism: Allium cepa (assembly GCA_030765085.1). Lineage (NCBI taxonomy): Eukaryota > Viridiplantae > Streptophyta > Magnoliopsida > Asparagales > Amaryllidaceae > Allium > Allium cepa. Next base: position 713,952,586 of record CM060943.1, on the reverse strand, counting down.
CTTGTTATATAAACCGTTGTATTTTAAAAAAGTTTGCTATGTTTTGTGTGCTTCGCGATTACTCAAGTGGATTTAACAAAACTAATTTGCCTGTGATTATTAATTCTAAAAGAAGTTGCAATTCATCAGCAAATGCTTTTATATTCGTCTAAGGGTTTTCTTGTTCTTTTAAAGGAAAAAATAAATAAAAAGACACAACAACTTGTCGTTAAACATGATTATGTTGTAAACTCTCAGTAGTATATTAAGAAGGAGATCAAACTTCAAACAGACTTTATAACTGCAGTCAGCATCCTGTCGATATAAACTGATTCGGTGACTCATCATTTTTATTAAATATGGTTTATCACTATCATCAGTATGATTTCCACGTGAAGAAACCATAATGCATTTGGACGGGAAACCATCCATTTGTGTTTAACGTGTTTGGTTCATTTTAATACGTCTACTTTTACCACCACATTTGAGTAGAATACGCATCCTGATATGGCTCATTTTAATACGTCTGCTTTTACCACCACATTTGAGTAGAATACGCATCCTGATATAAAACAAATAGCGCCTTTAATTTCGATAGTTCAGTAAAGCATCTTTAACTAAGATCATTCGTCTCAAGCGAGATAGGGAAAACAGTTTATGCCATCTTTAGTTAGGAATCGGTCTTATTACTCACGTTTTCAAAGGCAAAATGGAACCCAAAAAAAAAAAAAGGGGAGAAACCAACGTCGAATAATTCCAAATGCGCTCATATCCAATCTTTATGGAGTTTCAATATTTTAAAGGGGATTTGATAATTTCAAAGGGGATTTTAACCATGAAAAAATTTTAATGTACAAAATAGCATCTTCTAGAAAATTATCCCCTTCAGAAAATCGGCTCAGTTTTGAAATCAAGGTCAAAAGTAGCATAAATTAGTCAAAAAGTAAAAATAAGAATCAAATTTTCATAACTTTTCCGAAGGGAACCTTTTTCCATTATCTTTCAATTTTAGGGCTTGACCGTCATTTCTTGTATTCAAAAAACAGTTATTAAAGATTACTGAGTTTAATGCATTGGAATAAGTGCATTACACTCAGTTATTCAAATGCATTTGAATAAATAAATGCATTACATTCAGTAATCAAACCGACCGTTAGGGAGGTTTGGTTACTGTCACTGGTCAAAATCAATTTTTCTGAAACCAAAAAATGTGGATCTTGTCTCATCGCGGTTTCTCTAAAAACGTGGATTTTGTCGGTTTTCCTAAACTTCCTCCTTTTACTTCACGCGTCAAAGATTCCAAATTCAAATTTATTATGATTTTCAAATTCTAAAATTTCAATTTCAAATCGACAATTTTGAATGCTTTGATTAATATTTAAATTTGAAATTCATATTTTCAGATTCAAATCTCAATATATTCTTTTTCAACATATTATCACTTAATGTTTAACAAAAAATTTAAATGTATATTTCTTATCAAAGTTATACAATCGAACGGTCAGTTTCTCCACCGTTGTGCGGTTATACTAGTTTAGATGCATCACATTCAGTAGCTGCAGTATCACTTGAATAAATGCATTACAATAAATGCATTACACTCAGTAATTCATTCAAGTTCAGTTAAAAATCATAAATTGAAATGCACTCATATAAATTATTCAGATGAATATCACTGAGCGTATTGCATTTGAGTAATGGTAATGAAGTTATTTAAAGATGTGTGTCACGGCACGCGCTCTGCGCGTGAATTATTTTTCTTATGAACTGTATATATGTTTAAATTGGTCAAAAAAATATTTTTTATTTTCAGGTGATACCAAGATTTGTATATTTGTAAAGAAGTATTCTGAATTTATAAAGAAAGTTTAATTTTAGATCCTATTTTTAAAAGCGTTTTGAATTTGTAAAACATGTTTATTTGTTAGATCCTACTTTTAGGCGCGTTTGAATTTGTTAAAGAAGTTTAACATTAAATTCTATTTTTCAGCGATTAAAATTTGATGATATATAGAAGGGCGTTTTTGATAGTTGATGCTGACACCAAAAAGTGTGACGCTAAATGTATTACAACTATTATTAAAGATATCACATAAATTTTTGAATAAATTACATCCATTTAAATTGCAATCATTAATGCATCATATAAACAAGAAATTATTGTCAAGGACGAAATTTCTCAGCATTTTAGCCTCAAGTACAGACCTTCAGTATTTTTGTCTAAAGGACAACTTTCTTTATGTATCAGTTTTTAGTTATTGATTGTAGGTATTGGTAGCAGTTTTTAGGTACCAGTTTTTAGCTCGGTAGCAGTTTTGTTGTCCTTATGAATAAGTTTGGAAAATGTTTGTCCTTATGAATAATTTTTAAAAGAATGTTTGTCCTTATGGTAAAAATATTAAGGTCGTGTCCTTGAGGCAAAAAATATACAAATCTTTGTCTTTTAAGTTAATTCTCCCGAAAATCTCCCTCATATAAATACAATCAAAATTATTACTGCAGTCATTAAAATAGATATTATTGCATTAAGAATGAATAAAATAAAGTATATTAAAAGATAATAACCGTATTATCTTAATGCATTTAAAACAATAATATACAAGATATGCCATTCAAAATAAATCCATTTCACATACACGAAATTACACAAAAACGTGATACAAATAACTTCATTACATATATGCAGTTAAAACTGATATGTAAATTATGATTTTCAAAATTTTATTTTTAGATATTAAAAATGGAATTATTGAAAATTATTAAATTTATGATTTAACGGTGAGAGCTATTCTTAAATGAATAATCTGCAACAAGTTACCACATTTTCAAATGTGGTTGTTTGGTATTTATCGACCCACTTACAAAAATTTAATGATAAAGACCGACTTTACATTTCAAATTACAAATAGGGATTCGAAATTAACATCCGGCATTTTAAATTAGAAACATAATTAAGTAACGTACGTAGACTGCAAGTTCAATTTTCGTGCTTTAAGGATCCGTTTGTATCGATTTAAAAAGTCGTTTATTTTTCCTTCTGAAAGAGAAACTAATTCATTTTGACTTTCAAAAATCCAAAAAACAAAACTGGATGTCTGAAGTTCAAATCTTTATTGTAGTTATACAGCATTCGTAGTTAACAGTAAATGCTTGGGCGTTTCAAAATGAACATATCATCCTACACGAAGTTTCAGCGATAAGAAAATACAGCAGAGTCGGGCTCACAGATTCCTAATCGCAACAAAAAAACACCAACTACAGTACAAATAATTTATTAAAGCGCGCAAATTCACTTCTCTATATATAGTCCCCACACCCTCTCCTTCATTCACCACCCAAAGAAAGAAAAAATAAACTCTCATATTTACACCATGTCAAACGCAGTCCAGAACGGCCCAAGTCTGCAGAAATGTTCTCAAAAAACCGAAGACGGCATAATTACCACAAGGCCCTTGTCGGACCCAGCAGAGTCCCTAGCGAGCCTGAGGCACGAGTTCGGCGAGCATGGAGGTGTGAACATGTCGATCGAGCCATCCGTCACGTTCACGGTCATGGAGCCGGAGATAATGCCGCGGATGTTCAAGGGAGAGCTCGGACCGGACAAAGACTTCTACATTTACTCACGCAACTTCAACCCAACCATTTCAAACTTAGCTCGTAAACTTGCCGCCTTGGAAGGCACGGAGGCCGCCTACTGCACCTCCAGCGGCATGTCCGCCATCACCTCCGTTCTCCTACAGATTTGCCGCACCGGGGACCACATCGTCGCTTCCAATTGCCTGTATGGTGGGACCCATGCCCTCCTCACCACCTTTCTACCTTCCAGGTTTGAATCAAGTACATCTGTCATGCAATGTAGTAGATATCACATACCGATAAATACTAATAAAATCATAGCAATAATTAATCGAGGAAAATTGAATTTTTTGATAATAACAAAATTTATAAATTTTTTTTGTCTTTCTTTTTATGAAAATTGGGATAGGTGTGGGATAAAGACGACGTTTGTGAACATAGGGGACATGGAGGAGGTGAGGAGGGCGGTGAAGGAAGGGGAGACGAAGGTGGTGTACGTGGAGAGTGTGGCGAATCCGACATTGTTGGTTGCGGATATTCCGAGTTTGAGTAGGATTGCGAAGGAGAAAGGAGCGGTTTTGGTGGTGGATAACACGTTTATGCCAGTGATTTTGTCTCCGGCGAAGTTGGGGGCGGATGTGGTGGTGCATAGCGTTTCTAAGTTTATCAGTGGTGGTGCTGACATCATTGCAGGTATACATACCCTTCATATACAGAGCTTAAATGAAAATTTGCGAATTGTGTGAAGATAAACAAAATTACAATGTTTGCAAATTGAAAATGGTAAAGAATTGGGATACATATATTCTTCTGCTACGCTGAATACAACGGCAGATATACTGATATAAAGAGAGTGAAGTTATCAGATTCGGTGATGCTAATTGGACCGAACACTTGTAGATGGGTTTAGGTAAAAAGCATTCTAGGCATGGAACTGAAATAAATTTGAAAACGGCAAGCACACCAATAGAGTGAAAACAAGCGTCCCTTTAGAAAAGAAGCATGACAAACATTTAGCTCATTTAATTTGTTTGCTATTGGATGGAGTAGGACCGACTTAATGAATCATTGCTTATGAATAAGTAAACAATGTAGTGTATCATGATTTGTACATGATTTCATATACATCCGAAAGCCTTAAATGAATTAACATATATAGGATAAGAAATGGTTCTTCCAAGTTCCAACACTTTAATGAATTGACAATCCACTGCATATATAGGATCACCTTTTCCACTATAAACACGAGAAGAGTTTGGTTTTATTAGTTTGAGGTCATTTATCTGAAAGATTAATATTTAGTCCTCGTAAAACAAGAACGCTACATTTTGATATTATGCAGTACTAGTGTGAAATTATGGTGCACTTATCAATTGCATAAAAATACATACATATGCAGGAGCTATATGTGGATCTTCCAGCCTAATAAACAGCATGATGGACCTCCAAAACGGAGCCCTAATGCTAACCGGCCCAACAATGAACCCAAAAGTCGCCTTCGAGATCTCGGAACGCCTCCCTCACCTTCCACTCCGGATCAAAGAGCACAGCCACCGCGCCCTCGTCTACGCAACCAGCATGAAATCCAGGGGCCTAAAGGTTATCTACCCGGGGCTTCCAGATCACCCTAACCATTCCCTTTTCAAATCGATGGCGAATCCCGGGTACGGGTACGGAGGCATGCTGAGCCTGGACATGGGGACGGAGAAGAGGGCTTTCAAGCTGATGAACCATTTGCAGAACGGGTACGGATCTGGATCCGGGCAGTTCGGGCTGATGGCGGTGTCGTTAGGGTACTACGAGACGCTGATGTCGTGTTCGGGGAGCAGTACGAGTAGCGAGATGACGGAGGAGGAGAAGGAAGAGGCCGGGATTTCGCCGGGGTTGGTGAGGATGTCGGTAGGGTATACCGGGAGTGTTGAGCAGAGGTGGGCTCAGTTTGAAAAGGCTTTGAAGTCTGTAGAGGATGCCTTATCATTTTGATAAGAATTAAGTAGCGGTGATTGTGGACTCGGTTAATTCTTATGTAAGTTGGCTTTGGTTCATGTAATAACCAGAATATAATCATGCGTACCGCCTAAGATTATACAAAAATGTCCCAACGCTAGAATTATAATTTAGCCACGTTTTTAATTAATAGCTTGCATAATATTCCACTTATAGCGTTTATAATAATTTGTTTTTTATAATATATGTAAATTATAATGATGAATATGTTATATGTCACATGAACATTATTGGAATTTTCGTTTTGTATGACATGCCTATAAATATAGCCCTATTGTATTGTATGTTTCCAATGGCAATGAATAAAATATATGCTCTCTATTTCTATAATGGATTTCTATCTTCTTATAGCTCACAACACGTTATCAATACAATCTCTAAATAAAAATTACGGATATAGAGTTATGATAATCCAGCAGATCGGATCTATTTCTTTTTATGTATATACATCTCTTTCTCTTAATTGACCGCTAAAATCAGGTATGACTTCTAAGGTGACTTTTCTTAAGATTTGTTTAATTGAAATCAACATTATTTATTCTTTCAAAATTAGTATTTGGTCAATATCCAATTTTTAACAAGTGGTATTAGATTTACCGATCTTTGATTTCATTGGCCTATTTTTTTACTTTTTTATTTTACGTATTTGGGTAAGTTTTGAATGGACTTTCTTTATAGGTCATTGAATTCATGAAATATCTTACTCAACTTACAGAACCACTTGATCTATGTATGAATTTTTTTTTTTGTTATTTTTGGATTTGATCTAGTACTAAAGTTGTTCTTCCTAAACTAAAGGTAACTTTGGTGTAGAAAGAAAGATCTAAATGATACGTATATGGTTTGTGTAATGAAATAAAATTTCGAAATATTTTTATTTTTGGGAAATAATCTTAGTTCCCTAAATTTTCAGAATAACTTGCACTATTTTGAAGATCTACACGTTTATTTTGATATATTTGGTAAAGAATTATGGAGTTAATTTTCTTATGAGGAAAATAATTTGAATCTGAGATGTATAGTTGTTTTTACTTATGATTATGAATGATATGGATAGATCTACATAATTTGAACCATTTGTGTAAGCGAGTATTAGATCCTCGTTCTATGATTATATTATATATATAAGAGGTGTTTTCGTTATTTTAGAAATTTTTATTATTGAGAAATACATTTTCTCTATAAAGTGTTAATTTTGATTTTATTATTGAATAATATTGTAACTGGATCCAAGATGGTGTTTTGTTATTAAGTAAAGTTTATTCGGTTGATTCATATATTTGTAAAGAAATCATTTTCTTATGATAATAGTTTGTATTTTATACAACATAACGGTTAAGTGCATTCATTTTTTATCATAAATGCATTAAATGTGATCGTTATGGTTATAAATTAATTACCTTATTATCATAAATGCACTAAATGCATTTGGTTATAGCAAATTAAATGATACTGCATGTTTATGTTTGGAATATGAATAGGCATATTGTTTATTATTTGGCGTATTTATTTTGAGAAACAATGGTCGATATAATGGAAGAAATAAGTTTGAACAACAACCTTAAATTGCTAAAACAAAAAATTTTGAACCAGAGTTCATATAACTCAGAATCCGAGACTTGAAGTCTTGAATTATGAAAAGATTTGTTGATAAAGTCTGAAATCTTATTAATATATTTTTTAATTAGTCGAAATGTATAAGCTTTTAAACAAGAAGTTAGCACAAAATTTGAGACCTGAAGTTCATTACAAATGAATGAAATTGAAGTAATTCATGAAGTAGAAAGCCGAAGCTTTCTTGAAACTCCATGACATGATAAGATTGTACCCGTGGAAAAAGTTAAAAGAGATAAACCCATCATCATATAAGATAATGATAGTGCATTCAAGAGATTTCAAAATTTCCAAATGGTTTATATCTTATTAACATCTTTACATTTACATATTATATTGACCAAATATCTTGGAGATGTTATGTTGTATGACATTTCAAACATCCCCCGAATTGAAAAGTAATTATTAATTTAGTCTTGGAAAGGGACATTCATTATTTATAAATTATGAATTCAAATGACATTTCAGTTCATATCTCTCATATTTCATCTTAGTTTATCCATTGTAGTTGGTTTAAAATGTTTTCCTCCATTATATACTTCCAATTACGTAAAAGTATACATGGTCAATTTATAGGTCTTGTGCAATGCAAAGTCTAATTTCATTTCAATATGTGCAACTTTAATTTAATTTTTTTCTCTATTGCTTTCTCATTGATATATCTAATTGTAGATCTGATTTCTACTAATCGCATTATGTTATAAAACCTAAAGCGTTGATAACTTATTTTTAGATCCATTTGCCAAAACAATTTAATTGAAGAAATACATTGTAATATTCTCCAAAAGAGATAACTCATATGTCGTACTCTTGAATAGATGTTTTTGAGTTTTATTTATATTTATATTTGAAAATCCAAACATTCCAGAAGAGATGTTATAGAATTTTTATTTTTAAAATTGCAATTCCCTTAAAAAAATAATGATATGTCCCCTGAAGGAGTATCGTATAAAACTCCAGAAGCAGTGGTAATAATTTATCTTAAAAAGAGATATTATGTAGTAGTACAACTCTCTAAAAGTTGTGGTTTTATTTTTCACTTCCAATTTTTATTCACCGCATCTAATTTTGTTGTTGTACTTAAAATTTAATATAACATTTCAAAAGTAGTTACAACAAAAACATCCAGTAGGGATATTTTATGCTACTGTAAAAGTAGAAATTATGTAATTCATGTAGAAAATGATATTGTGTATTGATATAACATTTCAAAAGTAGTGCATATAAAGTATCTTTAGAAGTGAAATATAACACTCCATAAGAAGTGATGGTAAAATACCTCTAGAAGAGAACTATAAAATATCTCTGAAAGAGAACCAGTAGCAATGGGTACAAAATACGATTACAAAATTTAATCTACCATTGTCCCATAGCTTCATTAGACAAATTTAGGAGTACATAGTGATATATGATTTGTTACTTTTCAAAAATATATCATGAATTGAATTGAATATGCATAACTATTCTTGAAAAAATATCTTTAGATATCCTCCTAAAGAGATAATCTATATGTCTATTAGCACCAGATTTGGTCACTAACACCCTTGAGTGGAGTTATGCAGAGAGATTAATGAAGAGAGTGAATTGGAACAGAAGAATGGTGTAATTCAATGCAAAACGAACAACAAAAACGAGAACACCAGATTTATAGTGGTTCGGCGTAATTACCTACGTCCACTTTGAGTTTAATCTTTATTGCTTTCTCAAACACTTGAATACAGATACAATCCATAAACCAATCACTTGCATACAAGTTTGAATTAAAAAGAGGAGAGTATCAAAAATGGCAGGGTCTCCCCAGTGTTCTCTAAAAAAGATCTCTTTCACTGTACCCATGCCCTTCTATTTATAGACGAAGATGGGTTGGACTTCCCTCATGGGCTTAGAAACAAGGTACCTCGGCCCATAATAGGTGACTTCTGCACACCGGGCTAGGCATGCCGAAACATGTCGATTGCATCAAACCCTTATACCTTCAGGCTCTTCTTGGTCAGAATCTTGTCTAGTGCTAGTAATAATATCTTCAACTGTCGTTTTGTAGCCGACCCAAGGTGCGGGTGACACTTGCCCCCCAAAGTGTGTCGTGTGAAGCAACATGACACGCTTTGAATAAGCGAGTATTCCTTGATTATAGAAAGAAATCCATCATGTTTCCTGAATAGTCATTATTCTTCAATTTTATCCTTCCAAGGTGTCGTATCCTTCTTTGGTCATCATGACGCTTGGTCGATTTCTAATATTATAAATCCAGGGTTATAGTTCATCAATGGCTATCCGTGTCGGGTTCTAAGCTTTGGCTATTTGATCCAGTCTTTTCTTAATAACCTTAAGTGAGAATTCAATTCCCTGTTGATTTCAAGAAGTCAAACTTTTTTCGGATGTACACATGCATATTCGGGTACATATTCTTGTCATTGGTTGTCGGATGCGTTTTATATGCTCATAAGTCGTTGCCAATTCCATCTAGTTTAATTGCAATTCAATTACGATTCCTTATTTGTATTTTTTGTGAAATATGGGTTGTAATCAGCCACTTAATGAGAGCAGACATTAAGTTTTACATGGATGACGATCTCAGAGCAGTAAGCAAGGGCGAATGGAGTATGGCCAGTCATGGACTCATGAGTAGTTCTATAAGCCCTTAATGCTGTCAGGAGCTCATCCACCCATGTACCTCTAGCCTTTTCCAAACTTCTCTTCAGAACAGGCTTTATGATTTTGTTCACAGCTTCAACATGTCCATTTGTAGTTATAATGGATCATGGAAAGTCATAAGGAAAGATGACGTTACAGACAATGAAGTTGATTATTTTCCTCAGCTTGATCGTGGTTAAAAGTTCTTAATCTGCCCATTCGGTGAAGCAATCAACTGCTATGATGGCGTATTTCACACCACCTTTAGGATCAGTAAGAATGTGATTTCAATACCCCTAAGTGGAAAACTGCCATGGACTAGCCATTTGAGTAATTTCCATCGACGGGGCTCCCCGATTTTTCGCAAACATCTTGCATTTGTCGCATTTTCTAACATGATCAACCGCATCTAGATTGATAGTTGGCCAGTAATACCTGTAGCAGAGTATTTTCTTTATCATTGTTTTCCCCTTGATGTTATCGCCGCATTCTTCTTCATGGACTTTGCTCAAGGTATCATCATGGGCGATACACCAAAGCATGGGGATGGATAAACTCCTTTCTACACACGACTTCTTCTTTGATGATTTGGCGTGCATTAAGTGAAGTCGGTTAGTAGCTCTTGGACCTGCCCGAGATAAGGAGCAAGACAACGCCCATTAGCAAGACCTACCTCCTTAACTTTGCGTACTATTAATCAGAATCACAAAAGATATGCAAAGTTTCCACTCCAAATCCTCTAGCAAGTTTGAGGCTTGTGGTCGAGGCTTCATAATAAGCATCGTTGTTCGTTACAGGGAAATCGAGTTTCAGGACGTAGCAGATCGATCATTCCTCAGGAGTCATTAACATGACTCCTGCGCCATAACAGTGATCACTAGATGCTGCATCCGCGTACATTTTCCATCTGTCAGTTGGTTCTCTACTACCCTTCGAGTAGTCATCTGATGCAGTGAATTCGGGTGTGAGGTCTGCTAATTTCTATCCTTGGATAGCCCTTCGAGGGAAATAAGTGATATCGAATTGGCTTAGTTCGATATTCTATTTAAGTTGTCTTTCAGATGTCTCAGGTCGTTGTATGCCCTGTCGCAACGGCTGGTTGGCATAGACGTTGATGGGGTGAGCCTAAAAGTAAGAGTGGAGCTTTCATGATGAAATCAATAGATATTATGCTAGCTTTTGTAGCTTCGGGTTGATATCCAATGCATGGCTCGCGATAGTTAATGAAATCACATATGCATGTCAGAATGGGTCCAAGGGAACATATCATTATTTATTCAGAAAAATCCAACTAATTCTTTTATCATCACTACACTGAGCTGTGATCCGATATTCAGCACCCGAAAAGGGTTGCCATGGCTTGCTGTAATGTCGACTGTCAGCTTAGCAGGTGTAATCCCTGATTCTTTAAGTTTAGATGTAATTATTTTGCATAACATTCAATGTGAAATATGGTTGGGACGGTCAATTTTAATGGTTACTCTAGTCGAATCCAAGAGTCTTATCATGAGTTATTAAGTCTAATAGCGATGGGCTCTGAATGCTCTAATCGATTATCTGCAAATGGCCAAAGATCAGGCCTTAAAGCACGTTGAAGGAAATGTCGAGTAGGGGTCAGCCTCAAGTTGCGTGTAGCTGCATAGCTAGATCTTGCTATGAGTTTGAATCTGCTTGTATATTCGAGTAACACACTTTCTACTCAATGCATTCATGATCATTTACCCATGCTTTGGGTTGGAGTGACAGTCAATTGCTCACGAGCTTTGGTATCGATTTAATGATTCTATCTCTAGGCATTCTTTCGGTTATAGCCTTGTGTAGCTGCAAGCATTATATATAAGTTTCAATATTGAGCTATCGTTGGCAGTCTTTGGATGACCATGCGTCTGCTTCCAGTCTCGGGTTGAAAAATGTACTGCATGGAAGGTTGAGTCTCGCCCTAACTATGTTTATATTCCCACCTAAACTCCAAAGACTTAGAGTTGATCGGTGAATCGTCGGTTCGCATTCATCTTGCTTCTCGCTCGTGCCCCCAGCTCTGGGGCATATACCGATAAGTAGGAAGGCCAACCATGCCCACTTTAACTTTACTCTCTTTCCCGTTGAATAGTGGGATCAGGTCAGTTGATGGGAGACTGGGTCTCTCCTATCTTGGATTTTATCGTGGTTTTTCATTCCAAGAGGAATACTTCGATCCCTTGTCAGTTTTAAGGCGTAATTTGGACGCTGGACGGTCATCCACGTCCACTTTGGTTCATGTTCTGTAATCAGATCTCGGGGTAAAGTTGGCTGTAAATGCAGTCGAGTCATGCTCATCTAGTTTCATACTCCTCCTGATGGATCGAAGGAGGGTGCTGGAGAATTTTTGACCAAGTCTTTGTGGTTTACTCTCCTTTCCGCACTCTGTTTTTTAAGGAACATCCGAGTCACATTTGTATGTGCTTGGTGCAGATCGATATTGACCCCTGATCTGAGGTATGATATAGTTGGTTGCTTGTAGCTTTGGATGCCGTTTTGATTAGTTCTGTATTGAGGCCTCTTTGTAGTCGTTGCCTTAAGTTTAAAGAACGACAAGCTAGGACTATAGTAAGCCGTCATATTCAGCTTTTTTATTGATTTGTACTCCTGCTCCCAGCATTGATTTGGCCAGGACACTAGTTGGACGGTCAAACTCCATCCTTAGCGAGTTAATAATCCTCTTGCCGATTTCAGACCGAAAGTTTGCGAAATAGAGAACGGTCGGAATCCACTCGTCTATTTATCAATGTTTATGCACCACTCTGTATTCTGGTGGCTTAGTGTTAATCTTCCCCTAGTCAACTTGCGCCCAATTTGTGCTCATGTCTCGGTCCATGCTATGTGGACTTGGAGATTTGTCGAACGGTTTATGCTATATTCCACAGTTTGGGACGTAGATATTTTCGTCAATTCGTTTATATTCTAGTCCGCACTCTGGGGACTTAGGGTACTCTAGTTCGCTTCAGGAACTTAAATATTTTTCTCAAGTCGTTTATACTCTAATCCGCACTCTAGGGACTAATAGTCTGCTTCAGGGACTTAGAGGTTTTTAAGTTGTTTATACTCTAGTCCGCACTCAGGGGACTCAGAGTACTCTAGTCCGCACTCTGGGGACGTAGAGGTTTTTAAGTCGTTTATACTCTAGTCCGCACTCAGGGGACTTAAAGTACTCTAGTACGCTTCAGGGACTTAGAGGTTTTTAAGTTGTTTGTACTTTAGTCCGCACTCAGGGGACTTAGAGTACTCTAGTCCGCACTTTGGGGACTTAGAGGTTTTTAAGTCGTTTATACTCTAGTCTGCACTCAGGGGACTTAGAGTACTCTAGTCCGCATGCTGGGGACATAGAGGTTTTCAAGTCGTTTATACTCTAGTCCGCACTCGGGGGACTTAGAGTACTCTAGCTACTCTAGTCCGCACTCTGGGGACGTAGAGGTTTTCGAGTCGTTTATACTCTAGTCCGCACTCATTCGACTTAGAGTACTCTAGTCCACACTCTGGGGACGTAGAGGTTTTTAAGTTGTTTATACTCTAGTCCGCACTCAGAGGATTGAGAGTACTCTAGTCCGCTTCAGAGACTTAGAGGTTTTTAAGTTGTTTATACTCTAGTCCGCACTCAGGGGACTTAGAGTACTCTAGTCTGCACTTTGCGGACGTAGAGGTTTTTAAGTCGTTTATACTCTAGGCCGCACTCAGGGACTCAGGGGACTTAGAGTACTCTATTCCGCACTCTGGGGACGTAGAGGTTTTTAAGTTGTTTATACTCTAGACCGCACTCAGGGGACTTAGAGTACTCTATTCCGCACTCTGGGGACGTAGAGGTTTTTAAGTCGTTTATACTCTAGTCCGCACTCAAGGGACTTAGAGTAATCTAGTCCACACTCTGGGGACGCAGAGGTTTTCAAGTCGTTTATACTGTAGTCCGCACTCAGAGGACTTAGAGTACTCTAGTCCGCACTCTGGGGACGTAGATTTTTTGAGTCGTTTATACTCTAGTCCGCACTCAGAGGACTTTGAGTACTCTAGTGTGCACTCTGGGGACGTAGAGATTTTTCAGTCGTTTATACTCTAGTCTGCACTCAAGGGACTAAGAGTACTCTAGTCCGCTTCAGGGACTTAGAGGTTTTTAAATTGTTTATACTCTAGTCCGCACTCAAGGGACTTAGAGTACTCTAGTCCACACTCTGGAGACGTAGAGGTTTTTAAATCGTTTATACTCTAGTCCGCACTCAGAGGACTTAGAGCACTCTAGTCCGCACTCTTGGGACGTAGAGGTTTTAAGTCATTTGTACTCTAGTCCGCACTCAGGGGACTGAGAGTACTCTAGTCCACTTCAGGGACTTAGAGGTTTTTAAGTCGTTTATACTCTAGTCCGCACTCAGGGGACTTAGAGTACTCTAGTCCGCTTCAGGGACGTAGAGGTTTTTAAGTCGTTTATACTCTAGTCCGCACTCAGGGACTTAGAGTACTCTAGTCTGCACTCAGGGGACTTAGAGTACTCTAGTCCGCACTCTGGGGATGTAAAGGTTTTTAAGTCATTTATAATCTACTCCACACTCAGGGAACTTAGAGTACTCTAGTCTGCACTCTGGGGACGTAGAGGTTTTCAAGTCGTTTATACTCTAGTCCACACTCAGGGGACTTAGAGTACTCGAGTTTGCACTCTGGGGATGTAGAGGTTTTTGAGTCATTTATACTCTAGTCCGCACTCAGGGGACTTAGAGTACTCTAGTCCGCACTCTGGGGACTTAGAGATTTTTATTGAGAGCAGTTGTATTTCCACTCTTTAATTTGTATTTCATCTACCGTATCTAGGCTAATGTCGTCGAATGAACGATCGAACCACGTTTGCTCATGGAATGGAATTCTGCCCTCAGCATGAGGGACGAAACTTGAAAAATGGATGGTCGATTCTCATCCGCTTGGTGATTATAGCTCTTCCAATCAAGTCAAGGAAGGAGATATATGACAGATGGTTGGATCACATCCATGCTGGGTTAGATAGTCAAATCTCACACAATTTGCTTCGTATCCCTTTCTGAAAATAAGGATAATATATTATTGAGTAGACAAAGTAAGTTGCATATGTTCCAAGGTGCAGTCGTGTCCATGTATTGAGAGCGATGGTTAATGAGTAGGCAGTTCACCATAACTACTTCAAATCGGGCTTTCGAAAACCTTTTGTGTTCAAGGTAGGATTTGATGTGTAGATGAACAAATCACATCCACTCTAGACAGATCCCGACGTCATTGAGCTTCAGGAGAGGCATCTGTATTTTGTCGAACTTTGTTCTATGACTTGATTTGACTGGATGATCGGGCCATACTCATTCCAAGCCTTTCTAAGGTCTCTAAGTCAAATGTGGAGGTCAATGAATGGATGGTCAATCATGTTGACTTTGCATTAGGCTTTAATCGTGATGAGCTTTTCAATCTCTAGTTCTTGGCCCCAAATTAAAGGCACATGGTTGATGGTGAGCGATTGAATAATGCTCATCTAGATGAAACTCCACACGTCCGATCATGGTTTATGTCGATTGGTTGGCGGCCAAATCGGAGTACCTGGTCACCTGCATCGTTTTGAAAGAGTTTAATTCAAGTTGGTCGTAGTTCATAGAACAATTGAAATGGAAATAGAAAATGGGAATAATTCAAAGAAGATTGGAATGAATCTCATTGATAAGTGAAGCAGCATCGTGTGCTCGCTATTCAACTTTGCCCCTGGCTCCTTTCAAAGGGATGTCGGCCGTCAGCAGTCTAATTGATAATGATAGCCCTTTATTAATAGGCATCGGATGTTCACTGCCCGTCATTTCTGCAGGAGTACATACTATTGTTGCTTTCCTTTCCAGATCGGGTTTTCGATCACACCTCGAAGGTGTTTGTAATCGCCCGTGTTAGGATCAGTAAGCATCTTGGAATATACAACATTCCCCTGATTTTATTTAGACTTTGGTGTACTCTCTCGAGGTTGGTTTCAAGTACCACTCTGAGTCGTGAGTCTTCAAGTAGAGGTTGTTGATCGAATCTTTCAAAGAGCATATGAGTCGAATTTTGAGATCTTGTTTTGTCTATTGGGATCAGCGTCCTTAGCCAACGGGCCTTCATTATTATTTTTCCTAGTATGTTCCGCTCCTGCACACTTTGGTTTAGATTCATTTTTGTCATAGAAACGATCCATGGTCGTAGGAGGCTCTCCAGCTAACTAGTTGTCAAAATATATATGGAGGTCGATTCTCCTCTAACGTGATCGGTATGGTATCCCTTTGAGAGTATCGTTTGAGGAGCGATTGCTTGTTCGTTCCCTTATTGCCGTTTAGAAGCGGCCGCTAGATCCTCTATGGCCTGGTCGATCATGGGATGCAAGGGAAGTGGATAGAATGTTGCTTTATTAAGTTGAGTTTGGAATTCACTATCCGAAAATATATATTTTTTGAAAATAGGGGTCGTATAGGACGTATGGCTCGGCATTCGGATGTCGCTCGGCATAGAATGCGGCTTGGCATGGATGCCGTTCGGCACAGGCTTGTGGCTCGGCCTAGATGCTGCTCAGCATAGGAATGCGGCTCGGCCTGGATGTCGCCCTACATAGAAATGCGGCTCGGCATGGATGCCGTTCGGCATAGGCTTACGGCTCGGCTTGGATGCGGCTCGGCATGGATGTCGTTTGGCATAGGCTTACGGCTCGGCCTGGATGCCGCTCGGCATAGGAATGCGGCTCGGCCTGGATGTCATTCGGCATACATTCTCCCTCGGCATACACTGTCGCTCGACATACAACCTGGGTCGGTCGGTTTCCCCTCGCTCGGCATACACTGTCGCTCGGCATACACTGTCGCTCGGCATGCAATCTGGGTTGCTCGGTGTAACCTCGCTCGGCATATGCCTTTTCAGTAGCGGTCGGCGTCCACCTCTTTGGGGCGATCGGCTGAATTACCTTCAGAGGCGGGCCGGCCTTCATTCAACTTGAGTGCAGACTTCAATATCCAATCACCAGATCTTGCGTACATTAGTGAATCCGATCTACGACTATCAGCTTCCTTTAGATTTCTTTCAAATCTGAGTAGAATAGGAAGTTTTCTAGTAAACAACTGGATCTATCTCGTGAATATGGAAATCCACTAGTAGATGATGAGATCCAATCAAGCTGAGAATTCAACTCTCAATGAAAGCACCAAAATGTTAGCATCAAATTTGGTCACTAACACCCTTGAGTAGAGTTGTGTAGAGAGATTAGTGAAGAGAGTGAATTAGAACAGAAAAATAGTGTAATTCAATGCAAAAAGAACAACAAAAACGAGAACACCAGATTTATAGTGGTTCGGCGTAATTGCCTACGTCCACTTTGAGTTTAATCTTTATTGCTTTCTCAATCACTTGAATACAGATACAATCTGTAAACCAATCACTTGCATATAAGTTTGAATTAAAAAGAGGAGAGTATCAAAAATGGAAGGGTCTCCCCAGTGTTCTCCAAAAAGGTCTCTTTCACTGTGCCCATGCCCTTCTATTTATAAACGAAGATGGGTTGGACTTCCCTCATGGGCTTAGGAAGAAGGTACCTTGGCCCGAAGTAGGTGACTTCTGCACACCGGGCTAGGCATGCCGAAACATGTCGATTGCATCAACCCTTATACCTTCAGGCTCTTCTTGGTCAGAATCTTGTCTAGTGCTAATAATAATATCTTCAACTGTCATTTTGTAGCCGGCCCAAGGTGCCGGGTAACAATGTCGTATCATAGTTTTCATGAATATTAAAATATGGTCTTGAAGTGACCTTTACGCGTAACAAATATAATTGCATATTTATACAAAATTCAAGTGTCCAGAAGATACTCTTATTTCTGTTGTATTTTTTTTATTGAACTCTCCAGAAGAGATGTCTATATATAATTCGAACCATGTATTATTCTCTGATGGATAATTATAAATACTGTTCAAAAGAGATATTTGAAATATACCCTTAACAACTTGAGTTGTATATATAATTTATTTGAACCAGAAGTTTAACATGGTTGGGTAGAAAACCATTAGGTTATATTTTAATTTTTGATTCGAAGGACGTTTTAGCACACTGGATTAAAATACATGTAAAATCTCAATTGTATTATATATTCACAAAGATTCATACATTCAAGTGGAAAAAAAATGAACATAAAGTTCGAAGTTTGATAATGGAAATAAACAAGAAGTGATATAAAATACTGCAAATTTCAATATCAAACTAGAAGTTTGATAACCATTACATAGAAAAGTTTGGCTTCAATATTAAACTATGAAGTTATGACAAACTATAAGACTTAGATCTTGAAGATCTTTATTCTTGATAAGTCAAAGTAACTAGAAGTTACAAGATATCTAATAACGTATTAAAGTTATTATTGATAACTCAAACTAGATGCATATGTACTTCAAACCAGTTGTTTTGAACATTATCATGCGGTCTTTAAGGATTCACATTGGCATCGATTGATATAAAAAATCAATAGTTTGGATCCTTGTAATTGTTTGTCCTAAAATCACTAACTCAAATGAGGAATACTATGCAAACTATAAATTATAATACGTGGATGCATAAACACATATACATACACACACACACACACACAGATATTTAACTAACAACCTGAAGATTGTTATGAGGTCATCTTATAGATTATGCACACATATCATTCAATGATTTAAAATTCAATCAACATAAATGTTGAATGACTTAAAGTCATGTATGCATTCAAATGATCTACATAATGAGTAAATTTCTCCGATTGGTTAGATCAATGAATGTGAACAAACTCTAAAAATAAGCAATATCACTTGAACACATCTTATCAGTTGATAAAAGAAGCATCCTCCTATATATAATATGCATGATGTATTTTCTAGTAGCAATATCATAATGGATCAAATGAGAATCCAAAGACGATAATAATTCAATTCGACAATTTTCATTAACATTGAGAGGGGATAAAAGGGATACAAGTTCATTTTGATTATCGAGATTAAATATTTGTTAACATATACAATGTTGATAAGTGTTGAGTAGCTTGAACGAATTACTGATAATATCTCTAGCAAACTTGCTCCAATGGAGATTTAAATCCATGAAGGATGAAAATGGTATAAACCACATCTAAAGTGTGGTAGAGAAATCAGATCGAAATATTTTTGGAGTAAGTAATAAAGATGCCAAATAAAGGAGGTGGGTGTTCTTAAAGAAACACCGAACAGTGCTCTAGAAGAGACCCATGACATAACTATCAAATAACCTAAGAAGTGGTTTTGGTACCTAAAACATGATAAATAAAGAGATCTCAATAAATTATGTTTGGAACTGACAATAAATAATCATTGATGATAAATTTGAAAATTATAAAGTGCTTATATTAAATAGATTAAAGTTCTTAAATTAGGGGAAAACATGATTGGCCATTATGAACCTTTTCCTAAATGAGAAATGTGGACTCGTGGTCCACAAAATATAATTAGAAACATGCATATAAAGTGCCAAATGCACACTGAAATTACCGAAGCACATACAGTGTTAACAACATGTTAAGTGCCAACCATGGGCATAATACTTTTAGAAATAATTGAATTAGTGAAAGTGTTTGAAATACTTAAAATACTCTAAAGGTATAAATATTGTTTAAATCACACTAAACAATGAAAGTATACAAGTTCCTAAAGAATATAAATAATTTTGCTGGTTATAAAGAATGCAGAGATCAAGAACATAGACTATAACCTTCTTTTAAGTATTATTGTATTTAAAATCTTGATATAATTCATGACGAGTAGATTACTTCATATTTTTAAATATTGTTATAATGAAACTCTTAATATTCACTGAAGTAGTAGTTGCAATATACAAAACTTATTAAAGCACCAAAATAAAAGTACATGAAGTACATTTCATAAAAGTAGAATACGAAGTGCATAAAATGCAAAGTATATTTGGAAGAAACAAGTTTGGAAAAAATCGACTGTACAAAGGAAACTGTTTATAAATGGTGAACATCTAACTGATTTTTTTCTCTCCACACTTGTCTAAGCTATGTTACACATATATGGATCAGAAGTATTTGTGGCTGATTTGAATTATCATGACACGTATTCAAACTTAAAGGGAAAAAAAATATAAAATCAAGGGAGCATACATAAGTATATCATAATGTAATATTTTTCCTTTACTAAGATTTTTTCTACTGGGTTTTTACTGGTAAGGTTTTAACCAGGCATTACATTGATTCAAAAGTATCAAACTCCCTTTTATGCAATAAACTATTAAAATATGTCATGTTATATTGTTCTATTTTTCCTTCCATAAGATTTTTCCCATTGGGTCTTATTAGTAAGTTTTTAACAAGGCATTATCCTGATCTAGAAGTATTAAATTTCTTTTGATGAAATAAGATATTAAAATATGTCATCATAGTCTTTTTCCTACACTAAGATTTTTTCCATTGGATTTTTCTTAGTAAGGTTTTAACAAGGAATTATCCTGATCCAGAAGTATCAATTTTCTTTTGATGAAATAAGATATTAAAATATGTTATTGAACTTTTTTTCCTATACTAAAATTTTTCCTACTGACTTTTCCTTAGTAAGGTTTAACGAAGCATTATCCTGAACCAGAAGTATCAAATTTCTTTTGATGAAATAAAATACTAAAATATGTCATTGTACTCTTTCTCCTACATTAAGATATATCCCACTGGGTTTCTCTTAATATGTTTTAATGAGGCAATATTTTGATCCCCTGGTATCAAACTTTTTAGAAGGAATATCATTTTTGATACGGTATCTAAGATTTTACATGTTGTACTCTTTTTCTCGTTTAGGGTTTTTTCCATTGGATTTTCTTAAAAGCAGTTTTTAATAAGGCAATGGACAATATTTATATCAACTGAATGAATATATGCAAGAAAGATATTAATAAAGGAGCGCAATCATTGTGCACATTTCAAAACAGACAATTTAAAGTTCCATATGAACATCCAAGATTTTGAAGGTGTACATTCAAAGGGTAGTGTTATAATATATGTAAATTATAAGGGTGGATATGCTATATCTTACATGGGCATTATTGTATTTTTCATTTTTTTATGACATGCCTATAAACAGAGCTCTATTGTATTGTATGTTTACACTTACAGTGAATAAAACATCTCTTCTCTCTTTCTTTAATGGCTTCCTATCTTCTTATAGGTCATAACATTTGTGAATTTTTGGTTAATTTTGGGTTCCATTATCAAATAGTTTGGTCGAGTATAAATAAATGATTGCCAACCATAGTTCTTTTAAACTGTAAGCCTTTTAACTTGATTTTGGTAAGACAAATTATATTCAAATTGCTGAATATCCTCGACCCCTCGAAAAATAATTTTAATTGGTTTACCCTTATTTTTAGTGAGTAACCTCCAAATAATTACAGTTTTCTCATTTTTACCCTTCATTTACTTCACCCAGTAACATGGTAAAAAACGTATTTTATCAAACAAACCTTAACCACATCCATTCAACCACCATGCAAACACCAAAATTCAACCGCCATCAAGCTTTCTTGTTCTCCTCGACACTTCTCACTCAACCACCGTCGTTGAAGGTATACCTTCGTTCATCAATCTTCTTTTTTCTAAAAAATAGTACAATGCGGTCGCAAAACGTTTTATATAGTTAAGAATGTACCTTAGGAACAATTATGTAAGTTGATTATATAACTTAACCCTTATAGTGAATCTTGTTGGAAATTAGGTATGCTTTTGATTTTATTTTCTTTTATATGTGTTGTTATATAGAGATATAATTAATGTTAACAAATACATTAACCATGTATAAATGGAAAATTCTTAGAAGAAGTATTTTATCGATTGCAGTTACAAATGTATTCACAAGGATGTGTATTGAATCAATATCAAAATACTTACTTTTCAAAAATTCCCAGTCAAGATATGTTGAGAAAAAGATATCGATGCCTCTATTGAGATTAATGTATATAACTTTCCCTATACTATAACGACCGTACTTTTGACTATTGTAAGTTATTAAGTTTAATAAAATTATTGGATAAATATGGGTAAAAACAAAATATAATGGTCTATTAATATTGGTTTATTAGATAATTAAATTGTTTGAAGTTAATATTAGAAACAATTTGAACAATTGAATTCTTGAATTAATGTGAATGAAAATTATATCGAAAATTGATTTAAATTTTATTTAAACATAAATGAAGAAGGTTAGCATTTAAAATTGGATTTTAATGTGAATAATTAAAAATTGAAAATTTTATATTTCAATTAACAAGTAAAATAGCCATTTTGGCAACTATCTCAGATTTCGACGAAACTAATTTCATTGGATCCGTTAAAGTGAGTTATTGTAGGATTTCAAGTTTTGTAGCGATTGGAGTTGTCGTTTGGCTATACGAGCTTGAAACGCTTAGATATTAATTTAAGAAATTCGATATAATTTATCGACTTTAAAAAGCTATCTTCTGCATACGATCGAACTAGGCCTCGAGACTAGTTCCATTATATTAGTGTCTAAGTACAAATACTTATCTAAATAGCTAAAATGCTTGCATCTCACATTACGACATAGTTGGGCGCAATCAAAACCGTACGACGCTTATTGGAGAATGGATTCTATACGAATGATTAGGCATTAGGGTATCACCTATCACAGTGCATATCTAGACAGTGTATTGAGGACCATGCCGGGATCCCCTGCAACACAAGACCAGACTATTCCTTACATGGATAGGTCGAATATGCTATCACCCGGGTGTTCCCACCCTTTTTCAAGTTCCTTCCATTATCGTACTAACAATATCCAAGGGTATCTAGAAAGGTGATAAACATATCCTAATTGGGTGCTACCCACTTAGTCTTACTGCATCTCCCCTTCTTTTCAGTCATTCCTAGTTGATGAGGCTAGAGGCTACGATTACCTTTTAAGAAATTTTCATATAGAATGCTCATTTTCCTCCAATAACAATGTACTGATAGCATTTATCCATACAAGTCCGTTCCAGGTCTGAACGGAACCGAAGGCACTATTCCTACTAAATCCATTTTGGAATAATACTCAGGATTAGTAGCGATTAGCCCTTTCACTTCACTGCTCCATCTTCAACTCCATGCTCTTGTTTTCACATCGAAAACGTACTTTTTGGATCGAAGTGGCTTTTGGTTAACAAATCCAATCCCGGTCTCTTCGAAAACAGCGTTCGATATTTTCCATTAAACTCAACCCCGGTTCTTTATGAAATAAACAGACGAAAATAAGATCGGGGATCACCTCTAATCCGTTAGTGGACGGATTTCAATATCAACGTCCTACAAGAACGAAAACGAGTATATACGTATAGTATGGCACCTCAAACAGTAAATGTATCATATAAATCCCATATTTCTCCTAGATATTCCTAAAGTTATATTTTGGGTCTAGATTTTGATAGTCGGTTATTTTACCATCAAATAAACAATCGTTCAACCAAATTTCCTATTTTTCCACCGAAAAACTCCAAATCTCTTTTTAATTTAAATCTTAACAAATTAAATCTCTTTATCCAATATATATGTACTTTACTTAACGAATTTAGTAAATCCACCAACTCTTCCATTTCAAAAGAATATTTGAAATTTCTTTTTTTTATAAATAATACGAGCAGTACCACTGCGGTGTCAAACCATGGATTCACAGCTCAATGGTTACGTCTCTATCCCAGAGAAATCCAAGACTTAACTGCAAGCACCCACTACCTCCGATTTCGCCATACAAGTATAGCATTACTTCCCGAAAACTTTATTTAAAAAATTTCAAAATAATACTTATGAAATTTCTATAATAACTCGCAAATTAAATTTAGGCGAATACTCTTTAAAATAAAAGTTATTATATAATCGTTTTGAAATAATAATATTGATTATTCCCTAAATAATAATTAATTTAATATAAAATAACTTAATTCATAATTTAAAATGTACTTAAAACAATTTTAAACAACTAGATAATTAATTTCTAAAATATTCTTTAAACACCTTTAGAGTTACCTAGTTAACAAATAAAAATCCGTCTTTTTAAAACAAACCCAATTTTCGATAAAATACATTTTCCACTCCCAAATTAACTGGTCTAACATTTATAAATCTCTCTCAATTTATTCCCCATTTGATTTACATCCTAATTTCGTAAATCCCTTTATTACATTTCTAAAAACAAATCTACCATTTATTAAACTGATTTACCCATCTCCTTATAAATCCTTACCGTGAATTTAAAATTTTCAATTTATCCACTGATAATCACTTTACTCTATTTATAAACTTCGTTTATAAATTGTATAGTCTCATTTTCCGTCGTACCACTGTTTCATGACACTTAATCAATTTTAAATCAATTTTCTAAATTAAATTCAATTTTTAATTTAATTTCTTAAATAACCCAAATATATTCCAAAGCCGACTAATTTCAGATCTCACTTCCTTTTTATGATTTAAAGTCTTCTTTAAATTTGAAGCATCAATTTTGTGACGACCCACAGTTTCGTACCCTTCGAGCCGACAATAAACCACTTATGTCCGAACCAAGTTGCACTGAAGTATGGATGATCAAGGGTAATAAAGAAATAAGACAGAACAGAATCTCACACGAATGGAATAATATATAATATTAAACAAATATCTTTATAGCGGAAAAACTTTTAAATACATATATCAGAGTCTAACCTAAATTCAATTTGGACACTTATAAACATCTATCCTTATAATTGCTGACAAACATCAAACAAAACAAACAGGAATATGTCATACGTAGATGAATATCTCCAGCTCTCCTTTGGAAACTCCAACCGTCTTCAACTAAACCTGAAACTACTCAGATTTGACCCGAGTATTGAAAATACCTAGATCAGGTTTGATATACCAGCATGAAAAAAACTCAATAATAGATGACAGTATCATATATCAGCCTTTAAATAAAATCCTTTGAAAAGAATGAGTATCTCATAAGATCACGCCCACACGTAAACGTGGATATGATTTTACCTTATGATAACTTAAACACTTTTATATCAAAACATTTGATATTATTTCTAATGACATATCTTTGGAAACATTTCAAATAAACTTATTAATCTTATCCGAAATGGTTACCCATATAGCATTTCGAGGCTATTCATTATGCCAATACATATAAAACTGCAGATTCTTATTGGAGAATGGATTTGCATACAAATGACCAGGTGAAGGGACTACCTTCCGACGGGTAAACCTCTAGATGGATGCCCCGAGGACCATTACAAAGGATCATCTGCCAACACATGATCGGCCTATCTCTATAACTAGATAGTATCGAATATATCATCCCCTGATCGTTACCGACCTTTAACCGAGCACGCTCTAGCATACAAACCACATTAATTTACATCCCAAACGTCATAGCGGGAAGAAATATATCTAGAAGGGGATGATCATACCTTAATTGGGAATGACCCACTTAGCCTTGCTGCACATAACCCTGCTTCGGTCATTTCCAGTTGATGAGGCTCGAGGCTACGATTACCTTTTCACATAGCACATATCACATCTTCGAATGCCACATTGCCATTTCCATTGACTACTAATTGCCTTCCACAAAAATACAACCCTTAAGCTCGTATGTCTCAAGGAGGATGTTAAGCTAAAAGAAGTTTTCTTTTCCGCCACCACTGATGTACGTATGTAAAAACCAATATATGTAATCTTTAGAAATGCAATGTCAGATAAACGTCCATACAAGCTGTCCAGGAACAGGACAAACCGAAGGTAGTCTCCTACTACAATTAGTAGTGAGTAGTCCTTGCAATCCGAAAAATCTCCACAACGAAGAGACCAAAGTTATAAATAACTCTATAATAGGAGCTACCCAAAGCATGTCAACAAGAAGTCCTCATGCTATGAAGATCTGCGGTCTACAATAATCATCATCTTCAACATGTCTTCACATTCGAACGTATACATTGGTTCGAAGTGATTTTAGGAATCACCCAAATCCGACCCCGGTTCCTTCGAAATCCAATTATCGATAAAAAGTGAACATGAGTATACAGGATCATTAAGTCTCTTTCCACTTTAATTCTTTTCAGATGATTTCGAAATCTCTTTATTTTGTCTTAGAGTAATTCTAAGCAAATCATTCTTTTTCTTTGGATAATATTTCAATTTCCCTCACTTAACTCTCGATCCAGATTCCTTAACTTTTAGGCGGGTAAAAAAAACAATGTTACTTAAGACATTGTTTATGATAAACCCTAAATTAAGCTTAGCAAACAATTTTGAGTAAATAGGATCATAGAAATCATTCTAATTTTATTCAACATCAATTTCCGCAGTCAACAAGTGTTATGGGTGGAATAACGGTGGAATCACCTTTTAAATTCCACGAATAGGGCTAGTTCCCTCTTCGAATTTTAATACCAAGTATAAGAAGATTATCTCTATGAAATCCAAGTTGTAGTTTGTTCATTTTGGAGACTGCTTAAATTTTGGATAATATTAATCTTCTTTTATTTTAGAAAATTAATACAATCATTTTATTTTAAAGCATCCGGACTTTCCTTTCGATCTGTTCCACCCCTCGCTTAAGAAATGAAAACAGAGGCCAGGTAAGTTCAGAACACTGGTTACTCCATCCCTAACCTTAGTTAAACACCTTATTTTATCTTCCCATATCTCACAAGGGGGACTAATGTACTAGTCGTTTCCGCATACTCAGTTACCAACTTTATTTTGGAATTGATTGTAAAGATTTCAAATTATCTTTCAAACACTTAATTTTCCTTTTAAAAACATTTGCAAGTGGTTCTGGGAAAAATGGTTATGTTTAGACTCATATTCAAAAAGTTACACAATCCGCAGCATAAAAGTGCTACGGAAAGTGCTATATAAGCTTAATTGATTTAATCAACTTTTTAATATTTGAAAATTCGTATTTTCCACTTCAAATCTGTTCTAAACCATTTAAATGGATTTATCAAATTTATTCCATATTTTTCCATAATTAAAAACGTTCATTTAAACAGATTTCCTGTTATGGTCACTTAACTCCACTAGCGCAATTTTTCTAGAAAATTGATTTGGATTTAATTCAAAATCTACAAGACAAAATCTTGATTTTCTTTCTTCATTTAGAAGATATTGATATAATAGTTCGAAATTTTCTTCTCTCGAAGAATTCTGAACTATACTCCACTCTATACACTAATTTGAACTTTTCGGCGCGAAATTGAACTACCGTTGCGCGACGCACCTAGTTTTAACTTATTTTTCAATATTTGAAATAATCCATTCAAACTGAATTTTATTACTTATAAAATTATCAAAAATCATTTTAAATCAATATTTTCACTTTTTAAAGTATTTAAAATGTATTTTCAACCATATTATAATATATTTTTTATTCCTATTATTTTAATATTAAAATTTTAAATTCCAATTTCAATTTAATTTCAATTCTAGCTTCAAATTAAACTCAATTAAAACTTAGACTTCAAATCTAATTTCAATTTAAATTCAAATTCGATTTTCAAAATCGATTTTAATTTTAATTTCACTATTCATCTCAATTTCAATTTTAATTTCACTATCCTTTTTAATTCCGATTCACTTCAAATTTCAAATTCTCTTTCATTTTTACTTTAGTTTCAGTTTTAATTGAAATGAGGCTTATTTTTTTTCAAAGTATATCATATCACCAAAACCGAATCTTCCTTAACAAAGAGATCACTTAATCAATAATGATAGAAATTTGATGTCTGTATTAACATCACAACCATACAAACAACCATATGACATTAACATATTCAATACAGGTATGGTACGATAAATGTCATAACATTATTATGGATCATCCAACATTCAAACAATTATTAAAACATCCATATCATAAAACGGTGATTATCTATCATAGAAAATCAATTCAACAATCAATATAAATTATACAGCGGTGAGAATTTTCTCACCTTCATATCCACTACGTAAATCTTTAACGTGAGATACGCGTCCCTTGAGATAACATGTTATTTCCAAACGTCTCGAATTTTGCCGCTTTTCTATCTTCTGTTTTCTTTTCTTATTTTTCTCTTTTTTACTTTTATTTTGGCCGTGGGCTATAGAGGAGGGTATGTGGCCTAGGGAGTGCATATGGGCTTTGGGTAGGCGGGTAAGGTATGGTAGGGTCTTGGGCCATGGGGAATGGGTTTTAGGAGGTGGGTAGTTGATGATGGAGGTGGGTAAAGGGGTTTGGGAGGCTCGGCCATGGTAGAGATGGCCTTGTCCATGGGTTTATGGAAGGTGTGGTCAAATGGAGGTGGGTGGAGGAGTGTTTGGCCGAGGTGGATATGGGTTTAGGTGGTGGTGGAGATGGTGGAAGAGAATGGAGAGGTGGAAAGCCATGGAAATGGAGGAAGGATATGGAGGGAGTAATGGAAGAGGAAGAGAATGAAATTTAGAATTTTGTTAAATGAAAATGTAGTGACGAAAGAAGGGGTTTAGGCTTGTATTTATAAATGGAGTTTGAGTGGCTAATGTCCTAAATACCCTTGCCTTACTTTTTTAACTTTTGCTTAACATGATAAGAAGTGCATTTATGGTAAAAGATGTCATGATTTGATTTATGTAATGATGCTTGCCTTTTTTTCTTAATTTATAAATTTTTAAATATTAATTTGCTTAGTTTCCATGTATGAAAGACTTGCATTAATGGTGAGTAGATAGGTTTTAGTCCTTATGTAATGATTTGGTTACTTTTCCATAACTTAGAAAACACTTAAACTACATGTTGCTCCTTTTCCTTGCATCTTATTAATGAGATATAATATCTAAGTAATGATTATGTTTAATAGTTTAATTTAATTATAAATTGTCAAATCATGTTACTTTTTGAATTATTTGTAAATTTTGACTTTTCAAAGTGAATTTTTTTATATGTTAAATGTAACATAGTTTGTTAAGTGTATATGTGTTAGAAACTATATCATTTTGCAACAACTTGACGACAACTTGTTTTGGTCAAAAACGGTATTTTTATTGACATATTTTACAGTCAAAATTTGACGTTTTTGTTAAACTATATATTCATGTAAAAAAAGATTAAAAATGATCTTTTACTACTTTTAAACAAATTAAAACATGCCTATTCATATTTTAAAATCATATTTAAATAATATCAAAATCTCTAATTTTACAGTGTATGTAAAACTGACAAAATACGATAAAATTTAGTTATTTTTTGTAAAACGATTATTAATCTATTTTTAAATCTCTTAATATATTTTTATTATCTTTATTAGATGTTTTAAATAAGATTTAACTTATCAAATAAATATTTAAACCTATTTGTTTAAACCTTGATTTATTTTTAACAAAACTTAACTTTTGTTGATTTGTTCTAAAATCCAAATTTATACTTTTAAATTATTAACTATAAGAATAACTAATTTCTTCATTATTATCTATTATATATAACATACTTATTTATGTTTTAAAGCTTTTTATATTTAAAATAATAAAATCTCTCATTTTCGAAGTAGCGAAATTGTGGGTCGTTACAAATTTCATATTTTATTTTCAAATTTCCTTTTTCATTCTTCCGAATATTTAAATCTCGATTTGAAAATAAATACTTTTATACTTAAGTAATGTCAGTTAAGTTCTATTTTTTGAAAATCATTTTATTTACATTATTCCAAATCTCTATTTTTCATATCCCGAATAAAATTTCAAAATCAAACTATTCATTACTCCCAACTTCATTTCCCAAAATTTATCAAAATTTTTCTATAATTATTTTACTCCAATTTTTCTTTCAATTTCTTTTTAAACTCAATTTACACATTTATCATATTTTAAAATACCATAATCTAGAATAATAATACCATAGCACCAAATAAACTCAAATCATGCTATAATCTATCACAGATTTTTCAAACCATTTAATATCACTAAATATGAAAAATAATTTCAACATTTTGAGGAATCCAATTGGATCCCTCCAACCTGTTTTCCCTACATCCACAGATTTTAGCACAATATAAAAATACCAATCCCACTTCGAGGGGGATATTGTGGTATGTACGGTCATCTGCTATTATGCGGGGCGCATAGGGTCTCATCCGCTGTATATATGCGGGAATATCAATCACTCCAATATATATACTACTATATATAATAACACATCCAACTGATAATAATTTATCAATTCTATCAATCAATCAATAATTAATTTTAACTATTTAAAATTAAGTGCAGCATTCCAAATTTTAGTGAGATTAACTCACTTTGGTTTTTCGAAATTGTTAATTATTCCGATTCTAAATTTATCTCGTATTCTAGGTCATCACGAATCCCACGCAAAAATCCACTCTCGAATTCCACCTCGTATAAGCAATTTACGAATTTTTATAAGATGATTAAATTAATAAATTATTTAATGATAAATACCTAAGATTAGTTACTCATATAGACTGCACCCCGGCCCGACTAAGAAAATTCAAACTGCAGCCCAAACTTCCCTCCCTCTTTCTATTTCCCTTTTCTTTTGCTTTTTCTCTCTCTCTTTTTTCTCCCTTTATCTTTTTTTTCTTCGGCCCAAGCCTAAAAGAGAACCGACCGCTTTTCTTCCTTCTTCCCCCTTCTTTCAAAATTTACTGCCTCCAGACCTTCGACCTACCATTCTCGCACCTTGCTCCACCCCATTCCCCTTTGTCCCTTTACGAATCTTCACGCGACCACCACCAACGGCCTCCTCCTCGGGACCCGCTCCTCCCCATATCAAAATCAAGCTGACCTATTCCCAAATTTCCATCGCGACCAGAACCCCTCGCTCGTACGAAACACCGCACCTCTCCTCCTTAGGCCGCGCTCCACCAGAGATTGCCTACATGTGCGCCTTGCCCTCACGAACACCCTTGTACCCTCCATTCGGCCTCATATCACCTACATCCTATCCAAACCTAAGCCCTAGTTCTACAATGCACCCAACTCACTATAAAACTATCGGGCACAGAAAAAATGTCACGCCTCCTTTCAACCTGAAGAAGAAACCCTCCCATTATATTTCTAAGATTAAGAAGTTTGCCTTTTTTTTCTTTTAGCTTTGATTCTCTTTTTTCTATGTCGTGCTGGGTTCTAAAAAGAGAAAACGGTAGGAAATGATGGAAAAGAAGGTAGCGTGATGAAGAGGGAAAAGTGTGATCAGGTGATTTAATATAATACAACTATGATTTGACCAAAACAAAAATATAAAATATAATTTCATTTGAAATGTCTTGTTTTAAACCAACATAAAATTCTAAACTCCTATCGAGGCATGCCGCTGGATGTTTATAATGTTATACCCCTATTCTGAACGCGATGGAAAAGGTTTCGAGTTCTACTTAGATCCTGTGCAGAAGATAGCTTTTTGGACCCAATTATTATATTGAATTTTCGATATAAATTTCAACGCTTTTATATCTCACACGGCCGAACGATAACTCTAAACATTATGAAATTTGAAATTCGATAATAATCCACTGTTACGGATCCAATGAAACTAGTTTCGTAGAATTCCGAGACTGTTCCCCGAAAGGCTATTTTAAATGTCAATTTGGACGATATATTTCAAAAACTAAACAAACCACTTTTAAATTAAATTATGAAATGTTTACTATCTCCCTTATTATCAATATAAATTGTATAAGCCTTTAAATTATGTTTAACAAGCTTAAATCTCAAGATTCAATATTTGAACCAATTTCTAATTATTAAATTCAATAATTAAATTATCCAATAAATAGTTATATTTGAAATTCAAGTTAAAAATTAACTTTTAAATATTTAAAATAAATTAAATATTCCAATTTCAAATATCTAAAATTCTAGGTCATTATATTCCTCCCCCTTAGAAGAATCTCGTCCTCGAAATTGCCAAGCAAGAAGAATAGTCCAAAAAACAATAACTATTTTCCAAAACCACATAGTTTCAAACATCTTTCCCAAAACAATATTTTATTGAAAACAGAATATCTCTTTACTAATCTTCCAAACTCATCCATAGATTTCAAACAATATTATTTTCTCAATCATTTCAAATTCAAACTCTAATCCAATTTTTAACTATCAAATTTTTCTTCAAAATTTTCCTAATTCCTTAAATTTTCGAAAAATTTCGCCAGCGTCTCCTATGCACGACTAGGTCCAAAAATGAAACGACGCTGACTCGACCTTCGAAAATCGGCACCGAATACGACACTCGTATTCAAATGCCACAGATCCAAACGTCGAATCTGGTTCGCCGGAGCTTATAACACATTAAATAGAACACAGCGGAAGAAAAATAATATATCAATGTACAACATTGATACAATATTTGATACAATGGTGATACAATGAATATCAATATACATCAGAGATATGATACAAGATAATAGCAACGGAAAGAAAAGATAACACTAGCAGCGGAACAATATCTCCAATATGGTCTTCAAGAGAGAACTCTAGTATCGGTAATCTTCACTTCCAAGGCAACAATCCAGAAATAGCTCGAACTCCCAATAACGATGCACTAAGCTAAGCAAGGTCAGTCGTCCAAAGACTGAAGAAGATTCTAAGGACTGAAGGTGTAACGACCCACCTTTTTGGACAGTTTAAACCGGCGATCAAATACACATGCCGGTTCCAAACCTTTCAAAAAGGCAGATGGTTATTGGGGTAAATAAGAAAAGAAAAGAAAGAGAAATAAAGGAAATGAAACAACATAGAATCTCGCAGCGGAATGATAAAATATAATAGTCAAAGAAACAGTTCATGAAGTTGTTTACAATACTTTGATCATTATTTATACAACATTTATCAGAGTTATACATATACAACAAAACAAATAAAATAATGCAGCAGACAACATGATGCAAAGATAATAATAGAATAGTATACCAAATCTTCGACTTCGTCCTCCAGCAAAGATCTCCAATAAGCTGAAAAACTCAGGTCTGACCCAAGCGTAATGAAAAGACAAAACACTCGAGTCAGGACTAAAATATCATCATGTAAGTTAAATCAATCGTAAATAAATATGAGTGTAACGGCGTCCTAGATGTTTACGGGGTTTGACATCTCATAATCAGTGTCAACGTGCGTGCAATAACTTAAGAGATGTTACGGGATTTTTCATCTCTCAAGGATCCGTTAAACTATCTACTATGTAGTACAATACGCTATTATAATATGTCTACAGTAAAGTAAAAGTATTAAAATAGCGTTAAGGCGTTACCATAATTCCCCTTAACACATTTTTATAATGCCATAGTCTATACAGCACCGTAAACCCCACCGTAAACTGGTGGTTATCAGAGGGTACCCCATAGGTATAACACAAAACAAAACATAGTGGTCGCGAATAGGATAATCAGTATGACAAGGTACATGAGGGGATACCAACTAGGATACTAGTAGTTGCGTGATCCGGACTGATGTTGAGCATAGCCAGCAGCTACCTCAACACCGCGAAACAACACTCCCAAATCGAGGGGTGCACCCAAATCGAATCACAAAAGTAATAGATATGGTATCGAAGAAGTGTGTCCGCTAGAGATGGCGAACCTCAATGGCCCGACACGGCTCCTGTTTTAGTCATGTCAGGGGTCATCCAATATCGTTCTCTTTCTTCAATCAACGCGTTCACCAAACTATCCACTTCATTCTGGATCAACACTCCACGTATAATAGTTACTAAAGTGGTTTTCGGTATCGACAGAGAGTGTGTCCATATCCGATCCCGGTCTCTTTAATAACTACATATTATTACACCGGTGGCTCTTTTACATTTCAATCGATTCATAATTGATATCAAAATATCATATTCGTTTCAAAAAAATCAAATCCATTTCAAATATCATCATAGCAATTCAAAATGTAAGATTTCGTTTCAAAAATCATTTTTCGCCTTAATATCTCATTTTGATTTCAAGTTCATTTCGAATTTCAATTTAGGTTGCAACTTCATTTAACCCAATTCGTATTTAAATTAAAGATTTAAACATAAACATTTCACCTTATTGACCAGCTTGAAATTTTAGAAAATAGTTTTGAGTAGTTTAAAAATAGTTTAAATAATTAAAATACTTAAAATACTTAAAATATTTAAATGGATTTCATAGAGATAAATTAATTTAATATAGTTAAGTAGGTTAAAATAGTTTAAGTATTTAAAAATGGTTTATATAACAGAGTAATTTGGAAAACAAAATGAAACAGCTTCGAAACCAAACCATTTCAATTATAACTTCCCAATTCAAAACAATTTCAATTTCCATTCTACCGATTCAATATCGATCTCAATTCAATCAATGTCAACTTTGACTTCAAATTAATTCAATTCTACATTCACTTTCAATTAATTCAATTTCAATTTATGTCGATTTGGAGCTTGATTTTTCAAAATATCAATTTATAACACTTAACAAAATTATCCTTCAATATTCAACTTTTGAATCCAAATTTCAAATATGATTCAATTCCAAGCTCAATTTCAAAATATCATTATTATATCACTTTTACTAAGTAATACTCAAAGCTCGAAATAATGTTCAATCTATAAATTGATTTTATTTATATCTTTTAGATCAAAACATTTAAATAAAATTCAAATCAACGATTTTAAAAATTTATTAATTTAACCAATCCGGTGTCCGTATATAATTTTCTATCCTATGGCCAAGTGATTATTTATTTCAACTAAATGTCAGGGATGAATATATATCACTTAAACCAAATCACAATGTCATATGTATGCATAACAGGATATATATGTAAGCAAATAAACATCCAAACATTTAAATATCAACCAATGGCATCCATCGAAATACATCATCCAATATACAATACAATTCACGACAATTTCGTAGTTATCAATATCAGGTAATTTAATCACAATTCAATTTTAATTTCAATTTGACTGTCAATTTAATTATTAACCGTGAATTCAAATGACAATCTATATGACAATTAAATTTTATCAAACAACGACAAATAAGATTATATCACTTCATACTGTCAAATTAACTAGCATAAAGATATTCTAGTACGTTGTGAGCGTTAGAAAACACTCACCTTGATATCCTGTTGTCACCGAGACGTTCCGGTTTGGAACTAAACCGGACGACTCCCGATTTTAGCCCAAATTTCCACTGTCTCCAAATTTGTCCAAAATAGTTTCATTTCAAAGCTCTCGTCATTACGATCGCAACGCAAAAGGTTTCGTTCCAATCGGACGTCGTATGTAGAAGTTATACATTTTTAAGTTATCGACATTCGAATTTATAAAACAATTTATATAGATATTAAAATTAATCCGTACCCAAAGCAAAAGAGGCCTATCCCAACTACAAAGCTTCTTCTCCCATCCTTTGCCAATGCCTGCACACGAAAATGCATAAACCCACTATTGCCGTGCACCAATCTCCGATGATACGGAGCTCCGATACTCCGTTCGACATGCCGTCTTCGCCAAACTTCTTCTCTTCGAAGTCTCCACCATCTCGACCACAACGATACACGCTCGGCCACACCTAGGAAGACGCGACCTGAAGCACTCCTCTCGACCACGATGAAGTTGCGCGCACCAAACAAAAGTCACACGCCACAAAACTCACCACCGAGCTGCTATTCCGCATCACGAACTTGAATCCGTTTCGCGAATCGATGCCTATATCCTCCACAATTTCCAACCCTAGTCCACGCCTAAGAATGGCCTCGACCCCAATAGTTTCCGCGCTCTGCAACAAGCATATCATATTGAAGCACTCGATGAAATAGGATTTTTAAAACTAGTCGGAGATTTTTTTATCAAGTATTGAAGGAGAGATAATTTTTTCTTTTGAAGCTTGGATTTTTCATTACTGTGACTTGCGTGTGCAGTTATTAAAAAGGGAAGAAGAGGCTATTGCGTGTTTGAATGGGTCAAAGGTACAGTGAAAAGATGGGATAACAGCTGAAAGGGAGATTGACTAATTAAAATATTTATTTAAATTTCAAAATACCTCGATCTACGCAACTCAAAATCTCGAACCCCTATCAATATGTACCTCTAGGAGTTTATAATGTTTTACCCACATTTCGAACACAATGGAAAATGTTTCAGGGCCTAATTCGATCGTATGTGCGGGTTACGGAAATAAACGATCAATTTTAAATTAAATCGATTAAATTAATTTCTAATTGTTTTGAGCTGCCACGGTCAAATGACAACTCCGATTGCTATGAAAATTGATACCTGATAATAATAAACTATTACGATCTAATAGACCTGGTTCCGTCGAATTCCGAGATTGTGCCCCAGAAGGCTATTTTAACTCGTCGATTAAATCGACGACTTTCCAAAATTTACAGAATTGCTTAAATTTCCAATTTTAAAATCTTATTAACTCTATTATAATCCAAATATAACTTACATTCACTTTGGAAACCAATTTGAATCATATTAAATCAAATTTCAGTTACTCACTCTATTTTCATATATTAAATTTCAATATCAAATGTTTGCACAAAAAATGGGCAAACACCTCCAAGTCGTATAAATTAGTTGATTTTATGTTGTTTCTAATGATTTGGGTGATTTACGCAAATATATAAGAAGCAGGGACTAAACTGTAAAAGACACAAAGATTTATAGTGGTTCGGCCAGAACGTGCCTACGTCCACTTTATATGTTATTCTCCTTTTCTCTTCAGATTACAAGTGCAAATCTTTGATTACAAGTAATTGAAAGTTGTTTGAAAGTTCTATCCGTGCTTGAGCTCTCAAACTTGTCTACCATTATTGCACCCCTGCCCCTCTATTTATAGAGTGAGGTTGAGGGTAGAGGTCTTGGATGTATATAGCTGTTGGTGGGCCTGGGCTGGAGCAATCTGGCCTAGCAAATTTGGATCGGCAAGGCCCTGACTCGGTGGTGGTTGGTCCGGCTTGGTCTTGGAGGTGAGATGGTTCGGTGTAGGTTGATTCGATAGAATCTTGTCCGGTGAAGGTTGATTCGGTGATGGTTGGAAATGGATTGGTTCGGCAGGTATGGAAAGGGGATGGTTCGGCAGGGGATGGTTCGGGGGTACTTTCTTTGCCTTTGGATCGGAAGTATCTCCTTTTCCTTTGGATCGGTGGTGGTGGAAACGCACCCAACACTTGCCCCCCAAAGTGGGGCATATGCCAGCGTATGTCGCGCTTTCTTAGTTTGGATAGTTCCATTCGGTCCTAAACGCCGAGCTGCTCGGTCCGGTTACCTCATGCTCGCCTATAAGTAGGTGCCTCATGCCACCGTTATTCCCTACCAACCAAAATAGCCGAATCAGATTCCTTCCTACCGAATTAACCTCATTACCGGATCACGTTTGACTGCCGAACCATGTGAGTTAACCTTCTCTTGCCAAATGACTTTTACGTTTGAAATGCCGAATGAACTCTGTGGAGTTCAAGTGCCGAATGGGTCTTGTGCCTTGGACCACCGAATGGGTTTGAGAAGCATCAGCGCCGAATGAACTTTCGGTTTTGAACTACCGAATGTACATATGTACTTGAAATACCGGATGAAACCGGAGACTTCGAGCACCGAATGTACTTTTATATTTGCTTTACCGAGTGAACTTGAGAGTTTGAATGCCGAATGATCCTTATGTTTGAACTATTGAATGAACTCTAGGACCCTTAATGCTTAATGAATCTCTAGCTTTTCATGTTTCGACCTACGAATGAAACTCTAGATTGTACATACTTGCTTTTTTTATATTTTCATACTCCTTGTTCTACCAACATACTTTTGCTTTTGTGTTTGCAGATAAATGTCTCACAAAGTGGAAACCCGATCAGAAAAGAAAAAATCTACGGACAGAAGTGAGTCTTCCGTCGTGCCCCCAGTCCAGCCGGGACCAGCGCGACATGGATCTGCCCCGAGGTCATTAGTGGATGGATATGGCCCTCAAGAGCTTCTGATCTCTCCTCCCGATTGCTTTCCGAGCTCCCTCAAAGAGGGACAACTTGATGTCATCGCTCGCTCCTTCGGGATTGACAGAGCGAGCATGCTGCTGCCGGGAGATGGTGTGATGCCGTATGATCCTCCTGAAGGATATTTTGCCTATAGCCGATACCATTGCATGTGCGGGGCTATTCCTCCGATCAATGCGTGGATAGGCAGCTTCATTACCTACCTGAAGGTGGCTTCTTTACAGCTTCAGCCCAACTCCTACGCCATCTTAGTGTGTCTATTCGTTATCTTCCAGAGGAGGTATGGGCGCCCCCTTCTAACCGGGAAATTCGGTACCTATATAATTTGAGAGGTTACAAGAAGGGGTCCCCATACATCGGTTTGGAATCGGCCGTGTCCTTCAAGCTGGTCTTGGACTTATACTCGAAGTTCACCATGTTTAAGAAGGAATGGTTCTTCGTCAAGGACAACTCTGTTTCTTTTCGCCTTTCCACTTCTGGCTGTAAGTTGAATTTCATTTGTAATTTCTCTGTCCCGACTGCAATGCTTCTTCTTATATGCTTCTGTTTCTTGCTAGCTACAGGTGGCTTTGCGGTCATGGAGAATGATCGCCTGGTACAGATAGCTGCGGAGATAGAGGCCATCTCAGGAAGGGATAGGTCAGCTTCTTACCTGATCAGGAATGCCACTCTTCTGGAGCACAACTTGATTCTGCCACGTCAATCTGTGGTTAAGCAAAGAGATAGAGCCGAGGAGAGGGCTGCCAAAGCTAAAGGCGGGGCCATGACTAAGAGTAGCAAGAGGAGACTCTTCTCGATACCTCCAGTCGTCGGGAGGAAGAAGCTTAAGAAATCTGATGGACCCTCTCCCAGCACATGCCCAGATGTCCCGGAGGAGGAAAGTGGAGAGGAGGAAAGAGGCGAGGAGGAGAGCGGAGGGGGTGGGGAAGGTGATGGTGGTAACGGTGGCGAAGGACAGAGTGGTAGTGGTGTTGGTGCCTTGACTTCTGGGCAAGCGGGTGAGATTCAGGAGTGGACGAATGATGCCTTCCGTCAAGCCTTTGAGGGGTTGGAGGAAGGGCCGGCCTTGGCGGAGAAATTGAAGAAGTCGGATAAGGCCGGGACTGGTGCCAGTCTATCTTCTGAGAGTATTTCAGCTAAGGCAACTCCAACGGCTCAAGGTGAATTCTTAACTCCTTTTTTAACTCCATATGTTTCTTGAATTATAGTCTCATGCATGCTTGTAACACTTGGTTTTTATTCCAGGAACGGGTAAAGTGGCCAAGACATCAGATATTCAGCACCGCCTTGAACAGTACAAGCTACTCAAAGCTTCCGCCAAACCGAAGCCGTCAACTAGCCGTCCCGGAGATGTGGTTGGCTGTCGCCCTCTTCTCGGAGTTATTGAAGAAGATATGCAAAAGAGGAAGAGGGGCCGGTCTTTGTTTGAACCTTCACCTAGCCCTCAGCCTCCAGTCCAGCCTATCCATGATATTACTGAGGAAGATACCGAGTTCATGCCTTCCCCACATCCGTCCAAAAATCCAACCGTCACCCCGATAGACCACCCTGGTTTGGTTCGCAACCCATTTGCCGGCCACCCAGATCTGGACCTGAGTTTTCAGGACATTTCTTTTGACGAGGCCACGGGTGAGCATCTTCTTCCCCGCAATCCTATGGTACGGGTGCTTGATGAGGCGAAGTCCTTAGACCTCGATTTGCTTACTACTCGGATTGTGACCATGGGGGTTGAGGCCAAGGCAAACATCGATCGGGTGGCTGAAGAGACCAAGAGGCTAATGGAGCATCACGCTCGACTGGCCAAGGTTGGAGAGGAAATCGGAAGTGCTAACATTCGGTTGCGGCTAATGGTTTCTGATCAGGCCAAACAGCTTGCCGATCAGGCTATCCAGATATCCTAGCATGAGGCGCCCTGCAGACGACTAAAGAAAACCATGGAAGAGGCTAGCAAGGCCGAGTTGCGAAAAATGGAGGCTGTTTGCAAAGAACGAATTGACATGGCCATCGCAATGGTGGATGAGGTTCGGAGAGCGGATCTTGAGCAGGTAGAGGAGTTATCTGGGAGGCTTGAGGCCGCAGAGCTTGCTCAGGCCAAGCTGAAGGAGGAGATGGAAGTGATGCGGAAATCCCTTCAGGCTGACTGCTCGAGATACCGATTGGAGAGAGATGCTGCCGTCGCACGGCTGTCAGCTTCTAAGGCCCGGATGAAAGAGTTTGAGGAGAACGAGGGGATGATGAATGAGATGCTCCAGGACATGTATTTCTGAACTTGGAAGCAGGGCAACCTGTCCTAGATGGACGACTATCCTCGGGTCATGGCTAGGATATATCTTCGGGCTTTGGAGGAGGCTAAGGCCGATGCGGATAAGGAAGGTGGTGCGGCTTTCAGGACGGATGTGGTTACGACCCAATTCACTAAGGAAGAGAAGGTGGCGGTTAAGGAGGGCACGCGGCTGCTCGCTGCGGATGAGGTAGGCGTGCAGCTAGATGATGATGATCATGGAGCAGATGCTGGTAAGTCTTCCCTCTCAATCTTTTCTTAACTTGATTGCGTATCATTTATCTGATGGATTCCTTTCCTGAATCGGACAGGTGGGACCCTTGGCCAGCATGCTGGGAGTTCTGACCCTGCGGTCAAGTAGATCCCGGAGGGCGAGTAGGATAGAGGCGGAGCCCTGATGAGCTGATTATTTTTTGGCCTACTTGGCATTCCTGTATATACTAGTCCCAAAACATTAATGTACTTTTGGGTTGTAATTATATCATTTGTAATGAACGGCTTTATTTTTGACATGTAATTTCATAACATAAACTGATTCTGCTATATTTGAATGCTTTTGTTACTTTGATGTGTTGCATAAGAAATATAGCTGTGCATGTGCTAGCGATTCAATTGTGTTTAATGCTAAGTTCTTGCTTAAACTATAACTTATGTTTGGTAACGTTAGTGTGATGTGCGCATAAATTATAGCTACGTATTTATATACAAGAGAAGAAAGTACCGCCCTTCAAGTTTTAGCTGTATATGGTAGCTTTGAATGTCTTGTGTAGCTGAGTATGGAATGCAGCTGAGTGTCATGTCATCTAGTTGTGAGTTCCTATTTCCATCGGCGGGCATCTCCTATTCTGTGTCCTGTACTTTAGGGATCGTTATAGAGGATAGGAGGAAAGTTTTTATAAATAAAATGGAAATATAAGAAATAGTAAAACTTCCAATGACGGAAGGCCGTCGATATGCTTAAGTTCGTGGCAAACGGGTTTTGTAGTCACTTTCCTTAGCTGTGGGTCTTAGAGACATTTGTCACCCATCTTACGCCTCCGCTGGGAGTTTATCTTTTTTACCACAGCCGCACTTAAGACATATCGGAGCCGAGATCGCCCACAGTAACTACCCGATCCATTATGGCCCGTAATCGTGGGTATTATTTGATTTACTGTGGCTGGCTAGCGTGGGTGCCGATCGTCAACCATGAACTACCCCTGGCTGGCCACACCTTATGTTGGGGCTTAAAGTAGGTTCACAGTTGCCGGCGAGCCGAACGCCGTAATGAGCTGCCATCGGCTATAGTCGGCCTTCTTGATGGCTTATAATCGGCTCATTACAGTTGGCTTTGATGGCAGTCGCGAGCAATGAGTTAACCCACAGCAGAGGGATGCTGGAGCAAAAGTGTCTCATTGGCGAGTGCATATATTCGTATAGTACCTGTTAGGTCTTGTCCAGGTGAAGCCGCGCTATGATGCGTCTTGAATGGAAGTGCAGGATTTTGTTCAAAAGAAAATGATAAAACTCAACAAGTAGCCAAGACATAAAGAAACAAGTTAACATGAGACAAGATTTTTAAAGTGGTTCGGCACGAAAATGCCTACGTCCACTGATTCTCTTTGTTAATTCACTTCATATGGGCAGTACAAGTCAAGAAAAGTATTGACGAAGGTGTTGGATGTTCCATGCCCTCTGG
The DNA here is from genome assembly GCA_030765085.1 of Allium cepa. NCBI lineage: Eukaryota > Viridiplantae > Streptophyta > Magnoliopsida > Asparagales > Amaryllidaceae > Allium > Allium cepa. The sequence goes on along the minus strand of CM060943.1, from coordinate 713,910,792 downwards.
AACACCTCTCCGTCCACTGTTGACAAAATATAAGCTCCATTGTGGAGATCTTTATGAATTACATAGGGTCCCTCCCAGACTGGATCTAGCGCCCCGGGGCGCGGGAAGACCCGTTTGAGGACAAGATCTCCTTCTTGTAAGCTGCGGTGTTTGACTTTGGAGTTGTATTGTGCTGCTACTTTTTGCTTGTGAGCTGCTGCTTTGAGTGCTGCATCATTTCTTCTCTCCTCAATTAGATCCAAAGACATGTGGAGGAGTTCTTCGTTCTCTTCTGGGTTGTAGTGGATCCTACGGTGGGAAGGCACTACAGTTTCAACTGGGAGCATGGCCTCCGATCTGTATGCCAAAGAGAAAGGAGTATGCCCTGTTGATGTTCTGTAAGATGTGCAGTAGGCCCAAAGTGCCGTAGGAAGTTCATCCACCCAAGCGCCTTTTGACTTTTCAAGTTTCTTCTTGATTAGGGTTTTGAGAATTTTGTTGACAGCCTCGACTTGTCCGTTTGCCTGGGGGGTAAGCCACAGATGAGAAGCTTTTGTGAATTCCGTGCTCTTGGCACCAGTCGGTGAATTCCTCGCTATCAAATTGAAGTCCATTGTCTGATATGATTTTGAGTGGAACCCCGTACCTGCATAAAACATTTTTGATCAAGAAGTTAATAACTTTTGCCGAAGATATTTTATTTAGAGGCTCCGCTTCCACCCATTTGGTGAAATAGTCAACTGCCACTATGGCATATTTGGCTCCGCCTCGGTCCATTGGCAGTTCGCCAATCAAGTCAATTCCCCATATTGCAAAGGGCCAAGGGCTGGTCATTTGAGTAATCTCATTTGTGGGCAGTCGAGGAATCTTAGCAAATTTCTGACATCTATTGCATTTTTTGACGAAGTCCAAGGCTTCTATGTTTAAAGTGGGCCAGTAATATCCGTATCGGAGTGTTTTCTTGGCTAGAGTCTGCCCTCCGGTGTGATCTCCGCAACTTCCTTGATGGATGTTGGACAAGACTTCCTTGGCTTCCCTTCCAGCGATACACCTTAATAAGGGATTAGAGAAGCCGCGCCGATAGAGGATGCCTTCTTGTAATGTGTAGCGGAAAGCTTTCCTTAAGATTTTCTTAGCTTCGTTACAATCGTCGGGCAGTGTGCCATCTGGTAAATATTTCCGGATAGGAGTCATCCAAGTTTCCTCTTCGATTGCAGCTATCATATTCATTGTCTCGTAACTCGGGGCTAGTTGCTGTGAGATGGTTATTGTTCGGGAAGCGGTGCCGTCCTTCATGCTAGCTTGCTTTGCCAGTTCGTCGGCCTCCTGATTCTTTTCTCGAGGAATGTGTTTGATTAAATAGTGATCCAACTGATTGAGCAACAGCTTGGTCTTCTCAAGATATGTTGTGAGTCGATCTCCTCGAGTCTGGAATTCCCCAGTACTTGATTTACAATAAGTTGAGAATCACTGTGGAGGCACAAAGAACCGACTCCAATCTCCAGGGCAAGTTCTAATCCGGCTATCACTGCTTCGTATTCTACGTCATTGTTGGTGGCGGCGAATTCCAACCTTAGGGCGTAGTGTAGCTTCCTTCCCCTGGGGGTGATTATCACAACACCTGCCCTCGAGCCTTGTTCATTTGATGCTCCATCTACGAAGAGATTCCACTTGATATCTTCTGCTATTTCAGATTGCTCTTTACCTTCGTTGGTAGTGAATTCGGCAATGAAATCAGCTATGGCTTGCCCCTTGATAGCGGTGCGAGGATGGTAGGTGATATCATATTGACTCAGTTCAATGCACCACTTAAGTAGTCGTCCAGAAGTGTCGGGGCGATGGAGTACCCGCCTTAGCGGTTGATCGGTTAAAACTCTGATGGAATGAGATTGGAAATAGTGTCGCAGTTTCCGTGACGTGATTAGCAAACAGTATACTAGCTTTTCAAGTTTAGGGTATCTGGCCTTTGCCCCTGTAAATCACTTGCTTAAAAAGTATACGGGCCGCTGTGCGCGGTTGTCTTCTCTCACCAAAGCGGCGCTTAAAGCATGGGACGATACAGCAAGGTATAGGTATAGTTCCTCGCCTTCATTTGGAGTTGAGAGTACTGGTGGTCTCTGGAGGTGTTCGATTAAGTTAAGGAAGGCTGTCGAGCATTCGTTAGTCCATTCGAACTTTCCTTTGTCTTTCTTTAGAGCTTCGAAGAAAGGGATGCATTTGTCGGTTGCTTTAGAGATGAACCTGCTTAGGGCGGCCACTTTCCCATTTAGGCTTTGCATCTCTCTTCGAGTGGATGGTATCTTGATATCTTGCAAAGCCCGAACTTGTTCGGGGTTTGCTTCAATCCCCTTGGCATGGACGATGAATCCCAAGAACTTTCCCGACGATACTCCGAAGGAGCACTTTAGAGGGTTCAGCTTCATTCCATATTGGCGAAGTACATGAAACATCCCGTCCAGGTGGTTTATATGATCGTTGGATTTCCTCGATTTTACCAGCATGTCATCCACATAAACTTCCATAGTTCGTCCTATTAGTTCCGCAAACATCTTGTTGACGAGGCGCTGATAAGTAGCTCCGGCGTTTTTAAGTCCAAAAGGCATTACTCTGTAGCAGTATAATCCCCGGTCAGTGATGAAACTAGTGTGGTCTTGATCGGGGGCGTGCATAGGGATCTGGTTATATCCTGAGTATGCGTCCATAAAGGATAAGAGTTCGTGTCTGGCTGTGCTGTCCACGAGCTGATCGATTCGAGGGAGTGGGAAGCAGTCCTTCGGAGAAGCGTCATTTAAGTTGGAGAAGTCGATGCATGTTCGCCACTTCCCATTAGTCTTCTTTACCAGCACTGGGTTGGCCATCCATTCTGGGTAGATGGCTTCTCGTCTGAAGTTATTGGCAAGTAGGTTCTTTACTTCTTCCTCGAAGGCTGCTAATCGTTCCGCGCCCATGCTTCTCTTTTTCTGCTTTACTGGCACCTTGGTGGGATCGATGTTCAGTACGTGGTATGCTACGTCTGGGGAGATTCCTGTCATGTCAGCGTTCGTCCATGCAAATACATCCATGTTGTGGTGAAGAAATTCAATGCGTTGATCCTTTAATTCTTCTTTTAGTTGAGATCCGATTTTCAATAGTCTACTTGAGTCATGTTTGTCTACAGCTATGAATTCCATAGCCTCTGCAGGCTCGGCGGTGGCCTCCTCCTCTTTGTCCCTGGGGTCTAATTCATTAAAAGGATCACTGGTATATCGAAAGCAGAGGCTTTCTTTAGTTGCTATGCTTCCAAGCTTTTCATGCAGAGAGTAGTCTCTGCATTTTTCCCTTTATCTTTTCTGCGGTTATTGAGAAGTTCAGTTACATAGCAGTCTCGAGCGGCGTCTTGATCTCCCTCTATTTCTCTTATCCCGTTATCTGTTGGAAATTTCATCTTCAGGCACCATGGGGCTAGGACAATTTGGAAGTCAGACAAGACTGGTCTTCCAAAAAAAGCATTGTAGATCGAGTGGTTCTCTATTAGTACAAATGTTTGTTTTCGCACAACGGAGCGGGGATGACTTCCTATTTCAACAAAGAGGTCCAGTTGCCCGAGGGGCATCTTCGCATCTCTAGGGAAACCATGTAGTGGTTTGTTGCAGGGAGACACATCCTTCATTGACAGCTTCATCTTGTCGAAAACATGCTTGAATAGGATATTTACTGAGCTTCCAGTGTCTACTAAAATTCGAAAAACTTTGGCTGGACCGAACCAAGCAGAGATGACCATAGGATCCATGTGTGGGTACTACCTTCCCTCTAGATCACGCCTACTGAATGTGATGTCATCATTGTCTTTCCGTTTCAGGTGGCGTTCTTCCATAACAGAATTAACGTAGCCTTCATCGTTTCTAAGTGACTTACCGTATATTTCCATCTCTGCCCAGCTTCTGTCGGCGATGTGTGGTCCTCCTGATATGGTATGGACTACTATCTTCTCTTGACTAGCGCCGCTGGTGTTGCAATTTCTTCCGCCTACTTCTGGGGGGGGGGGGGGGGGTTAGCCCTGGGTTTTCATTGGCGGGAGCTGGAGTCCTGTTTTGGCTTTTTACATAGCGTTCCAGTCTCTTTCTTCTGATGTGTTCTTTAATCAAGTCCCGGAGATGGTGGCATTCATTGGTGTCATGTCCATGGGATCCGTGGAAGCGGCAGAACTTTCCAGACTTGAGTGCGTTATCTGACTCCTTCTTGTGCGGAGGGCGTTTGTATCTTACTTCGTCTTGAGTGGCTAGGAAGATGTTTTCGATTGTTTCATTCAAAGGAGTGTAGGAGTCAAATCTTGGTCCTGGTCGATATAAGCGCTTTTCTCCCTTCTTGCCCCCAGCATTGTCTCTAGAGTCACTTCTCCGAACATCCTTTGCTGCAGCGGAAACCCTGTCTGGAGCTGTCTTAGCCTGTTGCCCTGACTGCCTCTCAGTGGCAGCGTCTTCAAGTCTCATATACTTTCCAGCTTCATGGAAGAAATCAGGTAAAGTAGCTGGTTTTTCCTTGGTTAGTCTTCTAGCAAATTTAGCATCCGGATGTACACCACTGCAGAGGGCCATTAGGATAAGTTTCTCGTCGGCATCTTGGACTGCGGCCACCGTGGCGTTGAATCGGGTTAGATATTGTTGCACTGTCTCTCCGGGTTTCTGTTTGATATTAGATAAGGAATAAGCGTCCTTGGGTTGTTCAATATGAATGTGGAACTGGCTGATGAACTTTTCTTTCAACATTTCCCATGAGCTGATGGACCCTTGGGGTAGGTGGCAGAACCAGGAGGTAGCTAGATCTGCCAAGAATAGTGGGAAGCATTTACACAACACTCCCTCTGTTGCTCCGCTCATGAGCATATGCTGGGTGTATCTCTGTAAGTGTACGATGGGGTCAGAGGTTCCCTTGTAAGGCTCCATTGTTGGCATTCTCCATTCCCGGGGGTGATGGCAGTTTCGATGTGGCGGGTGAAGGGGCTGGTTACCCTATCACCTATCCCCCGATCCCTTTGCTCCAGTTGGACGCACTCTTTGAACAATCGTGTCATCCTTTCATCAGAACTTGGAGAGGATAAAAATGAGTTTGGTTCTTCCCTGCGGGATTGATTCCGTCCAGATGACCAGTAAGGATGGTATCGTCTATCACTCATGACATTCTCCAATGGCTGCCTTCGGTCTTCCGGGGGCATGCTGGGGTCAGCCACTGTTGGTCCTTGCCTTGATCTTCCCCTGCTGGGTTCTATTCTTAGCACTTCCTCGGGTCCAACTTCGGGCTGGACTCCAGCTCGGCCCCGTCTACTGGTGTTTCCATGGTTAGGTAGCATGATAGGCTCAGCTACATCCGACCCCTGTCTGGTACCTCCCCTGTTGGGTTCGGCTCCAAGAGTTTCCTCGGACCGGAATTCGGGCTGAGTCTGGGCTCGGCTCCTACCATTATTGTTTCTGTTATTAGCCTCTTCAAAGAAGAAAGACCTTTGTCATCTCCCAGACCCTCCAGACCGGGACTCACCCCATGATTCAGTGTTGCGATTGGATTCTTCAGCATTCCTTAAGCGTGACATGAGCTGGTCCACCAAGGCTTCTTGTTGAGATGCGAAGCGGTTAGTTACTTCATCCACAACCCTGTCCAGGTCCGTCCTTGTAATTGGTTGTTCCGAAGCAGGGGCTGTTGGATTTGCCTGATTTCCATTTGCTGTTGGAACTGGACGATTGTCTTGATCTCTGATTACTGGATCTGGGATACTGCTAGTTGTAATGTTCTATCCTTTGTTAGTATCTTTCTTCCGTCCGGGAGGCATGTTTTCCAAATGAACGATGCTGATAGGAAAAGGGTTAAGTGGGAGAAGCTGAAGCTTCGAGCTCCTGTTCTCAGTGAAAGCACCAAAAATGTTTGCACAAAAAATGGGCAAACACCTCCAAGTCGTATGAATTAGTTGATTTTATGCTGTTTCTAGTGATTTGGGTGATTTACGCAAATATATAAGAAGCAGGGACTAAACTGTAAAAGACACACAGATTTATAGTGGTTCAGCCATGCCTACGTCCACTTTATATGTTATTCTCCTTTTCTTTTCAGATTACAAGTACAAAGCTTTGATTACAAGTAATTGAAATTTGTTTGAAAGTTCTATCCGTGCTTGAGCTCTCAAACTTGTCTACCATTGTTGTACCCCTGCCCCTCTATTTATAGAGTGAGGTTGGGGGTAGGGGTCTTGGATGTATATAGCTGTTGGTGGGCCTGGGCTGGAGCAATCTGGCCTGGCAAATTTGGATCGGCAAGGCCCTGGCTCGGTGGTGGTTGGTCCGGCTTGGTCTTGGAGGTGAGATGGTTCGGTGTAGGTTGATTTGGTAGAATCTTGTCCGGTGAAGGTTGATTCGGTGATGGTTGGAAATGGATTGGTTCGGCAGGTATGGAAAGGGGTTGGTTCGGCAGGGGATGGTTCGAGGGCACCTTCTTTGCCTTTGGATCGGAAGTATCTCCTTTGCCTTTGGATCGGTGGTCGTGGAAACGCACCCAACATCAAATTAATCATATCAAATTCAAAATTTCATTATTCAAACATTTGTAATAAATTTAAACAAATCTGATTATTCTTAAATCACTATCCTTTGAAATATTCAAAACGAACTTATCAAATTAACTTTTGGAACAAATTCAAATTATAGAACAACCATTTCCATTAAACAGTTATTCGATTCCCGTTATTCAATTATTCAATAAATTCCAAATATTAAATTTAAACAATTAATTGTTCAATATTTGATGGATTTCAATATTGGATTTTAATTGAATTTTAGTTATCACTCAATTGCTTTATTCACATCCAGAGCATCCAACATTTAGTATTCGCCCTCAGTTGTTGATTATAAACCTAGTTACTATATAAAATTTCATTTCAATTGCAATTTGTTTCCTAATTCAATTCGACTGACTAAATAAACAGGTAATTTATAATAATTATCACCATTAACTTTTAAATCATAATTATAAGTTTATTATTTACAAACAAGTGTCATAATTTCCTATACAACACAACTTCATTCCATTACCATTGATTATATATTATTTCAATTGATTTGGGACCTTATTCAATTCATAAATAATTAACTTAGATAAAATTTGTTGCAATTTATTCTAGTTATTTTTATCATAAATAAATTAAAAAAAGTTAATTCTTCCAACATCAAACCAAATCTTATTAAATTAACATTTTTAATTATCGAAATTTTACGGGTCGTTACACTCTCCTCCACTCAAAACTTTTCGTCCTCGAAAGGGAAAAAGAAGGGCAAAGGAACTAAGTAAAGAATTTAACATTTGATATATTTTATTCAAAATTACCAACTTATAAAACAATGAAATTCCATTTATAAAGTCATTACTATGCTTCCACTAAGTTACTCTGAACGGCTTTCTAACTTTAAAGTTAGTTATCAAAACAAGTTATAAAATTTTAAAACTTGAAAAAATTTCTAACACCCGGATTTACGAAAAATTTCGGCGGAGTCTCATTTGCGCGGCTCGATAGGTACAACTACAAAACGCCTCTACGGCCCCCAAACCAATAAAAGAAAATCAAAAGCCAAGTGGCTCATCAAAAATCACCAATTCCAATGACAAAATAAACATGTACCTTTTGTCGGGCAATCCACATTTTCTTGATTTTAAATACCTGCATCTCATTTGCCAATGATATCCAATTATACAATTTAAAAGAATCACTTTATAATTGGCATCTTCAATCTCCAATATTAGCTTTAATTAAGTCCGTAAGCCGTACATATATCATCCGTGAGCAATATCAAACCTAATCGCTTATTTGATCACACAATTTCACTTCCAAACTAGTACCGTTCACACGACTCTCTAGTGCGGACTCAGATTTGGTTCCTTGATTGGAAACTGTTACTCTCCTTGCATAGCCATATACTATGATAGAGAATTCCAGAATCAAATCAAAAATCCATATCCAGGGTTCGCCGTCGAGAATCGAGTGAAAAATCCTAACTTGGATCGATATAAATCATCTTGAAATTTTGTGCTCGAATTTGGATCAAATCTTTATGCGAATAAAATAATACTCGTACAACTTACGTATTACCTTTCAATAGATTTCAATACAATGTATCTATATTATATTTCTTTTGCTTACCTTCATTTCATTTACATTTGATGATTTACAGTACAATATTTATGTCCCTAATTTACTTGGTATCTATTTCTTTACCAAGTATATTTTTTAATACTATCATTTCTTAAACATTATTCGATAGAATTTGCTTACTCAAGTCCATTTTTTAAACATTATAAAAATTTAAATTCAAATTCCTTTCCAATTGATTTTTAGCCATACCAAATTCTTTTGTTTACATTTACTTCATATTCAGTTTCAGTTAATAACAAATTTATTTGCGGAACATTTTATTAATCATTACTTTAATTTATAGTCATCCTATAAAAGTCTAACTTCTTATATATGACTTTTCTTAGTTTATAGTTATCTCAAAAGCTACAAGTTTATCTTCACACACACACACACATATATTTTATATTTTTTTGTTGCAAATTTATATTTAATTCTATAACCAATTTACAAAGACATTGCTTGACTCAATGGCCTTCTTTCTTAAGTTCACTTACTTGTTCCATTTATCCATTCATCATTTCATGTTATATTTAAGTATTTATAACTTTTTTTTATCACAACCATATTTTCCATTTATATACATTTTAATTCCTTTTGAGTTTTCCTTACTTGTATACTTCAATTATTTTCAGGCTCTGTTTATTTGTACAACATCTCCTTACATATCCAAAACATCATTTCAACTTCTTAATATTGGGTAAGTCATATTATATGCTTTTAGAATGCAAATTTGTTATTATACAAATTTATAGAATTTCCTTTTACTTAATTAGAATGTTCACAAATTTAATTTATTTAAATCCTCTTTACCTTTCAACTTTAAGGTACACTACAACTCTAAAGTTTTCCCAAAACATAAGCTTAAATATCTTAATCCTCTTATTTTATAATTCTGGTTATTCACATTTCATTCAAATAATTTTGAAAATTATTAACTAACAAAACTTAGAAATTTAAATGCCCGGTTCTTTTCAAATCGTTTGAAATAAATATATACACTTATATCTTTAATATATCTAATCATATCTTTGGAGTTTAAACCAAAACCCATTTACCCAAAATAATTTAGAAGAAAAGTAAAGCTTCTTAGAAGTCTCCCCTACTTTGAGACTCGAAAATGAACGTCGATGATGCTGCGCAGTCATCACCGAAATTAGTTTCCAGCGACAGAAGAGAGGAGTACTGAATTCATTCCTTCTTAAAATCCTTTCAAAATATTTCCCATAAATATTTTCCAACTAATATCACAACATATTTTCTTCAAAGCTTTGAGAACCATTTTCAAAACCTCCAGGTCTTAAATTCAATATTTTCCAATTTAAATCTATTTTAATTTATAAGTCACCTTATAAAATATTCTTATATGATTTTCTTTCTTAAAACATTCCCCAAGTTGTTTTATTGCTGTTCATTTTGTAATTCACCTCATTTATTAAATTACAATATCCAGTTAATGATAATAACCAATATATCATTTCTAACAACCAGGTAAGCTGGATAAGTCAAAATAATTTCTGAAATTTCTTTATATTCAAAATATAATTAGAGCAAAATTATTTCATTTACCCAATTTCAAAACAATACTATGTCGAATTGTTCTGTTTAAGTGTTTAGAGATACCTATCAATGACGTTAATTACTCGTATTGACCAGAATCCATAAGCCACTCAAAAAATCAACCGACACAATATAAAACATTTTATATCACTAACAAATATGCCCTCTTATATGTATACACACAGCGACTCATCATAGGGTATTACAACCCTATTTATAAAGAGTCAGACCCCACAAAGCTAAGGTTATCGCTAAACCGAAGCTCTGATACCAACTGTAACGACCCACCTTTTTGGACAGTTTAAACCGACGATCAAATACATATGCCGGTTCCAAACCGTTCAAAAGGGCAGATGGTTATTGGGGTAAATAAGAAAAGAAAAGAAAGAGAAATAAAGAAAATGAAACAACACAGAATCTCGCAGCGGAACGATAAAACATAATAGTCAAACAAACAGTTCATGAAGCTGTTTACAATACTTTGATCATTATTTATACAACATTTATCAGAGTTATACATATACAACAAAACAAATAAAATAATGCAGCAGACAACATGATGCAAAGATAATAATAGAATAGTATACCAAATCTTCGACTTCGTCCTCCAGAAAAGATCTTCAATAAGCTGAAAAACTCAGGTCTGACCCGAGCGTAATGAAAAGACAAAACACTCGAGTCAGGACTAAAATATCCTCATGTAAATTAAATCAATCGTAAATAAATATGAGTGTAACGGCGTCCGAGATGTTTACGGGGTTTGACATCTCATAACCAGTGTCAACGTGCGTGCAATAACTTAAGAGATGTTACGGGATTTTCCATCTCTTAAGGATCCGTTAAACTATCTACTATGTAGTACAATACGCTATTATAATATGTCTACAATAAAGTAAAAGTATTAAAATAGCGTTAAGGCGTTACCATAATTCCCCTTAACACATTTCTATAATGCCATAGTCTATAGAGCACCGTAAACCCCCACCGTAAACTAGTGGTTATCAGAGGGTACCCCATAGGTATAACACAAAACAAAATGTAGTGATCGCGAATAGGATAATCAGTATGACAAGGTACATGAGGCGATACCAACTAGGATACTAGTAGTTGCGTGATCCGGACTGATGTTGTGCATAGCCATCAGCTACCTCAACACCGCGAAACAACACTCCCAAATCGAGGGGTGCACCCAAATCGAATCACAAAAGTAATAGATATGGTATCGTAGAAGTGTGTCCGCTAGAGATGGCGAACCTCAATGGCCCGACGCGGCTCCTGTTTTAGTCATATCAGGGGTCATCTAATATCGTTCTCTTTCTTCAATCAACGCGTTCACCAAACCATCCACTTCATTCTGGATCAACACTCCGCGTATAATAGTTATTAAAGTGGTTTTGGTATCGACAGAGAATATGTCCATATCCGATCCCGGTCTCTTTAATAACTACGTATTACTACACCGGTGGCTCTTTTACATTTCAATCGATTCATAATTGATATCAAAATATCATATTCGTTTCAAAAAAAAATCAAATCCATTTCAAATATCATCATAGCTATTCAAAATGTAAGATTCCGTTTCAAAAATCATTTCTCGCCTCAATATCTCATTTCGATTACAAGATCATTTCGAATTTCAATTTAGGTTGCAACTTCATTTAACCCAATTCGTATTTAAATTCAAGATTTAAACATAAACATTTCACCTTATTGACCAACTTGAAATTTTAGAAAATAGTATTAAGTAGTTTAAAAATAGTTTAAAAAATTAAAATACTTAAAATATTTAAATGGATTTCAAAGAGATAAATTAATTTAATATAGTTAAGTAGGTTAAAATAGTTTAAGTATTTAAAAATGGTTTATATAACAGAGTAATTTGGAAAACAAAATGAAACAGCTTCGAAACCAAACCATTTCAATTATAACTTCCCTATTCAAAACAATTTCAACTTCCATTCTACCGATTCAATTTTGATCTCAATTCAATCAATGTCAACTTTGACTTCAAATTAATTCAATTCTACATTCACTTTCAATTAATTCAATTTCAATTTATGTCGATTTGGAGCTTGATTTTTCAAAATATCAATTTATAACACTTAATAAAATTATCCTTCAATATTCAACTTTTGAATCCAAATTTCAAATATGATTCAATTCCAAGCTCAATTTCAAAATATCATTATTATATCACTTTTACTTAGCAATACTCAAAGCTCGAAATAATGTTCAATCTTTAAAACAAATAAAATTTCAAAATTCGATCATATCCAAATTTTAAATTTCAAAGTCTCACCTTAATTTATTTAACAATTTCTTTTAACCAAAATTTATTTCAACATTCCAAACTCAATTTTTGCGATAAATTCGATTCTATAAATTGATTTTATTTATATCTTTTAGATCAAAACATTTAAATAAAATTCAAATCAACGATTTTAAAAATTTATTAATTTAACCAATCCGATGTCCGCATATAATTTTCTATCCTATGGCCAAGTGATTATTTATTTCAATTAAATGTCAGGGATGAATATATATCACTTAAACCAAATCACAGTGTCATATGTATGCATAACAGGATATATAAGCAAATAAACATCCAAACATTTAAATATCAACCAATGGCATCCATCTAAATACATCATCCAATAGACAATACAATTCATGGCAATTTCGTAGTTATCAATATCAGGTAGTTTAATCGCAATTTAATTTAATTTCAATTTGACTGTCAATTTAATTATTAACGGTGAATTCAAATGACAATCTATATGACAATTAAATTTTATCAAGCAACGACAAATAAAATTATATCACTTCATACTGTCAAATTAACTAGCATAAAGATATTCTAGTACGTTGTGAGCGTTAGAAAACACTCACCTTGATATCCTGTTGTCACCGAGACGTTCCGGTTTGGAACTAAACCGGACGACTCCCGATTTTAGCCCAAATTTCCACTATATCCAAATTCTCCCAAACCAGTTTCATTTCGAAGCTCTTGTCATTACGATCGCAACGCAAAAAGTTTTATTCCAATCGGACCTCGTATGTAGAAGTTATACATTTTTAAGTTATCGACATTCGAATTTATAAAACAATTTATATAGATATTAAAATTAATCCATACCCAAAGCAAAAGAGGCCCAGCCCAACTACAAAGGTTCTTCTCCCATCCTTTGCCAATGCCTGTACACGAAAATGCACAAACCCACCATTGCCGTGCACCAATCTCCGATGATATGGAGCTCCGATACTTCGTTCGACGTGCCGTCTTCGCCAAACTTCTTCTCTTCGAAGTCTCCACCATCTCGACCACAAAGATACACGCTCGGCCACACCTAGGAAGACGCGACCTGAAGCACTCCTCTCGACCACGATGAAGTCGCGCGCACCAAACAAGATCCGTATGCCACAAAACTCACCACCGAGCTGCTATTCCGCAGCACGAACTTGAATCAAAGCTCCATTTCGCGAATCGATGCCTATATCCTCCACGATTTCCAACCCTAGTCCATGCCTAAGAATGGCCTCGACCCCAATAGTTTCCGCGCCCAGCAACGAGCATATCATATTGAAGCACTCGATGAAATAGGATTTTTAAAACTAGTCGGAGATTTTTTTTATCAAGTATTGAAGGAGAGATAATTTTTTTCTTTTGAAGCTTGGATTTTTCTTTACTGTGACTTGCGTGTGCAGTATTAAAAAGGAAAGAAGAGGCTATTGCGCGTTTGAATGGGTCAAAGGTACAATGAAAAGATGGGATAGCAGCTGAAAGGGAGATTGACTAATTAAAATATTTATTTAAATTTCAAAATACCTCGATTTACGCAACTCGAAATCTCGAACCCCTATCAAGACGTGCCGCTAGGCGTTTATAATGTTTTACCCACATTCCGAACACAATGGAACATGTTTCAGGCCTAATTCGATCGTATGTGCGAGTTATGGAAATAAACGATCAATTTTAAATTAAATCGACTAAATTAATTTCTAATTGTTTTGAGCTGCCACGGTCAAACGACAACTCCGATTGCTATGAAAATTGAAACCCGATAATAATAAACTATTATGCTGGTTCCGTCGAATTCCGAGATTGTGCCCCAGAAGGCTATTTTAACTCGTCGATTAAATCGACGACTTTCCAAATTTACAGAATTGCTAAAATTTCCAATTTTAAAATCTTATTAACTCTATTATAATCCAAATATAACTTACATTCACTTTGAAAACCAATTTGAATCATATTAAATCAAATTTCAGTTACTCACTCTATTTTTATATATTAAATTTCAATATCAAATTAATCATATCAAATTCGGAATTTTATTATTCAAACTTTTGTAATAAATTTAAACAAATCTGATTGTTCATAAATCACTATCCTTTGAAATATTCAAAACGAACTTATCAAATTAACTTTTGGAACAAATTCAAATTATAGAACAACCATTTCCATTAAACAGTTATTCGATTCCCGTTATTCAATTATTCAATAAATTCCAAGTATTAAATTTAAACAATTTAATTGTTCAATATTTGACGGATTTCAATATTGGATTTTAATTGAATTTTAGTTATCACTCAATTGCTTTATTCACATCCAGAGCATCCAACATTTAGTATTCGCCTTCAGTTGTTGATTATAAACCTAGTTACTATATAAAATTTAATTTCGATTGCAATTTGTTTCCTAATTCAATTCGACTGACTAAATAAATAGGTAACTTATAATAATTACCACCATTAACTTTTAAATCATAATTATAAGTTTATTATTTACAAACAAGTGTCACAATTTCCTATATAATACAACTTCATTCCATTACCATTGACTATATATTATTTCAATTGATTTGGGACCTCATTCAATTCATAAATAATTAACTTAGATAAAATTTGTTGCAATTTATTCTAGTTATTTTTATCATAAATAAATTAAAAAAATTTAATTTTTCCAACATTAAACCAAATCTTATTAAATTAAAATTTTTAATTATTGAAATTTTACGGGTCGTTACAGAAGGCTTCCAAACCAAAGACTTCGAAAGCTATCGAATCTACACCTATTATTGATTATCTGAAAAACCCAACTCTAGACTGCCTGTGTGGAAAAATTGTGGGCACCTAGAGTTAGGAAGGGAACAATAAACTCCAGGTCAGTCGTGGGACTAGTATGAGCAAACAAAACAGTTTATCTTTTAAAGCAAACAACAAAAGAATTTAAAATAAATCTTCAATTGTTTTTGGAAAATGAAACTACCATAAGGCCTCCCGACACACATACAATGCAATCGCACACTTGGGGGAGATTTCCCCTTATAACAGTCAAATATGCTTAATACAAGGAAAATTCTTTGATATTATTACTAGTGCATAGTGTGAAGACATTTCGAAAGTATAATATTAATCTTAACCGGCATAGGTACCATGATACTATGCCTACTATAGCTGCCATGTTAAATGGCAGGTTCTACAACTAAAACCATACAAGGCTCGTATTGGATGATTGGATTTCTACCAAATGGTCAGGCTAAGGAACTTCCTACTGCCACATGGGTACGCCTTTGGAGGGACGTCTTGAGAACCTACCCGGCTCTCTGCCAACACAAGGCCGGGTTACCTCTGTAACTAGGTAACTACTACTCGAGCATGCCATCCTCCCGGTCCTTTGGGACCTTTATCCGAGGCACCTCTCAACCACAAAGCAATCACAAAGTTCTATATTTGCAGTGACCACATGAGTTAAGTATCTGGGCTCCATACCATGATACCATCCTTTTCCAGAAGGGAATGACACACCCTAAAGGGAGCAACCCTCATAACCTTGCCACATCTTTCCTGTTTCGACCATTTCCGGGGTGTGAGGTCCTGATGCAGTCTCGTTCACAAAGCTATGCTTTATACAAAAGCCATGATTTGATCAACAAATGATACACATCATCACTCAGCATGCCACATTACCAAATTGGGAGTATATCACTGATAACTATCAACTACACAACCTCTGAACTCGTACGTCTCAGAGAAGGGCGCTAATCTAAGAGAATAAATTCCCCGCCACCAAACATAAATGTATTTGATAGAGATCAGTTTTATATCTTATAGTGTAAAGTCAGACATACAACCATACAAGTCTATTCCGGGTTCGAACAGAACCGAAGGCACTTCGTCCAATAAAGGAAGAAGCCCTTGCAATCTGGGTATTCACAATCCCGATCGAACTTTCCATCACATATGAAGAACTCCATACCGGAGCAACTCGGTGAAAAGTCAATCGACAGGTTATCCTATTATTCTCGAAGACAACCGGTCTTCACCAACAGCCTTCAATTGCAATGCATAATGTCGTATCACTATTCAGCATGGGTTATATTACACAAGGTCCTCTCCCGGCTAAACCGAATAGTGAGCGCAATGTTTTAAAAAACATATGGATATGAGATTTCAGTTAAGTCACAACTTTTAAAAACCCAAAATCTTTCTTCAAATGGTTTAAACAAATTATCATTTCAAATCTTTAAACAAAAAGATTCATTTCACAAAGTTCACCCAGTTTCACAAAGATCCATTCACAGATTTCAAAACAATTTCCATTTCAATTGGATTGACTCATTAAATCTTTAAATCAAAGATTTATAGATTTCAAAACACGTTTCCAAAGATTTATTCGTAACTTGGAAAACCATTTTTTATTTTAGACTTGAAATCCTTTTAACACAAATTGGAAGTTCATTTCTTATGTGAAAGCTTTTATTATTTGAAAACGAATAGTTTTCGTTTCGGAAAAATCCGATTATATTTGCACGAGTTAAAGCCCTTGAATTTGAATTCAAATTCCCAAATCAATACCTTAAAATAGTTTAACCCATATATAACTTATATAACATCTCTAATCCCTATTTTCCAAACATAGAATTTAATTTCAAATTTTGAATTTAAATTTAAATCCATTTATTTAAACTTCAAAACTTAATCAAGTTATTCAAAAATAACTTTTATCTTTGAAATTCCTTTTAAAAGCTTTCTACTTTAAACCAAATCTATCTCCAAAATCATTTGGATTCAAGATTCAATTTTAAAACAATTTCGAAAATCTGTGACTTAACCAATTTCCACGTGCAATCCATATTTATGTGTGTATAAGTGTGGTCCAGGGGTTTTACACAATAAAAGTGCAACACCATCAATCAGTACATACAACACCATCAATCAGTACATATACAAATACAGCAATAAATTTGATAAGCGGTATAAATTATAACGCTTATCTTTCATTCACAGATATATATCACAGATACTAAATTACATTAAACACAGCTCAATTAAAACAGTGTATCAAATATCAGGGATATCAAACAATTCAATCATCCAATAGAGTCAAAACATTCATGAGTAAGATTAGTTGATTGTCTGATTAATTCAAATTAGATTAATTACTTATGAACTACCAATCGTGGTTAATTAACATAATTAAATTACAAATCATTTTGATTAATTATTCTTTAAACATTTATTAATTAACCATAAATAATAAATATTAATTAACCCTTAATTATAATTTATCAACCTTTAATTATTAAATAATTAACCCTTAATTATTTAACTCACCTTTTAATTAATTATCTTTAATTAATTAATTAGCCCTCAATTTATTAATTACCATTAAATTAATTATCCTTAATTAATTACAAAAATCGATTAACCATTAATTAATAAATTGCCCCTTTAATTACTACTTAGTTAATTAATTTTTAATTGCCCAAAACTTTAATTAACATAAGATAACCCACTTATCTTAATCACTTAACCTTATTAAATTAACCTTATTAAATTCTTTGAAAACAATTTAGAATTAGTTATCATTAACCAATTAATTTTAAGCCTTTAAGTTAATTAATTCTTTAAAACATTTAATCTTCTTAATTTACTCCTTAATTATCTTTATTTAGTTTATTTAAAATAAACTCTTAAATTAAAGGTTGGGCTTATTGAAATGCTTTTGAATTCAGCGATAATTTTACTTTCAAACCTTTAATAAATTACAACTTAAATTAACCTTGATTATTTAAGAATGGTAGTTAATAAACTGTTTTAGTTTGATTAAACCCTAAACTTTAAAATTTGTTTCTTCAACTAGCTTTGAAAACTTATTTTTTTTTTTTTGTAATACCTGGTAGAAACCTAAAAACCTGAAACAGGTTTTAACTTTAAATCTGGAAACCTGTAATGCCCAAGCCAATTTTCAAATTCCTCGAGCCCAAGCTTTTTATCCCCGAGTTCAACCCGAGCTAAGTACCCAATATCCCCGAGACCAAGGTTCCTTTTTATCTTTGTTTAATCTAAACTTTAAAACAGATTACAACAGGAAACACTCACGCACACTCGAGCCTGACTCGGTTCTCCTTCGCGCCATCATTAAAATTTCACGAGTTCTACTTTGAGCCACCATCTTCTTCCCCAATCTTCAATGATTGCCTGAAACTCGAGAGTGCACCGTGCACGTGCACAGCCACTCCGATCACTGTTGATCGTCGCCGAAGCCACTCGCAAGTTAACGTCGACAACCCCGACCGACACAACCATCCAGAAACATGAACCAAACTCGAGAACGAAATCGAATCACTCAAACCAGAAATTGGAACCAAACCTCTGATGAAAACGCCTCGCCAATGACAGCCCGTCCACGATCATCCACACTATCTTGACCAAAACTTCGCCAACCATTCCTACTTCGATTTCCCAAGGTATCGTTCAACTCGACACTACAGAGACGACGCGGTGATCTAGTTACTAGGCTCGATTCAAATTAGGGTTAAACCCCAAATCGACTCAATTCTTCAACCATAATGAAATATAAAATCAACTCGTATTTTTCTCGAATCCTACAATCATTCCAGCATCTCTGAAAACAAATCCCGAGCCTCAATTCATTCACGAACGCCGATGATTTACAAATTACCCAAATCTGTTCAACTATGAGTATCTCGATGAATACTCCTTTTAAAATCATGATTTCTTTGTCAAAATTCATCATTTCCAGATATAAATCTGGCCATACAGTTAAAACTAAAAATGAAAATATTTTATTTTCTAACTTTAATTTACTTTTAACTATAATTTCTTATTTTTGATAAAATTCCTTAATATAAACACTTAAGTTTATTTTTAATAATAATAATATAGTCTTACTTTCATTTTCTATTTGTAAATCAAAGTCTGAAATCGATTGAATGAAGAGCAGTTCAAATTTTTCTTAGTGAATCTTAAGTTTGAGCTTCAACAGAGCAATCACATGTATGTGTATACATTCATTCAGTCATGCAAACACATAAACAATAAAATAATTTGCACGGCAACACAAAGTATTCATCACAACATCAATTCATAGATCCATGATTTTGATTTAAAGGTTTGATCACTTGAAGGTTGAAGAAAGACAGAGTTTTGCTTGGAGACAGAAAGCTCCTGATAGTTTTCTAAAATAAGGATGAAGCCTGTATTTCTTTTCCTTCTTTGAATCTTGAAGTTAAATCTGAAAAGTTTGTTAATACAAAACTTTGCTTAATTTTTGTTGTATTCATTTGTTTACTTCATCAATAACAAATAATCCTTAATTACTTACAGTTTGAATTTTTTTTATACTACAGAGAGCAGATCTGCAATTGAAACCAGAAATCTATTTTGCCTTAAACTTGATTTCCTTCCTGCAACTGATTAATTTAATTGATTAATTCTCGCTTTAATATTGTTTAGCAACTTCAAATTAAAATTTAAAAAAATAGAAATTCACTTGCTTTAATTTATTTCAGAAATCTTGCATTGTTTCCTGGCCAAAAACTAAAGCTCTGTTTAATTAATCTGCAGTTTTGAATTGGTGTTAAAACTTGATTTTAAAATACAAATCCATTAAACTATAAAATTTTAAAATTTTACCTCAGAGATGGGAACATAAACTACAGCTAGATGTTTTAAGAAGATCTTCAGATTTTCTTTACTTTGAATCCAAGAAAAGTTGGTAGTTTCTTCTGATTTTTTTCTATTTTTTTTCTTTGCGTGTTGGAGTTTGAAATGCTCAATCTTTTGTTACTGTACTTTCAGAGATTTTGTGAGACTAAATAATTTGAAAATGGAAGCTGAAAAGTTTTCTATGATTTTTAATTTTATTATTTTATTCAAGCAATGATATTGAATGCCATTTGTAAAGAATAATCATGAGATCTCAATGCATGTTGATTTCTTTACTCCATCTCCTTTGTGTATGTTCATCATTTGTAATTTTACAAGACAAAAGAATTTTTAATAAATTTTTATATCATATTTACTTTATAAATGAATACTCCCCTTATTCCTTTGTGTGTGTATATATATACAATGTTAAAAGAATTGCTTTAACCAATATTTACATTATATACATTACACCTTAATGATTTTTAAAAGCCAATTTTTTTTTTAAAACATTTATTTTCAATTTAGATTCAAGTTTCCAATTCACTTGAATTGTAATCATTTATGTCCATTTATATATTCACACATATCTTGAAATTTAAATTCAGTTCCAATATATATCCAATTCTACTCATATATGCAATATACATATATGTATAAATTTTTTAATTCAAATGGCTTTTTAAAATATTCATTATTTCAAAATTTTAAACTCAAAAGAAATTGGAGTTTTAATCATATATAGTTTATTACTCATTTTATTTGTCTTGAAACTTTTCAATTTATTTTCAAATTAAATTCCAAAAGTTTAAATATATTACTAATTTAAATTGATAAATTTTTGGGATGTTACTTTTTATTTATTTATAAGATATTAAATATAGAATTTCAAAGCCCCTAATTAAATTCTAAAATCAATGTCCAAATAAACAAATATCCTAATTAATCTTGAAAAAATTAATTTAATTTATAATTTAAATTCACAAATTTTTATAAATTACCATATTTAATTTTACTCTAAAATCAGGATCGTTACAGATTCCCCCTTAAGAAAA
Source organism: Allium cepa (assembly GCA_030765085.1). Classification (NCBI taxonomy): domain Eukaryota; kingdom Viridiplantae; phylum Streptophyta; class Magnoliopsida; order Asparagales; family Amaryllidaceae; genus Allium; species Allium cepa. Next base: position 713,890,098 of record CM060943.1, on the reverse strand, counting down.
TTTCGTCCTTGAAATTTGCAAGGGAGACAACAAAGAAAAGATGAAAGATAGAAAAATATCTTTTCAAATCAAACTGAGTATTTATTCTGTATTTGGCTTACCAAATCAGAATATCAACAATAGATACAAGAACGAATCTATTTAACACTTCACAAGATACTCGGGTCACCTGATCTACGAATATGCAGGGGCACTGGTTAGTTCGAAGGGATAACTAATCGTTCGTAGAATATATCAGATCCCAGAGAATATATAGATAGATTCAATCTTCTACAATTTCTCAAACACTATATATGGATTCCAACTTAGGTCGGAACACCGTAAGGTTTACACCAACTTATCCCTCTTCGGACTTCGATCTACACAAGAAATTATAATAGAATTTCAAATTTGGTATTAACCAATATCGTTTTATTGATACAATTCAAATTTAGCTTCATATTCTATTAACCAATTTAACTCAATTTAAATTTCCAATTTATTAAAATTTTCAATTTCATTAGAGTTTAAAACGAAAAGCTGATAACGAGAATACGAGGTAGGAACTTATCTACATGATTCGCAGGCCATCACCGCACCGAAGCTTCTTCTTGTAGCTGTTACGAAGCAATCAAAGAATTCGAAATCGGATCAAAGGAGATTGATAGAGAAAGTTGTTTCCACTATTGTAGGGTATTGACCATTTATAGTGGTACTCCCCAGTCCCCTATCTCGTCCTCTTCTTGCACTCATACTTACTATTAGTGGATAGTAAGATAATTTACTGAGGCATTCGAACAGATATCTTAGGGATACTCATTCTAGGGTATACTTCACCCTATCTCTAATGAGTCACCTATTGTGTTATACTCCTGAGCTAAAGTTTCAACCTTCAGCTCTGATACCAAATGAAATGGTCTAGGCTTTTCAACCATCGACAGCGGCCAATCTCGATTGGTAAGCTTTTCAACCATCCCAGCCCCGCAGTGGCATACACTGGTACCTGCCCTTGCTTTTACGGCCAGCCTTCCGACTGTCACGCCTCACGGCTAACCAACCTCTTAAAGAGGATGCGTAGGTGTAAGAGTCTCCTGCTCGCCACCAAACAAAAAGCGAAAACACCCATCACGTTCCACAAAGATAAGCAAGGTCAGCCGTGGGATTGGTATAAGCAAACAAAACAGTTTATCTTTCAAAGCAAACAACAAAAGAATTTAAAATAAATCCGCAATGCTTTTTGAAAAATGAAACTACCATAAGGCCTCCCGGCACACACACACAATGCAATCGCACACTTAGGGGAGATTTCCCCTTATGATAGTCAAATATGCTTACTACAAGAAAAATTCTTTGATATTATTACTAGTGCATAGTGTGAAGACATTTCAAAAGTATAATATTAATCTTAGCCAGCATAGGTACCATGATACTATGCCTACTGTAGCTGCCATGTTAAATGGCAGGTTCTACAACTAAAACCATACAAGGCTCGTATTGGATGATTGGATTTCCAATAAATGGTCAGGCTAAGGAACTTCCTACTGCCACATGGGTACGCCTCTGGAGGGACGTCCCGAGAACCTTCCCAGCTCTCTGCCAACACAAGGCCGGGTTACCTCTGTAACATAGGTAACGGCTACTCGAGCATGCCATCCCCCGGTCCTTTAGGACCTTTATCGGAGGTGCCTCTCAACCACAAAGCAATCACAAAGTAATAGATTTGCAGTGACCACATGAGTTAAGTATCTGGGCTCCATGCCATGATACCACCCTTTTCCAGAAGGGAATGACACACCTAGAGCGACCCTCATAACCTTGCCGCATCTTTCCTGTTTCGACCATTTCCAGGGTGTGAGATCCTGATGCAGTCTCGTTCACAAAGCTATGCTTTATACAAAAGTCATGTTTTGATCAACAAATGATACACATCAGCACTCAGCATGCCACACTACCAAATTGGGAGTATATCACTGATAACTATCAACTACATAACCTCTGAACTTGTACGTCTCAAAGAAGGGTGTTAAGCTAAGATAATAAATTCCCCGCCACCAAATAGAAATGTATTTGATAGAGATCAGTTTTATATCTCAAAGTGTAGAGTCAGATATACAACCATACAAGTCTGTTGCGTGTTCGAACAGAACCGAAGGCACTTCGTCCAATAAAGGAAGAAGACCTTACAATCCGGGTATCCACAATCCCGATCGGACTTCCCATCACATATGGAGAACTCTATACCGGAGCAACTCAGTGTAGAGTCAATCGACAGGTTATCCTATTGTTCTCGAAGACATCCGGTCTTCACCACCGGTCTTCAATTGCAATGCATAACATCGTATCACTATTCGGAATGGGTTATATGACACAAGGTCCTCTCCCGGCTAAACCGAATAGTGAGCGCAATATTTAAAAAAAAACATATGTATATGGGATTTCAGTTAAGTCACAACTTTTAAAAACCCAAAATCTTTCTTCAAATGGTTTAAACAAATTACCATTTCAAATCTTTATACAAAAAGATTCATTTCACAAAGTTTACCCAGTTTCACAAAGATCCATTCACAGATTTCAAAACAATTTCCATTTCAATTGGATTGACTCATTAAATCTTTAAATCAAAGATTTATAGCTTTCAAAACACATTTCCAAAGATTTATTCGTAATTTGGAAAATCATTTTTTATTTTAGACTTGAAATCCTTTTAACACAAATTGGAAGTTCATTTCTTATGTGAAAGCTTTTATTATTTGAAAACGAATAGTTTTCGTTTCGGAAAAATCCGATTATATTTGCATGAGTTAAAGCCCTTGAATTTAAATTTAAATTCCCAAATCAATAACTTAAAATGGTTTAACCCATATATAACTTGTTTAACATCTCTAATCCCTATTTTCCAAACATAGAATTCAATTTCAAATTTTGAATTTAAATTTAAATCCAATTATTTAAACTTCAAAACTTAATCAAGTTATTCAAAAATAACTTTTATCTTTGAAATTCCTTTCAAAAGCTTTCTACTTTAAACCCAATCCATCTCCAAAACCATTTGGATTCAAGTTTCAATTTTAAAACAATTTCAAGAATCTGTGACTTAACCAATTTCCACGTGCAATCCATATTTGTGTGTGTATAAGTGTGGTCCAGGGGTTTTACACAATAAAAGTGCAACACCATCAATTCAATACATATCCAAATACAGCAACAAATTTGATAAGCGGTACAAACTATAACGCTTATCTTTCAATCACAGATATATATCATAGATACTAAATTACATTAAACACAGCTCAATCAAAACAGAGTATCACATATCAGGGATATCAAACAATTCAATCATCCAATAGAGTCCAAACATTCATGAGTAAGATCGGTTAATTGTCTGATTAATTCAAATCAGATTAATTACTTATGAACTACCAATCCTCGTTAATTAACATTAATAAATTACAAATCATTTTGATTAATTATTCTTTAATCATTTATTAATTAACCATAAATAATAAATATTAATTAACCCTTAATTATAATTTATCAATCTTTAATTATTAAATAATTAACCCTTAATTATTTAACTCACCTTTTAATTAATTATCTTTCATTAATTAATTAACCCTCAATTTATTAATTACCATTAAACTAATTATCCTTAATTAATTACAAAAATTGATTAAACATTAATTAATAAATTTCCCCTTTAATTACTACTTAATTTATTAATTTTTAATTGCCCAAAACTTTAATTAACATAAGATAACCCACTTATCTTAATCACTACACCTTATTAACTTCTTTGAAAACAATTTAGAATTAATTATCATTAACCAATTAATTTTAAGCCTTTAAGTTAATTAATTCTTTAAAACATTTAATCTTCTCAATTTACTCCTTAGTTATCTTTATTTAGTTTATTTAAAATAAACTCTTAAATTAAAGGTTGGGCTTATCGAAATACTTTTGAATTCAAAGATAATTTTACTTTCAAACCTTTAATAAATTACAACTTAATTTAACCTTGATTATTTAAGAGTGGTAGTTAATAAACTATTTAAGTTTGATTAGACCCTAAACTTTAAAATTTGTTTCTTCAACTAGCTTTGAAAACTTAGTTAATTTTTTTTATAATATCTGGTAGAAACTTGAAATCTGGAAACCTGTAATACCCAAGCCAAGTTTCGAATTCCCCGAGCCCAAGATTTTTATCCCCGAGTTCAACCTGAGCTAACTACCCAATATCCCCGAGACCAAACTTCCTTTTAATCTTTGTTTAATCTAAACTTTAAAACAGATTACAACAGGAAACACTCACGCCCACTCGAGCCTGACCCGGTTCTCCTTCGCGCCATCATCAAAATTTCATGAGTCCTACTTCGAGCCACCATCTTCTTCCCCAATCTTCGATGATTGCCTGAAACTCGAGAGTGCGCCGTGCACGTGTACGGCCACTCCGATCACTGCTGATCGTTGCCGAGGCCCCTCGCAAGTCAACGTCGACACCCCCGACCGACGCAACCACCCAGAAATGTGAACCAAACTCGAGAACGAAATCGAGTCACTCAAACCAGAAATTGGAACCAAACCTCTGACGAAAATGCCTAGCCAACGACAACCCGTCCACGATCATCCACACTATCTTGACCAAAACTTCGCCAACCATTCCACTTCGATTCCCCAAGGTATCGTTCAACTCGACACAACAAAGATGACGCGGTGGTCTTGTTACTAGGCTCGATCCAAATTAGGGTTAAACCCCAAATCGAATCAAATCTTCAACCACGATGAAATACAAAATCAACTCGTACTTTTCTCGAATCCTACATTCATTCCAGCATCTCTGAAAACAAATCCCGAGCCTCAATTCATTCGCGAACGCCGATGATTTACAAATTACCCAAATCTGTTCAACTATGAGTATCTCTATGAATACTCCTTTTAAAATCATGATTTCTATGTCAAAATTCATCATTTCCAAATATAAATTTGGCCATAAAATTAAAATTAAAATTAAAAATAAAAATATTTTATTTTGTAACTTTAATTTACTTTTAACTGTAATTTCTTGTTTTTGATAAAATTCCTTAATATAAACACTTGAGTTTATTTTTAAAAATAATATTACAGTCTTACCTTCATTTTCTATTTGTAAATCAAAGTCTGAAATCGATTGAATGAAGAGTAGTTCAAATTTTTCTTAGTGAATCTTAAGTTTGAGCTTCAACAGAGCAATCACATGTATGTGTATACATTCATTCAGTCATGCAAACGCATAAATAGTAAAACAATTTGCACAACAACACAAAGCATTCATCGTAACATCAATTCATAGATCCAAGGTTCTGATTTAAAGGTTTGCTCACCTGAAGGGTGAAGAAAGATAGAGTTTTGCCTGGAGGCAGAAAGCTCCCGATAGTTTTCTAAAATAAGGTGAAGCCTGTATTTCTTTTCCTTCTTTAAATCTTGATGTTAAATCTGCAAAGTTTGTTCATACAAAACTTTGCTTAATTTCTGTTGCATTCATTTGTTTACTTCATCAATAACAAATAATCCTTAATTACTTACAGTTTGAATTTTTTTTCATACTACAGAGAGCAGACCTGTAGTTGAAACCAGAAATCTATTTTGCCTTGAACTTGATTTCCTTCCCGCAACTGATTAATTTAATTTATTAATTCTTACTTTAATATTATTTAGCAACCTCAAATTCAAATTTTTTTTAAAGAGAAATTCACTTGCCTTAATTTATTTCAGAAATCTTGCACTGTTTCCTGGCCAAAAACTGAAGCTCTGTTTAATTTATCTACAGTTTTGAATTGGTGTTAAAACTTGATTTTAAAACTACAAATCCATTAAACTATAAAGTTTTAAAATTTACCTGAGATATGGAAACATAAACTACAGCTAGATGTTTTAAGAAGATCTTCAGATTTTCTTTACTTTGAATCCAAGAAAAGCTGGTAGTTTCTTCTGATTTTTTTCTATTTTTTTCTTTGGATGTTGGAGTTTGAAATGCTCAATCTGTCGTTACTGTACTTTCAGAGATTTTATGAGACTAAATAATTTGAAAATGGAAGTTGAAAAGTTTTCTATGATTTTTAATTTTATTATTTTATTCAAGCAATGATATTGAATGCCATTTGTAAAAAAATAATCATGAGATCTCAATGCATGTCGATTTCTTTACTCCATCTCCTTTGTGTATTTTTATCATTTGTAAGAAAAAAGAATTTTTAATAAATTGTTATATCATATTCACTTTATAAATGAATACACCCCTTATTCCTTTGTGTGTGTATATATATATATACAATGTTAAAAGAATTGCTTTAACCAATATTTACATTATATACATAACACCTTAATGATTTTTAAAAGCCAAATATTTTCTTTAAAACATTTATTTTCAATTTAGATTCAAATTTCCAATTCACTTGAATTAATTATAACCATTTATGTCCATTTATATATTCACACATATCTTGAACAAGTTAAATTCAATTTCAATATATATCCAATTCTACTCATATATGCAATATACATATATGTATAAAATTTTAAATTCAAATGAATTTTTAAAACATTCATTATTTCAAAATTTTAAACTCAAAAGAAATTGGAGTTTTATTCATATATAATTTATTACTAATTTTATTTGTCTTGAAACTTTTCAATTTATTTTCAAATTAAATTCCAAAAGTTTAAATATATTACTAATTTAAATTGATAAATTTTTGGGATGTTACTTTTTTTTATTTATAAGATATTAAATATGGAATTTCAAATCCCCCAATTAAATTTTAAAATCAATGTCCAAATAAACAAATATCCTAGTTAATCCTGGAAAAATTAATTTAATTTACAATTTAAATTCACAAATTTATATAAATTACCAAATTTAATTTTACTAAAAAATCAGGATTGTTACAAAAAAACTACAAAACGCCTCTGCGGGCTCAAATCATCAAAAGAAAACAAAAGCCAAGTGGTTCAATCAGAAAATCATCAATTTCATACAATAATTTAGCACATACCTTTTTGTCGGGCAATAAAATTTTACTTTTGAAATCGAAGACATCAATTTAGCTTTTGTTTTTAATTACATGCACCTTATTTACCAGTAGTATCCCCTCATACAATTTAAAATCATTTTATTTATTCCTTTTCAAAATTTTCAAAATTTTCTCTACTTAAGCCTGTACGATGTACATATATCATCGGTACGCAATATCAAATCTGATCGCTTATTTGATCACATAATTTCACTTTCGAACTAGTATCGTTCACACGACTTCCTAGCGCAGACTTAAATCTGGTTTCTTGCTTAGAAACCGTCACTCTCCTTGCATATCCATATACTATGATAGATAATTTCAGGATCAATCAAAAATCCATATCCAGGTTTCGCTGTCAAAAATCGAGTGAAAAATCCTAACATGGATCGATATAACTATCTCGAAATTTTATGCTCGAATCTAGATCAAATCATTGTACGAATAAAATAATATACGTACAACTTACATATTTATTTCCAATTGATTATTAGCTATATCAATTCCTTTCTATTCACATTCACTTACATTTCCATTCAATTTTTCTCAAATCATTATTCACATCCTTTATTCAATCTGTGTTCAAATGTTTACTTAGCATATATCTTAAGTACCAATTTCACTTAAGGATTCACCATTAACCTTTTTAAGTCCATTATAAACATTTTATACAACTTCATATATTTATTTCCACTTCACCACTTAAGTTTATATCCATTTTTATTCAAATTAAATTTTCAATTCCATTTGAATTCAATTTGCCTTCCAAATCTTTAAATATTGAATTTTATCAACCATCTCTCAAACCATATTTGATTCACTAATTTATTTCATAACTCAATCAAATTTTTATTTCCAAACTTTTATTTTATTTAGTCCACTCGAAATAATTTTTTCAATTTTACTTTATTCAACATAATTCAAATTAAACATCATTCCAATATTCAATTTCAATTCCAATTGTTTACTAATTAAATCAATTTGTCCATCCACTAATTTAGTCCCACTTAATAAATTTTTTATTTCATTAACTATTTCGTTTAGCCTGCTTAGGCTAAATTTCCTAAAATTCACTCTATTTTTAAACTTAAGTTAAGTTTAACTCCCTTCCAATAATCAAATTTCAAAACTTTTATAAATTTTCAAACTTTTTTAATATTCTATTCACCAATTTCTTGCAATTTACGTCTTAACTTTACTAATTTATTCCATTATCACTCTTACTTTCATTTAAACCTTCTTAAATTATTTTCATTCACACAATTTCAAACTTTTATAAGTTGTCAAACTATTTTATCATATTTTCCAAATAACGTTTTAAAAGAAAATCCAAGAGTTTAACTCCTTATTCCCAATTTATTTCAAATCATTTATTTTTGAAATCAAATACATATACATAATCCATTTGTATATCAATTATTCCTTTACATTTCAAACCAAAACAAGTTTCGCAAACAAACTCCAATTCAAAACATTTAGTACTAATCCTCCCCTTGGAAACTTGAAAATGAACACCGATGATGTCGCGATCATCATCGGAATTATTTTCCAGCGACCGAAGTGAGTTCAGTGCTTTTTCCTTTAATTTTTTTAAAATCATTATTAAATATTTTTATTCCTTTAAAAAACTTTTAAATATTTGCAATTCAAATTATTCTTAAAGTAAAACCATTATTATTTTCACAACTTTGAAAAACATTCCAAAACCAACGGCAATTAAATTCCCAACTTTCTAACTTTTAAGTCCTTTATAAATTGTTTTTATAAGCCGTATTTTATTTAAATATTCCTTTGGAATTTTATTTCATTTCAAATTACAAATCGCATTATTAAACTCATATTTACAAATTCCATTTTGTTATATGAATTAATTTCTTAACTTTTGGTAATAATATCAACTTCTTATTTAATCACCATAACAACAAATGATAATGGTTTAATATTATCATTTCCTAACAACCAAGCACACCATTTACACTATAATAATTTCAGAAAATTATTCGTTTAATATATAAAAATAATTTGGTTAAAATTATCTCATTTACCCCAATTCAAAACAATATCGTGTTGAATTGTTCTGTTATAGTGTTTAGAGATCCCTATCAATAATGTTAATTACTCGTATTGACCAGAACCCATAAGACACTCAACCAACCCAATCAACACAATATAAAACAATTTTATATTCATTAACAAATATGTGCTCATATCTATTAATACACTCAGATTCATTCTAGGGTGCTACCAACCCTATCTCTAATGTGTAGTCCCCACCAGAGCCGAGGTTCTCGCTTAACCTTCAGCTCTGATACTGTAACATCCCAAAAAAGATTATCAATTTGAATTGGTAATATATTTAAACTTTTGGAATTTAATTTGAAAATAAATTGAAAAGTCTCAAACAAATAAAATAAGTGATAATTTGTATGAACAAAATTCCAATTTCTTTTGAGTTTAAAATCTTAAAATAGTAAATGTTCTAAAAGTCATTTGAATTCAAATTTTATATATATAATGCATATAAGAGTAGATTTGAGTGTATATATTGAAATTGAATTTAAATTGTACAAGTATATGTATGGGTATATAAATGGACATAAAAGGTTGCAATCCAAGTTGAATTGGAATTTGAATTTAAAATTTAAAATAAATGTTTTAGAAAAATAATTGGCTTTTGAAATCATAAATGTGTAATTTATATAATGTAAAAGATTGGTTAAAACATTCTTCTTTTAACATTGTATATATACAAACGAATGAGGGATGTGTTTATTAATAAAGGGGATTTGATATAAAAAATTTATTTAAAAATAATTCTTTTGTCCTCGTAAAAGTTACAAGTGTTAAACATGCATAAGGGAGATGGTGTAAAATTAACAAGTGTAGAGATCTCATAATTGGTTTTAACAAGTGGCATTAAATTTGGTTGATTGAATAAAATAATAAAATTTAAAATCATAAAAACTTTTCAGCTTCCTTGTTTCAATTATTTAGCCTCTCAAATTTCTGAAAGAACAGTAAAAAAAAGATTTTGAGCATCACAAATCTTAACACCAAAGGAAACAGAAAAAAATAAATAAATAAAAATTGCAATTTCCTCTTGAATTCAAAAAAATCTAAAATCCGAGAATCATCTCCAACACAAAGCAGTAGTTTTACATTCCATCTCTCAGGTAAACTTTATAGTTAGTGAATTTGTAATTTCAAAAATCAAGTTTAACACAAACAAATTCAAACTGCAGATTTATAAAATCAAAGCTCTAGTTTTGGCTAGAAACAGAGCTAGATTCTCTGAAATAATTTAAGGCAAGTGAACTTTTCTGTTAAAAATTTTAATTTTAATTTGTTAAACAGTAATAAAGCAAGAATTAACCAATTGAATTAATCAGTTGCAGGAAAAAAATCAGGTTTCAAAGATTAAATTAGTTCTGGATTTCAAGTAGCAGATAAAATCTTTCTCTGTTGTATAAGAAATTCAAACTGTAAGTAAGCTTGAATATTGTTTGTTATTGATGAATTAAGTAAACAAATACAACAAAGAATAACCAAAGATTTGTACTAACAAGTTGCAGATTTAATTTCAAGATCATAGTAGAAAGAATTATCTAGGCTTTCATCTCAAATTTAAAAAAAAACTATCAGAAGCATCTGTTCTCTGGCAACAGGTGAGTGAATTCTGTTTAATCCAATTATTTGTTGTTGTATGTATGCCTGAATTGATATTGAAAAACCCTTGCATGTGAACAAATTGTGTGCTTGTGTATTTTTGCCTGGAAATGTTTATATTCAGGGTTTCATCCCTGTTCTTCTTAGCCTCTGGTTTACAGAGTAAACCCATGGCAAATTCAAACCCCTCTCTCTGTTTTCTTCTGAAATTGGATTGTAAACAAAAAAGTGTTTGTCTTAATCATGCATTATTTTTTAGTAACAAATCAGAGCAAGCCAATATAGTTGTTTTTTTTCTGGAAACTGTGAAAACACAGCCACCATTCAAATTAGGCAAGAATTTGAATATCATAAATTTAAATTTCAGTGATGCTATCTGAATGGACATTGAAAATAACGATTTTTGAAAGTTAAATATCAATTTTTAATACATTTTTTAGTGGGAAATTTTAACTTGATCAAAAAGTTTGATTTTGTAAAATTCTGGTGAACTATGTATTTATGGGCCTCGAGTTCGTCGTCACAGCTAGCTTGAGGGTTTGAAATCCTCAGAAAAATACAAGTTGAATTTATAAATCTTTATATTTTTGGTTCGAGATCGAATTAGGGTTGAAAACCCATTTCTCCTCGCAATTGAAAAAGTGGGTGCTACGTCGTCGTTGGGTGATCGGACTTCCTGACACCGATTCCAATCGCAGCGTCTAACGTTGGCGAAGCCTCGGTCAAGTTTTTGTGGCCTCTGATGGCCAGAGGAGGTGGGGCGAGGCCATTTTCTGGTGATGGCCTCTATGCCTATTTTGATCGAGGTAACTCGATTTTGTTTTCGAGTTTAATCTGAGCTTCTTCGTGTTTGGGTAGCAAGAGGGGATCGAGGGTGGTCTGCTGGTGGTGATCTTGGAGGCCGGAGGTGACGGCTTCAACGATGCACGTGCACGTGGCTGTCGTTGTAGCAGTGCTGATGGGTTTGGGAAGAAAAAGGGTGACTCGAAGCGAGCATCGGGGGGATCGTGTGGTAGCTCGAGTTTTAACTCGAGTAGAATGTTGATGCGCAGGGTAAAAGAAATAAATTACTTAGAAAAAATTCAAGTTTTGAAAATTTTAAAGCGTACAGGTAAGTTTTGAGAAAACCCGAAGCAAACAGGAAGTTCTCTTGGGTAAAACCCGAAGCGTGTATCGAGTAATATGATTTCTGGTTTAAAAAATTTAACGATCTAAGTTAATTAAATTTCTAAAGCATTCTTTATAAAAAGATGATAGTTTGTTAAGTGGAATGTGAAGTAAATGGCATTTAAATAATTATTTGAAATTAATGAAGTTCAAAGATATTTCAAATTTATATTTTTTAAATAAAGTTGTTTTAAAGTAAATAATTAAGAAGTTAATCAAGTATTCAAGTGTTAACAAAAAAACAAATTTATTTATTAAATAGTGATTAAACAATTAATGATTTGTAACTACTTTGCAATTGATAATTATTTAATTAAAGAATAAGTAATTAATAAAAGTAATTAAAATTTAAATAATTAACAACTAAGAATTTATTTAATTAAGATAACTAAGTGAAGAATAATTAATTAATAAAGTTAATTAAGATTTAATTAATTCGTAGTTAAGAATAATTAATCATTGATTTAAAATAATTAATAAAAATAAGTATGTGGTTAGTTCACTTAAATCACATTCACCTTAATTGAAGATGATTGACTATCATCAAATGTTGTGTACTAGATTGATATTTCTGTTGTGATACTGCGTGATGTGAATTGCTTTGTGCTGAACTGTGATTCATGATTTGTTTCTGTATGTATGTGAAAACTCTTTTTCCCGTAAAACGACATTTAAACTTCGATGCGACAGGGAGTTGGATTCCAGTTAGTTATCCGAAACCTACATCGAACCCTAAATGTGAATCCTTGTAACTGATACACCCACGTGTTTTAAAATTTAGCGCCCACTATTCGGATTAGCCGAGAGAGGACCTTTGTGTCATATAACCCATTCCCAATAATGATACGACGAAATGAATAGCATTCGAAGATGGTGATGAAGATTGAGTATCTTCAAAAACGATAGGATAACCTATCGAATGTCTCTGTACCGAGTTGCTTCGGTATAGAGACCTCCATAAGTGATGGGGAGTCCGATCGGAATTGTGGATACCCGGATTTGCAAGGGCTTCTTCCTTTATTGGACGAAGTGCCTTCGGTTCTGTTCGAACCCGGAACAGACTTGTATGGTTATATGTCTGACACTACACCTTGAGATATAAAGCAGATTTCTTTTAAATACATATTTGTTGGTGGCGGAGAATTTATTCTCTTAACTTAACGCCCTTCTCTGAAACGTACGAGCTCAGAGGTTATGTAGTTGAAGGTTATCAGCGATATACTCACAATTTGGTAGTGTGGCATGCTATTACCGGATTTTCTTTTATAAATTTTGTTTTATTTAAAAGCAACTATTTTTGTTTACTCATACTAGTCCCATGACTGACCCGGAGTTTATTGTTTCCTTTCTAAACTCTGGGTGCCCATAATTTCCACACGGGCAGCCTAGTAGCAGGTTTCCGTGTTTTGGTGCTAGCTGTATTTTGAAGTCTTTTTGGTTTGGTGGCTATCGGTTTTTGGAGGCTTTTGTCTTAGAGATATTTTGAAAGCTTTTGGATCTCAAGGTGCTTAGTTTTGGAGGTTCGCTATCACTCTATTTCCTTGAAGGCTTTTTGGCATATGATCACTTGTTGTTCTATTGTGATGTTCTATTTGAAGTTGTGATATAGTATAAAAATACTCTGATGTTGTAATGGATATTATGATGATGTTGTATCTGTGATGTAATGCATGATATTCATTTTGTTTCCGCTGTTTTATACTCATCTAATGTTGTTATAAGCTCCATCCGACTGGAGTTCAATGTTTGAATCTTCGGCAGTCGAGTACAAGTGAGGTATTTGATGCCAATTTTCGAACCTTGGATTTCGGGTCGTGATAGATACCAAATGTCACGATCGAGATTTTCGACCTCCTAAAATCGACATTAATACGTCCACTATATTACATGACGAAAAATGGAATGCCGAAAATACCAAATCATTAGGGAAAAGAAGAAAGAGGTAGAAGGAGAAAACAGAACAATAACATGGAATCTCACAATCGCAGTGGAACAATATATAATAGATAACAACTAGTCTTTACACAAAAAGAACTATATTGTTATTTATACATTACATCATAAGAATACAATAAAATAACAACTCAATACTGGACAGTTATAATAACTTGTCCTCACAAAGCTTAATATACAGCCTACAATACACAGCGGAATATAAACCAGATACGTGTAATATGTCTTCGCCATCCAACTCGTCTCCTGAGCTCCATAGCATCCTATTATGTATCTGTAATACTCGGTCTTACCCGAGCATATAATAAAATAACACTCGAGTTAGTCTGGAAAACGAGCGTGAGAAAACACACTCAATTTGAATTATTTAAGTTCACAAAATCCTTTGAAATCAAAGGTATCTCGTAAGACCACACCACGAATAAACACGACAGGTTTTTATCTTGCGATAACCCAAAACATTTCATATCAAATCCCCTGACATTATATTAGTGTCTAAGTACAAATACTTATTCAAATAGCTTAAATGCTTGCATCTCACGTTCCATCATAGTTGGGCACAATCAAAACCGTATGGTGCTTATTGGAGAATGGGTTCCATATGAATGACTAGGCACTGGGGAATCACCTGTCACAGTATACGTCTAGAACAGCATACCGAGGACCATGCCGGGGGCCCCTACAACACAAGACCGGACTATCTCTCACCTGGATAGGACGAATATGCTATCACCCCGTGTGTTCCCACCCTTTTTCGAGCTCCTTCCATAATCGTAGTAATAATATCCGAGGGTATCTTGAAAGGTGATAAACATACCCTAATTGGATGCTACCCACTTAGCCTTGCTGCATCTCCCCTGCTTTTCAGTCATTCCCGGTTGATGAGGCTAGAGGCTACGATTACATTTTTAAAAACTTTCACTTAGAATGCTCATTGTTCTCAATAACATTGTACCGATAGCATTCATCCATACAAGTCCGTTTCGGGTTCGAACGGAACCGAAGGCGCTACTTCTACTGCATCCATTTTGGAATAATCATCATGATTAGTAGCGATTAGCCCTTGCACTTCACTGCTCCATCTTCGATTCCATGCTCTTATTTTCACATCGAAAATGTACTCGTTGGATCGAAGTGGTTTTCGTATATCAAATAAACAATCATTCGATCAAATTTCCTATTTTTCCACTGAAAAACTCCAAATCTCTTTTTAATTTAAATTTTAACAAATTAAATCTCTTTATCCAAAATTATATACTTAACTTATCGAATTTAGTATATTCACCCACTATCCCTTTTCAAACGAATATTTGATTTTTTTTAAATAATATGGAAAGTATCGCTGTAGTATCAAATCATGGATTCATAGCTCAATGGTTACATCTCTATCCCAAAGAAATCCAAGATTAACTGCAGGCACTCAGTGCCTCCGACTTCGCCATGCGAGTATACCATTACTTCCCGAAATCTTTATTTAAAATTTTCAAAATAATATTTAGGAAATTTCTATAATAACTCCCGAGTTAAATTTAGGCGAATACTCTTTATAGAAAAAGTTATTATATAAAAATAATATAATTATTGAATAATTATCCTTTTGAAATAATAATATTGATTAATCCCTAAATAATAATTAATTTAATATAAACTAACTTAATTCATAATTTAAAATACACTTAAAACAATTTTAAACAACCTAATAATTAATTTCTGAAATATTATTTTAATACCTTTAGAGTTACCCAGTTAACAAATAAAAATCCTTCTTTTTGAAACAAATTCAATTTTCGATAAAATACATTTTTAACTCCCAAAATAACCAGTCTAACATTTATAAATCTCTCCCGATTTACTCCCCATTTGATTTACGTCCTAATTCCCTAATCCCTTTTCACATTTCTAAAAATAAATCTACCATTTATTTTTAAACCGATTTGTCCATCTCCTTATAAATCCTCTCCGTGAATTTAAAATTTCCAATTTATCCACTGATAATCACTTTACTTTCTTTATAAACTTCTTTTATAAATTCTATGTTCTATTTCCCGTCGTATCACTGTTTCACAACACTTAATCGATTTTAAATCGATTTTCTAAATTAAATTCCATTTTCAATTTAATTTCTTAAATAACCCAAATATATTCCAAAGCCCACTAATTTCAGATCTCACTTCCTTTTTATAATTTAAAGTCTTACTCAAATCTGAAGCATCAATTTCATATTTTACTTTCAAATTTCCTTTTTCATTCTTCCAACTATTTAAATCTCGATTTAAAAATAAATCATTTTATACTTAAGCAATATCGCTTAAGTTCTATTATATGAAAATCCTTTTATTTACATTATTCCAAATCTTTATTTTTTCGTATCCCGAAATCTCAAAATCAAACTATTCATTTTTCCCAACTTCATTTCTGAAAACTTATCGAAATTTTACTATAATTATTTTTACTCCATTTTTTCTTTTAATTTCCTTTTAAATTCAATTTACACTTTTATGGTATTTTAAAATGCCATAATCTAGAACAGTAAAACCATAGCACCAAATAAACTCAAATCACGCTATAATCTATCACATATTTTTCAAACCAATTAATATCTCTGAATATGAAAAATACTTTCAACATTTTTGGGGAATCCAGTTGGATCCTTCCAACCTGTTTTCCCTGTATCCACAGATATTAGCACAATATAAAAATACGACTCCCACTTTGAGGGGGATATCGTACTATATAGGGTCATTCGCTTACGCGAGAATATCAATCACTCCAATATATACACTACTATATATAATAACACATCCAACTGATAATTTATCAACTTATCAATCAATCAATAATTAATTTTATCTGTTTAAAATTAATTACAGTATTCCAAATTTGAGTGAGATTAACTCACTTTGATTTTCCGAAATTGTTAATTGTTTCGACAGAAAAAAATGTCGCGCCTCCTTTCAACCTGAAGAACAAACCCTCCCTTTATATTTTTGAGAATAAGAAGTTGGCCTTTTTTCCATTAAGCTTTGATTCTCTTTTTTTCTATGTCTTGCTGATTTTTAAAAAGAGAAAAAGAGGGGAATGATGGAAAAGAAGGTAGCGTGATGAAGAGGGAAAAGCGCGATCAGGTGATTTAATAGAATACGACTATGATTTGACCAAAACAAAAATATAAAATATTATTTGATTTCAAATGTCTTGTTTTAAACCAACATAAAATTCTAAACTCCTATCGAGGTATGCCGCAAGGCTTTTATAATGTTATATCCTTATTGCGAACGCGATGGAAAAGGTTTCGAGTTCTAGTTCGATCGTATGGAGAAGATAGCGTTTTGGATCTAATTATTATATTGAATTTTCGATCTAAGTTTCAGCGCGTTTATATCTCACACGGCCGAAAGATAACTCCAAACGTAATGAATTTTGAAATTTGATAATAATACACTATTACAGATCCAATGGAACTAGTTTCGTCGAATTCCGAGACTGTCTCGGAAGGCTATTTTTAAATGTCGATTTAAACGATATATTTCTAAAACTGAACATCCCACTTTTAAATTCAATTTTAAAACTTCTATTAGCTCCCTTATTATTAATATAAATTTTATATGCCTTTAAATTATTTTTTACAAGCTTAAAACTCAAGATTCAATATTTTGCCCAATTTTCAATTATTATATTCAATAATTAAATTATCCAATAAATAGTTATATTTGAAATTCAAGTTAAAAATTAACTTTTAATTATCTAAAAATCAACTATATATTCCAATTTCAAATATCCAAAATACTGGGTCGTTACAGAATTATTTTAGTATAAACGATTTAAATCTATATTCTTTAAATATTCAAGTTGTTTTGATTTTCCAAACTATATAACTATATAGACCATTTTTAATACTCAAACTATTTTCTATTAAACTATTTTACCTATTTAAACCATTTTTCTAAAAATTCAAACTGGTCAAAAGGGTGTATCTTGGATTTAATTACAAATTGGGTTAAAGTGAAGTTATAACATAAATTGTAATTCGAATCAAATTTCGAAGTGAAATTGATATATCGAATTGAATTGACATTTTGAAGTAAAATATGATTTTTGAAGCAAATATGGTAAATTTCGAAATGGATTGATTTCGAAGCGAATATGATATTTTGATATTAAGTATGAATTGTTTTCGATGTAAAAGAACCAACCGGTGTGTAAAACGACGTTTGGTTATTAAAGAGATCGGAGCCTCTTATTGACATACTCTCTATCTATATTGGAACCACTTTAACAACTGTGTACGCGCTAGATGATATCTAGAATGTAGTGGTTGAATTGGCAAACATTTACTGGAATGAAGTAAAAGAATGATGATGGATAGCTTTGACACTCATGTCATAATTAAAATGACTAAAATAGGAGCCTATGTCTGGTCAGTGAGGTTAGCTACATCTAGCGACATTAATCCTCATATTTCTATTGTGATTTCGTATTCGATTGATGCACCTTTTCGTTTTGATTGATTGTCGTGGTCAGCCACAGATGGGTTACGACTAACCAGAAAGGGTAAACTGGTAAAATCCTACCTTGGGTATTGCCTCACGTGTCGTGTCACATTTATCCCTATACGAGCCCATTACGACTTTGGTTTAGAACTGTATAAATGTGTCAAGGTGGTTCAGTGTAAAGCCTTAATGCTATTTTGGTATTTATTTTACTGATAGACATTATCTATTATAGCGTATATAAATAGTTTAATGGATCCTTAGGAGATAGAAAATCTCATAACATCTCTTAAGTTATTGCATTCATATTTCGTGATATTGATTTGACTTACATAAGAGTATTTTAGTCCTGAGTCAAGTGTTCTGTCTTTTCATTACGCTCGGCTCAATCTTGAGTTTTTTCCAGCGTATTGAAGACTATTCTTTAGAGGACGAAGATGTAGTTTTGGTATATTACTATTATTATTATCCCCTACATCCTGCTATTCTGTTGTATTGATTATTTATCCCTGATGTGTATATATATATAACTTTGATAAATATGTGTAGATTATAATCAATGTATAGTAAGAAACTTTATCGCCCTGTTTATTTGATTATTATAATCTATCATTCCGCTGTGAGATTCTATGTTTGTTTCTTCTTCTCTTCTTATTTTTCTTAATTAACCTCATTGATTATCTATGTTCTGGATTGTTTAAGTTGGACATGTGTGGATTATTTTCAATTTAAACCTTCCAAAATGTGGATCATCACATATACGATGCATGGTACATTACTCATGACCATTGGGGGCTCCAAGGGGTTATATACTCGTGGTTGTTTGGAACAATCATAGAAAATCTTGACCAGCATCTCCTATGACTTAGTACAACTAAACCAAAATAGAATATCTCAAGGTAACAACGTATAGTAGTCTTCAAAATTTGAGGGTATTGTCGATCTTAATAGTTAGGCTATACTTAGACTATGGTTAAGCACATGGAATAGCGACCATATTACAGCCATAATTTGGCATACGCTGTACTATTTGAACTGAAAGACTACTTAAAAAGTATTACCTTTGTTCTAGAAGGTTAGTGTCATTTTAATTGGTAGTCAACTTAAAATATAAAATCTTCGGGTAGAGTAAATTGTTTAAGGGGGAATTAATTTAAAGGACAAAGATTTGTATATATTTTGCCTCAAGGACACGACCTCAATATTTTTACCACAAGGACAAACATCTTCTAAAAGTTATTCATAAGGACAAACATTTTTCACAATTATTCATAAGGACAACAAAACTACTACCGAGCTAAAACTGATACCTAAAAACTGCTACCGATAACTACAAACTGATACCTAAAAACTGATATCAATAACTAAAAACTGTTACCTACAGAAAGTAGTCCTTCACATAAAATATTGAAGGTCTATCCTTAAGGCTAAAAAGCTGTGAAATTTTGTCCTTGACAAAAAATTTCTGATTGTTTAATCGATAAATGCCATCGGATTGAACAAAGGACTTTAAAGTAGTTACGCAATTAACTATGGATATTAATAAAGCTTTTGACCTTTGATCAAACTTTAGACATCTTAACGTTACAACGTTGACGAAAAAAACTTGTACAAAATACCGAGTGGTGTAACTTAATAAAGATTAGAAATTAGATTTCGCCTAAATGATGTATATGCAGTTGAATGTGTTTGATACAATACTTCAGTAAAGTCCATAAAGGCTTCAATGTTTAATTTATTTAAATATTGACCAAGGACTGAATTCACACCATAGAGTCAACACAACTATGTTGTTAGTTGATCTTTTAACTCGACTAAATTAGTTTATAAATATTATAAATTGATAACAAAATCAATACAATATTGTACTATATTTTTATGGCATTTTAATTACTATTCTATGTCTAAAAATTACGATGTAACAAAAGTTGTATATTCATTGAATTTGATAGAATTAGAGGTATTCATTAGGGTCAATTATGTAATTTGTTACGTATATCTAACTCGATTACCAAAATTTTCTAATATAAAATGTATTTTTTATATTATATACCTGATATATTTTGATAAAATTAATTAAGTAATTAACTAAAGTGTATTAAATAAAAAATCCTTAAATGATATGTTATGTGATAGTAATTACAATTTGTTGTAATTATGAGAGTTTACTCACATTGAAAAATAACATATTGTTTTAAATATTCTTAGTCGAGACACTTCGAGAGAGGATATCGATACATTCGTTAAGACTAGAGTACATAACACTATCCAAATTTTGGGCAGTGTATTACTCATGGTTACTGAGGGAACCAACAAGTTACGTACTGATAGTTAGTGAATAACCATGGAATGACTTACTCGAGAATTTTCTATTGGTTAATATGACTTGGGTCAAATAGAGAATCTCGAAACGATGATGTTACACAGTTCTCTTAACTTGGGAACATTGTTGAACTTCAATATGGACACTTCATTTTGATTGTAGTTAAACTATGGCATGGCATGACATTCATTGAACGACTATAGTTGCGTCTAAGTTGAAGCATTGGAAGTGAAACACTATTAAAATGAGAATTCATCTCCTCAAGTATATAGAGTTAGTATCATGGTTGTTACACCCGTATTTCTCAAACCATGTTAAATATGGGATAGGCAATGTATTAGGTTAAAGCTGAAGCAATAAAGGTAAAGATAAAAAAAGAAGGAACTAAAGTAATCCAATCAAAAATGCATGATAAGCCATGAAGAGAATTGAGCTTCCCAGCCTGCAGTCATGACACTTGATTCAACAAAAAGAACTGCAACCAAAAAAGCAAGAGATCACAACGAAATACAATACTACGCTCATAAGGAGGCTACAAAATATGATATATGCACCTATCACTTAGTATCAATATTACATTGTAATACTAAAACCAAAATCTAACACAGTCACAAGGAGCAAGCAAAAAAGTACCATGATAAATGAATGATTGGGCTGCGCTGTCAACATCACCAGAACTTGTAATTTGTTAACACCTTCAAGAGTAGATCTCTACCATGCATACTGAGGTCTACCTAAGCAATACCGTACGAGGTCAAAAGCATCAAAAAGGGCTGCACATAGGTCCACTCAAACAATGCTCCAATGCAGATCCACATTGGGTAGATGGCAAAAATATGAGCCACCCTTATTAATAACTCAAGCAAATTACAACAACAAAAACTCATATCACAGTCAGCTTAGACTATAGTAAGCTTAGATCATGTTCACACATGTATTGAACTTACTCCCAAGTTATGGCAAAGCAGTACAACATTATTTATCCCAACAGAATATCGCTCAAGTAAGTACAAACTAGATGTACAACAAAGATATAAGCACCGCGACATCATGCAAGAATCACACATCAACCGGTACAACCTCACTCCAAATATGTTGACAGTGCCCCGAAACCAATGAGTAGCTCTCGGTGTCCTCCTAGGGAAGTATGCAAATCCTTTACTTCTTCAGATTAGAAATACACGATCCGTTAAGTTCAAATATCCCCGCCCCGATTTCAAATATCCCTGCCATAATTTCAGATGTTCCTGCCATAATTTTAAACTTCCTGCAAAAGACCACAATTCAGCTACCTAATTTATGCCTTCCCATCAAAGACATGTCGGGAATTCAAGTGCATCAGACCAAAAATGCGAATGAGAGACATGTGGCATAATTGAAAGGTAGAAACACAATGGCAGAGGTAGGATGGTGGCAGTCCACATACATCCTCAACACAATAAATAGAAGATGATCGGGAATATTGAGGTGACTTTTTTCTTCTTTTTGCATGAGAGAAAAATGTGTCTTTCTATTCTTCAATAAACACTTGTATCAGGAGAAAAGAGATAAGAAAAGAACTTGACCTGTAGAAGTTGGATCCAAAGGAAAACGAACCACGCAAAAATTTCTATGATTTCTTATTTTCATGCATTATTATCTGCTTATTGTTGCATTGGATTATAACTCAGTAAGCGAATGCGAATTAGACTTGAGATTCCAAAAAATAGTTGGAGCGCAACTACATAATTATATAAGCATCTCACAATATAGTTACTACATAAAGGCAAGCTTAATAAAAGTTAAGTTTATTTATTCAAATTTGTGAATAAACGTTAACTATTTTCTCATCAATTGAGGTATTGTGGGATGAAAAATCTCACTAACATTTTTGGCGCTGCCGCGCTAGGAGGGCCTGAACCTCCATTCCCCTTTTCTAATCTTTTGCAAATCTATCTATCCTCCATTCTTAATTTTCTACCTCCGACAAGTTTATCGACGCTCCCTTGCAAATCATGAATTATGCTGATCCATTCATACCCTTCACTGTAAGGTGGTCACTTATAGCTCCCGAAGTCCCCATGGATCTCATCCTAACCACGATCCAACCCTTCATCAAATCAGTGAATCGACAAAAGAAGGGTTAAAGGAGATGATGGCCCTAAATACCACCCTCAAGCTAAATTATCCTCCACCTTTCATGGTTCATGCCCTTCACTTACCATTTGTTTTGACTATACATCGAGTAAGTGATAATGATACTCTAAAAAATGAGAATGGTGAAACCAGCCTATAAGTCAAATCCCCAACCCATCTAACATCAAACCTACAACTACTTGATAGAAAGACACAATAATCGGTGTTGCATGGAATCAAGTTGAATGGCTACTGCCAGTTGATCATTATCCTCCTTTATTATCTGTGACCGTAAGTTGGATGAGAGCACATGGGTATTTGCTGATTTAGAAAGTGATTCCGATGATGGCATGAAACCAATAGTCGAAGTCTAAGAATCCATGGTGCCTTGATAAAATGATTTAAAAACGTTTTCCTAAGTAAATGAGAAAATGATTTGGAATTATTTCAGGATTTAAGAAAGGTTTATGATTTCATAAATTAGGCTTAATGATTCCATATAATCTTGAAAAGAAAATGGAATAAATTGAAAAGAATATATTTAAGAAAGACAATTGATTTAAATAAAAGATGAAGAATTGATTGATGATTGATATCCATATATGAACTTAATATCTTTTAAATTGATAACTGGCTTCGAAGGAACCGCGGTTGGATTTGGGTGATTCCTATCCGAAAAACACTTCGAACCAGTGTAAATGTTCGAAAGTGAAGACATGCTGAAAATGATGATTATTGAAGATCGAGGTATTCATAGTGTGAGGACTGCTTGTTGACATGTTCTGGGTCACTTCCATTATAGAGTTATTTATAGCAGTGATTTCCTCATTGTGGAGATTTTTTGGATTGCAAGGGCAACTCGGTACTAGTGGGAGTAGGAGAGTGCCTTCGGTTTCGTTCAGTCCCAAAACGAACTTGTATGGACGAATATCTAACATTGCATTTTTGAGACACAACGTTTGACTTTTACAAATATACATCTGCTATATGGCAGAGAAGGCAACTTCTCTTAGCTTAACATCCTTCTCTGAGACATACGAGCTTAGAGGTTGTATGCTTGTGGGAGTCATATAGTGGTCAAAGGAATGACAATGTGGCATTCAGAGTGGAATCTGTTATGATCAAAGCGTAGTTTTGTACGAAAAGTGTGGCTTTGAAGAAATTGAGCGTAGCCTCACTAGCCTCACATCTCGGAAAATGATATGGGATACTATGTGGTCTGACAGATACAATTTGGAATAGATGAGTATGTATGGTGGTGTCCAATATGTTAGGCACTTTGGGGGAAAACGTCCCTCAAGGCATTTATTGCTCCATTTTGATAAAGTGGTTAGCTTAAGAAAAGCAGAAAACTACCGGTTATCAGTAGTAGTATAGCAAGTATAGTTCCAAGTGACTAGCTTGAGAAAGGCGATTAGGGCACCGTGAGAACTATGTTTGTTATGTGTGTATCGGAGAAAAAGGCCACTAGTTCCCTATCATGTTGGAAATCCAATCCCAATACGAGATTTACTGTTTTAATTGTACTTACAAAATAGCTATAATGACTTGCAAACATTTCAGCTATCCCTTTTGGTATCTTATACTCCATTCGGTGTATTTCGTTGATCAAGTCCGGATATATTACCTTAGACTTAGTCTGGGTATTGATATCTTATTTGAATAAGTTTATTTGAAAGATATTTTCCACAAGAATGTCATTAAAGATAATATCAAATTATTTTAGTAATAAAAGTGTTTTTGTTATCATAAGGTAAAAACATGTCCGCGATTATGTGTGGACATGGTCTTATGAGATGCCCTTCTTTTCAAAGATTTTGATATCAACTTCATGATCTATGCATTTAAAATTTCAAGTATCTCACGCTAGTTTATCAAGCCTGATCTGGGTATTTTTAATACTTGGGTCAGATCTGTGTAGTTTCAGGTTTAGTTGAAGACGGTTGGAGTTTCCAGAGGAGAGCTGGAGATCTTCATCGTCGTATGGACGTATTCTATTATCTGCTACATCTATTGCATTTTTTTGTTGCTTTCAGCATTTGTAAGGACGGAAGTTTATAGCTGTCCAGCCTAAATCTAGGATAGACTCTGATATTGTATTTTAAAATTATCTGCTGTAAAGATTATGTTGAAATAATATATGTTATTC
This sequence comes from Allium cepa, assembly GCA_030765085.1. NCBI lineage: Eukaryota > Viridiplantae > Streptophyta > Magnoliopsida > Asparagales > Amaryllidaceae > Allium > Allium cepa. Next base: position 713,865,210 of record CM060943.1, on the reverse strand, counting down.
CATTCATGTGAGATTCTGTTCTGTCTTTATTATATTTCTACCCTTAATGATCCGTCATTTCGTGCAATTTGAGTTAACATGTGTGGTTTATTGTCGATTCAAAGAGTATGGAAAAATGGGCCATTACATGAATGGTTTTCTTCTACTGTTCAATCTAATTTTGAAGAATCTCATTTTGAAAACCGATCAAAGGTTGACCCCATCTTTCATTAACTATTGCATCTCACTTAACTTTAATTCAACAACGTTAAATCTAGTAAGCAACTTAGTGTTATATTCATACCGACAGGTAAGCACATCTTCGGCTTCTTAAGCTCCTTATGGATACACTCTAACTCATTTTCAAGCCTTTTATTCTCAACTTTAAGGTTGCAAACCTCTGTCTCAATGGCAGTAGAACGATCCACCTTCTCAACCAAAAATCTAGATAAGCCTATCCCATCTGACCCAGGAACGATGGGTGCTGAAGGTAGGTCATGTGCGAAGGCTTCGGGAGGCTCAAACAAAGTTTCATAGGGGACAACCAAACTAGTAATAAAAGAAACGATATAGTTCAAAGAATCAAAATACACATGTTACCCCGCCTTTTGGTCAAGGCTGAGATATCAACAAATTGGCTGGAAAGGATGGATATCAGGATTGGAGATCGACTGAAAATAAGGTTACGATCGATATCGTCAAAATTTGATCGAGCTCCAATCGAGACAGGATCGATTAGGAATGATGAACAAGAATAGATGAGACTACATTTAAAATTTCAAGTCAATCGGAGTTTGTATGCTCGAGATTTGGATGGATCAATATTGGTGAGGAATGGTTCGCATCGATACCTTCGTATCGATATGGTTCACATCGAAATGGTTAGCATCGATACCTTCGTATCGATACTGTTCGTATCGATCAACATGGAATACTTCGAATCGATGGATGTCGTTCAAATCGATATAGTTTGTATCGATCGAGGGGAGTCAGCAGATGGATGCAAGTATGGATAACGCACATTGATTTGGATCGATAGTAGTTCGTATCGATCACGGATAGACACAGAATCGATGATTTCATATCGATCAAGGACACACATAGCATCTAAGATTTCGTATCGATTGGGATTGAAGTGGCAGCATCCTTCGAATCGATGATTTTGTATCGATACAGCACACATCAATCGAATGGATACGGCAAGGCATACTTTATATCGATCAAAGCTTGGATCGATATGAAGGGACATATCTTTGGATGGATGCGAACAAGAGCACAGTCGATGGATACGAATAAGCCTACAGGCGCTGGTGGATTGATATGAAGCATAGAGGCGAAAAGCTATGGTCCGATGGATACAAGGAGGGTCAAGGAAAACGATGCGGTCAGCAAGCACAAAAAATGGATCTACGTGCGATTATCGCTCTACCTCATCGATCCAAAAGCGACCGATGTAAAGAAGATCGAGACGAAGTGATCGATATGAAATAGGATCGATGAGAACTATTCAGCCTTCATACAAACACAAACTTTCATCGATCATAACTCACAATCGACAAGTCCAAACGCTATGAAATTTTCAGAGGAGCTTCCTGATGCACTCAAGAACCTCCATGATGTATCTCAGCTCAATTGGACCACTTTTTGATCGATATGAATTGAACACGCATCGTTCCCAAATCGCTCTGGATCGATCTTTGGGACCACTTGTGCAAGAGAAGAGGTATTCCAGGTTTTGGGGTGGATATTTTCGGATCTAAGCCTATAAATAGGAGTCATATGGCAACTAAAAAAGGGATCTTCTCCTTCTCTGACGTAGAAGCTCTACCATTTTTGTAATGGATACTAAAGGCTTATAGTTGTAACTACAGTTCAAAGGGAATAAAAAGGATTGATTCATAGTGGACATAGGCCGGATTGCCGAACCACTATAAACATAATGTTCTTTCCTACTCTCTTCCATTTAACTTTACTGTTTCTTTATTTTTATTCTCTACTTTATTTGGATCTGAGATCTGTGTTGACGTATTGTGGATCTATATATAAACACTGGTGGTTTCATCGGCAATTGGTTATTTGTGACCAATTTTAGCACAAACATTTTGGTGCTTTCACCGAGAGTCTGAACTCAGGGAATCTACAGCTTGGACTTTGGATTTGAAGACTTAAAGACTTGGATCTGGAAAGCCATGACAAGGCAATCGACAAGAAGACAGAGGGCAGAAAGGAGTCAGAATGAAGGGAGTTAGAAGGCTTCCTCGGGAGCTAATTAGGCCTCGATTTTCATCACCAGAGACGAGATGGAAACAATATTGAAAAGGCAATAGGAGATCACGTAGAACCTACTTCGATAAGTTGCACAAGTTGGAGTGCAAAATCAAAAGAACGCAACTGCAGGAGATGCTAAAGATAGGGATTGGGAGCTCGGAGAAACCAGAGTTTAGAATAGAGCAGGACCATCAGAAGCAGCACCAGATCTAGGAGGCACTCACTTGGAGCATGTTGACCCAATCCCGAACAGAGTACCAGGTGGAGCTGTGCAACATGGCGTTGGTAGAGGAGTGGATACTCGTTCACGAGAGCATATTCCAGAATTCCCTCATGAACTCGAGGGGCAGATAGGAGGCAATAGACAAGGACTACAGCATGGCGACAACGATAGATTCATGGATATGGTTAGGCGAGCCATGAAAGGCGGATTACTGAATAGAGATTTGAAAAATGTGAATAGGAGTCCCTTTGCTCATATGATCAGGCAAGCTAGGAACCCGCCAGATTTAAAACTACCAACGCTAGAGATGTACGACGGAAGAATGGATCCAACTGTTCACTTGATGAGGTACATGAGGCATATGGAAGTGCTGGGGGGCATCAGAGGAGGTCATGGCGCGATGCTTCCCTTTGTATTTGACGGATATAGCAGCATTATGGTTCAGACAGTTGGAAAGTGGCTCTATTGGCACATGGACGGAGCTAATTGAAAGGTTTATGAGGCAGTTTTAGGTCCACATAGTAACACCCAAGAATGTGATGACTCTAACGTCGATGAAACAGTGGAAGGGAGAACCGCTTAGAGATTTCTTGACCAGATTCAATGCGGCAGTGGCTTCGGTCGATCGACCTGATCCGTCGATGGTTTTGATGGCGGCAGTCTCGAAAATTGCAAACAATTCGTATTTCAAAATATCATTGGAATGGGACCCACCGATGAATCTTGGGAATTTCTACCATGAAGCAGAGAGATTTCTACGGCAGGAAGATGCACAGGTTGAGAGAGGGAAGAGAGGCTGAAGCTTATGCAGTAAGGGGTGGAGATCCACCCAAGGAGGACCCAGTCAAAGATGATAAAGGAAAAAAGAAAAATGAATGAGACGGTAGCGCTTCAAAAAGGCCACGGAGGGAGTCAAAGTTTTCTTCTTTCATAGATCTAACTGAAACTTTAGAAAGGATCTACTTGGATACTCGAGGGCGCCTCCAGTATCGAAGTCCAGCATGAAGGGAGCTCTATGAATACGAGCGGGCATCGGGAAGGCATGGTCTATTCCATGAGTGGATGGGCACAATACTTATAATTACAGACATTCAAAGGATATCATTGAAAAGCATGTAAGGAATGGTCATCTACAACAATATGTAAGGAATCGAGCTGTGGCAGTGGAACAGGAGCGGCAACCGCCCACCTCTAACGAAGATGGCATTAGAACTAGGAAACATCGGCTTATTATCAAATAAAAGATTTATGGCTTCGAATAAGTAACAGAATTCGAAGTAATACAACTAAATCACTTACACATGTACGACATTGAGGAAGGTCCCTAGGCATGCTGTGAGATGATGATAAACCATGTTGCTCGAGTCTATGAAATCTTGTTTGTTTCTCCGTTTTTCTGAAAATTTTGGTTTCTTCCTTAGATGTACAGACATTTATTTGGTTTTCCCTGGCTGTAAAACTCTTTTTTCAAATGATTGGATTTAGATCAATGCAATAAATAATATAGATCTCGCGATTACAGTCCCGACCGAAGAGATGGGGCAGTAATCGCAAATTATGAGTCTCTTGGCCGTAGAGCGACGGAATGGACTCAAACAGACTATAAAAGTCCTTGGCCAGAGAGTCGAGGCCGGAGAGTATAAAATTCCTTGGCCGGAGAGCCGAGGCCGGAGAATATAAAAGTCCTTGACCGGAGAGCCGAGGTTGAAAAATATAAAAGTCCTTGGCCGAAGAGCCGAGGCCGGAGAATATAAAAGTACTTGGCCAGAGAGCCGAGGCCGGAGAATATTAAAAAGTACTTGGCCGGAGAGCCGAGGCCGTAGAATATAAAAGTCCTTGGCTGGAGAGCCGAGGTCGGAGAACATAAAAGTTCTTGGCCGTAGAGCCGAGGCTGAGGAATATTAAAAAGCCCTTGGCCGGAAAACATAAAAGTCCTTGGCTGGAGAGCCGAGGCCGGGAAATATTAAAAAGTCCTTGGTCGGAGGGCCGAGGCCAGAGAACATAAAAGCCCTCGACCGGAGATTCGGGGTCGGAACAGGATAATGCGACCTGTAGAGGTCTTGGATTCAGATTTTGGCTTGGGATAAATGGACCCAGAGCAGTCCCGAATTTGGCAAAGGGCCCGATGTGGTCTCGAATATGGATATCAACCCAGAAAGGTTAAGGATTCGGTTATTAGTCATTGGATATGGATAAATTAAAGCTCGGTTGTCGGATTCGGATAGCTACGGTATTGGGTAAGGATGTGGTTACAAGACTTCGAATTGGACATCGACTTGGAGCAGTCTCGGACTTGGATATAGCTGTGGCACATGGATAGGATGGCTTAGTAATAGATTTGGATTATAGGTTAGATGGAATGGCTATGAATGGAATATGGACTTTGGATGTTGGATTCGGAGCTATTCAAAACACGCCTTCTTACCACAAGGCATGTTTTGAGAGGCAAATGTTACCCCGCCTTTTGGTCAAGGCTGGGATATCAACAAATTGGCTAGAAAGGATGCATATTAGGATTGGAGATCGACTGGAAATAAGGTTATGATCGATATCGTCAAAATTTGACCGAGCTCCAATCGAGACAAGATCGATTGGGAATGATGAACAAGACTAGGTGAGGCTACATTTCAAATTTCATGTCAATCTAAGTTTGTTTGCTCGAGATATGGATGGATCAATATTGATGAGGAATGATTCACATCAGTACCTTCGTATCGATATGGTTCGCATCGAAATGGTTAGCATCGATACTATTCTTATCAATCAACATGGAATACTTCGAATCGATTTATGTCGTTCGAACCGATATGGTACGTATCGATCGATGGGAGTCAGCAGATGGATGCGAGTATGGATAACACACATGAATTTGGACCGATAGTAGTTCGTATCGATCAGGGATGGACACCGCATCGATGATTTTGTATCGATCAGGATAGACACAACATCGATGATTTCGTATCGATCAGGATTAAAATGGCAGCATACTTCGAATCGATGATTTCGTATCGATACAACACACTCGATTGAATGGATATGACAAGGAATACTTCATACCGATCAAAACTTGAATCGATACGAAGGGTCATAACTTTGGATGGATGTGAATAAGAGCACAGTTGATGGTTACGAATAAGCCTACAGGCGCTGGTGGATGGATACGAAGCATGGAGGTGAAAAGCTATGGTCCGATGGATACGAGGAGGGTCAAGGTAAACGAAACAGTCAGCAAGCACAAAAAGGGATCTATGCGCGGTTATCGCTCCACCTCATCGATCCAAGAGCGACCGATGCGAAGAAGATTGAGACGAAGTGATCGATACGAAATAGGATTGATGCGAACTATTCAGCCTTCATACAAACATAAACTTGCATCGATCATAACTCACAATCTACATGTCCAAACGCTATGAAATTTTCAGAGGAGCTTCCTAATGCACTCAAGAACCTCCGTGATGGATCTCAGCTTAATTGGACCACTTTTGGATCGATACGAATTGAACACGCATCGATCCTAAATTGCTCTGTATTGATCTTTGGGCCCACTTGCACAAGAGAAGAGGTGTTCCAGTTTTGAGGCGGATATTTTCGAACCTACACCTATAAATAGGAGTCATATGGAAACTAAAAAGGGGATCCTCTCCTTCTCTGACGCAGAAAACTCTGCCATTTTTGTAATTGATACTAAAGGCTTGTAATTGTAACTACAGTTCAAAGGGAAAAAAAAAGATTGATTCAAAGTGGATATAGGATGGATTGCCGAACCACTATAAACCTTGTGTTCTTTCCTTCTTTTTCTTCATTTTTATTCTATACTTTATCTGAATCTGAGATTTGTGTAGAAATATTGTGGATCTGAGTGTAAACACTGGTACTTTCATCGGCAATTGGGTATTTGTGACCAATTTTAGCACACACAACACCAAACAAAGGTACAATATAAACTTCTCTTATTAATTACATTAATTCATCAGAACCATATACAAAAATGTAGCAAAAGTAATACAGAATTCAACCCTTATGCAAATTTCTAAGCCTATACCATTCCAAGTGAGGGTTATTGGGTGAAAATGAACTATTTTCTAGGGTATATTGCCATCAACGTAATACAAGTCACTAAGCACCTCTATTTCTTTAACTACTTGATCAATCCTCGAGAGAAACTCTTGGGTTTCATCCTTATGTTTGGCATAAGACTCATCTAACTCACTTGCACATATCGATGGTCGTGAAAGACAGTCTAAAGTTTAGATTTTGAGACTGTCCTCATTTTCCCTTAGAAGCTAAGCAAACAAAACTTCTTCAGAAGAGTAAAAAAAAGACCCAATCATTCGTTAGTTAGTAACAGAGTAAAATAGCAACAACAGGTCATTTATAACAAAATCAAGAAGCAAGACCTATGCAGTCATACGTCTAAGGTTTAATACAGAAAGGCCTTAAATATTCACAAGAGGATTTGGAGAAACCTCGACTTTCTCAGGTTCCTCAACACCCTTAGGCCCCTTATATTCCTTGGACTCTCACTCCTCTTCCTCATTCGCTTCTAAAATGGTGAAAGGAGCAACATCTTGGCCAACATACATTTTACTCCACTAATCCCAACAATATTGGTAGATCGAGTAAACCACAAATTGATCCTTAGAAAGCTAAGGTCAATCTCTTTATTAAACTGAAGCTAGGCCGAGACATATAGATTATAAACTATGTTAGAAGTGCTCGTCCTATGTTCTTCTTTGGAATCGGCCAACTCATTTTCCACCTTGGTCAGCTACTCCCTTTTCTCCTATAACTTACGTTCTTTTGAGGTTAGCGCTTCCACTACAAACATGGTCTCCCTCTTGGCCCACTCTCGGTATGCCCTGAAGTCATCATCAACTTGGCCTTCATGAAAATAAGGTCGGCTTTCTCAATGTTAGATGCGGCAAGATCAGCTTCAAGTTTGGATACCTGATTAAGAGTGGCGGCTCGTTTGCTTATCCACTCTCGCACCTCTATCGTTAAGGCAACATGATGAAAAAATGTAAATAATAAAGAGAAATATGAGTGGGTAAATTTGATTAGAATATATAAAAAAAGAGGGAAGATTACTTACGTAAGACCAGGACCTCTCCAGCTCATACACTCGTTCTAAAAGGGAAAGCTTAGGGTGTGGAAGAGAAAGGAGAGAGGATGGAAAAGACGAGGCAATATGAGATGGCAAATTCTGCATGATCTTCCCCACTATCTCCTCTAGATTAGTTATGGTCCCCTTGGGCAACGGATGGCAGGCATCAAGGTCAGGACTACTCTACAAAGGAGGAATAGGTAACCCCGTTGAATTAGAAGGGAAAGGAACGTTTGGAGGAGGGGGAGGAGTATCGTCTTTTTTAGGAATTTGGTCAGCGTCATGGACTGTATCACGTTTTCGTTTCTAAGTATCCTTGTGCGGTGGTTTCCTCGGCTGACAAAGTGCAGCTATAATAGATGCATTCATTTTACCTATACAGAAAAGGAATATTAAGTTCAGGAAAGGCTCCTAATAGAGGACAAAATCATCTCTACTATTAATAAAGAGAATTCAATGAATAGATTTCTACGGTGTTTTTTGGAAATTCTAAAAATGCCCTACATCCATCAACGGAATTTCACCATTGGTTTGCAACCTTCATCAACATTTCCTTACCAACCATCCATCAATGGAATTTCACTATCAATTTGCTTGAAATAAAAGTATTGTACCAAATCTTTTGCACTTATAGCACACATCCGTTTATAAAAAAATTATTAAATGAAAAGTAAATATTTCTAGCTATTGGACACACATACATGCGATTTACACTAGTAAGAATAATAAGTTTAGAATCTATCATCGGAAGGTTATACTACTAGGACCGGTCAAAATTAGGAAAGGCTTAAAAATGGAACGGGAATAGTGGTGATATGGATGCAAGAACTCATGCTTTATCGGCATTTTTAGTAAAGAACATCCCAAGTTCCCTCTTCTCATTACTTATTTCTATAATATGGCCCCTACGTCTCTCATATTCATTACTGTCTTCATTAGAACAAAAAAACTAGGTAGGATGGTAGAAAAAGGAAGAACGAAAGTCATCAAAGTTAGAAATAAAGAAATACAACCTAGCCCATTTCTGGGTCTTTCATAGGACGGCCGTTAGGACCACCTTCTTGGCTTAGGTAGAGAAACATCACCCCTTTTAGGACTTTTATTAATGCAAAATAAAAACAGAGCTCGTTACAAGAAAGGGTACAGTTTTCTTGGCATAAATAATAAAAAAGGCGATCACTAGAGAATACAAAAGAGAGGAGCAAGCTGGACGGGTACAAGATCAATGGAAGAAAGCCAATGATTAACAATTGGATATGGTATAAGATAGAGACCACAACGTATATGTTTAGGAGTAATGGGAATAAACCCAATCGGGGGTGTGTTGATACATTCGTGGGGTTTAGGAACTCTAGCTTCATAACCTAATAACCGAAATTGATTCAGGATACAGTTGATTTCTTCCAATTGATTAATTTTTGAAGATATAAGGGGGAAGTAAAGAGGTAGCCATTTTGGAATCTCAAGATTAATTGAAGAAAAATATCCTAAAATAAAGAGATCTAATAGAAATTAAAAAAAATAAGTTTCTTACTTCGATCTAAAAGAAAATACGAAGGTAGAGACAGATTTGATGTTGAAATGTTCTTTCCTTCTTTTCCTTTCTTGAGTAAAAGCGTAAAAACGAACATAGAAAAGATAAAGGAAATAAATACATAGTTTAATTTGATGAATAGCCGAGCAATTGAAATGATGAAGGAATTTATGAGATATCAATCGATTAAGTTTCCAAAATAATGAATACAAATATTGATGCAGATTTACTCTAGAATAATGGAAGGTTTGATTTAACAACATTTCAAATAGCGATTCAATGAGGGAACGATACGTGGATAAGAGCATTAAATGCAAAAGTAACCGATATGACTTTTTCCATTAATGAAAAGAAAAGAAGTTTTAGAAAGAAACGACAGGATGTGCAGGCAGAGTGTAAATGATGACAAATCTATATCAATCTGCAATCAGCACAGTCTTGGGGGGCAAGTGTTACACTCATAGTTCTCGAATTATGTTAAATATGGGCCAAGCAATGTATTAGGTTAGGAGCTAAAGCAGTAAAGAAAAAGATAAAAAGAGAAGGAACTGAAGAAATCGATCGATCTTGCACGATAAGTTGGGAAGAGATGTGAGCCGCCCAATCTACAGTCATGATAGTTGATTTAACTAAGGGAGCTGCAGCCAAAAAAGCAAGAGATCACAACGAATCTGCAATCATAAAGAAGGCCATAAAAATATCAGATCTACACTCTTCTGTTAGTTTCAGTATTACATTATGATACTAAAACCAAAATCTGACATAGCCAGAAGGAGCAGGCAATGAAGTACTTGGACAAATGAATGATTGGACTGCACTATCAACATCCACAGAACTTATATATTGTTAACACCTTCAAGGGCGAATCTGTACCGCTCATATTAAGGTCAACCTAAGCAGTACTACATGGGGTCAGAAGCATCCAAAAGGGCTGCACATAGGGTCATTCAAACAACAATCCAATGTAGACCACACTTATGGTTAAATGGAAAATATACGAGTTACCCTTATCAATTACTCAAACATATCAACAACAATGGCAGCTCAGATCACAGTCAGCTCAAACTGCAGTCAACTTAGATCACGTTCGTGCATGTATTGAACTAACTCCCAGGTTAAGGTAAAGCAATACAACATTATTTATCCCAATAGAATATCACTCAAGTAAGTGCACACTAGATGAACAACAAAGATATAAGCACTGCAACATCATGCAAGAATCATAGATCAACCAGTACGACCTCACTCCTAATATGTCGGTAGTGTCCCAAAACCAACGAGTAGCTCATTATTTCCTTCTAGGGCAGTATGAAAACCCTCTACTTCTTCAGATCAGAAATACATGAACTTTTAAGGATCGAGTTTCTCTCTCTGATTTTAGATATTCCCACCTCAATTTCAAGGGTTTCCACCTTCATCACAAACTTCCAGTCAAAGGCCATAATTCAACCACCCAAATTATGCCTTCCCGCCAAAGATATGTCATCAATCTGGGTGCATCAAACCAAAAATGCAGATACTAGACATATGACATGATCAAAAGGTGAAAACACAATGACAAATGAAGGAAGGTGGCAATCCCCATACATCCTCAACACAATAAACAAAAAATGATCGGGAATGTTGAGGGGCATTTTTCTTCTTTTTGAATGAGAAAATTTGTATCTTTATATTTTTCATCAAACGCTTATATTAAAAGAAAAGAGATAAGAAAAGAACTTGACCCGTGGATGTGGGATCCAAAAGAATCTGAACTATGTAAAAATTGTGCGTCTTCTTACTTTCATGCACTATTATTTGCTTAGTTTTTCATTGGATTACAACTCATTAAGTGAATGTGAATTAGATTTGACATTCTAACAAATAGTTGGAGTGCAACTTCATACTTATGTAACCATACAAAAACATAGTTACTACCCAAAGGATAGCTTAATATAAGTAAATTTTTTTGATTCAAATTTGTGAATAAACTTTATCAATTACTTTCCTAATCAATTGAGGAGTTGTGGGACGAAAAATCACAGCAAAATGGTCAATTATAGTCAACTTAAAGTTAATGTCCCCGACTAAAGCAATACGGTTAATAATAGTAATAATTGTTGAATCAAGGACTTTCTTTGGACTCTTCAAGTTGAATGTGGGTGATGTTGGAATTTTGACCAAAATCAAATTTCATAAGTCCTAATGTGATCTAGTGTCGACAAAGATAACTGGTATAAAAAATCGTCACTACCGGGTATCGATTATAGTAAGTAAAATTGGATTTTACCAAAAAATATGTGTAAGCGATAGATTCAACCGAAATGTCACACCACTGGTTAAGATGATGCATGCACATTAACATCTGAATTGTTCAATATTAATTACTGAATAAATTTACACATTTGAGTCGCACAACCGAAAGGATGAATACTCTGAATGAACCAAACGATTTAATTAATTTATAATCATTGTAAATTAATTAAATTAATTAATATTTATGATTGGATGATATATTTCATTTGATTTGTTTGAATACCATTAATATTTAAGAAAGTGTGTATAAAAAGTTATAAATGCACGTATCGATATACAATTTCCGTCGATTATTTAAATTGGATTAAATAGAATAAATACCAAGTAGGTTTTAAAATAAATTTAATTAATTAATAATTGTAAAATATTAATTATTAAATTTTATTTGATTTGATTGAATTTCATTAGTATTTAACAAAGTGCGTATATAAAAGTTATAAACATGTGTACCAATATACGATATCGATATAATGTTTAAATTGGATCTAAATATACAAAATGCTAAGTGTTTTTGAAATTTTTTAAGGGCCATGTGGCACCTATTATGGCCAACCATAGACAATAAAGAAAAGAATAAGATTTGACCAGATTTAGTTAGGAATTAAATAGTGAAAGATTTAAAGGAGAAAATCAAAAGGTTTCAATATTTCCTTTTAAAAAAAACTCTCTCTCTCAATCATTTAAGAATACTCTTCAGATAATTCACTTTCATTCCTCTCCTCTTCCATCTTAGTCATAATGGCCTCCAAAGCCCATTTTTTTTCAAAATCAAAAGAAAAGGTAGTTCTCATCTCCTGATTCTCGCAAAATCTGAAGATCGATTCAACCGTGTCTCGGATGATTGATTCATCGTTTCAAGGTGTGATTTTTGGCAATGTCCCTTTAATTATATAATTTAATTTATTACGTTACTCATGTGTTTGGATCCATATGATATACCTAATGTTTATGGTTTATCTTAAAAAGTAATTAAAACCCTTTTATCTCTATCTATGTTGAAAGTACTTTAATTATGTTGATTTAATTCAAATCTATTTTTGCTTTTCATCTCATCTCAAAATATATTCATTGTTATTGATATGATTTAGTCCTTCTTCTCCTTTGTTTCTTTATTGATTTCTTTTGTGTTGTTTAGATCGATATATTATCATCATGAATTTACATTTGCCTAACTTGTCCAATTCCTTTTTTGTTGCATATAAATTTTGTTAATAAAAAAAACCAATTTTTTTAAGATCTAGAATTTTATGATATTTATATACATAAATTTAAATAAATTATTCATGTTAATAAATTAATTTTATTAATTCCTTTTGTTAAATGGTTGATATTTTGAATATGGATGTTTTTTTCATTGTTAAAAAAATATTTGATCCAAAATTATAAATTGACTCCTGCGTAAATTCTAAATTTTTCTTTTTTTTACTTTGAAGTTTTATGTACTTTATTTCCAAACTAAAAGCTTAAGTTAAATGCTAACTTTAAATTCAGATATATACATACATACATACATACATATAAGTTGCAAATGTTACATATAAAATAAAATTTTAATTCTAAAACATTGATTGCAATATATGTATGTATGTATGTATGTATGGTAATATACATGCGTTGCTCTAATTTGAAGCCACATGATGGATCTGGTGTAATAAATGTCATATTTAGTTTCAAACATTTCTTAATTTGAAACCAAACCCATTATTTGTAATTTTAGATTTCAAATCGTACAAAATTATCTAATATGTTTTTTACATATGCATACATACACACACACACACATTTCACTTTTCTTATGTATAAATATTTGAAATCAAATCTTGAAAAACAAAGGCATATGTAAATGAGAAGTGAGTCTGTTGCGATATAAATTCCGACAACTACATATAGTTACAATAACTATATACCCTTCTTAGCACGTGCTCGTTGCACAAACAAGTATATTTGATATACTTGTAAACTAAAACTTAAAAAATTCTTCTTAACAATTTAAATAAAAAAAGATTATATTTATAAAAAAAAATTAGATTGGCTCTTTAGACTTCATAGGCCCAATAAATGCTAAAAAGGATTTTTTTTTTGAAATTTAGCTATTTCGCCAAGTTTCAACAAAATTAATAAACGAGCTTAAATAAATTAATCAAATAATTTATTTAATGGTCGAATCAATTTGGGCCGAAGTCTGGATCTCGCTCCCATTATCAATACAAACCTTTCTAGACTAAGTGACTTATACGATTTCCAAGACTAGGAAGAGGATGACTTAGCTAGCATTTTAATGTCCATTAGTGCTTCGCTATCTTGGGATTCTAATGCCACTACATCCGGTAAGCATGTATCTCCTAAGAATATGCTTAGAGTTTGGGGTAGAAATCGACCTTGACTATCTCTAAACCATCGATGTGTCGTCCAGGGCCAATGAGATCGTTGGTTCGTCTATCATTCCTATAGAACCATAAAGGCCTTCGACACCCAATGAGGGTGATGTGCAAGTGCCCGATGGACTGTTGTCCCACTTATGCATACACACAACATTACGCTTCATATAAATATGTGCATTGCATGGTACATCTCCTCTTATTATGAGCTAGTCTTATGTTTATTTATTCCCATGTAGATTCCATACTCTCTAGGAGACGTGTTGCTAAAATTCATTCTCAAATGAACCCGTAGGGGAGGATGGAGAAGCATAGCCTTGAGACAATATTCTTTACCAAGCTAGCCATAACATCGGACACTCTGCTACCATATTTAAGAGGGGGGAAGTTGTCTTGTATCATCCTTTTGGGGAGCCAACCCTTACCACTGACGAGCTTCCTATTCATACAAGGTCTCCATCTACAAGCTTAAGATCATGAACTTTGTATTAATCCTGTAAGGCAGCGAGACCCTCTTATCATTCCCATTTCAAATCCAAGATGGTAGGGAATTAGGAGTCCATTCATCATGATCTTCACCCTTCTAATGCTTTTGTGTTATATTTTCTATAATGGTGGCTTTGAGTTCCAGCACCATGGCTTCTAAGATCTTGGACCCCACGGGCATAAAATATGGTGACTTTGCTCAGCCTTACACCCCTCGAAACCCTATTGCCTGATTGCTTGTCGAACCTCTGCCATGCAGTTCTATGATACCTTAACCAACCTTCCCAAGATCATAACAAATTTGTAGGTCCTTTAGAATACCATACTAAGGTGGATATGGCTTGTAAGGACGTTGGTCATGGAAAAGATGAGATGAATCACCTTATTTTTGACCTCCACAAGCAGACCGTGATGAAGATATGTAAATACATAAACATGACCAAGTGGTAGAACAGTTGAAGAAACCGAATGCCACTAAATTAGAGAAGTTGAAACAAAATCATAAGTCCCATCTTGAGAAGGCAAAGAAGAATTTTTCGAGTAAAGTTGGGAAAATCAAGAAGTTGATAGGGGAAGTGGCCTCTTGGATGGAAAAATCAAGAAGTAAATTTATCCAAAGTAATTCTTAACTAAATCAATATATAACTTTTATACATCTTCTAATCAATATTTAGGCTTCAAATAAATGTTTAAAAAATTTAATACTACATTTGTATTTAATTTTATTATGAATTTATGGTGGAAAACAATGTAGCATAAATTATGCTAATGTGGATGGATCTAAAGGCTACTATAATGCTAGAGGGGTGAATAGTGTTGTATAATCAATATAGAACTTTTCTAAATAGTTTCAAATATCTAAACTGTTGGATTGTAAATAAATTTTCATCCTATATGACCGGTAAGCATAATTATTACCATTAGATAGTGGGGTCTAGCAGTTGATTATCCTTTTACAAAAGTCAGTATTACCAGCTATTTATAATTTTCAAAAATCAAATAACAAAATTTTAAAACCTTACACTCTGGTACCAAATGTGGGAACAATGTACTATAAATTATACTAGTGTGGACGTATCTTAAGGCTGCTATAACATTAGAGGGGGTGCATAATATTTTATAATTAAATTTATAACTTTTATAAATAGTTTCAATATTTAGATCAAAATACTAATAATCAACATAGATATATATTAATAGGAAGTCACAGATATACAAACATACATACATACATACATACATACATACATACATACATACATATATATATATATATATATATATATATGCAGCAAAAATAAAGTAAAAGTAAGAAAGATGATACCAGGAGTTTTGTGCTAGTTCAGATTAACCAATCCTATGTCTAATCCTGTACAATATCATTAAAATTTATATTCAACGCTTACTTTAATCAGGTAGCAAGCAAAGCAGAATACAATCTTGATTTCAAGAAACAAGATACACCCTCATGACTTTTCGAGCTCAGGATAGACTCTCTTGATTTACCAGGCAACAAGATCACCCATATGATTTGAATGGGCAACAAGCACACCCACTTGATTTGAATGGTCAACAAACACACCCATTTAATTTGAATAGGCAACAGGCACACTCATACAAAATAGTATTAGAGAGTTGTTGATTCCAAATACAAATAGTTGTAACTTGAATAAAAATATTCTATACCCTTTTATAGCACTTTGATCGTTGAATTAGTGAAAGAAAAGTTTAGGAACAATAAGAGAATAATTTTAATACTTGCAAAACAGTGAGTAGATTACAGCGAATGAGTGTAGTGAAGTAGAGATTGAATTTGAGTAGATTTGGAGAGTATTAAAAGTGGATTTTGTGAAATATACAATAATTTTGACCAAGAAGGATGGAGTGAATAATTGGTAAAAAATTCGTTTTTTAGTCCCCTCTATATAGTGTTTGAATGGACATTTCCAGTCATAAAAAGATAGAGCTAAAAAGATATAACTCTTTAGATTTTAAAAACTGTCTAACGGTACGTATTTCGACATACATAGGTTGGATATGTCGACATATCCTTGTATGTTGGAAAAAACGATGGTATTTTTAAAGTATTGTAAAATTATAAAATTTTGTAAAATCATCTAAAAATAGTTTTTAAATACATTAATATACAAAACTCATATAAAATATTTTTCTAAATAAAATAAAATAGATTTTGGTGAGAGAGTAGTTTCAAAGAAAAGAAAGTTGATATTTAAGGATTTTAACAAATTTATCTAATGTCTATTAACTATTATCTGCAGTCTTGAACTCTTCATGTCTTTGCCTTCAAGCTCATGAGCCTTCAATCGTCTTGATCATCTCTGAATCTTGTTCTTTAGTCACTTTACTGATCAGTCTTCAAACTCGATTATCCTGTAATTATATAAACCTGCGTAACATCCTATAAAATATTCTATACAATTTGGGAATACATTAATACCTATATTTATATGGCTTTTGTCATAGAATTAAATATCTATTGTTTTAACACTTATAAATTAATTTTAACATTGGTCGAGCTCGAAAATAGTTAATAACTTGGTTTGTGTTGACTCTCTAGTGTGAACTCAGTCCTCAATAAATTTTTAAATAGTTTAAATACTGAAATCTATATGGCACTACTGAAGTACACTATCAGGAACAAGTTCAATCATTTATAGATCATTTAAGTGAAATCCAATTTCTAGACTTTATTAAGCTTACAAAGTAACGATGTTTTATGTACGCACTTTTCATCAGCATTGTATCGCTAAAATATATAGAGTTTGATCTATAGTTAAAAACTTTACTACTATCTATAGTTAATTATGTGGATCACTTTAAAGTATTTGATTCAACCCAATAACAATTATCGATAAACCGATTTATTTTTGCCAAAGATTTTGACTTTAAGTTTGTTGGAACTGGGCAGCCCGCAGCGGAAGTAATGGGTAAATTTCAAAAAAAAAAGATTCATTTTGAATCTTTATTTGGCCTATGAAGTCTAATTTAATTAGAACATTTCAAAAGTTCCTTTTAGATAAAATCATTATTTTATCTATTTATACAATATGATTTTAAATTAAGTAATTAATATTATAATGTAGATACACATGTATCATATACACGTGTATATGTGTGTGAATTTATCACATTGTAATCCGCACAAAGTTTAGCATGCTCGTATATGTGTTGGGATTTACACCACGACGAATATGTTAGCTCATCTAGTATTAAATACATTGTCCAAATGGATGTTTATATACTTTATTTAAGTATTCAAAATATTGCAAATAAATATATAAATCTATATTTAATTTTGAAATTATTTATAAATATATTATGAAATTAATAATATATATATATATATATATGTTTATGCATATATTTGAACTTATTAAAAATTATATTAAAAATTTATTTATTTATTTTACTATTAATTCGAAATCAAAATTAATTTCTTTTAAATAAACGTGTAATATATATATATATATATCTTATAAATAATTTAATAATATACATAAGTATATTTACTGAAATATATATGTAAAGCATATATAATAGTTATATGTCTATGATAATGCTCATGGAAAAAGTTGATGTTTTTTAAATTTTAAATATTTAAATATTTTTTTTTTGTACGTAAATTGATAAAAAAAGTAATTTCAAAAGAAGACATCACATTTAAATATTCTAGCAAAATTTCGAAGATATTTTAATATCAAATATTTTATAATTAAAATAGATTTTATAATCAATTATTAATTTTAGCTATGATTTAAATATTTAAATTATATATGAAAAAATAGTTTTACTTTATTTACCGAAAGTGTCATTTGATAAATTTGATTTTATAGATTTTAAAACATATTTTATATAATATATGTGCGCATGTATTATTTATTTATATAATTAAATGATTAACTAATATTTAAATATATATAGATACTTATATTTATAAAATTATTTTAATTATGTCAAAAGTTCAATAAGTATAAAATTATTTGTATAAAATTTTAAAACTATATTTTGTATACTATGAGAATTAATATTTAAGTTAGTACGCTAGTATAATTAAATAATATATATTAATTAATTTAAACAAAAAATTAATTTTTTGCGGTGATTAGAAAAGGCATGCATGTAAAAAATATTATATAGAAGTATATAAACAAAGAACCATTCTGAATGTGATGTATATCGATATAATAGAATCGTTTACCTAACAAATAATATATGATATATAAATTATCTAAATATTATTATATAATTGTAAATAAGAGAATTAACTAATTTTCAAAGCATATTAGTACACCTTGAAATGATGGGATCAACTCCTTGAACTAGTTTCCAATCCAGCAAGGTGCTAGTTCCTAAACTGATAACCATCAGCTATCAAATAGCAGCTATTTTATTTGATTTGAGAATTAGAAATGAAGGGGGAGATGGAATATAATTTTGGCCAGAAATAAATGATAATGGAGGCTCTCAAAGAAAATATTAAATGAGTGCGAGTAATGATGCTTATGGAGGAGAGAATAGAGAGATAAGTTAGGACCTAGATCCTATTTT
The DNA here is from genome assembly GCA_030765085.1 of Allium cepa. Taxonomy (NCBI): domain Eukaryota; kingdom Viridiplantae; phylum Streptophyta; class Magnoliopsida; order Asparagales; family Amaryllidaceae; genus Allium; species Allium cepa. The sequence goes on along the minus strand of CM060943.1, from coordinate 713,846,374 downwards.
CTCTCTTGCTTATCCTATCTCTCTCTCTTAGCCATCAAACTAAGCCCTGTTTATTGCCATCATATGGCTACATCCCACCATGCTCCATCATGGCCGAACATACCAGCACCCATATGGGCTTTATTAGCGTCCAAATAGTGTAAAAGCACCACTAATCCAATAGCCAAGTCCAAACAAAATGAAGTAGAGAATAAAATATGAAGCAAAGAAAACTGAAACAGAAAGAAATGAACACTAGAGGTTTTATAGTGGTTCGGCTGACTTCGGCCTACATCCACTCTAAAGGTTTTCCTTTTATTTATACTGCTGATTAGAGTTAAAATGAATTGAATCCGAGTAATAAAAATAGAAAAGTGTAGCCAAGAGAGAAGAAGATCCCAAAATGAGTGTCATTCCCGCTGTATTTATAGGGGGTGATAGACAAATATCTAACTGAAAATCCATGTGCATAAGACCAAGGACCGGACGAACTCGCTCACAAAAATTAGGGCCCATCTGGGCCATCCTAGCGGATCGACACCGATCCCTATAGATGTTGATTGGGAGTTGGCGATCACTAGTGGCGGTCCCCCATGATGCCCCCTCGTATTTCGATAGTTGTTTGTATAGTTACCTTGATGAAATTTGGTGATATTGGTCAATTTCCACTGAATTGAGTTGCTGAGTTGAGTGTCCATATACACGGTGATCCAATCTGATCCCCTGGCTAGGGGAAGTAATCCAATTGGATTCCCTGCCTAGGGGAAGTGCCAATCAATGCTTAGCCAATTCCAGGATGTCATTTGTTTGAATCCGGTCGACTATCATCCACAGTCTTATTATAACCAATTTGGAACCTGCTAATCATCCCTTCGAGCTTCCTTCATGCTGTAACGCCCCACCCCGAGACCCGCCTTAGTAAAGGGAATTAACAAGTAATTTCGTCTACTAAAGCGGAGAATAGGGCTGGTTAAGGGCGACCATCTATAACTTTGTATTAAACATCTACTGAATACGTCGATAAATGCAATATAACTTTTCTTTTCTATCTCAATGGATCGACCTACACAGTAAATGCTTAATCCAAAACTATAGGTGGTTGAAGGATCTTTCAGAACAAAATACAATAACTAAATGTAAAGCACGTCACAGAACAGTAATCGACATCATATATATACATATACACTGATACATGTTTAGTACAATACAATATGAATACAATAAAGGTGGTACTCGACCGCACCATATACATAAAATTAAATGTAAAAACATCAGTGTATGCGGAAGAAATAAATGACCCAAGCGAAAGAAGAGATGATATCCAACACCAACTTTAAGCTAAGTCCAATAGATGATACCTGAAACAACTCGGTCTGACCCGAGTATAAATACACGGGTCAGTCTTGCTAGACAAATCAGTCAATATTGATAATATGAAGCAGAATGGATATAGCGATACTTCTTCTCGAATGAGGAGAAGGATTAGATAACTCATAGCTCAATACGTAAATAAAACACAAGTGCCTCATATCATTAGCGATAACCCGTAATGAAATCAAATCAACTCATATAAAACTCAAGCAAAACTCAAATGGTTCGATGAAACATTACTCCAAAAAGGAGAAAACTCATCTCAATCACAAATATAAGTCATGAAAGCAACACAAGAAAACTCCATAAGAATATGAGATCTCAAACTCATAAGTAAGCTATGGCGGCTAAAACTCACACATACATCTCAATCATAAAAACTCGTGGAACTTGATACAAATTCAAACTCATAAAATCTCAAACTCAACAAAGAATTCGATGCATGTTCAAAACTCAGAAAATCTTAACACTAACGCACCAAAAACGGCGAATTCAAAACTCAGAAAACCCGGATTTGGCCATATCCCTAAATACAATGCCGAAGCAATGCTGCACGTGCTAAACTCAAAAGGCCGAAGCCTTAGACAAGGTCGCTAACACATTCCAAAGCAGTTCGTTCTCATGACAAGGTCGCCGACACCTTTCCAAAGTAATTCATCCTCATGACAAGGTCGCTGACACCTTTCCAAGCCATTTTGTCATCCCTAACAAGGTCGCTAACACCTCTAAAGCAGTTCGTCCTCATGACAAGGTCACTGACACCTATCAAAGCAGTTCTGCTAGGTCAACATCGTGAATATGTCACAAACTCATGGATATAAACCCGAAAAGTATTAACGTATGTCCCATACCACACGTTCGCACTTAGCGGTTTACTAGCCGCTAGTCGATGCCACACTAGGAACATCTTAAAACTCAGAAAATCATATCTTGCCTCGTCTCATTGGAAAGTGATAGAAAGACACCATACTCGTCTCATCTCATCTACAAGAATTAAATAGCATCGTAACTTGTCTCATCTCCTCGACAAGTGAAAACATCGTGATGGTTCCTCATAAACCATAAATCTCAAAATATGAAATCATATACTCAAGACTTGTCTTATATCATTGGCAAGTAAATAAAATATCATGATGGTTCTCATCGACCATACTCCTACATAGGAGGTCTTAAAGCATAATACTTGTCAAATATTGGCCATCTTAAATAATTCCAATAAATAGGAATTATAAAACTCAAAATACGCCATAAAATGGCAAAACATCTCAGAATCATTAAACTCAAATAGCTTCGATCATACAAGTCCGGAATTAACCGAAATAGTAAACGCACATGTCCCATACCACATGTTTTACTAAATCGTTTAATTTTCTTTCTTATATGTTCGAATAGTGAAAAAGTGTGTATTTACATTTAAAATAGTTTACTAGAGAAAACAAGCTTTTAAAACTTTTTCCGGAAATGATTAATAAAACCAATATTTGAAATTCCTTTATTGTAGGAAATAAATAGATTTTATACTAGAAGAATAATTTTAAAATACTATATAATAATTTGAAATTTTCATTTATTTCAAAAATCACTTCAAAATGGTTTAATGAAAACCATGCTCGAAAACAATGAAAAACAAGAAAGATAACTCAAGACCAATAACTTGAGTTCAATACGAATTCCATTCAAATTAATCCCAAAATCAATTCAAATTCTATTTAAATTTAAATTTTCAAATTCTCCAAGTATAGCTATCCTGTTAATAGGCATTATAGCTTTCAAACCATCTTAAAAACAATCACCAAAATCAAATAAAAGTGAGAGCAAAAATAAGCTAAAACACTCCTCAAGTCAATAATTGTTATTGTCGTCGTTTTGCTCTCGTACCAGCAACAAACAACCACAGTTTTGAACAAACAAACATCAAAATTTTAGAAAACATAAAACATGAAACTTTTAGTAAAAAGTTTAATCTTTCTAAAACATATAAGGTTATCAAATTCGGTTAAGAGACAAAGAAATTATGGCAAATCTTGTTTCAGTTTCAACTATAGAGCAAATATTGCTTTCACTCTCAGGTTAGCAGTAGAAAAGTTCAATTTTGACATAGAAGCACTCAAAATTACATAAAACTCAACCAATGAAAGTGTATTATATGATTTTTTCTTTCCCGAACATCTAAAACTATCAAAATCCGATCAAAAACGAGAAAGTTATGTCTAATTTTGTTTCAACTTCAAACACATAGCAAATATAGACTTTGCTCTCAGGTTAGCAGTAGAAAAATCAAATTTTGACATAGTTAACCTCAAAATTACTGAAAACTCAAAACATGAAAGTTGTAGCACATTATCTGTGCTTTCCTGAACATTAAAAATTATTAAATTCTGATGAAAGAGTAAAAAGATATGGAAAAAACAATTATGTGTTTCAAAGTTGAAATTAAAAACACAGGACAGAGGGGTTATTAGCTGTTCAAACACATATTATGATTAGAAAAATGTTGATTTATAGAAAATAATAAGCATAAAAGTAGTTCCTTATAAATATACCTTCAAACCGAAAAAAACTTCACTCAATTTTGATTTACCATTCAAAAGTTATGGAGATTTTAAGATCAGGTTTCAACAAAATAATTGCACAGAGCAGATCTATGTACATCAGTTTCAGACTAAATTTCGACCCTATAAATCATAGAATTTCAGAAAGTAATTAAAAGAAAATTTGTAGCTAACAGAATTTTCTTTCAACTGCAAAAAGACTGAGCTAATTATGGTAAATATGCACTAAGATATTGCTGTTTTACTGCAGCAACAAAGAAATAATGTTTCGACTATCTTAACCTTAAAATTTTGCAAAACTCAAAACAAGAAAGTTTTAGAAAATAGTCTAATCTTTCCAAAACACCAAGAGTTATCTAAATCTGACTAGAAACAAAAAAACACACTTAATTTACTAACTGTATTTAGTTTAGATAGTGTAATTATTAAAGTGACAGAGCTGGGAGTTTATGACAAAATTTCAATCAAGTTGTGCTTAGAATTTGTAAATAAGCTCAACATGAAAGTTGTCGCATATAAAGTAAGGTTTTCAGAACATTAAAAATTATCGAATTCCAATAAAGAGTGTTTATATTTGAGATTATTTTTCCTGTGATAATCATGTTTTGTGTGTAAATCTATGATGTAATTTTTAAGTAATTTTTATATGGAAGTTATTAGTGGAAATTACTCTTGGAAGTAATTAAATGGAAGTAATTAATGGATAATCACTTGATGTTATTAATTAAGGAATTGTTTAATATAATTGTTTGAAGTTAATTAATTATGAAGTAATTAATTAATTTAAGAATTAAGGATCATTAAATGATGGAATTAATTATTTATTAAGTAATTCATTAAGAGTGTAATCATCTAATGAAAATAATTAGAAGACAATTACTTATGTAAGTAATTAAGGGTTAATTACTTAGTTATTTTATGTTTGCACAAAAAATGGGCAAACACCTCCAAGTCGTCTGATTTAGTTGATTTTATGTTGTTCTTAGTGATTTGGATGAGTTGTGCGAATATGTAAAAAGCAGGGACTGAAATGCAAAAGACACGCAGATTTATAGTGGTTCGGCCAGAACGTGCCTACGTCCACTTTATATGTTATTCTCCTCTTACTATTCATATTACAAGTACAAATCCTTGATTACAAGTATATAAAAATTGTTTGAAAGTTCCTTCCGTGCTCGAGCTCTCAAACTTGTCTGCCATTGTTGTACCCCTGCCCCTCTATTTATAGAGTGAGGTTGGGGGCAGGGGTCTTGGATGTATATAGCTGCTGGTGGTCCTGAGCTGAAGCAATCTGGCCTGGCACATCTGGTTCGGCAGAGCTTGGTTCGGCGAAGCTTGGTTCGGTCGTAGTTTGGTGGAGTTTGATTCGGTGGTGTATAGAGGGTTGGTCCGGTCTTGGTTTGGTTCGGCAGTTGTGGTGAGGGTTGGTCCGGTCTTGCTTGGTTCGGCAGTTGTTGGTGAGCGCTTTTGGTTCGGCAGGGTTGGTCTTAGGGCCGATTCGACAAGTAGCGAAGCGAGGCCTGGTTCGGTGGGACCTTGGATCGGTGGTGAGGATTCGCCCAACATTTGCCCCCAAAGTGGGGCACATGCATGTATGTGTCGCGCTTTGTTTTAGCTAGGACGTTTCCATTCGGTCCCTGAGTGCCGATCCATTTGGTTCGGTATCCTATATCTGCCTATAAGTAGGGGCTACACCCCTTCATTATTCCTTACTGAATCGAGAGAACCAAACCAGATTTCTGCCGAATCAACTTATATTGCTGAAACCTTTTGACAACCGGACCAGGTAATTGCCGGATGATCCTTGTATTTTTAAACTACCGAATGGTATTGGGAGCGTGAACGCCGAATGACCTTGGTGATGCTGATTACCGAATGAACCTAATACCGGATGGGTTAAGAGACGTTTAATGCCGAATGTGTACTGCCGAATGAGCTCTGGGCTGTACTACCGAATGAGCTTGGGAATTCCGAGTGTTGAATGAATCCCTTACCGAATGGACTTTTATACTTGAACTATTAGTGAAACTCTAGATTACATAGTTTATGTGTTTTAACGACGTACTTTCTTGTGTTGCAGATAAATGTCTCACAAATAGGAAACTCGATCAGATAAGAGAAAATCCAAGGGCGAGGGAGAGTCCTCCGCAGTGCCCCCAGCCCAATCAGGACTGGGACGACAGAGGCCCACCCCGAGATCGCTAGTGGATGGATATGGTCCTCAGGAGCTCTTGAACTCCCCTCCTGACTGTTTTCCTAGCTCCCTCAAAGAGGAGCATCTTGATGTTATATCCCGTTCCTTTGGGATCGATAGAGCGCGCATGCTATTGCCAGGGGAAGGAGTGATGCCGTATGACCCCCCCGAAGGATACTTTGCTTACAGTAGATATCATTGCATGTGTGGTGCTATCCCGCCTCTCAACGCCTGGATAGTTAGCTCTATCACATACCTGAAGGTGGCTCCATTCCAGCTTCAGCCTAACTCCTACGCCATTCTGGTGAGTCTTTTCGTCATCTTTCAGAGGAGATACAGGCGTCCTCCTTCCAACCGGGAGATCCGGTATCTGTATAATCTGAGGGGCTACAATAAGGGGTCTCCGTATATCAGCTTGGAATCGGCCGTATCCTTCAAGCCCGTCCTGGACTTGTATTCGAAGTACAGAATGTTTAAGAAGGAATGGTTTTTCGTCAAGAACGATTCCGTTTCTATTCGTTGCTTCACCTCCGGATGTAAGTCAAGGCTTTATTTATAATTTCCGTTCTGGTTGCAATGCTTCTTCTTATATGTTTTTATTTGCTAGCGACAGGTGGTTTTGCGGTCGTGGAGAATGATCGCCTGGTTCAGACGGCAGCGGAAATAGAAGCTATTTCGAGAAGGGATAGGTCGGCTGCTTACTTGATCAGGAACGCTACACTTTTGGGGCTCAACCCAATCCTGCCACATCAGTCCGTGGTCAAGCAGAGGGATACGGCGGAAGAGAGGGCTGCTCAAGCTAAAGGAGGGGCCGCGGCGAAGAGTAGCAAGAGGAGGCCTTTCACAAAACCTCCAGTTGTCGGAGGTAAGAAGCTCAAGAAGTCCGACAGCCCTTCTCCTAGCACGTGCCCAATGACTCCGGGGGAGGAAGACGTGGAGAGAATAGAGGTGAAGGCGAAGGAGGCGATGTAGGAGGAGAGACAGAGGGCGGAGACGACAGAGAAGGTGACGGTAGTGGTGTTGGCGCCGGGGCTTTGCCTCCTGGGCAAGCAGGCGAGATTCAAGAGTGGACGGATGATGCCTTCCGTCAGGCTTTTGAGGGGTTGGAGGAAGGATCGGCCTTGGTGGAGAAATCGAAGAGGTCTGATAAGGCCGGGTCCGGTGCCAGCCTATCTTCTGAGAGTATTTCAGCTAAGGCAACTCCGACGGTTCAAGGTGAATTCTTAACTCCTCCTTTTAACTTCACACGTTTCTTGAGTCGTAGTTTCATGCATGCTTGTAATAATTGGTTTTTTTTATTTATTTATTCCAGGAATGGGTAAGGTGGCCAAGACATCAGATATTCGGCACCGCCTTGAACAGTATAAGTTACTCAAAGTTTCCGCCAAACCAAAGCCGTCAGCTAGCCGTCCTGGAGATGCGGTCAGATATCGCCCCCTTCTCGGAGTTATTGAAGAAGATATGCAAAAGAGAAAGAGGGGCCGATCTTCGTTTGAACCTTCACCTGGCCCTCAGCCTCTAGTCCAACCTATCCATGATATTACTGAGGAGGATACTGAGCTAATGCCTTCCCCACATCCGTCCGAAAATCCAACCGTCACCCCGATAGACCATCCTGGTTTGGTTCGCAACCCATTTGCCAACCACCCGGATCTGGACCCGAGTTTTCAAGATATCTCTTTTGATGAGGCCACGGGTGAGCATCTTCTTCCCCGCAATCCCATGGTACGGGTGCTTGATGAGGCTAAGTCTTTAGACCTCGATTTGCTTACTACTCGGGTAGTTACCATGGGGGACGAAGCCAAGGCTAATATTGATCGGGTCGCGGAGGAGGCCAGGAAGTTGATGGGGCATCATGTCCGTCTGGTCAAGGCTGGAGAGGAGATTGGGAGTGCTAATATTCGGTTGCGGCTAAAGGTTGCTGATCAGACCATACAGCTTGCCGATCAAGCCATTCAGATTTCTCAGCACGAGGCAGCCTCCAGGCGGTTGAAGGAGACTATGGAAGAGGCTAGTAGGGCAGAACTACGAAAGATGGAGGCCGCCTGCAAGGAGCGGATTGACATAACCATTGCTACGGTGGATGAGGTTCGGAGGGCAGATCTCGAGCAGGTAGAGGAGTTATCTGGGAGGCTTGAGGCCGCAGAGCTTGCTCAGGCCAGGCTAAAGGAAGAGATGGAGGAAATGAGGAGGTCTCTCCAGGCTGACCGCTTGAGATATCGATCGGAGAGGGATGTTGTCATCGCTAAGCTGCTGCCCTCCGAGGCCCGGGTGAGGGAGTTTGAGGAGAATGAGGGGATGATGGACGAGATGTTGCAGGATATGTACTTCCGTACTTGGAAGCAGGGTAATCTATCCTGGATAGATGACTATCCCCGGGTCATGGCCAGGATATATCTCCGGGCTTTAGAGGAGGCCGAGGCCAATGCGGATAAGGAAGGTGGAGCGGCATTCAGGATGGATGTGGTTACCGCCCAGTTCTCAAAGGAGGAGAAGGTAGCGGTGAAGGAGGGGATGCGGCTACTTGCTGCGAAGGAAGCCGGTGTGCAGTTGGGGGATGAGGACCAAGGAGCGGGTGTTGGTGAGTTTTCCCTTTTTAGCTTTTCATATCTTGATCGCTCATTGTTGGTTTAATGGACTCTTTTCCTGAATTGGATAGGTGGGGCCTCTGGTCATCATGCTGGGAGCTCCGATCCTGCAGTCAAGTAGATTCGAAGAGCTGGTAGGACGAGGGTGGAGCACGGGCGCAGTTGGTTATTTTATTTGGTCTGCTTGACATTCCTGTACATGCTAGTTCAAAACATTAATGTACTCTTTAAGTTGTAATTATGTTATTGAACGTCTTTATGTGAGTTTGTAACATAAGCCGATTCTGTTATATTTTAAATACTGTTATTATTTTGAAGTGCCGTATAAAAAAATAGTTATGCATATGCCTTGTGATTTAATTGTGTTCAATGTTAAGCTTTTGCTCGGAATATAGTCTCATGTTTTGCAATGTTATGAATAAGTCATAGCTACATGATTATGTACAAGAGAAAAGAGTACCGCCCTTCATGTTCTGGTTGCAGGGGGTAGCTTTGGACATCTTGTGTAATTGGCCATGGATGTCGCTGAGTGCCTTGTCACCCAATTCGCTGGCTCAGATTCTCGTGAGCGAATGTCTCCTATTTAGTGTCCTGTACTTTAGGGACCGTTATGCAGGATACAAGAAAAGTATTTAAATGGAATGGAAATATAGGTAAAGTAAAACTTCCAGTCACAGAAGGCCGTCGATATGCTTAAGTTCGTGGCAAACGGGTTTCGTAGTCACTTTCCCTAGCTGTGGGTCTTGGAGACATTTGTCACCCATCTTACGCCTCCGTGGGGAGTTTATCTTTTTTACCACAGCCGCACTTAAGACATATCGGAGCCGAGATCGCGCACAGTAACTACCCGAGCCATTATGGCCCGTAATCGTGGGTATTATTCGATTTACTGTGGCCGGTTAGCGTGGGTGCCGATCGTCAACCGTGAACTACCCCTGGCTGGCCACACCTTATGTTGGGGCTTAAAGTAGGTTCACAGTTGCCGGCGAGCCGAATGCCGTAATGAGCTGCCATCGGCTATAGTCGGCCTTCTTGATGGCTTATAATCGGCTTATTACAGTTGGCTTTGAGGGCAGTCGCGAGCAATGAGTTAACCCGCAGCAGAGGGATGCTGGAGCAAAAGTGTCTCATTGGCGAGTGCATAGAATCGCATAGTACCTGTTGAGTCTTGTCCAGGTGAGGTTGCACCGTGAAGTTCCAGTATGGAAATGTCGTTATACATGATTTTGTTCAACAGAAAAGGATAAAGCTTAACAAGCAGCCAAGATATAAAGGAACAAGTTAAAAAGAGACAAGATTTTTAAAGTGGTTCGGCACGAAAATGCCTACATCCACTGATCCTCTTTGTTAATTCACTTCATATGGGCAGTACAAGTTAACAAAAGTATCGACGGAGGTGTTGGATGTTCCATGCCCTCTGGAACACCTCTCCGTCCACTATTGACAAAATATAGGCTCCGTTGCGGAGATCTTTATGAATTACGTAGGGTCCGTCCCAGATTGGATCTAGTGTTCCGGGGCGCGGGAAGATCCGCTTGAGGACAAGATCTCCTTCTTGTAAGCTGCGGTGCTTGACTTTGGAGTTGTATTGTGCTGCAACTTTTTGCTTATGAGCTGCTGCTTTGAGTGCTGCATCGTTTCTTCTCTCCTCAATTAGATCCAAAGACATGAGGAGGAGTTCTTCGTTCTCTTCCGGGTTGTAGTGGATCCTACGGTGAGAGGGCACTATAGTTTCAACTGGGAGCATGGCCTCCGATCCGTATGCCAAAGAGAAAGGAGTATGCCCTGTTGAAGTTCTGTAAGATGTGCGATAGGCCCAAAGTGCCGTAGGAAGTTCGTCCACCCAAGCGCCTTTCGACTTTTCAAGTTTCTTCTTGTTTAAGATTTTGAGAATCTTGTTGACAGCTTCGACTTGTCCGTTTGCTTGAGGATAAGCTACAGATGAGAAGCTTTTGTGAATTCCGTGCTCTTGGCACCAATCGGCGAATTCTTCGCTGTCAAATTGAAGTCCGTTGTCTGATATGATCTTGAGTGGGACTCCGTACCTGCACAGAATATTTTTGATCAAGAAGTTGATAACTTTTGCCGAAAATATTTTATTTAGAGGTTCCGCCTCCACCCATTTGGTGAAATAGTTAACCGCCACTATAGCATATTTGGCTCCGCCTCGGCCCGTTGGCAGTTCGCCAATCAAGTCAATTCCCCATACTGCAAAGGGCCAAGGGCTGGTCATTTGAGTAATCTCATTTGTGGGTAGTCGAGGAATCTTAGCAAATTTCTGACATCTGTCGCATCTCTTGACGAAGTCCAAGGCATCTTTGTTTAAAGTGGGCCAGTAATATCCATATCGGAGTATCTTCTTTGCCAGAGTCTGCCCTCCAGTGTGATCTCCGCAACTTCCCTGATGGATGTTGGATAAGACTTCCCTGGCCTCCCTTCCAGCGATACACCTTAATAAGGGATTAGAGAAGCCGTGCCGATAGAGGACGCCTTCTTGTAATGTATAGCAGGAAGCTTTCCTCATGATTTTCTTGATTTCGTTACGCCTGCCGGGCAGTGTGCCATCTTGTAAATACTTCCGGATAGGAGTCATCCAAGTTTCTTCGTCGATCGCAGCTATCAGATTCAATTGCTCGAAACTTGGTGCCATCTTTTTTGAGATAGTTAATGCTCCGAAAATAGTGATGTTCTTCATACTAGCTTGCTTTGTTAGTTCTTCGGCCTCTTGGTTTTCTGCTCGAGGAATGTGTTTGACTAGATAGTGATCCAATTGATTGAGCAGCAGCTTGGTCTTTTTTAGATATGCTGTGAGTCATTCTCCTCGAGTCTGGAAGTCTCCCAGTATTTGATTTACAATGAGTTGAGAATCACTATGGAGGCATAAAGAACCGACTCCAATCTCCAAGGCCAGTTCTAATCCAGCTATCACCGCTTCGTATTCTGCGTCATTGTTGGTGGCAGCGAATTCCAACCTTAGGGCGTAGTGCAGCTTCCTTCCCCTGGGGGTGATTATCACAACACCTGCCCCCGAGCCTTGTTCATTTGATGCTCCATCTACGAAGAGATTCCACTTGATATCTTCTTCTATTTCAGATTGCTCCTTACCTTCGTTAGTAGTGAATTCGGCAATGAAATCAGCTATGGCTTGTCCCTTGATAGCGGTGCGAGGATGGTAGGTGATATCATATTGACTTAGTTCAATGCACCATTTAAGTAATCGCCCAGAAGTGTCGGGGCGATGGAGTACCTGCCTTAGCGGTTGATCGGTTAAAACTATGATGGAATGAGATTGGAAATAGTGTCGCAGCTTCCGTGACGTGATTAGCAGACAGTATGCTAGCTTCTCAAGTTTAGGGTATCCGGCTTCCGCCCCTGGAAATCTCTTGCTTACAAAGTATACGGGCCGCTGTGTGCGGTTGTCTTCTCTCACCAAAGCGGCGCTTAAGGCGTGGGACGATACAGCAAGGTATAAGTATAGTTCCTCGCCTTCATCTGGAGTTGAGAGTACCGGTGGTCTCTGGAGGTGTCCGATTAAGTTAAGGAAGGCTGTCAAGCATTCGTCAGTCCATTCGAACTTTCCTTTGTCTTTCTTTAGAGCTTCGAAGAAAGGGATGCATTTGTCGGTTGCTTTAGAGATGAACCTACTTAGGGCGGCCACTTTCCCGTTTAGGCTTTGCATCTCTCTTCGAGTGGATGGTATCTTGATATCTTGCAAAGCTCAAACTTGTTCGGGGTTTGCTTCAATCCCCCTGGCATGAACGATGAATTCCAAGAACTTTCCCGACGATACTCCGAAGGAGCACTTTAAAGGGTTCAGCTTCATTCCATATTGGCAAAGTACTTGAAATATCTCATCCAGGTGGTTTATATGATCGTTGGCCTTCCTCGATTTTACCAGCATGTCATCCACATAAACTTCCATAGTGTGTCCTATTAGTTCCGCAAACATTTTGTTGACAAGGCACTGATAAGTAGCTCCGGCGTTTTTAAGTCCAAAAGGCATTACTTTGTAGCAGTACAATCCCCGGTCAGTGATGAAACTAGTGTGGTCTTGATCGGGGGCGTGCATAGGGATCTGGTTATATACTGAGTATGCGTCCATAAAGGATAAGAGTTCGTGTCCGGCAGTGCTGTCCACGAGTTGGTCGATTCGGGGGAGTGGGAAGCAGTCTTTCGGGCAAGCGTCATTTAAGTTGGAGAAATCGATGCATGTTCGCCACTTCCCGTTAGCTTTCTTTACCAGTACCGGATTGGCGATCCATTCTGGGTAGATGGCCTCTCGTATGAAGTCATTGGTAAGTAGGTTCTTTACTTCTTCCTCTAGGGTTGCGAATCGTTCTGCCCCCATGCTTCTCTTTTTCTGCTTTACTGGCACCTTCGTGGGATCGATGTTCAGTACGTGGCATGCTACATCTGGGGAGATTCCTGTCATATCAGCATGCATCCATGCAAATACATCCATGTTGTGGCGAAGAAAATCAATGAGTTGATCCTTTAACTCTTCTTTCAGTTGAGATCCGATTTTCAATAGTCTACTTGAGTCATGTTTGTCTACAGCTACGAATTCCATTGCCTCTGCAGGCTCGGCGGTGGCCTCCTCCTCTTTGTCCCTGGGGTCTAATTCATTGAAAGGGTCACTGGTATATCGAAGAGGAGGGGCTTTCTTTAGTTGCTATGCTTCCAAGTTTTTCATGCAGAGAGTAGTCTCTACATTTTTCCCTTTATCTTTTCTGCGGTTATTGCGAAGTTCAGTTACATAGCAGTTTCGAGCAGCGTCTTGATCTCCCTCTATTTCTCCTATTCCGTTATCTGTTGGAAATTTCATCTTCAGGCACCATGAGGCTAGGACAATTTGGAAGTCAGACAAGGCCGGTCTCCCCAAAAAGGCGTTGTAGGCCGAGTGGTTCTCTATTAGCACAAATGTTTGCTTTCGCACAATGGAGCGGGGATGACTTCCTATTTCAACAAATAGGTCCAGTTGCCCAAGGGGCATATTCGTATCTCCAGTGAAACTATGTAGTGGTTTGTTGCAGGGAGATACATCCTTCATTGACAACTTCATTTTGTCGAAAGCATGCTTGAATAGGATATTTACTGAGCTTCCAGTGTCTATTAAAATTCGAAAAACTTTGGCTGGGCCGAACCAAGCAGAAATGACCATAGGATCCATGTGTGGGTACTGTTTTCCCTCTAGGTCACGCCTACTGAATGTGATGTCGTCATTCTCTTTCCGTTTCGGGTGGCGCTCTTCCAAGACAGAATTAACGTAGCCTTCATCGTTCCTAAGTGACTTACCGTATCTTTCCATCTCCTCCTAGCTTCTGTCGGCGATGTGCGGTCCTCCTGATATGGTGTGGACCACTATCTTCTCTTGACTAGAGCCGTTGGTGTTGTGATTTCCTCATACCTGCTTCTTGGGGGGGTAGTCTAGGATTCTCATTGGCAGGAGTTGAAGTCCTGTTCTGGCTTTTCACATAGCGTTCCAGTCTCTTCCTTCTGATGTGTTCTTCAATCAAGTCCCGGAGATGGTGGCATTCATTGGTGTCATGTCCATGGGATTCGTGGAAGCGGCAGAACTTTCCAGACTTGATTGCGTTATCCGATTCCTTTTTATGCGGGGGCGCTTGTATCTAACTTCGTCTTGAGTGGCTAGGAAGATGTTTTCGATTGTTTAATTCAAAGGAGTGTAAGAGTCAAATCTTGTTCCTGGTCGATATAAGCGCTTTTCTCCCTTTTTTCCCCCGGCATTATCTCTAGAGTCATTTCTTTGAATATCCTTTGCTGCAGCGGGGACCCTGTCTGTAGCCGTCTTAGCCTGTTGCCCTGATTGCCTCTCAGTGGCAGCGTCTTCAAGTCTCATATACTTTCCAGCTTCATGGAAGAAATCAGGTAAAGTAGCTGGATTTTCCTTGGTTAGTCTTCTAGCGAATTTAGTATCCGGATGTACACCACTGCAGAGGGCCATTAGGATAAGTTTCTCGTCGGCATCTTGGACTGCGGCCGCTGCGGCGTTGAATCGGGTTAGATATTGTTGCACTGTCTCTCCGGGCTTCTATTTGATATTAGATAAGGAATAAGCATCCTTGGGCTGTTCCACATGAATGCGGAACTGGCTGATGAACTTTTCCTTCAACATTTCCCATGAGCTGATGGACCCTTGGGGTAGGTGGCAGAACCAGGAGGTAGCTAGATCTGCCAAGAATAGTGGGAAGCATTTACACAACACTCCCTCTGTTGCTCCGCTCATGAGCATATGCTGGGTGTACCTCTGTAAGTGTACGATGGGGTCAGAGGTTCCCTTGTAAGGTTCCATCGTTGGCATTTTCCATTCCCGGGGGATGATGGCAGTTTCGATATTGCGGGTGAAGGGGCTGGTTACCCTAGCACCTATTCCCCGATCCCTTTGCTCCCGTTGGACGCACTCTCTGAACAATCGCGCCATCCTTTCATCAGAACTTGGAGCGGATAGAAATGAGTTTGCTTCTTCTCTACGGGATTGATCCGTCCAGACGACTTGTAGGGATGGTATCGTCTGTCACTCCTAACATTCTCCAAAGGCTGCCTCTGGTCTTCTGGGGGGATGCTGGGGTCAGCCATAGTTGGCCCTTGTCTTGATCTTCCCCTGCTGGGTTCTGTTCTCAGCACTTCCTCAGGTCCAACTTCGGGCTGCACTCCAGCTCGGCCCCGTCTACTGGTGTTTTCATGGTTAGGTAGCATGACAGGCTCAGCTACATCCGACCCATGCCTGGCACCTCCCCCGTTGGGTTCGGTTCCAAGTGTTTCCTCGGGTTGGAATTCGGGCTGAGTCCGTGCTCGGCTCCTACCATGGCTGTTTCCATTGTTAACCTCTTTGAAGAAGAAAGGTCTTTGTCGCCTTCCAGATCCTCCAGATTGGGACTCACCCCATGATTCGGTGTTGCGGTTGGATTCTTCAGCATCACTTAAGCGTGACATGAGTTGGTCCACCAAGGCTTCTTGTTGAGATACGAAGCGGTTAGTTACTTCAGCCACAACCCTGTCCAGATCTGCCCTAGTAATTGGTTGTTCCACGACGGGGGCTGTTGGGTTTGCTTGATTTTCATCTGGTACTGCTGTTAAAACGGGATGATTCTCTTGATTTGGGGCCACTGGATATGGGATACTGCTAGTTGCGACGTTCTTTCTTTTGTTAACATCTCTCCTTTGCTTGGAAGTCATGTTGTTGGAGCAAGGAGCGACGCTGTGAGGAAGAAGGTTGAGTAGGAGAGGCTGTAGCTTCTGGCAGGCTCTCAGTGAAAGCACCAAAAAATGTTTGCACAAAAAATGGGCAAACACCTCCAGGTCGTGTGATTTAGTTGATTTTATGTTGTCTTAGTGATTTGGATGAGTTGTGTGAATATGTAAAAAGCATGGACTGAAATGTAAAAGACATGCAGATTTATAGTGGTTCGGCCAGAACGTGCCTACGTCCACTTTATATGTTATTCTCCTCTTACTATTCAGATTACAAGTACAAAGCCTTGATTACAAGTATATAAAAATTGTTTGAAAGTTCCTTCCGTGCTCGAGCTCTCAAACTTGTATGCCATTGTTGTACCCCTGACCCTCTATTTATAGAGTGAGGATGGGGGCAGGGGTCTTGGATGTATATAGCTGCTGGTGGTCCTGAGCTGAAGCAATCTAGCCTGGCACATCTGGTTCGACAAAGCTTGGTTCGGTCGTAGCTTGGTGGAGTTTGATTCGGTGGTGTGTAGAGGGTTGGTCCGGTCTTGGTTTGGTTCGGCAGTTGTGGTGAGGGTTGGTCCGGTCTTGGTTGGTTCGGCAGTTGTTGGTGACCGCTTTTGGTTCGGCAGGGTTGGTCTTAGGGCCGATTCGGCAAGTAGCGAGGCGAGGCCTGGTTCGGCGGGACCTTGGATCGGTGGTGAGGATTCGCCCAACATTTTAATTAATTAATTAATTAATGTGATAAATTAATTAATGAATGAGATTAATTTAAGATTAATTACTAAGTGTAATTAACTAAAATTGTAATTAATTAATTAAGGATTATTTATTAATTTAATTGTTTAATAATCACTTAATGAAGTAATTAAAGATTAATTAATTAGAGTAATTAATCAAAGATTAATATAATTAATTAAGAAGTTAATTAATTAAGATAAGTAATTACAAGTTGTTAATTACTGTTTATGATTAATGAGATGATTAATTACAAGTTAATTATTTAAGTTAATAAAGGAATTATTAACTAATAAGGATTATTAGTTAATCCGATTAATAAAATTAATCAAGATTGATTAATAAAAGTAATTAATTTAAGTGTGATTAATTAATTGTAATTAATTGAGGTTTAATGTGATTAATCATAATTGATTAATTAATTGAAGCAAATGTAGGATTATTAATTATTGTAGTTATTGATAGTAATTAAAGGTTAATTATTGTATATGGTTAAGGATAATTACTTGAATGTAATTAAAGGACAATTAATCAAGGAAGATTAATTAAAGAAGATCATTAAGAGATGATTAAATTATTTATTTGGAATAAACAAATGAAGAAGGATTTAAGTAATCCAATTGATTTAGAGTTAATCAATTCTGCTTTTTGATGATTGGTTAATATTGATTGATTGATATTGGGTGATTGATATTGGATGTTGAATGATGTTGGATGATTTGGATATATCTGATGTATAATATGCTGCTTTGTGAGATGAATGGTTGATATGAATTATCTATTGTGATAATGTGATTCATCTATCTGTTTATATCATTCTGAATATAAGTTTAATTATTTAAACCCTTAAACAACTTGGACATTAAAATGGTATTTGGTTTCGATGAGACCGGGATCGGGTTTCCATATTTGGATAATCCAAAAACCACATCGATCCAAATTAAACGTTAGGTCGTGAATCCAAGTGGAGCTTAGTGAAGACTCGAGGTGTAAGAACTATTCGTTAGTATAACTCTGTGTGTATATAGATAATTATATTGAATTGTTTTAAACCATAAAATAACTAGGACCTATAAGACACGCTTTAGATTTCGATGAGACCGCGATCGGGTTTCCAAATTTGGATATCCGAAAACCACATCGATCCAAATTAACATTAGGTCGTGAATCTTATGTGAAGAGTGAAGACTCGAGGTGTAAGGACTATTCGTCAGGATAACTCTGAGGGTGATTCCGAGATGAGTTTGACGGAGATAGTACTTTCAGATTCGAAATGAAGAATATAATTAATTAATCAAGTAATTAATTAAGGATTATTTATTAATTTAATTGATTAATAATCACTTAATGAAGTAATTAAAGATTAATTTATTAGAGTAATTAATCAAAGATTAAAACAATTAATTAAGAAGTTAATTAATTAAGATAAGTAATTACAAGTTGTTACTTACTGTTTATGATTAGTGAGATGATTAATTACAAGTTAATTATTTAAGTTATTAAAGAAATTATTAATTAATAAGGATTATTAATTAATCCAATTAATAAAATTAATCAAAATTGATTAATAAAAGTAATTAATTTAAGTGTAATTAATTAATTATAATTAATTGAGGTTTAATGTGATTAATCATTGTTGATTAATTAATGGAAGTAAATAAAGGATCATTAATTATTGTAATTAATGATAGTAATTAAAGGTTAATTACTGTATATGGTTAAGGATAATTACTTGAATGTAATTAAAGTATAATTAATCAAGGGAGATTAATTAAGGAAGATCATTAAGAGATGATTAATTTATTTATTTGGAATAAGTAAATGAGGAAGGATTTAGGTAATCCAATTGATTAAGAGTTAATCAATTCTGCTTATGGATGATTGATTGATATTGATTGATTAATATTGGATGATTGATATTGGATGAATGATGTTGGATGATTTGGATATCTCTGATGTATAATATGCTGCTTTGTGAGATGAATGGTTGATATGAATTGTCTATTGTGATAATGTGATTCATCTATCTGTTTATATCATTCTGAATATAAGTTTAATTGTTTAAACCCTTAAACAACTTGGACATTAAAATGACATTTGGTTTCGGTGAGACCGGGATCGGGTTTCCATATTTGGATATCCAAAAACCACATCGATCCAAATTAAACGTTAGGTCGTGAATCCAAGTGGAGCTTAGTGAAGACTCGAAGTGTAAGAACTATTCGTCAGTATAACTCCGGGGTGATTCCGTGATGAGTTTGATGGAGATAGTACTTACAGGTTCGAGATGGTGATTTAGAGTGCAAGGGCTATGGTCGTTGACTCTGAGGGTGATTCCAAATTGAGTGCAACGAGATCGTGCCTTCGGTTTCGTTCGAACCCGGAACGAACTTGTATGGATTGAATGCTTTCAGAACATCGTCAGGTGGACGATGAGCATTCTAAGATAGATATGTTCTACAAAGGTAATCGCAGCCTCAAGCCTCATCAACCGGGAATGGCTAAAACAGGGGAGGTCCAGCAAGGCTAGGTGGGTACCACTCATTTCAGGGTGAGGTCATTCCTGTCTAGATGTCCCTTTTATTTCGGTTTAGTGGGTGGTTGGTCGCGCCAACCACGGGGTGATCTTACTCGGGACTGTTCAGTAAGGAATGGTTCCGGCTTTGTGATGCAGGGGATTGGGAGTAATCCGCGATACTGTGATCAAGGCTACGTACTGTGACGGATGGTACCCCGGTAGCCCTGCCATTGATGGAAACCCATTCTTCCTACGAGACCCTACGGTTTTGTTTGCATTACCCACTTTTGTGGCTAGTAGCTGGAATTTAAGGAATGTAACAATTTCGGCTATTTCTTATTTACTTGAAAACCCTAGACACTATTATAATATCACTGGATTTCCTATCAAATGTTTTGGTTAGCGTAAGGTAAAAACTTTTCCATGTTTATGTGTGGGAAGTCTTACGTGATACCTTTTTTTCCAAAGGTTTTTCTAAAGTTAAGCAATTTTAACCCGTTTACTCACACCAGACCCCTGTCTGACCCGAGTGTTTATTTTCTGTTTTATTAAACTCTTGGGTACTCATATTATGTATGAGTAGTCGAGGGATTCAGGTTTGCTTGACGAATTCTGGAGGAGATATGGAGCAAGACACGTGTAGATATATTATGGTTCCGATGTGTTTGTATGATATCTGTATCTTGTGTACTTGAGATGTATAGTTAGACAGATGTTTATAACTGTCTAATATGTGTTGTATAGTTGTGTACTCTGATGTAATATGATACTATGTAATATT
Source organism: Allium cepa (assembly GCA_030765085.1). Lineage (NCBI taxonomy): Eukaryota > Viridiplantae > Streptophyta > Magnoliopsida > Asparagales > Amaryllidaceae > Allium > Allium cepa. The sequence continues at coordinate 713,826,453 of CM060943.1, read as the reverse complement.
TTATGTGGTATATTATATTTCATTCGTTCCGCTGTGAGTTATCTGATGTTGTTGTGTTTCTTCTTTCTCTTTCTTTTCTTCTTCTATCCCTTTCTTTCTTAATTACTGATGCGACTTTCTGGTGTTAGAAAGTTTGGTCGCTACAGTATCTTAATTTATATCTTAATTAATTATATTAACCCTTTGATTAATTAATCAAATATAAAGTAAGGTTTTCAGAACATTGTAACGCCACACCCCGAGACCCACCTTAGTAAAGAGAATTAACGAGTAATTTCGTCTACTAAAGCGAAGAATAGGGCTGGTTAAGGACGACCATCTATAACTTTGTCTTAAACATCTACTGAATACATTGATAAATGCACTATGATTTTTCTTTTCTATCTCAATGGATCGACATACACAACAAATGCTTAATCCAAAACTATAGGTGGCTAACGGATCTATCAGAACAAAATCCAATAACTAAATATAAAGCACATCACAGAACAGTAATCAACATCATATATATATACATATACACTGATACATGTTTAGTACAATACAAAATGAATACAATAAAGGTGGTATTCGACCACACTATATACATCGAATCAAATATAAATACATCAGATTCAAGCGGAAAGAAATATAAACTAAATAAAAGTGCTAGCTGATATCCAAGCAGATGCATCAAAGCAAAGTCCCGTAACTGATAGCTAACCTGAAACAACTCGGTCTGACCCGAGTACAAAGTACACGGGTTAGTCTAGCTAAAATAATCAGTTAATGAGGATAGACGATAATATGAAGCATAAGATACAAGGTGATAATTCTTTTCGAATGAGAAAAGGCAACAGAAAGAATACAACTCATGACTTAAGTGAAATAATGTCACTTAAGTATCCAATGACCTCAAAAGAGGTAAGTTAAATAATAATACTCAAATAATATAAACATTCGTCTCATATCATCGGCGACATCCCAAAATGTCTACATGGTTTCCATGAACCATATCTCCTCAAAAGGTGAAACATTAATACAAAATCTCGCCAGAAAGGCAAACATAAGACATTCTCAAGTAGGATGATCCAAAACTCAAATATAAAAGAGTCTCCAAACTCAATTATACCTCGTCTCATCGGTATAAATGTATATAAATCTCAATCTTAACTCGCCAGAATGGCAAGGCCTAGAATATCCTATAAAATCATGAAATCATCCAAATTCATAAATCAAGGAACTCGATAAGAGTTCAAAACATCATAAATGAAATCACCATACATGTAACATCTCATACAGCACTAGGCTATCGATGTAATCAAACATCTTAAAATGGTGAAATCACAATAAAACAGAAAACTTTGAACCCGGATTGGCCAAATCCCCAATTGCAATGCCGAAGCAATGCTGCACGTGCTAAACTCAGACGGCCAAAGCCTCAGACAAGGTCGCTAACACCTACCAAAGCAGTTCGTCCTCATGACAAGGTCACTGATACCTCACCAAGTCATTTTGTCAGCCTAACAAGGTCGCTAACACCTTCCAAGCAGTTCGTCCTCATGACTAGGTCGCTAACACCTCTCAAAGCAGTTCTGTTATGTAAACATCGTGAATGTGTCACAAACTCACGGATAGGAACCCGAAAGTGTTAACGTGTGTCCCATACCACACATTCGCACTTAACGGTTTACTACCCGTTAGTCGATGCCACACTAGAAACATCATAAAACTCAGAAAATTATATCTCGCCTAGTCTCATTGGCGAGTGATAAAGAGACATCATACTTGTCTCGTCTCATCGACAAGTATTAAATGGCATTGTAACTTGTCTCATCTCATCGACAAGTGAAAACATCATGATGGTTCCTCATAAACCATAAATATTAAAATATGAAATCATAAACTCAAGACTTGCCTTATATCATTGGCAAGTAAATAAAACAACGTGATGGATCTCATCGACCATACTCCTATATAAGAGATCTCAAACCAAAATATTTGCCAAATATTGGTCATCTTAGATAATTCCAATAAATAGAAATTATAAAACTCAAAATACGCCATAAAATGGCAAAACATCTCAGAATCAATATTCTCAAATAGCTTCGATCGTACAAGTCCGAAATTAACCGAAATAGTAAACGCACATGTCCCATACCACGTGTTTTACTAAATCGTTTAATTCTCTTTCTCATATGTTCGAATAGTATAAAAGTAACTAAAATAAATAAAATTAATTATAAAAGATTTTACTTGAGAAAACGGGGTTATAAAACAAATTTTAGAAATTTATCTAAAAGATTTTCAGAGAAAACACATCATTAAAAAGGATTTTAATAATTTTAAAAGCCTTAAAAATAAGAATAATTGTTTAAAAACCTCCAAAAATGTATAAAAACATTTCTTACTCCAACCATGATGTTAGAAGATTTTCTGGAATTTATTCCGATTTTTAAAACTCAAGAAAACGTCAATTTTCAATTTAATCGGCTTAAACCGGTGTTCAAATTTAAATCGAATTCAAATTAATTTAAATTCAAATCTCATCCTAACTTGATTAGTCCATTGTTGGACAAAATGGTCAAATATTAGCATAAAATTTTAAAAAAAAAGTTGCAAGAGAATGCATATGAAATTATCGAAATCGGACAAATATATAAATATTGTGGCTGTCAATGACAGGCCAGCAGGAAAAACATAAATTTTCCACCATGTAAACAACAAAATCATACAAAATTTAAAACATAAAAATTATAGAATATTTCCTATGGATTCCAGAACATCTTGAATTTCAAGATTCTGATCAGCAACGTGAAAATTATGATGGAAATACTACCAAAACAAAAAAAATTATGTGCACTGGCTATCAGCACAGGCCAGCGATGAAAAAGTCAATTTTTCACTATGTAGACTTCAAAATCATTCAAAATAGAAAACATCAAAGTTGTGACATATTTCACAAGGATTCTGGACCATCTAAAATTTCTAAATTCTGAATTGAAACAAGAAAGTTATGATCAAATTACTAAAAAAAAACATCAAACTCAGCCTAAACTTATGCATTTGCAGGACAGTGACAAACAATTGCAATTTTAACATAGATAGCATCTATATCAGGCAAAACGAATGAAATAAAAATTGTAGCTTAGTTTCTAAACTTTCCGGAATGACCAAGATCATCAAAATCGGTTAAGAAACGAAGTAGTTATGGTCAAATTCGTTTCAGCTTCAATGACAGAGCAAATATTGGTCTTGCTTTCGAGTTAGCAGTAGAAAAGTTCAATTTTGACATAGAAGCACTAAAAATTATAGAAAACTCAACAAATGAAAGTTGTAGTATATTATTTTTTCTTTCCATAACATTTATAATTATCAAAATCTGATAAAAAATGAGAAAGTTGTGTCTAATTTTATTTCAGCTTCAAGCACAGAGCAAATATAGACTTTGCTCTCGGGTTAGCAGTAGAAAAGTTCAGTTTTGACACAACTAACCTCAAATTTACAGAAAATATGAAACATAAAAGTTGTAGCATATAATTTGTGCTTTACAGAACATCTAAAATTATTGAATTCCAATGAAAAACGAGAAAGTTATGGCTAATTTAGTTCAGCTTCAAAGATAAACAGAATTCAGTTTTTGGATTGAGCACAAAATATGATCAAAACTTGATTTTTATAGCTCCAAACATCCAATTTTACACTAAATATGAATAAGAAAAATTATTTACAGCTAGCGTGATCGAGATCACTCACCTTAGAGTTTGTTTGCAGCGAATTAAATGATTTGGCTTGCAAAGAAAGGAGCTTGGCCTTGGATTAGTAATTAGAAACCTATAGAAGGTATAGAAACAACATGCAAGTATGGAAAAATATCAAAACTCAATTATAGTGAACCAAATCTGAGAATTGATATGAACTTGAGATTAAATAGGTAGGAGATTACCTTCTATTCTCTTAATTTGATGATTTTCTTCTTGAATTAGCAGCAATTTGGGTGAAAATTTTGTTTTAGTTAAAGGTGGCCGTGATTTTCTTTTTCTTTCTGTTTACTGTAATTTTTTGTTTGAAAAGGAGGAGAGAAACAACATACAGACACTTGTTTCTCACCAGAAGTCTCTAGACAATGGGCTAATGGATTCAAACTGTACCCAAATGAGCCCAAAGACAAAATACTTAGAGAAAAAAAAGAAGCCATGTTCATGTTTTAACTTATTTTATCACTAAATGCACAATTTTCTTCATTTTAAAATTAAACAAGAATGTATACAACCAATTTTTATGAAAAAAAATTGTTATTGTAAGAAAAATAAAATTTTATTTTAACTATAAATGTCATTTTTAACAATAAAACCTTATTTTTTTTTCTACATTACCCAATGTACACTATTTTAGTGTAAAAACATTATTTTTAATGCAATAACTTAACTAAAAATTAATTTCTTGTCAAATAAATTGCAACAAATAATTTTAACACTTTTAAATCATCAAAGTAATATTTTCAAACAATATTTCATCTTTTATTTTAATAAAAGACATGTTTTCTTCATAACTTTCCTTTTATATTCAATAAAAGGCTAATATTGGCAATAATTACCAATATTGTTGTATTTACCCAAATAAAATTGCAATTTGATTATTTTCTACTCAAGTTCTCAAAATATATTTCTTAACTTTAATTTCATTATTTTTTTATTTATTTCAACAATTTAACGTTGAAATACATCACCTAATTAAATTATTAGCTCCAACCTAATAAATACCCAATATTTTAATTTATTTAAACCAAATATGTATCCAATCAATATTTAATCCCTTATTTATACCCAAATAAACAAAATAAAGTTCCAAACTTTATTTTTCTTATTTTATTTACAAAATTCATTGTTCACTCCAAATAAACATTTAAAAATTTCCAATTATATTTTAGTTTGCAATATTAAGTTCTAACTTCATTTATAATTTAATATTTACAGGTAATCTCCAAATCAGGGTTGTTACAGACTCCCTCCCTACAAAAATTGCGTCCCCGCAATTTTCTAGAAAAAGAGTTGTAAACAACATAAAAATTCAATCAACAAAGGTGATAGACAAGCTTAAACTCAAACTCAAACCATTCATACTCTCAACATTGAACGATAGAGAGAAATAAGGAAAAACTCCATTGGTTAATCCAATGGTCCATCATATGCTAATATAGTGATTAGCAAACCCTTAAAATTTTCAAGCAACTCGAAAGAATTTCGAAGATATCCCATCTTCGAATCAATACTCAATAAAAAGCTCAACAAATAATCTATCAAATAAGATAGATTTCTCAAAACCCTACGAATAGAGTTGGAATCAAACTCATTCAAACCCGAACTCTAAGCAACAAAAATGATCATCAACACAATTTTCCGCATAACAATACAGAAAGAACATCCTCACAAAAAGGATAGACTCAATAGACAAGATAGATAAATCACACAAAATGGCTTCTCACGAGGCCACCAAATTCGAACGACCGTGAAAATGCACGTCGTTATCATTAGCACAAGAATAGAGTGAACTCAAGAACAAGAATATGAGCTCAAATTACTTTTCAGTCCAAGATATTTAGAATATTTTTTTCTCAACATCTTTTAAATTTTAAATCTCAATTTTAAACATTTGAAAATTTTCAAACTCTCTACTATATTACTTAGTAAGTAATATAAAACTCAAATTAAAAGTCCAAATTTCTTCTCTTACTTCAAAATTAATTTTCAAAGAATTTTGTAAATCCATAATAATATTCCTCAGAATAAATTAAGGTTTTAAATTCTCTTTACTCTTTTTATTAAACCACTTAAATAGTTTAAAACAATCTTCAAATCCCCTTATATCTCTTCTCTTAAAACATCCAATGTATATAATATAAATTCTAAAATCTCAAAATATACTTTAAATAAAGTATAACTCAATAATTTTCTCACATGTTCTCATCTTTATAATTTCAAAATAGATATATAAATAAATGGCATTGCCTCGCCACTGAATCTCTAATAAATAGATATGTCCGCTGGCTGTAGAGTCGATCGAACAATCAAAACTGCCTCGCCACTCTGATACTCGTCTCTAAAGTCAATGGCTGCAATTACCATTCAAAAATAAATTTGATATTTAATCTCAAATATTATTTTCAAAATATTAATTTTTAAAACACAAACCATCGTGTCTGATTGCCTCATCATAGCATTTAGGAGATTCCTATCGATAACGTTGATCAAGCGTATTGACCAAAACTCTTAACTACTCAATGGACAACCCAACATTCTCAAATTATTTCTAAAAAAAATACTACTCTTGTAAATATATTCTCAAAATATTCTTTGATTTCTTTTAATATCTCAAAGCTTAAATTTCTCTTTAAAACTCATATTTATATAGCTTCAAAACTCAGACCAAAGAACATTAAGAGAATGCATCGAGATATTCCCTAGATACTCGATTCTCAAAATCAACAGAAGGAGATAGAGTGTTCGTCAATCTTACCATGTCACGAGCCACTCCCAAAATTCATCAAGATATAGGATAAGCAAGATATTCTTCTCAAAGGAGAAGAAGCACACAATCCACGAATCACTACTTCAGTCGGAGTAATGCTAAAGGATAACATTGATTGAGTATATGAAAAGAACACTCAGACGAAGCTGAATGATAAACTTAATCAAACTCAAACAATCTAGAAACTCACCTCATTCCTTAGTGGATATCCTCGTGAAAGGATAACCGAAGAGCCAAGAATAAGGTTACCTCAACACTCGATTGCCCGATTGGATGTCAAATCCAAACGGACTCACAAAACTCAACAAAGTCACCTTGATTGGAATTCGAGATATATCATCCACATCTCGATACTCAAGAATACAGAAACTTTGGAATCATCACTAACATTTCAAACTGACAAAAATAATAACCTAATCAAATTAGGATGCCTAAATAAATATAGGATCCTATAACAACAAAAGGATCAGAATTAACATCAAACAAGTCAATCCATCTCAAATCAGATACATCTCAAGATAGTGAGTAATAAACAAATACTCACTAAAGCAACAACAAATAGAGAACTCGGAATGCTTGCAACAAGCCAATCGTTGTGGGTCCCTTTAATAGGATCACAACTCTCAAAGGAATGCAACGAGAATGCTCAAAGAAATCAATCAGCTCCATCGATACGAATTCACTCGTATCGATAAAAATAAGAATAGAACAATCCCAAATAAGATTTTATATAAGACAAGATGACATCAAACTCTATTATCGAATACTACGGAATACAATATATCTTTATCTAGACATATTCCACCTCAACAATCCCAAAACTCGAAAAAGAATCAAGGCTCGATTCTAAAACAAGCTCGAACAAAGGACAATGATTCATTCGTATTGTACTTCGATGTATCATGATATGCATACTATTCTTTGTTTATTCTCCTTTGTTCTGACCACAGCTCTGTTATCATCTGTGACGATCTAGGCTTTGCAACCATCGACAGCGGCTCACTCGACCGGTAGGCTTTTCAACCATCCCAGGCCCGCCGTGGCTCACAGTGATACCTCGGGTTTGCTTTTACGGCCAGCCTCTCGACTCGCAACCAACCCCGTAAGGCCTTATACTAACCCCCGGGGGCATGTAGGGGTATGAGTCTCCCGTTCGCCGCCTAACGCAAATTATCGAACCCCCTATCACGCTGAATTATCGTTGTCTTACTTATAGAGATCACATACCATTGATTTTATATTTGAAATGAGTTATAGAATTTTATAACATAAAAATGTGATTTTTGTGTAATCTATAGTGTTAATTACAATGAGTTTTGTAATTAATAATGTAAATTTGCTATTTTCTTTAAATAGGGAAATATGATAATTAATATGTTCTAATTATGTAAATAATATTTTAATTGGGTGTAAAACATTTTTATTATCATGAGTAATGAATTTCATAATTCTTAAGAAGTGGAACTTGAAATAGTGTAAATTTCATCGTTTGTATGCATTGTAACATGAAATAAGTGGTTGAATAATAACACAAGTTAATTTCATTTACTTGTTGGGCTGAATTGATAATCTCGATTGTTGAATCAAAGGATAGAGGTGAGTTAATCACTCACATCTAAATCTTTGTTTGCTGCACATCATTTGTTTGAATGATTGTTGATTTAATTATATGCAATTTGGTTGAAAACTTGTGTGATTATTGTGTTATTGTTTGCTGGAAATTTGTTATAAAAAAAAGTCGCTGCAGTAAAACAACGATAATTTATGGTAGAATAATCCAAATCAACTCAATCTTTTCTGGTAGAAAGTTCTTTCAATTAGCTACAAGTTTTCTTTTAATCATATTTCGAAATTATGCTGCTAAATTGGATGAAATTGAGTTTGAAACTAATGTTATAGCTCGGCCATATAAAAATTTTGAGTTAATACCTGAGAGTAAAATGAGCATAATTTTTGATTGATAAATCCAATTATGTTGAATATTTTTGCAGTAGAAATATAATTCTCTAAGGAATTTTTTTTATTTTAATTACTTTCTCATACATTGAATATTTCTTGGTCAAAATCGAATTTTTAACAGAGTAATAGTCTATGCCCTGTCAAATTTCTGTGCTAAATATTGTTAGTAATTTAAGCATAACTTTCTCATTTCTCATCGGATTTTGATATCATTAAAAGTGATTAAAAGATTAAATCATGTACTACAACTTTCATGTATTGAGTTTTTTGTAATTTTGAGGTTTGCTATATCAAAATCGAATTTTTCTACTGTAATCCCGAGAGCAAAATCAATATTTGCTCTATGCTTAAGGCTGAAAGTAAATTAGCCATAACTTTCTCGTTTTTGATTCGATTTTGATAATTTTAGATGTTCCGGAAAGATTAGAAACTAAGCTACAACTCTTATTTTATTCATTGCCTGATTTCGAAGTTATCTATGCTAAAATTGCAATTGTTGTTCACTGTCCTGCAAATGCATAAGTTCAGGCTAAGTTTTATGTTTTTAGTAAAATGGTCATAGCTTCTGAACCGTTGATCCGAATTCGATGATCTTGGTAAATCTGGAAAGCTTGAATTATATGCAACAACTTCCATTCAGAGTGTTTTAAAAAATTTCAATGTTTGCTAGCTCAAAATAGCGGATTTTATACGCTGCCCTATGTTTTGTTCCATGTTGTTAGTGCACTTATTGTTTTCAAACCACTTGAAAATTATTTTACATCCATGAACATGTATATGCATGATCTGGCTTGGTAATTATGGTGTTAAATATTTTTAAGAGTATTTCTAAATAATAAAAGTAGATATACTATATTTATTTTATATAAAAAGTAGAATTTTAATAAAAGGATTCCTTTGGGTTTCGAAAAATTTATTTTAAAAACTCGGTTACCTTAGTAATTATTGCGCAAAGATCATAAACTATTTTTTTTTTTGCTTTCAGATGTATAAGAATGATAATTAAGAACCTGGGTCACCCGCGTGACAGGCGGGAATACTCAAACGAAGCTGAATGATAAACTCAATCAAATGAAAGAAAATTTGAAATCAGTAGTAGTTAAAATCAATGGTAGCATAACCCTTAAATAATTATTAATTAATCAAAGCTCAAGTCACAGCTTTGAATATTTGATTTGTGACAAACAAATTATATATCTTTGTTTTATAAGATAAATCTCCCTTTGTGAATCTATAGTCAGGAGAAAGGGGTTTTTTGAAAGTTTTTGAAGTGTTAAAAGGGTTTTATACAAGTTTGAAATGATCCAAAGATTTTTCAAGCTTATATATATATATATATATATATATATCTACATATATATATAAAGGATCTTTTGAAAATGATTTTGGAGGAAAGGTTTTTTGGAACCTTTGGATTTGGAAAGGCTTTTGATTTTTGGGTAAAATCAATATTGAAATTTGTAAAGCCTAGTTTGAGAATAATCGATTTTGGGATAATCGATTTTGTGTAAAGGAGCTTTGTATAAGATCATACTAGGTGTATGATTTGAAAGATACTATATGTATATAGTATAAAAGTGTTTTGATGATGGCTCTGGGAAAAAGGCGCTCCCTTGAAATGAACTTCTCAGGGGTGCCATCAGGTGGTGCTGCCTTAAGCCCCAAGGGGAGGTTCTAAAGTTGATCATGTGAGGAGTCCGGACAAAACTAGTTCTTGGGGATTATGAGTAGAGTATACCATAGCGAAAGTCGTGTGTGCCGCGGGGAGCCAACAGTCTACGTTTGATTTTATATCGGTAGACTGCGACTATGGTAACATACGAAAGTCGTATGTGCCGCTGAGAGCCAACAGTCTACGTTTGATTTTATATCGGTAGACAGCGACCTATATACGAGTGGAGAAGTTTCATTTCGACAGCGAAAATAAGAGGCCGCAGAGAGCCTGTAGTTACATGGACTACTGCTGTGATGGCAACGTAACTCTGGAATGTAACTGCGATCTGTCGTGGTCTCCATGGCGTAATCGAGAGGCCGCGGAGAGCCTGCAGTTACATGGACTTTTGCTGCGATGGCAACATAACCCAGGATGTAACTGTGACCATGGATAGGGGTGATGATTTCCAGAGCATTCTCACCAAAGATATTTCCTCTATTTTCAAAAACTGTTTTCTATATTTTCAATAAAATTATTTTCCAAGTATTTTCACTGGATGTTGAAAATGAGTCTGCTAATTATTTATAGATTTTCAGTCTTACGCCTGATCAACGTATGACCGAATTTCTATGAGAACGAGGATGCACTTGTGGAAACATCGAGTTATAAAAAGTATTTTTATAAAACTGTTTTGTAATATTATATAGGTATTAAAAGTGTTTTTTTTCAAAAAAATGATCAAGAATAATTTCCTAATAATAAGCATCTTTATCATTCTGGCATCGTTTCTTTTCGAGGACGAAAAGATTCTAATAGGGAAGGAATGTGATAACCCGAATTTTTGAACATCTAATAATTGGGTAATTTACTGGTTAATTTGAATAAACAAATGGAATTCTGATAAATAAATAAAAATAATAATATCCAGAAATGATAAACCTTATGATAAATTAAAAATATGTTAGTAGACATATGCAAACTCTATTGAAAATTTAAGTGTGTTTATATACAAGTGTGTATATATAAATATATATACATATATATACACACACATATATATATATATATATATATATATATATCGGAAGTTATTATTTTACCCGAGCCCTTGCTATGTGAATGGACTTGAATTTAAATTTAAAAATAAATGCCTTAAAAATAAACTGGACTTAAAATAATACATATAAGATTTTTATTTATGTATAGTTAGTATAAAATTATTTTCTTTAAACTTTTCAATATTTTATTAAGGGAAAAGAATGAATATAAATTTGATAATATATATATAAACATAAAAAAAAGGGTTTGATACCAAATGTAACGACCTGGGTCTTTCGACCCCGAAAATTCCAGATAGTTAGTGGAAAGAAGAAAGAGAAAGAAAAAGGAACAGAAAACTCAAACTCAGAATCTCACATTTGCAGCGGATAAAATATAATATCACATAAATAATAGTTTTACAAAGAAGAACTGTATCTTTACACTTATATTTTTATACAACAGAGTTACAACCTTTACACAACACTGGACAGTTTAAAAGAACCTGTCCTAGATAAACTATAATATATCGCAGCGGAAATACCCCATACGTTCCTACCATCCAGCTCGCCTCCTGAGCTCCAGAACATCCTTACCTGAAAATATGTAATACTTGGTCTAACCCGAGCATTACATCAAAGTAACACCCGGGTCAGGCTGGAAACCAGTGTGAGTAAATCCATCTAACAAGAATACCAATACATAAAATTTACTAAAACCCGGGTAACTCGTTCATCTACAAGTTCATAACGTGCTATAGTCAAAACTTATATTCTCAACCAATTTCTAAGTACCTTTACTTAGTTTTTAAATGGTCCAGTCATTTAAATTATTCCATCGTAGCCCATTGATTCCACATATCAAATCTACAAGAATTATAGATTACAAATCGCAGTGGTTTCGGGTATGTACAGATACCCGAACCCGGTCTCTTCGAATCCAATATCTCTTAAAACAAGGCTGCTTAAGTTTAAAACAATTCTATTGATATCCAGAATTACATATTTACAAAGCCATTTATCATAGATAAACAAACCATAACGTTCAATCCAAACATATTCTATCACATAGTATCACAAATCACATAGAGATATCAACTAATCTAAGGCATGCAACTCGATCACTCCTAAGCAAGATTGATAGTTCAAGACATTTCTAATTAATTTAAATAATTTAAATTAATTACTTCAATCATTTTTAGTCTCGCTTACTTAATATTAATTAACTACAAACCATTAATTAATCATCCCTTAATTATTTTCTTAAATTACATTAAGTAATTAGCCTTGATTTATTATACAAATCAATTAACCTTTACCCATTACATTGATTACCTTTATCCTTAATAATTACTCAAATTAATTATTCTATAATCACTCCATTGATTAATTACGCTTTTATCAATCTCATTCATAAATTAACTAACCTTTTTAATTAATTATATGAATTTATCAATCTTTTAATTGATTACTCTAATTAACCTTTAACTACTATTAAACTAATCGACCCTTAACAATTTATTCTTAATTTCTTACATTAAGTAATTGTCTTTTAAGTAATTAATATCTGATTACTTAATTAATTTATTCTTAATTATGAATTAAGTGACCTTTAATTAATTAACTCATAATTAATAAATTAACTGCACTTTTAAACATTAATTTATTAAATAAATTACCTATTCTTTAATTACTTTATTTAATTATTCAAGGTCTTGATTATTCTTAAGATAACCATTTATCCTTACTTAGTTACTTAATCACCATAGTCATATCTAAAACATTTACCCATTCAAATTAACTTAATTAAATCTTTTTAATTTGGATTTAAAGAAACCTAAGTATTTATCAAACTTTATTTAACAAATCATAATTATTCTCTTTAATCCAACATTTAAAAGTATTTATCAAATAACAGTTTTAAACCAAATACATCAAACCCTTTTTTTTTCTAAAACTTGTTTATATTAATCTTAAAAACTTGCCTTGTACAAAATCTCGGGTCCAACTCGTATACTTCTTCGAGTTTTGACCCGAGAAAATCATCTACTGACTCTTTTTTTTAGTTAAGCGTTAAAACTGGAAACACGCAAGTACACACAATTTCCACTCGACATCACACTCGAGATATCAGGCAGCTGCTCCGAAACCTTACCCGGGCTTCAACTTCTTCTCCTAAAACGAACACTATCCTGACACAGAATACACCGTGCACATGCACGACCCCTCCGATCACCTCCGATCGTCACCCAAACCCTTCGCAAGTCGTCAACGACCAACTCACCCTGATCGATCACTCCGATTTACCAAATGCCCTGTAGAACAAAATCGAGCGTGAATGAACTCAGCAGGCTGTAACCAGTTTCCCTAAACTACCTTGCGCCACCTATCTCCGATCACCGGAATTCACGTCGACCTCACTAGGGCTACATCTGAGTTCCCTCTCTCTTTTCCCCCACGACCCGTCTCTTCCAACACTATGATGACGACGCGGTAAATCCAAATTCAACCTCGACCAAAATTACGTGCTAAACCCTAAATCATTCCCGTCCGACCATCTCACCGCTTAGAAAAATGCCGCACCAATTTTCGCCAACTACTCTCCTCCGCGGCCACCTTCAAGCCAAACACCGGCCTCCCTCATTGATTGCCTCACCGGAAATTTCCCAAAAACTTCCTTCCATTCATCACGAAAATTCTCACAATCCACAACCTTAAAAAATTTGATACTTATACCAAAAATCATGTTTTCCACAATCAATTCTGATCATATATTCAAAACTCAAAATTTAACTACTTAATTTTTTTGATTTGAATAGACTTACCACTGTAAGTTCTAGATTTTGTCCTACTTACTACAAGTATATACTTGAATCTATTGTTAATCGTTACAAACAACTTCCTTTCAAAGATGCTAACATAAAAAATTTATATAAGGAGTTATTGATTTTTTTTATTTAGATTTGTATCAGTAAACAGGGATAATACAAATACAGAGATATGCATCCATACTCACACTCATATATACATGCAACCATCTCTAAACAAACATGCAAAATGTACTACTTGTCAAAATTTCAAAGATCATCTCATGCAAACTCAAATATAAACAGATTAAGTTTGAGATTCAAGTTTACTCACAGATATATGTTAAACAGAGGAACATGGATGAATTTGATCTGGAGCTGGCTTATCTTAGAACTGCAACTTAGTCACTTAATGATGAATTAACCTTGAATTGCTTCAGGTTGAAAGTCAAAACTTGCAAGTGTTGTTGATTTTATTCCTTTCTTTGGTTTTGGTTTCTAAGTTTGTCTTTGATTCTTTTTTTTTTTATAAAACTGATTTGCTTTGTAGATTTGTTTGCTTCAGGTTGAAGAATTTGATTGGTTGCTTGATCAAGTTTGTTTTGATTTCCATTAGAGGTTTTAAGTTTCCTAAGTTTGCTAAATTTTAGTTTGAAGAGGAGAAAATGAGAATTGAGGGGAATAGTGATGTATATAACTTTTTTTTTAAATTATTGTTTTTAAAAATAAGAGAACTAATGACACTTGTTACAAATTTTTATTACATGTTATACACTTGTTAAATCATGTATTACAAAGCTTACAAATGTGAAAACAATCATTTCTTATGTTTAATACTTTTACATATATATACAACTTATACATGCATTTAAAGAAGGTTTTAATCTATGTCAAATTCTATTTAAACTTAAGATATTAACTAAATTTTATCATTACTGTTTTATGTTTTTCATATATATATATATATATTATAAATTTATATTTATACTTCTACTTTATTTGTACTTATATAACCTTTAAGAAAATAATTTTAATACTAATTTATACATTAATAAATTATCACATTCTCAAGATATTATTTTGAATTTTTAAATCCAAGTTTCACTTATAAACCATAAATATATGTATGAAAATAGAATAGTTATCATATGATAAGTTTTGCATATACCTATTAATAAAAGATGAATTTTGCTAAGATGAATGATTATAAAAGAAGATCATTAAACAAATATCATCAAATTTCAATAATTATATCAGGAGATTATCAATGAATATTTGTCCCGATATTTATAATTCATCATTTGTTATAGTTCTAACTCATTTATATACATATCCTATAAATTATTTATTAGATTTATTTGTTCAATTAATAAATCAGTGTTTTAACAAATCAAATCCTGTTAATTACAAATTAACAGCTGTCCAATAATCCTAGTTATCACATTCCTCCCCCCTTTTGAATCTTTTCATCCCTGAAAAGAATCAAAGCCAGAAATGTTTAAAACACTTTAAAATCTATATAATGTTACCAAGAATAGTTTTTTTTAAAAAAAATACTTTTTATAACTCGATGTCTTAACCAGTTCATTTTTGTTCTTACAGAAATTCGGTCATACGTTGATCAGGCGTAAGACTGCAAATCTATAAGTTCTTATCAGACCCGTTCAACACCCAGTGAAAATACTTGGAAATAATTTTATTGAAAATATAGGAAACATTTTGAAAATATAGGAAATCTCTTTGGTGAGAACGCTCTGAAAATCATCACCCCCATTCATGGTCGCATTTACATCCTAGGTTACGTTTCCATCGCAGCAAAAGTCCATGTAACTGTAGGCTCTCCGCGGCCTCTCGATTACGCCATGGAACCCACAACAGATCGCAGTTACATTCCAAGGTTACGTTGCCATCACAGCAAAAGTCCATGTAACTGCAGGCTCTCTGCGGCCTCTGATTTTCGCTGTCGAAATGAAACTTCTCCACTCCTACGTAGGTCGCAGTCTACCGATATAAAATCAAACGCAGACTGTTGGCTCTCAGCGGCACACACGACTTTCGCTATGTTACCATAGGTCGCAGTCTACTGATATAAAATCAAACGCAGACTGTTGGCTCTCGGCGGCACACACGACTTTCGCTATGGTATACTCTACTCATAATCCCCAGAAACTAGTTTTGTCCGGACTCCTCACAGGATCAACTTTAGAACCCCCTCTTGGGGCTCAAGGTAGCACCACCCGGTGGCACTCCTGAGAAGTTCATTTCAAGGGAGCGCTTTTTTCCCCAGCGTCATCATCAAAACATTTTATACTATACACATATAGTATCTTCAAATCATATACCTAGTATGATCTCATACAAAGCTCCTTTATACAAAATCGATTATTCCAAAATCGATAATTCTCAAACTAGGCTTTTCAAATTCTCATATTGATTTTACCCAAAAATCAAGAGCCTTTCCAAATCCAAAGGTTCCTAAAACCTTTTCTAAAATCCTCATAAGATCCTTTATATATATACAGGTATATATAATTTTTAAAACTTTGGATCATTTTAAACTTGTATAAAACTCCTTTTATACCTCAAACATTTTCAAAAACCATTTTCTTCTGGCAAAAGATTCAACAAGGGGAGTTTCATTTTATAAAACAAAGATATTTAACTTTGTTTACTCAAAATCAAATATTCAAATTTGATTACTCCTTTCAATATCCTTTTCATTCAAATCCGTACGATGTACACATATCATCTGTATGCTATACCAATCTGATCGCTCACTTGACCACACAATTTCACTTCCGAACTAGTATCGTCCATCCGACTTCCTAGTGCGGACACAGATTTGTTTTCTTGATCAGAAACCGTCATGCTCCTTGCATAGTCATAACTATGATAGAGAATATCTAGAACCAATCAACAATCCATATCCAGGTTCGCCGTCGAAAATCGAGTGAAAAATCCCAACTCAGATCGACACTCTATCTCGAAATTATATGCTCGAATCTGGATCAAATCACTATGCGAATAGAATAATATACGTACATCCTACGTATTTATCCTTATTGGTTATTAGCCAAATCAATCCTTTCTATGCACATTCACTTTTATTTTCATTTACTTATTAACAACTACTTAAATCCTCCTTTAGATTATCACTTAAATTCTAATTGGGTATTTAATCATAAACAGATTGCACTCTGACCAGTTTATTTAGAAAATAGCTTGAAAATTTTAAAAATAGATAAGTAGTTGGAAAATAATTACTAGTTTGTAAGATATGTGTAAAATAGTTAGAAAATAGTTAAAATAATTATAGAAATTTTAGATAATTACAAAATTATAGTAAGATAATAATTAGTTTTGTAAAATAGTTGGAGTATAGTAATTAGTTTATAAAACAGTTGGAAAATTGTTAAACAGTTTCAAAAATAATTGTAAAACAAGTATAAGATAGTTTGGCTTTTAAAAGAATGTTGTATATATAATGAATAGCTTGGAAAAATAGGTTTATATTAAAACAATTTATATTAAAAATAGTCCAGAGTCAAAACTGCTCACTTCTCAATCTCCATTCTCATCAATTCAATTTAAATTTCCACTTCCATTTAAATTGACCCAATTCCAATTTTAAATAACTTTAATTTCCATTGAAATTGGTTCAACCCCAATTCAAGTTGAACTAACCTCAGTATCTTTCCAAATTTAACTTAATTCAACCTTGATCTCAAATTCTACTAATTCAAATAAATTTCAATTGAACTAGTTCCAATTTCAATTCATTTCAACTCCAGTTTGAATTAATCCCAATTTCAAACTCCATTTCCAAATCAAGTTGAATTATTCTTGATTTCCTCCAAATTCAATTCAAATTCCATTTGAATTTTATACTTATACATCTTCAATCACAATTCCAATTAATCCAAATCAAATTCAATTTGAACTAATTTCAATTCAAATTCCAAATTTAAACCATCTCGAATTATATAAATTCGAGTTAAATTTTCATATGTTTTTTTTAAGTCCACATTCTAGAATTTCATTTTAAATCAATTTAATCTTTCAAAAACCAATTTATTAACCAAATTCAACCTTAAAACCAATTTTCAACAATTTCAGTTGAAATTCTATTTTAAACACCCAAATCTCAAGTCCAAATTGATTCCATTTCTCTATTTTCAAACTAAAGTTAAATTTTCTTTTTATCTCAATAATAGATATATTACTATGGTCTATTTCTTCATTCATCAAATCTAATTTCATCTTAAAGATTATTAATAACAACGGAATGGTATCATTCAAATTATTTTAAAACATCCATCCATTTCCAATTTTCGAATCTCAAACCCATTTTGAGATCACTCAAATTTCCTAACTCAAATCAACCATTCAACTTCCCAAGTTAAATCCTAATTTCATCTTGAAATTTTCAAATCTGGTTGATCATTCCAACTTATTTAACTTTCCCAATTTAAACTCAATTCACTTAATCTAGTCAACCTTACCCTGTTTGAACTCCCATCTTAAATTTTGAACTTTTCATAAATATTCTTCCCACTTATTAAGTTCAAAAACTTATCACTTTGGGTATCATATCTCATTCCAAATTTAAAACTCAATATTTAGAGTTTATTTAAAATTATCCTTGATATCATGTATATCCATACATATATACATATTTATTTCTTGGCCCTCCCAGCCATGTTTTAAAATTTTAAAACACCTTTGGTTTTAAGTTCAAGTCCAATCTTCAAACAACTCATTGTTTACAACAAGTCTCTTTTATTCAAATAATTCTTGTTTATTCTTTTAGCACTTTGAAACAACCTTTCAAATTTATGGACCTAGATTTAAAATTCCATAATTTAGTTTTGATTTTAATCATATCACATAGCATTGAATTTAACTCCTATGTGATAGTGGTGGGCCCATAACCCACAGGTCCCAGGATCGAAACCTGACTCTGATACCTTCCAAATTATCTACTTCAAAAGACACGATAATGTAAAGGACATGATGATCAAGAGATTCGTAACACTTGTATTACACTAAGATGTACCGTAATATGTGTTTCTGTTCTGTGTTTATCATACTTTGTTCTGAATTTAGCTCTGATACCAAGCTGTGACGCCCCACCCCGAGACCCACATTAACAAAGAGAGTTGTTGGCTAATTCTGTCTGCTAATACGGAGAATAGGGCTGGTTAGGAGCGACCCTCTATAATCTTGTCTTAAATATCTATTGAATTTTCTACTTCAAAAGACACGATAAGGTAAAGGATACGATGATCAAGAGATTCGTAACACTTGTATTACACTAAGATGTACCATAATATGTGTTTCTGTTCTGTGTTTATCATACTTTGTTCTGAATTTAGCTCTGATACCAAGCTGCGATGCCCCACCCCAAGACCCACATCAACAAAGAGAATTACTGGCTAATTCTGTCTGCTAATGCGGAGAATAGGGCTGGTTAGGAGCGACCCTCTATAATCTTGTCTTAAATATCTATTGAATACGTCAATAAATGCTCTATGTTTTTTTATAGTGTATTTTTGTTAAAATAAGGATTTCAATAATAAAAATGCTTTAAAATATAAATTAATCTTTTTATATGATAGAAAATGTTTTATTTCGCATGTATACAAGTTTTTATATTTTTCTTGTGTGTAAATATGAAGAAAATGAATTTCTATCATGTGTATACGTGACATGTACACATTAATATTGTTAAGTGTTGTTTAATAAACCTTAAGCCATTTTAATTACTTAATTTTTTTTTCTTCTCAAACCCATTGGCCCATTTAGCTTAGCCTTGTTAAGAAAAGAGGAAAGATAAAGTGGATGTATGTTCATCTCTTATTGCCTTCATCCTCCTACAGCCTAAAAGCAGAGTCAGTAAACATTTTCCCACTTTCTCAAAACCTAGCTAATTTCTTCAGCAAATTTAACCAAATTCAAATCTATTTGCAAGATAAAGATAAATCAAAGGTATACAACTCCAAATCATGCAATTTCATGATAAAAATCTTTCACAGGAAGAAGTTTTCTAATTCTATTTACTGTATTTATTTCGCATGTCTGTAATTGCTTTCTACGAGCTCTCAAAGCTTGTAATCTCAAGCCATGCTTCTGCCTTGCATCTAAATTTGGGTATTTGCATTCAAATCAGTAAGGTAAGTATCAAAACTTACATTTTCTAGCTTTGATTGAGATTTCAATGTAAGAAATCTCAATTTTATTTGTTGCATGTTAATTTGTGAATCGCTGTCAGTAAATTATGCATATCTTTTTCGTTTTAAATTGGAATTCTATTTCTTTGATGTTCTGGAAAGCTTGAAAAGAATATGGTAACTTTCATGTTAAACAATTTCGAAAATTTTGAGCATAAGTGGTCGAAAAACCCAATTCAAACTCGCTGCCCTGTGTAAAACTGTCACTTTCTGTGCTAAGTATTGTTGGTAATTTAAGCATATCGTTTTCGTTTAATGTCAGAATTTAAAAATTCTTGATGTTCCTGAAAGCTTAGATTGTCTGCTATGACTTTCATGTTTTGGATTTTGTTAAATTTTGAGGTTTAAGTGGTCGAAAATTCCTTTTAGTGATGCTGTCCTGAGACTAAAATTACTGCAGAGATGAACTTCAAATCTGAAAATTGTTTTAGTCGTAAATTTTTCACTCTTTATCAGAATTCGATAATTTTTTGTTCTGAAAACCTTACTTTATATATGACAACTTTCATGTTGAGCTTATTTACAAATTCTGAGCACAAGTTGATTGAAATTCTGTCATAAACTCCCAGCTCTGTCACTTTGATAATTACACTATCTAAACTAAATACAGTTAGTACATTAAGTGTGTTATTTTTTTGTTTCTAGTCGAATTTAGATAACTCTTGGTGTTTTGGAAAGATTAGACTATTTTATAAAACTTTTTTGTTTTGAGTTTTGCAAAAATTTAAGGTTAAGATAGTCGAAACATTATTTCTTTGTTGCTGCCCTGTAAATAAATGACAGCGACAGTAAATTTAAAATCTGAGAATTATATTGACCATATCTTTTACGTTTCTAATCCAAATTCAACAATTTTAGATATTTCGTAAAGCATGGACTTTGTGCTTAAAGTTTCATGTTTTGTGTTTTTTTTGAAATTTCGAAGTTAGCATGGTCAAAACTATGTTTGTTTGTTGCTGTCCCGAGAGCAAAACGACAGCAATAACAATCATTGATCTGAGAATTGTATTAGCTTATTTTGCTCTCGTTCTTACTCGATTTTGATGTTTTTTTGAGATATTTTGAGAGCAATGATACCTGTCAATGAGCTAGCTATATCTAGAGAATTTGAAATTCAAATTTAAATAGAATTTGAATTGATTTTGAGTTAAAGTTGAATTGAATTCTTATTGAATTCAAGTTATCGATCTTGAGTTATCTTTCCTGTTTTTCATTGTTTTCGAGCACGGTTTTCACTAAACCATTTTGAAGTGATTTTTTGAAATAAATGGAATTTCAAATTATTATAATATAGCATTTTAAAATTATTTTTCTAACATAAAATCTATTTATTTTTATAATAAAGGAATTTCAAATATTGGATTTATTAATCCTTTTGGGAAAAAGTTTTAAAAGCTTGTTTTCTCTAGTAAACTATTTTAAATATAAAACACACACTTTTGCACTATTTGAACGTATGATAAAGAGAATTAAACGTTTTAGTAAAATACATGGTATGGGATATGTGCGTTTATTATTTTGGTTAATTCCGGACTTGTACGGTCGAAACTATCTGGATTATGATTTCTGAGTTATTTAGCCAATTTATGGCGGGTTTTTGAGATTATAATTCCTATATTTAGGAATTATCTGGGAAGGCCAATATTCGAATTTGATGGTTTGAGATTTTTACGTTGAGATTTATGGTTTATGAGGAACCATCACAATATTTTTACTTGTCAATGAGATGAGACGAGTTACGATGCAATTTAATACTTGTTGATGAGATGAGACGAGTATGGTGTCTCTTTATTACTCGCCAATAAGACGAGGCGTGGTATGATTTTCTAAGTTTCATGATGTTCCTAGTGTGGCATCAATTAGCGACTAGTAAACCGCTAAGGGCGAACGTGTGGTATGGGACACACGTTAACACTTTTCGGGTTTCTATCCGTGAGTTTGTGACACATTCACGATGTTTACCAAACAGAACTGCTTTGAGAGGGGTTAGCGACCTAGTCATGAGGATGAACTGCTTTGGGAGGTGTTAGCAACCTTGTTAGGGTTAACAAAATGGCTTGGAGAGGTGTCAGCGGCCTTGTCATGAGGAAGAATTGCTTAGGGAGGTGTTAGCGACCTTGTCAAAGGCTTCGACCGTTTGAGAATGGCACGTGTAGCATCGCTTCGGCATGCAAATGGGATTTGGCCAATCTGGGGAATTTTTATGAGTTTTTGATTTCGATTCACCGATTTTGGGATGATGAATTTACTTATAGCCATGAGTCAGAGAAAGGCTTATATATATATTGTTTATGACGATTTCGATATGGGGATTATAAACTATTATTGAGTTTCATAAATTTTGATTTGGAGATTATCATCGGCGATTGTTTATATTATTTGATTGTATTGTTGAGTTTATCTCTTTTGAGGTCATTTTATACTTAAGTGATATTGTTTCACTTAAGTCATGAGTACGTGATCTTTCTATTGCCTCTTCTCGTTTGAGAAGAATTATCACCTTGTATCTTATGCTTCATATTATCGTCTATCCTTATTAACTGATTGTTTTTGCTAGACTGACCCGTGTACTTAATACTCGGGTCAGACCGAGTTGTTTCAGGTTTGCTATCAATTTCAGGACTTAGCTTTGACGCATTTGCTTGGATACCGGCCTAGCTTTTTTGTGCAGTTTATATTTCTTTCCACTTGACACTGATGTGTATTTTGATTCGATGTATATAGTGTGGTCTCTGAACCACTTTTGTATATCGTTTTGTATTGTACTGGGATGCATCAGTGCATGTGTATTTATAAATATGCTGATTACTGTTCTATGATGTAATATGCATTCTGTTATTGTATTTTATTGTGTTAGTTCTATTAGCCACATATAGTTTTGTAATAAGAATTTATTGGATATGTCAATCCATGAGAGATAGAAAAAAAATAGAGCATTTATTGACGTATTCAATAGATATTTAAGACAAGATTATAGAGGGTCGCTCCTAACCAGCCCTATTCTCCGCATTAGAAGACAGAATTAGCCCGTAATTCTCTATGTTAATGTGGGTCTTGGGGTGGGGCGTCACAGCTTGGTATCAAATGTCTAGGAATATATTTTATTCCATGATATTCCCAAATTTAATTGATGATATATTTTCTTAGGGGTAATCCAAATCGTGATTGTTTTATTTGAATCCTCTTCAATACGGGTGCTTGACACCATCTGCATCGAAGGAGTTTGTTGATGATCTTTGTTGTTCTTATCTTATGATTTCTTTGAGGATTGTGAATCCTATTGGAGGGATCCGCAATATTTGGTATGATGTTCGAGGCTTTTAGGATTTTATTTCTTAGCTTTTGGGTCATCCTCCCACGAGGATGCCCACTAGGGAAATGAGATAATTCATTGAATTTATTTGATATTGCCATTCTTACCTCTTTTGAGATAAGCACCTTGGATACTCAATTGTTGATATACTTTGTGGTATTACTTCACTTGAAGTAATGATGTGTTTTTTTTGTGCTCTTCTTCTCATTCAAGAAGATATCTTGCCATTACTATTATATCTCATAGATTTCTTCTAATTTATTGAGTGGTGCTAGGGTCATTCCTTGGCTTGACCTTACATCGATTTTTCATGAGCTACGGGTCACGAAGGATAGCGTTACCCTTAACACATTCTGCACTCATTGTGAGTCTTGTGAGTGGTTCATCGTATCATTCGAAATAATGAACACTCTAGTCTATCCTATCAATCTTGAGGATCGATTATTCCAGGAATATCTCGTGAGTTCTTCTTTTGTTTTTGATTTTGAGAATAAGTAATAAGTTGTGTTTTCAAAAAAAAAGTTGAAGATATGTTTCTAAGAGAAATTGGATTTTGTTTTGGGGGGAAAACAAAGGATATTTTAAGTATTATATATGAGGTATTTTTTTAAAGAAAATGAATTTTTGTGTTGGGTTGTCCGTCTAGTGGTTTAAGAATTCTGGTCGATGTGTTTGCCCAACGTTATCGATAGGAATTTCCTAAACGCTATGATGAGACAGTCAGACACGATAAATTGAGTTTTAATATGTAAAGTTTGAAAATAATTAATATAGTGGAGTATTGGTTTTATTTTAAATGTATAATGAAACCATTGAACCATAGTGAGTATTGGAGGAGTGACGAGGCAGTTTTGATCATTTGATCAACTCTGCAGCCAATCGATTGGGTCATTCACTATAAATAAATGGGAGGAAATATCCTTAAATTATTTGAAATTTATGGAATTGAATATGGTGATTTGGGTAAGTAAAGTGAATAATTCTAATTAAGGAGATGTCTTAATTAGAAGAAAATATCATTTGACGCTTTGATATATAAAATGATGTATTTAAGGTAAAATAATACTTTGGTTTGAAAAATTGAAATATTAATTGAATATTTTAGTGCAAGTTATTAATGATGACTATAAAAATATATTTTTGATGGATAATCAATAATCATCTCTTGATAATGGAAGAAATTAGTCATCTCTTCCAAAATGAGTTTTCATAGTTAATTGTTTATAAAGCTAGATTTTGGAAAGTAATGAAAATATTTCCATTTAATAAAATGTTTTATGATGATTACATAAAGTTGATCATAATTTTATATGTCTTAGCTTTTCGGGGAAAAAGAGAATCATTTAATAAATCATTTAGCAAAAAGCCAGTTTGAAATTGTAGTTTGAAGTTAAAATGGTTTTGGAGAATTTTCAAATGTTAAATTGATTTTAAAGGATGAAATTTCATTTAGAAAAGTGTTGTGCTAAAACAGCGATAATTTGAGATTTTTGTCTCCAAATGAGCTGAATCTTTTTGCAAATGAAAGAGCTTTCAGTAAAAAATAAAGTTTATTTTTACTACTTTTAAATATTTTGCTTTTCATTGAGCCTAAAATGGGTTTGAAAGTGGATAGGCAGTTCTGCCCTATTGAAAAATCTCTAAGACTTAAGCTGAAAGTAAATTTAACATAACTTTCAAACCATAAATCAAAATTTAGTGATATTTATATTGCTGGAATGCTTAAACAGAGTAGAACAACTTTTATTTTATAAAGTTCTTCGAATTTTGTTGTTTGCTGGGACAAAACAGGTCTTCTTTACAGCAGATCTGAAATGAAATTAATTTATTTCCCCTTAATTGTTCAGTGTAGCACTTCTTATTTATGAGCATGAACTAATATCATCTATTTGAGTTAAGTGCGGGTGAAAAGAGGATGTCTGGACTATATTTTGAGAAAAAAGAATATGTATAAGTTTGTACAAACTCGCTTTAAAATGCTAATAAGAAAGGTATGTTTTCGGATTAATTTTTAAGAGTTGAATGATAATATATAATTTGTGTTCCGACATAATGGTCGATGTATATTATGTAATTCATTTTTATAATATTGTATAAGGCCCTCCGTACAAAGGAGACTCCGTCGATTTTTCTGAAAATTTCTAAGACTTAGAAAATTTGAGAAATAAATTGGAAAATAATAATAATAATATATGTTGCAAACTAGAGAATACCTATGGAAGAATTAGAGAATAAACAACTTAAACTTTATTTACTCTTATGAAGAGTAATGAACTTAAATTTAAAATCTAAGTAAGAAGCTTTCTCAATTTTCAAGTGTTGAAAATTGAAAATTTTAAACCTTGAAGATAATGGGTTGGAGAACTTTAAGAATATTTGTTTAGTAAAATAGAAGTGTAAAAATCCATTCCTTGAGTTTGTTTTTCCTTTGTGCAATTATCTAACGACTTGCATTTACGCAGTCTTTTGGGTTGGTGGTATTGAAGAAACCACCTACCTCTTGTTTAGCTCGATTGTTGTCAATCTTTTGTCTGTGTGATTCCTTTCGTAGTGACACATAGAAGACCATGTCAACAATTATCTAGTTGGTTAGAATCGGGGTAAAGTTTTGTTAAAATTCCGACTCTATTCGAGAAGCTTCTGAGAAATTGATCTTACTTGATTAATCTTTTATGTTGCATTCTGTCTGTGTTCTCGTTTCGAAGGTGTGAAGTCTTCGAAATCATGGCGTGTTGCTCCAAAAAAAATAAAATTAATTCAATGGTTCGATAATCCCAATTCCTACACTTGGGAACCATAAAATTAATCGAGCAATGTTATCTTGGTTTTCTAACATCTTGTATTAAGGGTGGGAAATTTTAAACTCAGGCTTATCTATCTTCGCTAGATCAATAATCGTGTTGCTCTTCTCTAGAAATTGCGAGGACGCAATTTTTATAAGGGAAGGAGTCTGTAACAACCTTGGTTTTGGTGATTACCTGTGAAAATTAAATTATAATGGTAGTATAATTTAATAGTAGAGAAATAAAAAAATAAATAAAAATTGGAGATAGAGAATTTGTTAAAATTATTTATTTTGAATAAACAATGAGGTTTGAATAAATAACAAATGGAATATGGCTTTAAATAATGAAATGATTTCACCGTGGAGAAATGCAACCATTATATTAATTATAGAACAATTGCTCTTTTAATAATTTTTAAAAATGAGTATGTAAATTTTAAAGATGGTTTATCGAAATAAAAGGTGGAAATTGGGTTAAAAATAAGTTTTAGCTATAAATAATATTTTGAAATGGATTGAAATATTTTTCTAAGTAAGAAAGTAAATTTTGTGGAATTTAGAAGTTAAAAACAACGTTTTATTCATTTATTTGAGTAAATAGTGTATTTTTGTTAAAATAAGGATTTCAATAATAAAAATGATTTAAAAATATAAATTAATCTTTTTATATGATATAAAATGTTTTATTTCGCATGTATACAAGTTTTTATATTTTTCTTGTGTGTAAATATGAAGAAAATGAATTTCTATCATGTGTATACGTGACATGTACGCATTAATATTGTTAAGTGTCGTTTAATAAACCTTAAGCCATTTTAATTCTTTTAATTTTTTTTCCTTCTCAAACCCATTGGCCCATTTAGCTTAGCTTAGTTAAGAAAAGAAGAAAAAGAAAGTGGACGTACGTTCATCTCTTATTGCCTTCTTCCTCCTACTGCCTAAAAGCAGAGTCAGTAAACATTTTCCCAATTTCTCAAAACCTAGCTAATTTCTTTAGCAAATTCAACCAAATTCAAATCTATTTTCAAGATAAAGATAAATCAAAGGTATACAACTCCAAATCATGCAATTTCATGATAAAAATCTTTTGTAGGAAGAAGTTTTCTAATTCTATTTACAGTATTTGTTTCGCATGTCTGTAATTGCTTTCTATGGGCTCTCAAAGCTTGTAATCTCAAGCCATGCTTCTGTCTTGCATCTAAATTTGGGTATTTGCATTCAGTAAGGTAAGTATCAAAACTTACATTTTCTAGCTTTGATTGAGATTTCAATGTAAGAAATCTCAATTTTATTTGTTGCACGTTAATTTGTGAATCGCTATCAGTAAATTATGCATATCTTTTTCGTTATTTAAAGCCCGTATTCCATTTGTTATTTATTCAAAACTCATTGTTTATTCAAAATAAACAATTTTAACAAATTCTCTATCTCCAATTTTTATTTATTTTTTATTTCTCTATTATTAAATTATACTACCATTATAATTTAATTTTCACAGGTAATCACCAAAACCAAGGTTGTTACAGATAGCTGTAGCGACCCAACTTTCTAACACCAGAAAGTCGCATCACTAATTAAGAAAGAAAGGGATAGAAGAAGAAAATATAGAAAGAAAGAACAGTAACACATCAGAATCTCACAGCGGAACGAATGAAATATAATATATCACATAAAATATTACGTAGCATCATATACATCAGAGTACACAACTCATTCAACACATATTAAACAGTTATAAACATCTGTCTAACTATACATCTCAAGTACACAAGATACAGATACAACACAAACACAGCGGAACCATAATATATCTACACGTGAAAGCCTCCTGCTCCATATCTCCTCCAGAATTCGTCAAGCAAACCTGAATCCCTTGACTACTCATACATAATATGAGTACCCAAGAGTTTAATAAAACAAAAAATAAACACTCTGGTCAGACAGGGGTCTGGTGTGAGTAAACGGGTTAAATTGCTTAACTTTAGAAAACCTTTGAAAAGAAAAGGTATCACGTAAGACTTCCCACACATAAACATGGAAAAGTTTTTACCTTTCGCTAACCAAAACATTTGATAGGAAATCCAGTGATATAATAATAGTGTCTAGGGTTTTCAAGTAAATAAGAAATAGCCAAAATTGTTACATGATTAAATTCCAGCAACTAGCCACAAAAGTGGGTAATGCAAACAAAACCGTAGGGTCTCGTAGGAAGAATGGGTTTCCATCAATGGCAGGACGGGGTACCGCCCGTCACACTACGTGGCCTAGATCACAGTACCGAGGATTACTCTCAATCCCCTGCAACACAAAGCCGGAACCATTCCTTACTGAATAGTCCCGAGTAAGATCACCCCATGGTTGGCGCGACCAACCAACCACAAAGCCGAAATAAAGGGACATCTAGACAGGAATGACCTCACCCTGAAATGGGTGCTACCCACCTAGACTTGCTGCACCTCCCCTGTTTTAGCCTTTCCCGGTTGATTAGGCTTGAGGCTGCGATTACCTTTATAGAACACATCTATCTTAGAATGCTCATCGTCCACCTGACGATGTTCTGAATGCATTCAATCCATACAAGTTCTTTCCGGGTTCGAACGAAACCGAAGGCACTATCTTGTTGCACTCATTTTGGAATCACTCTCAGAGTCAACGACCATAGCCCTTGTACTTTGAATCACCATCTCGAATCTATAAGTACTATCTCCGTCAAACTCATCACGGAATCACCCTCAGAGTTATACTGACGAATAGTTCTTACACCTCGAGTCTTCACTAAGCTCCACTTGGATTCACGACCTAACGTTTAATTTGGATCGATGTGGTTTTCGGATATCCAAATATGGAAACCCGATCCCGATCTCATCGAAACCAAACGCCATTTTAATGTCCAAGTTGCTTAAGGGTTTAAACAATTAAACTTATATTCAGCATGATATAAACAGATAGATGAATCACATTATCACAATAGATAATTCATATCAAACATTCATCTCACAAAGCAGCCATATCACATACAGATATCCAAATCATCCAACATCATTCAACATCCAATATCAGTCATCCAATATTAATCAATCATCCATAAGCAGAATTGATTAACTCTAAATTAATTAGATTACCTAAATCCTTCTTCATTAATTTATTCCAAATAAATAATTTAATCATCTCTTAATGATCTTCTTTAATTAATCTTCCTTGATTAATTATACTTTAATTACATTAAAGTAATTATCCTTAGCAATATAAAGTAATGAACCTTTAATTACTATCGTTAATTACAATAATTAATGGTCCTTTATTTACTTCCATTAATTGAGCAATTATGATTAATTACATTAAACCTTAATTAATTGCAATTAATTAATCATACTTCAATTAATTACTTTTATTAATCAACCTTGATTAATTCGTTAATTATATTAACTAATGATCCTTATTAATTAATTATTCCTTTAATTAAATAATTAACTTGTAATTAACCATCTCATTAATCATAAACAATAATTAACAGCTGTAATTACTTATCTTAATTAATTAACATCTTAATTAATTATATTAACCCTTTGATTAATTATTCTAATTAATTAATATTTAATTACTTCATTAAGTAATTATTAACCAATTAAATTAATAAATAATCCTTAATTAATTACTTTATTAATTAATTATATTTTTAATTAATTACACCTTGTAATTAATCTTAAATTAATCACACTTTACTAATTAGTTAATCAAATTAATTAATTAACTGAAATTAACTAAGTAATTAACTCTTAATTACTTACATAAGTAATTATATTCTAATTACTTCATTAGATGATTACTCTTTTAATTAATTACTTAACAAGTAACTAAATAATCCTTAATTCTTTAACTAACTAATTACTCCATAATTAATCAACTTCAAAAAAATTATATTAATTAATCCTTAGATTAATAACATCTAGTGATTAACCATTAATCACTTCCATTTAATTACTCCCATGAGTAATTTTCCACTAATTACTTCCATAAGTAATTTCCAATCTTAATTACATTCAATAGTTAACCATTAATTACTTCATTTAGTAGTTACACTTAATTAATTATAATTAAGTGATTATTTAAAATTAAATAATCAATTAACTAATTATTTAAAATTATTTAAATTATTAATTAATTAACTTCTTATATTTCAAAGTCAATTAAAGCATTTATCTTAATTAAACTCTTTACTTATTAATAAATCATATAATTAAGTATTCTTAAGTTCATATCAAAATAATTCAACCTTAATTATCCTCACAAATTTAATTATTTGAATTAATCAAATCTAAATAACTTGAAGACAAATTATTTATTGGTTTTCAAAATTATAACATTAACCTTATTTGTAAATAAAACATTTAGAAATCATTTTAAAATTTAAAACACTTTAAATTATCTAATTTAAACTTATTTATTTTCAATAAAATTTGAAACTTTAGTTTTTAAAAACATTACTTAACAATTTGCTTAAAAACTTTTGATCCAATATTTAAATTCAAACACTCTTTTAAATTGAAATTCAAAATTTAATTAAGATAATTACTTACAAAAGAAATCATCTTAAAATAATTTAAATTTGCAAATAAATTTAATTAATACTTTTATAAGTTTGATTAACATTTACTTCAAAGGATAAGTTTTAACTTTTATAAAACTTGATTTCAGCTCAATGCTTTTTATACTCGGGTTAGTCTAGCTACACAAATCAGTCAATATCGGTAATATGAAGCATAATAGACATGAAGATACTTCTTTTTGAAAGAGAAGAATGAATCGATAAACTCATAAGCTCAACACTTAAGTAACAAACACTACTTAAGTGAACAAATACCTCGAAGAAGGTAACTCAAACTCAATACTCAAATCAAACGCAAGTGCCTCATATCATCAGCGACATCCCAAAATGTCTACATGGTTTCCATGAACCATATTTCCTCAAAAGGAGAAACATCAATACAAACTCTCTCCAAAATGGCAAACATAAAGCATTCTCAAATAGGATGATCCAAAACTCAATTATAGATGAATCTCCAAATTCAATTATACCTCATCTCATCGGTGTAAATGTATATAAATCTCAATCTCAACTCGCCAAAATGGCTAAACACAGAATATCCTATAAAATCCTGAAATTATCAAAACTCATAACTCAAGGAACTCGATAAGAGTTCAAAACATCATAATTGAAATCACCATATATATAACATCTCATATAGCACTAGGCTATCGATGTAATAAAACATCTTAAAAGGGTGAAACCACAACGAAACAGAAAACTCAGAAAATCCGGATTGGCCAAATCCCCGATTATAATACCGAAGCAATGTTGCACGTGCTAAACTCGGTTGGCCGAAGCCTTAGACAAGGTCGCTAACACCTCCCAAAGCAGTTCGTCCTAATGACAAGGTCGCTGACACCTCTTCAAGCCATTTTGTCAGCCCTAACAAGGTCGCTAACACCTCTGAAAGCAGTTCGTCCTCATGACAAGGTCGCTGACACCTCTTCAAGCTGTTTTGTCAGCCTAGCAAGGTCGCTAACACCTTCCAAAGCAATTCGTCCTCATGAAAAGGTCGCTGACACCTCTTCAAGCCGTTTTGTCAGGTAAACATCGTGAATGTGTCACAAACTCACGGATAGGAACCCGAAAAGTGTTAACGTGTGTCACATACCACACATTCGCACTTAGCATTTTACTATCCGTTAGTCGATGCCACATTAGAAACATCGTAAAATTCAGAAATTTATATCTCGCCTAGTCTCATTGACGAGTGACAAAGAGCCAACATACTTGTCTCATCTCATCGACAAACATTAAATGGCATCGTAACTTGTCTCATCTCATCGACAATTGAAAATATCATGATGGTTCCTCATAAACCATAAATCTCAAAATATGATATCATAAACTCAAGACTTTCCCTATATCATTGGCAAGTAAATAAAATATCGTGATGGTTCTCATCGACCATACTCCTACGTAGGAGATCTCAAACCATAATAATTTCCAAATATTGGCCATCTTAAATAATTCCAATAAATAGGAATTTCAAAAATCAAAATATGCCATAAAATGGCAAAACATCTCAGAATCATTAATCTCAAATAGCTTCGATCGTACAAGTCCGGAATTAACCGAAATTGTAAACGCACATGTCTCATACCACGTGTTTTACTAAATCATTTAGTTCTCTTTCTCATATGTTTGAATAGTGCAAAAGTGTGTGTTTTATATTTAAAATAGTTTACTAGAGAAAACAAGCTTTCAAAACTTTTTTCCGAAAAGATTAATAAAACCCATATTTGAAATTCTTTTATTATAGGGAATAAATAGGTTTTTTTATATATTAGAAAAATAATTTTAAAATACTATACCATAATAATTTGAAATTTCCATTTATTTCAAAAATTACTTCAAAAATGGTTTAGTGAAAACCGTACTCGAAAACAATGAAAAACAAGAAAGTTAACTCAAGACTGATAACTTGAGTTCAATACGAATTCAATTCAAATTTAACTAAAAATCAATTCGAATTCTATTTAAATTTGAATTTCGAATTCCCCAAATATAGCTAACCTATTGATAGGCATCATATCTCTAAAAATCTCAAAAACATCATCAAAACCGAAAGAGAATGAGAGTAATAATGAGCCAATACAATTCTAAGGTCAATGTTTGTTGTTGTTGTCATCCTGTTCGGGGTTACAGTAGAAAATTTTGATTTTGACATAGCTAACCTCAAAATTACAGAAAACTCAATACATGAAAGTTGTATTACATGATTTAATCTTTTCGAAAAATCTAAAATTATCAAAATCGGATAAGAATCGAAGAAGTTATGGCCAATTTAGTTTCAGCCTTAAGCACAGAGCAAATATTGATTTTACTCTCGGAATTACAATAGAAAAATTCGATTTTGACATAGCTAACCTCAAATTTTCCAAAAATTCAATACATGAAAGTTGTAGTACATGATTTAATATTTCCTGAACATCTAAAATTATCAAAATCGGATAAGATTCGAAGAAGTTATGGCCAATTTAGTTTCAGCTTTAAGCACAGAGTAAATATTGCTTTTGCTCTCGGGACAACAGTAGAAAAATTAGATTTTGACACAGCAAACCTCTAAATTACTGAAAACTCAATACATGAAATCTATTCCTTATAAATATAAATTCTAACTGGAAAAATTCTCACTCAATTCCAATTTGTCATTCAAAAGTTATGGTGATTTTAAGATCAGGTTTCAGCAAAAAAATTGCACAGAGCAGAGCTATGTACATCAGTTTCAAACTAAATTTCGACCCTATAGATCGTATTGCAGAAACTTACAACATAAAAGTTGTTTCTTTATGTCTTAGATTTCTAACAAAAAAAGTATACATAATTTGGATTTATGGCTTAAAAGTTATGGCCATTTTACTGTCAGATATCAACTCAGGAAATTTGAAATGGCTGTGCTGTAACATCACTTTTAAACTTAATTTAGACCCTTTTAAACGTAGAATTTCAAAAAATGATTGAAAAAGAACTTATATATTATTTAAATATCTTTCAACCACAAAAAGAATGAACGAATTCGGATCATTCTACACTGAGATATTGCTGTTTTACTGCAGCAATGTTCATAAAAAAAATTCAGCAACCACTTTGCAAATTTCAACAATTCAATTAAATCACTCAAACCATTCAACTATTTATTGATATATATCACTCAATTCAAAAAATTAAGACTTTATAGAGATAGATATGTGAGTTTGCAACTCACCTTAGAAATTTTGAAGAGCAAACCCATGGAAATTTGAAAAAAGATGAAAGCTTGTCATTGATTTTAGCTTCTAGAATCTGAAAATGAAGTTTGTAGAGACATGCAAGTACAAAAACTCAATTACAAAATTTGAAAGTGCTAAAATTATTTAATGAATAGGATGGTCAATTTATTTAATTAAAGGTTAATTGAATTTGTAAAATAAAATTTAAGGGTTAATTTATTGAAATGTTTAATTAAGGATTAATCACCTAATATATTAATTAATGGTAATTACTGAAGCTTAGAGATAATTGTTTAATAAGTAAGGTGGATAATTAATGATTTATCTCTAAAGGGTGATTTATTAATGATGTTTACTTAGACTAATCAAAGGTTATTGATTTAATTAGTGTAATTAATTAATATAATCACTAAATGATTTGTTAAAACGTATCACTGAATGTAATTAATAAAGTGTAATTACTTAGCGAAGTAATTAATGGAAAAATTATTGGATGAGGTTAATCAAGAGTGGAAAATAAATACGGGTTAAATAGATATTAATGATTAAATGTAATTAATTTAATTGAGTTAATTAATTAAAGCGATAATTAAGAAATCATTAATTAATTAATGATATAATTAAGGGTTGATTAACTAAGATAATAAATCAATAATAAGTGACTATTGAATAATTAATAATGAAATTAGTTAAGAATGAATGTATTTACCTATAGTTAATTAATTATGATGTGATTAAAGGGTTAATCACTGTATTTGGTTAAGAATAATTAATTTGTAAAATTTAAGGCTAATTACATGAATATAATTAAAGGATAATTAATCAAGGAAGATTAATTAATATGGATATTAGATGGTGATTAATTAATTGATTTGAAATTAATCAATGATTATGTAAGCAAGATTTATGTGATGAAAGTGATTAATTTAATTTATTTTAAATAAATTAATAATGAAGTAATTAATTTGATTCATTTTAAATTCATTAGAGGTAGTACGGTTAATTAATCCTTGCTCATATATGGATGATTGAATGATATTTGAATACCTTGGATTATTTGTTGTTCCTAGTATGTGATCGTGATGCTATGTGATATGATTTGGGTGGACAGTGATAATGTCGATTATCTTTCGATCATGAATTGCTATCTTGTAATTAAAAATGAATTATATTCACTTGAATAATGTAGGATCAGATGATATTGGATTCGAAGAAACCGGAATCGGGTATTATTTAATACCCGGAACCACTTCGATTCTTTTTTGATTGATTTGTGAAATCAATAGATAGGAACGAAATGATTTAAGTGAATTGGACTATTTAATCTGAGTTTTGGTACCTAAGAAAGCGTTGTGTGAAATAAGTGGTTCCTAAAAAATTGTGAATTTGTAAATTGATGTGAGTTATCCCGGGTTGTATATACGTTGTATACTTTTGTTTTTCATGTTAGATGGGTTTACTCATGCTAGTTTCCAGCCTGACCCGGGTGTTAATTTGATGTAATGCTCGGGTCAGACCGAGTATTACAGATTTTTCAGGTAAAAACGTTCTGGAGCTCAGGAGGCGAGCTGGATGGCAGAATGGTATGGGGTATTTCCGCTGCGATATATTATAGTTTATCTAGGACAGGTTCTTTTAAACTGTCCAGTGTTGTGTAATGAATGTGACTCTGATGTATAAAAATATAAGTGTAAAGATACAGTTCTTCTTTGTAAAACTATTATTTATGTGATATTATATTTTATCCGCTGCGAATGTGAGATTCTGAGTTTGAGTTTTCTGTTTCTTCTTCTTTCTCTTTCTTCTTTTCACTAACTATCTGAAATTTTCGGGATCGAAATTTCCGGGTCGTTACATTTGGTATCAGAGCAGAAAGTTAAGCGAGAACCTTGGCTCTGGTGGGATTATTCATTAAAGATAGGGTTAATGGTATCCTATAATAAGTTGAGTATATATACGAGTGTGTATTTGTTATTTTCTTATATAAAGATTTTAAATGATTTTATAAGAATATATTTTGATATATATATAGCAATATTTCTTTCTAATAGATTTTAAGGTAATTGGTTGTTAAATTATTAGAATTAAATTAAGTGGTAATAGAAATACAACCAAATTGAAATTAAATTAAAGATAAGTTTTAAATGGATTCAAACTAAAATTTAAATCGTGTACTTGGGGAAAGAATTTCAAAATAAGATTAATCAGAATTGGTTTCAAACCAGAGAAATAGAATGGTTATTGTGTTTAATAATGAGATGATTGTTTTCCAATAAATAATAAAATATTTTAGGAAAGTAACCATTTAAAAAGAGTAATTTGTAAATTTGAAAGGATGTAAATTAAAGTGGGTTTCAAATTGTGAAGTTCTGAATTCTAAATTTAAACATTTGAATTGGTTTCAAAATGTTAAAGGAAATAATATTATTCAAAACTACTTTGAATATGATCTTATTTTAAAATAAGAGATCTTATTTAATATATTTGAATGAAAGGGTCCTATTTCAAACAAGGGTTGTTTGGAATTTTAAAGGAATTTGTTTTGAATTAAAACCAAAGGTGGTTTAAATTTTAAAATTTGGTTTGGTGGGCCAAGAAGTAAATATGTATTTGTGTGGATATACATGATATTAAAAATGATTTGAAATAAACTCTTAGATGTTGAGTTTTGACTCTCCCTAAAGTATGATATAAAAGCTAAAGTGATATAAGTTTTGAACTTATAAGTATGAAAGAATTTTGAAATTTGAAATGGAGAATTCAAATCTGAGTATGGGTAAAAGGGATTAAATTGAATTTAACTTGAAGGAAGTTAAATAAGTTTGGAATGAGCAACCTGAATTGGAAATTTTAAGATGAAATTGGGATTTAACTTGGAAAGTTAAATGGTTGATTTATAATGGGAGTTATGAGTGATCTCAAAATGGTTTTGAGATATGGAAATTGAAATAATTGGTGTTGGACAAATTTGGATGTTTATTTATTCTGATATCATTCCATTGTTACAAAAATTTTTGAAATGTGAATTGATTTGTTAAATTTAACTTAAATTTAAAATTAAGTATATGGAATTCCTTTGAACTTAAGATTTGAACGTTAAGAAATGGATTTGTAAATTAAAATTGTTTGAAACTCTTACTTGAATCTTGTAATGAGTTAAGTAAAGATAATTTAAAATGGAATTTGAATTGAAATTAGTTCAAATTGAATTTGATTTGAATTAATTGAAATTGTGATTGAAGATGTATAAGTATAAAATTCGAGTGGAAAATTTGAATTCGATTAATTTGAAACGATTTGAAATTGAAGTGGGTTCAATTTGAAATTAGTCCGAATTTATTTGAATAATTTGGAATTGTAATTAAAGTTGAATAGTTTTAAATTCAAATGGAATTTGAATTGTATTTGGGAGGAAATCCAGAATAATTCAACTTGATTTGGAAATGGAGTTTGAAATTGGGATTAATTCAAACTGGAGTTGAAATGAATTGAAATTGGAACTAGTTCAATTGAAATTTATTTGAATTAGTAGAATTTGAGATCAAGGTTGAATAAAGTTAAATTTGGAAAGAAACCGAGGTTAATTCAACTTGAATTGGGGTTGAATCTATTTCAATGGGAATTGAAGTTATTTAAAATTGGAATTGGGTCAAATTAAATGAAAGTGGAAATTTAAATGGAATTGATGAGAATGGAGATTGGGAAGTGAGCAGTTTTGACTCTGGACTATTTTTAATATAAATTGTTTTAATATAAAACTATTTTTCCAAGCTATTCATTATATATACAACCTTTCTTTTAAAAGACAAACTATCTTATACTTGTTTTACAATTAGTTTTGAAACTATTTAACGATTTTCCAACTGTTTTATAAACTACTTACTATATTCCAACTATTTTACAGAACTAATTATTATTTTACTATTATTTTGCAATTATCTAAAATTTCTATAATTATTTTAACTATTTTCTAACTATTTTACATCTATTTTACAAACTAATAATTATTTTTCAACTACTTATCTATTTTTAAATTTTTCAAGCTATTTTCTAAATAAACTGGTCGGAGTTCAAACTGTTATTGGTTAAATACCCAATCGAGATAAGAATAGAGGCGATAATCCAAATGGATTGAAGCAACTGTGAGTAAGTGAATGAAAATCAAAGTGAATGTGAATAGAAATGGAATTGTTTGGCTAATAACCGATAAAGATAAATATGTAGGGTGTACGTATGTTATTCTATTCGCATAATGATTTGATCCAGATTCGAGCACAAAATTTCGAGATAGTGTGTCGATCCAAGTTGGGATTTTTCACTCGATTTTCGACGACGAACCTGGATATGGATTGTTGATCGGTTCTGGATATTCTCTATCATAGTTATGACTATGCAAGGAGAATGACGGTTTTTGATCAAGAAACCAGATCTGTGTCCGCACTAGGAAGTCGGGTGGACGATACTAGTTTGGAAGTGAAATTGTGTGATCGAGTGAGCGATCAGATTGGTATAGCGTACGAATGATATGTGTGCATCGTACGAGTTTGAATGAAATTGTTACTGGGAATTTTTGAATAAGAAATGTAAAATGGTTTTAAAAATTAAAGGTATGTTTTGTGAAATATATGATGAAATAAAGTGGAAATTGGATATTTCTATAATAGAAATTTACTTTATGGGAGTAAGTAATTTGGTAAGTGACTTTATAGAGCAATCAAATTTGAATATTTGATTTGGGATAAACAAAGTTATATATCTTTGTTTTATAAGATAAATCTCCCTTTGTGAATCTATAGCCAGGAGAAAGGGGTTTTTTGATAGTTTTTGAAGTATGAAAAGGGTTTTATACAAGTTTGAAATGATCCAAAGATTTTTCAAGGTTATATATATCTATATATATATATATAAAGGATCTTTTGAAAATGATTTTGGAGGAAAGGTTTTTTGGAACCTTTGGATTTGGAAAGGCTTTTGATTTTTGGGTAAAATCAATATTGAAATTTGAAAAGCTAATTTGAGAATAATCGATTTTGGGATAATGGATTTTGTGTAAAGGAGCTTTGTATAAGATCATACTAGGTGTTTGATTTGAAAGATACTATATGTATATAGTATAAAAGTGTTTTGATGATGGCTCTGGGGAAAAAGGCGCTCCCTTGAAATGAACTTCTCAGGAGTGCCACCGGATGGTGCTGCCTTGAGCCCCAAGGGGAGGTTCTAAAGTTGATCCCATGAGGAGTCCGGACAAAACTAGTTCCTGGGGATTATGAGTAGAGTATACCATAGCGAAAGTCGTGTGTGCCGCTGAGAGCCAACAGTCTGCGTTTGATTTTTTATCGCTAGACTGCGACCTATGGTAACATAGAGAAAGTCGTGTGTGCCGTTGAGAGCCAATAGTCTACATTTGATTTTATATCGGTAGACTGCGACCTATGTAGGAGTGGAGATGTTTCGTTTCAACAGCAAAAATCAGAGGCCGTAGAGAGCCTACAGTTACATGGACTTTTGCTGTGATGGAAACGTAACCCTGGAATGTAACTGCGATCTGTCGTGGGTTCCATGGCGTAATTGTGAGGCCGCGGAGAGCCTACAGTTACATGGACTTTTGCTGCGATGGCAATGTAACCCAGGATGTAACTGCGACCATGGATGGGGGTGATGATTTCCAGAGCATTCTCACCAAAGATATTTCCTCTATTTTCAAAAACTGTTTTATATATTTTCAATAAAATTATTTTCCAAGTATTTTCACTGGATGTTGAAAATGAGTCTGCTAAGTATTTATAGATTTTCAGTCTTACGCCTGATCAACGTATGGCCGAATTTCTATGAGAACGAGCATGGACTTGTGGAAACATCGAGTTATAAAAAGTATTTTTATAAAAACTGTTTTGTAATCTTATATAGATATTAAAAGTGTTTTTTTAAATGATCAAGAATAATTTTCTGATAATAAGGATCTTTATCATTCTGGCATCCTTTCTTTTCGAGGACGAAAAGATTCTAAGGGAGGAGGAATGTGATAACCCGAATTTTTGAACATCTAATAATTGGGTAATTTACTGGTTAATTTGAATAAATAAATGGAATTCTGATAAATAAATAAAAATAATATCTAGAAATGATAAACCTTATGATAAATTGAAAATGTGTTAGTAGACATATGCAAACTCTATTGAAAATTTAAGTGTGTTTATATACAAGTGTATAGATATATATATATGGGAAGCTATTATTTTACCCGTGCCCTTGCTATGTGAATGGACTTGAATTTAAATTTAAAAATAAATGCCTTAAATATAAACTGGACTTAAAATAATACATATAAAATTTTTATTTATGTATAGTTAGTATAAAATTATTTTCTTTAAACTTTTCAATATTTTATTAAGGGAAAAGAATGAATATAAATTTGATAATATATATATATATATATAAACATAAAAAAATAAAAAGGGTTTGAATACACATATATTATAAGAATAAGTCTTGTAGACATTTGTCAAAATATGTTCTTATGGAGGATAACAAGTGTTAATATATTAACACTTAAATTTACAAGTGTCACAATAGTTTTAAACAATGAATTAACAAAATAAATCAGGCTATACTCATTTTTTTTTCTTTTCTCCTCGGCTCTTCTCATCTTCCAATTCTTTTCAAACTGAAAAAAAACAAAGAAAGAAAAATGAAACCAGAACAAAATCTAAGAAAAACAGAAATTTTCAAAATCAAAACCTGTAAAGAAAAGCAAACCTGAGGAAAACAAAACAAGGACCAGCTCAATAAACTTTAAATTAAGCTTTAGTTTCATGTTTCGATGCAAATCAAAAGCTCCAGTTCATAACCATTAGTCTAGTTGCAGATCACAGCAACGATCAAGTGCAGTTCATCAAACTATGTTCTCTGTTCTAGGTGAGTAAAAGTTACCCCTTAAATTTTTTTTAGTTTAAACTGAAGTTCGTGAAATGTCTTGAGTAATCCTATAATGTAATGTTAAATTTTTGGATGCATGTCTGATAAATCTAGGGTTCATGTTGATATGAACGTTTGATAGTATGCATGTTCATCTCTGCTCTGTTTATTTCCAAACAGGACTAATACTGGAAAGAAAAAAAATTCTACTCACTTCTTGAAAACTCTTTTTGATTAAGTATATAAACAAAAGTTTTTGTTTTGAAACATAATTTAAATTTAAAAAAACTTTACTTATACAAATTCTGTTTGAATATCTCTGGAAAATGGGGGATAGCAGTAAAATAAAGAAATGGATTAAAAATCAAGTGAAATGTTTTGCAAATTTAATTATATAATCTGAATACTCATTGTAAACTATGATAATTAAGATGAATTTCTCGATTTTTATCTAAGTATCTAGGGTATGGTTCAAAGTTGAACAGAAAATGGGTTTGGGCCATTTTTTGGTGATCGAAGAACAGTTGAACGTTGTGGTTATCTTCGAGGCTTGTTTGTCGACCAAGGAGGTCCGGAAAAATGTCAGGAGGAAGGAGTGATCGTCGTAGCAACGACGATTGGTCGATTTAGGGTTTTAGGAGCTGATGGGTTTATTTGTTTTGCGAGTTCTGTGCGTCGTCGTAGGAATTCGAGACTCGATCGGTCGCGGGGGATTGGGTTTGAGGTTTCATGGTGAAGCGGTGGCAGGAGTCTCGAGGCGTCAGGTGATCGGAGACGTAGGAACGAGGAAAATTTATAGGTGATGGTTCCTGTACAGCTTCATCCCTTGGGACTGATCGCATTCGAATTTGATGCCGTGGTTAATGG
This sequence comes from Allium cepa, assembly GCA_030765085.1. Taxonomy (NCBI): domain Eukaryota; kingdom Viridiplantae; phylum Streptophyta; class Magnoliopsida; order Asparagales; family Amaryllidaceae; genus Allium; species Allium cepa. The sequence goes on along the minus strand of CM060943.1, from coordinate 713,784,579 downwards.
AGTTGCCGGAGTGGTCAGATGGATGGAGAAGGTTGAAAGCAACTTGCCGGTGGTGATCGAGGAGGCTGGAGCATCGCCAATGGCCGGTGCATGTACACGAGATGTTCTGTGCACCAAAATGTCTGAAATTTTGGGTGGCGATGATTTCTCGTGTTTGATCTCGAGTAGTTGAGTGGGTTACTCGAAGCGGTTTGTATTGTGTTGTGTTCGAGTGGTTGCTCGGGGCTTTGATCTGGTTTTGCCTTGTTCGGCTCGGGACTTTCTGTGTTGGGCCAAGGTTTTTGATAAGCTAAGTAAAAAGTTTTAAAGCATATCATGGTCGGTATGTTTCAAATGAATTTATAAACCAGGTTTTTAAAACAAGGAATGAGCAAGTTTTTTTTAACGAATTTCCAAAATATGAAAAGTAATTCAAGTTGTTGTTTTAAGGTGAACTAAAGTATAAAATTATTTAATGAATAGGATGGTCAATTTATTTAATTAAAGGTTAATTGAATTTGTAAAATAAAATTGAAGGGTTAATTTATTGAAATGTTTAATTAAGGATTAATCACCTAATATATTAATTAATGGTAATTACTGAAGCTTAGAGATAATTGTTTAATAAGTAAGGTGGATAATTAATGATTTATCTCTAAAGGGTGATTTATTAATGATATTCACTTAGACTAATCAAAGGTTATTGATTTAATTAGTGTAATTAATTAATATAATCACTAAATGATTTGTTAAAAATGTATCACCGAATGTAATTAATAAAGTGTAATTACTTAGCGAAGTAATTAATGGAAAAAATTATTGGATGAGGTTAATCAAGAGTGGAAAATAAATACAAGTTAAATAGATATTAATGATTAAATGTCATTAATTTAATTGAGTTAATTAATTAAATCAGTAATTAAGAAATCATTAATTAATTAATGATATAATTAAGGGTTGATTAACTAAGATAATAAATCAATAATAAGTGACTATTGAATAATTAATAATGAAATTAGTTAAGAATGAATGTATTTACTTATAGTTAATTAATTATGATGTGATTAAAGGGTTAATCACTGTATTTGGTTAAGAATAATTAATTTGTAAAATTTAAGGCTAATTACTTGAATATAATTAAAGGATAATTAATCAAGGAAGATTAATTAATATGGATATTAGATGGTGATTAATTAATTGATTTGAAATTAATCAATGATTATGTAAGCAAGATTTATGTGATGAAAGTGATTAATTTAATTTATTTTAAATAAATTAATAATGAAGTAATTAATTTGATTCATTTTAAATTCATTAGAGGTAGTACGATTAATTAATCCTTGCTCATATATGGATGATTGAATGATATTTGAATACCTTGGATTATTTGTTGTTCCTAGTATGTGATCGTGATGCTATGTGATATGATTTGGGTGGACAGTGATAATGTGGATTATTTTTCGATCATGAATTGCTATCTTGTAATTAAAAATGAATTATATTCACTTGAATAATGTAGGATCAGATGACATTGGATTCGAAGAAACCGGAATCGGGTATTATTTAATACCCGGAACCACTTCGATTCTTTTTTGATTGATTTGTGAAATCAATAGATAGGAACGAAATGATTTAAGTGAATTGGACTATTTAATCTGAGTTTTGGTACCTAAGAAAGCGTTGTGTGAAATAAGTGGTTCCTAACAAATTGTGAATTTGTAAATTGATGTGAGTTATCCCGGGTTGTATATACGTTGTATACTTTTGTTTTTCATGTTAGATGGGTTTACTCACGCTGGTTTCCAGCCTAACCCGGGTGTTACTTTGATGTAATGCTCGGGTCAGACCGAGTATTATAGATTTTTCAGGTAAAAATGTTCTGGAGCTCAGGAGGCGAGCTGGATGGCAGAATGTTATGGGGTATTTCCGCTGCGATATATTATAGTTTATCTAGGACAGGTTCTTTTAAACTGTCCAGTGTTGTGTAATGAATGTGACTCTGATGTATAAAAATATAAGTGTAAAGATACAGTTCTTCTTTGTAAAACTATTATTTATGTGATATTATATTTTATCCGCTGCGAATGTGAGATTCTGAGTTTGAGTTTTCTGTTTCTTCTTCTTTCTCTTTCTTCTTTTCACTAACTATCTGAAATTTTCGGGATCGAAATTTCCGGGTCGTTACATTTGGTATCAGAGCAGAAAGTTAAGCGAGAACCTTGGCTCTGGTGGGATTATTCATTAAAGATAGGGTTAATGGTATCCTATAATAAGTTGAGTATATATACGAGTGTGTATTTGTTATTTTCTTATATAAAGATTTTAAATGATTTTATAAGAATATATTTTGATATATATATAGCAATATTTCTTTCTAATAGATTTTAAGGTAATTGGTTGTTAAATTATTAGAATTAAATTAAGTGGTAATAGAAATACAACCAAATTGAAATTAAATTAAAGATAAGTTTTAAATGGATTCAAACTAAAATTTAAATCGTGTACTTGGGGAAAGAATTTCAAAATAAGATTAATCAGAATTGGTTTCAAACCAGAGAAATAGAATGGTTATTGTGTTTAATAATGAGATGATTGTTTTCCAATAAATAATAAAATATTTTAGGAAAGTAACCATTTAAAAAGAGTAATTTGTAAATTTGAAAGGATGTAAATTAAAGTGGGTTTCAAATTGTGAAGTTCTGAATTCTAAATTTAAACATTTGAATTGGTTTCAAAATGTTAAAGGAAATAATATTATTCAAAACTACTTTGAATATGATCTTATTTTAAAATAAGAGATCTTATTTAATATATTTGAATGAAAGGGTCCTATTTCAAACAAGGGTTGTTTGGAATTTTAAAGGAATTTGTTTTGAATTAAAACCAAAGGTGGTTTAAATTTTAAAATTTGGTTTGGTGGGCCAAGAAGTAAATATGTATTTGTGTGGATATACATGATATTAAAAATGATTTGAAATAAACTCTTAGATGTTGAGTTTTGACTCTCCGTAAAGTATGATATAAAAGCTAAAGTGATAAGTTTTGAACTTATAAGTATGAAAGAATTTTGAAATTTGAAATGGAGAATTCAAATCTGAGTATGGGTAAAAGGGATTAAATTGAATTTAACTTGAAGGAAGTTAAATAAGTTTGGAATGAGCAACCTGAATTAGAAATTTTAAGATGAAATTGGGATTTAACTTGGAAAGTTAAATGGTTGATTTATAATGGGAGTTATGAGTGATCTCAAAATGGTTTTGAGATATGGAAATTGAAATAATTGGTGTTGGACAAATTTGGATGTTTATTTATTCTGATATCATTCCATTGTTACAAATAATTTTTGAAATGTGAATTGATTTGTTAAATTTAACTTAAATTTAAAATTAAGTATATGGAATTCCTTTGAACTTAAGATTTGAACGTTAAGAAATGGATTTGTAAATTAAAATTGTTTGAAACTCTTACTTGAATCTTGTAATGAGTTAAGTAAAGATAATTTAAAATGGAATTTGAATTGAAATTAGTTCAAATTGAATTTGATTTGAATTAATTGAAATTGTGATTGAAGATGTATAAGTATAAAATTCGAATGGAAAATTTGAATTGGATTAATTTGAAACGATTTGAAATTGAAGTGGGTTCAATTTGAAATTAGTCCGAATTTATTTGAATAATTTGGAATTGTAATTAAAGTTGAATAGTTTTAAATTCAAATGGAATTTGAATTGTATTTGGGAGGAAATCCAGAATAATTCAACTTGATTTGGAAATGGAGTTTGAAATTGGGATTAATTCAAACTGGAGTTGAAATGAATTGAAATTGGAACTAGTTCAATTGAAATTTATTTGAATTAGTAGAATTTGAGATCAAGGTTGAATAAAGTTAAATTTGGAAAGAAACCGAGGTTAATTCAACTTGAATTGGGGTTGAATCTATTTCAATGGGAATTGAAGTTATTTAAAATTGGAATTGGGTCAAATTAAATGAAAGTGGAAATTTAAATGGAATTGATGAGAATGGAGATTGGGAAGTGAGCAGTTTTGACTCTGGACTATTTTTAATATAAATTGTTTTAATATAAAACTATTTTTCCAAGCTATTCATTATATATACAACCTTTCTTTTAAAAGACAAACTATCTTATACTTGTTTTACAATTAGTTTTGAAACTATTTAACGATTTTCCAATTGTTTTATAAACTACTTACTATATTCCAACTATTTTACAGAACTAATTATTATTTTACTATTATTTTGCAATTATCTAAAATTTCTATAATTATTTTAACTATTTTCTAACTATTTTACATCTATTTTACAAACTAATAATTATTTTTCAACTACTTATCTATTTTTAAATTTTTCAAGCTATTTTCTAAATAAACTGGTCGGAGTTCAAACTGTTATTGGTTAAATACCCAATCGAGATAAGAATAGAGGCGATAATCCAAATGGATTGAAGCAACTGTGAGTAAGTGAATGAAAATCAAAGTGAATGTGAATAGAAATGGAATTGTTTGGCTAATAACCGATAAAGATAAATATGTAGGGTGTACGTATGTTATTCTATTCGCATAATGATTTGATCCAGATTCGAGCACAAAATTTCGAGATAGTGTGTCGATCCAAGTTGGGATTTTTCACTCGATTTTCGACGACGAACCTGGATATGGATTGTTGATCGGTTCTGGATATTCTCTATCATAGTTATGACTATGCAAGGAGAATGACGGTTTTTGATCAAGAAACCAGATCTGTGTCCGCACTAGGAAGTCGGGTGGACGATACTAGTTTGGAAGTGAAATTGTGTGATCGAGTGAGCGACCAGATTGGTATAGCATACGAATGATATGTGTGCATCGTACGAGTTTGAATGAAATTGTTACTGGGAATTTTTGAATAAGAAATGTAAAATGGTTTTAAAAATTAAAGGTATGTTTTGTGAAATATATGATGAAATAAAGTGGAAATTGGATATTTCTATAATAGAAATTTACTTTATGGGAGTAAGTAATTTGGTAAGTGACTTTATAGAGCAATCAAATTTGAATATTTGATTTGGGATAAACAAAGTTATATATCTTTGTTTTATAAGATAAATCTCCCTTTGTGAATCTATAGCCAGGAGAAAGGGGTTTTTTGATAGTTTTTGAAGTATGAAAAGGGTTTTATACAAGTTTGAAATGATCCAAAGATTTTTCAAGGTTATATATATCTATATATATATATATAAAGGATCTTTTGAAAATGATTTTGGAGGAAAGGTTTTTTGGAACCTTTGGATTTGGAAAGGCTTTTGATTTTTGGGTAAAATCAATATTGAAATTTGGAAAGCTAATTTGAGAATAATCGATTTTGGGATAATGGATTTTGTGTAAAGGAGCTTTGTATAAGATCATACTAGGTGTTTGATTTGAAAGATACTATATGTATATAGTATAAAAGTGTTTTGATGATGGCTCTGGGGAAAAAGGTGCTCCCTTGAAATGAACTTCTCAAGAGTGCCACCGGATGGTGCTGCCTTGAGCCCCAAGGGGAGGTTCTAAAGTTGATCCTATGAGGAGTCCGGACAAAACTAGTTCCTGGGGATTATGAGTAGAGTAACCATAGCGAAAGTCGTGTGTGCCGCTGAGAGCCAACAGTCTGCGTTTGATTTTTTTTCGGTAGACTGCGACCTATGGTAACATAGAGAAAGTCGTGTTTGCCGCTGAGAGCCAACAGTCTACATTTGATTTTATATCGGTAGACTGCGACCTATGTAGGAGTGGAGAAGTTTCATTTCAACAGCAAAAATCAGAGGCCGTAGAGAGCCTGCAGTTACATGGACTTTTGCTGTGATGGAAACGTAACCCTGGAATGTAACTGCGATCTGTCGTGGGTTCCATGGCGTAATCTAGAGGCCGCGGAGAGCCTACAGTTACATGGACTTTTGCTACGATGGCAATGTAACCCTGGATGTAACTGCGAACATGGATGGGGGTGATGATTTCCAGAGCATTCTCCCCAAAGATATTTCCTCTATTTTCAAAAATTGTTTTATATATTTTCAATAAAATTATTTTCCAAGTATTTTCACTGGATGTTGAAAATGAGTCTGTTAAGTATTTATAGATTTTCAGTCTTACGTCTGATCAACGTATGGCCGAATTTCTATGAGAACGAGGATGGACTTGTGGAAACATCGAGTTATAAAAAGTATTTTTATAAAAACTGTTTTGTAATCTTATATAGGTATTAAAAGTGTTTTTTTTAAATGATCAAGAATAATTTTCTGATAATAAGGATCTTTATCATTCTGGCATCGTTTCTTTTCGAGGACGAAAAGATTCTAAGGGGGGAGGAATGTGATAACCCGAATTTTTGAACATCTAATAATTGGGTAATTTACTGGTTAATTTGAATAAATAAATGGAATTCTGATAAATAAATAAAAATAATATCTAGAAATGATAAACCTTATGATAAATTGAAAATGTGTTAGTAGACATATGCAAACTCTATTGAAAATTTAAGTGTGTTTATATACAAGTGTATAGATATATATATATGGGAAGCTATTATTTTACCCGTGCCCTTGCTATGTGAATGGACTTGAATTTAAATTTAAAAATAAATGCCTTAAAAATAAACTGGACTTAGAATAATACATATAAAATTTTTATTTATGTATAGTTAGTATAAAATTATTTTCTTTAAATTTTTCAATATTTTATTAAGGGAAAAGAATGAATATAAATTTGATAATATATATGTATAAACATAAAAAAATAAAAAGGGTTTGAATACACATATATTATAAGAATAAGACTTGTAAACATTTGTCAAAATATGTTCTTATGGAGGATAACAAGTGTTAAGATATTAACACTTAAATTTACAAGTGTCACAATAGTTTTAAACAATGAATTAACAAAATAAATCAGGCTATACTCATTTTTTTTTCTTTTCTCCTCGGCTCTTCTCATCTTCCAATTCTTTTCAAACTGAAAAAAAACAAAGAAAGAAAAATGAAACCAGAACAAAATCTAAGAAAAACAGAAATTTTCAAAATCAAAACCTGTAAAGAAAAGCAAACCTGAGGGAAAAAAAAACAAGGACCAGCTCAATAAACTTTAAATTAAGCTTTAGTTTCATGTTTCGATGCAAATCAAAAGCTTCAGTTCATAACCATTAGTCTAGTTGCAGATCACAGCAACGATCAAGTGCAGTTCATCAAACTATGTTCTCTGTTCTAGGTGAGTAAAAGTTACCCCTTTAAATTTTTTTAGTTTAAACTGAAGTTTGTGAAATGTCTTGAGTAATCCTATAATGTAATGTTAAATTTTTGGATGCATGTCTGATAAATCTAGGGTTCATGTTGATATGAACGTTTGATAGTATGCATGTTGATCTCTGCTCTGTTTATTTCCAAACAGGACTAATACTGGAAAGAAAAGAAATTCTACTCACTTCTTGAAAACTCTTTTTGATTAAGTATATAAACAAAAGTTTTTGTTTTGAAACATAATTTAAATTTTAAAAAAACTTTACTTATACAAATTCTGTTTGAATATCTCTGGAAAATGGGGGATAGCAGTAAAATAAAGAAATGGGTTAAAAATCAAGTGAAATGTTTTGCAAATTTAATTATATAATCTGAATACTCGTTGTAAACTATGATAATTAAGATGAATTTCTCGATTTTTATCTAAGTATCTAGGGTGTGGTTCAAAGTTGAACAGAAAATGGGTTTGGGCCATTTTTTGGTGATCGAAGAACAGTTGAACGATGTGGTTATCTTCGAGGCTTGTTTGTCGACCGAGGAGGTCCGGAAAAATGTCAGGAGGAAGGAGTGATCGTCGTAGCAACGGCGATTGGTCGATTTAGGGTTTTAGGAGCTGATGGGTTTATCTGTTTTGCGAGTTCTGTGCGTCGTCGTAGGACTTCGAGACTCGATCGGTCGCGGGGGATTGGGTTTGAGGTTTCATGGTGAAGCGGTGGCAGGAGTCTCGAGGCGTCAGGTGATTGGAGACGTAGGAACGAGGAAAATTTATAGGTGATGGTTCCTGTACAGTTTCATCCCTTGGGACTTATCGAGTTCGAATTTGATGCCGTGGTTAATGGAGTTGCCGGAGTGGTCAGATGGATGGAGAAGGTTGAAAGCAACTTGCCGGTGGTGATCGAGGAGGCTGGAGCATCACCAATGGCCGGTGCGTGTGCATGAGATGTTATGTGCACCAAAATGTCTGAAATTTTGGGTGGCGATGATTTCTCGTGTTTGATCTCGAGTAGTTGAGTGGGTTACTCGAAGCAGTTTGTACTGTGTTGTGTTCGAGTGGTTGCTCGGGGCTTTGATCTGGTTTTGCCTTGTTCGGCTCGGGACTTTCTGTGTTGGGCCAAGGTTTTTGATAAGCTAAGTAAAAAGTTTTAAAGCATATCATGGTGGGTATGTTTCAAATGAATTTATAAACCAGGTTTTTAAAACAAGGAATAAGCAAGTTTTTTTTTAACGAATTTCCAAAATTTGAAAAGTAATTCAAGTTGTTGTTTTAAGGTGAACTAAAGTATAAAATTATTTAATGAATAGGATGGTCAATTTATTTAATTAAAGGTTAATTGAATTTGTAAAATAAATTTTAAGGGTTAATTTATTGAAATGTTTAATTAAGGATTAATCACCTAATATATTAATTAATGGTAATTACTGAAGCTTAGATATAATTGTTTAATAAGTAAGGTGGATAATTAATGATTTATCTCTAAAGGGTTATTTATTAATGTTGTTTACTTAGACTAATCAAAGGTTATTGATTTAATTAGTGTAATTAATTAATATAATCACTAAATGATTTGTTAAAACGTATCACTGAATGTAATTAATACAGTGTAATTACTTAGCGAAGTAATTAATAGAAAAATTATTGGATGAGGTTAATCAAGAGTGGAAAATAAATACGGGTTAAATAGATATTAATGATTAAATGTAATTAATTTAATTGAGTTAATTAATTAAAGCAGTAATTAAGAAATCATTAATTAATTAATGATATAATTAAGGGTTGATTAACTAAGATAATAAATCAATAATAAGTGACTATTGAATAATTAATAACGAAATTAGTTAAGAATGAATGTATTTACTTATAGTTAATTAATTATGATGTGATTAAAGGGTTAATCACTGTATTTGGTTAAGAAAAATTAATTTGTAAAATTTAAGGCTAATTACTTGAATATAATTAAAGGATAATTAATCAAGGAAGATTAATTAATATGGATATTAGATGGTGATTAATTAATTGATTTGAAATTAATCAATGATTATGTAAGCAAGATTTATGTGATGAAAGTGATTAATTTAATTTATTTTAAATAAATTAATAATGTAGTAATTAATTTGATTCATTTTAAATTCATTAGAGGTAGTACGATTAATTAATCCTTGCTCATATATGGATGATTGAATGATATTTGAATACCTTGGATTATTTGTTGTTCTTGGTATGTGATCGTGATGCTATGTGATATGATTTGGATGGACAGTGATAATGTGGATTATCTTTCGATCATGAATTGCTATCTTGTAATTAAAAATGAATTATATTCACTTGAATAATGTGAGATCAGATGACATTGGATTCGAAGAAACCGGAGTCGGGTATTATTTAATACCCGGAACCACTTCGATTCTTTTTTGATTGATATGTGAAATCAATAGATAGGAAAGAAATGATTTAAGTGAATTGGACTATTTAATCTGAGTTTTGGTACCTAAGAAAGCGTTGTGTGAAATAAGTGGTTCCTAACAAATTGTGAATTTGTAAATTGATGTGAGTTATCCTGGGTTGTATATACATTGTATACTTTTGTTTTTCATGTTAGATGGGTTTACTCACGCTGGTTTCCAGCCTGACCCGGTGTTACTTTGATGTAATGCTTGGGTCAGACCGAGTATTACAGATTTTTCAGGTAAAAACGTTCTGGAGCTCAGGAGGCGAGCTGGATGGCAGAATGGTATGGGGTATTTCCGCTGCGATATATTATAGTTTATCTAGGACAGGTTCTTTTAAACTGTCCAGTGTTATGTAATGAATGTGACTCTGATGTATAAAAATATAAGTGTAAAGATACAGTTCTTCTTTGTAAAACTATTATTTATGTGATATTATATTTTATCCGCTGCGAATGTGAGATTCTGAGTTTGAGTTTTCTGTTTCTTCTTCTTTCTCTTTCTTCTTTTCACTAACTATCTGAAATTTTCGGGATCGAAATTTCCGGGTCATTACACTGCATTTATGATCATGAAATCTATTTGCCAAATCCATGGTATCATGGCCTTGTTGAAAGGTGGGATAACATGCTTCAAACCCATTTAAAGCCTGAAAAGATTATATTGCATTTAAATCTAATTTAAACGACTATCGATATCGTATATCGATTATATGCTTGTAACTATTACAAATATATTTAATAATATATTATCAATAAATCAAAATAAAATATTTATAATTAATATTTCATAAATATTAATTAATTTGATTAATTTATAACAACTACTATTTAATTAAATCATTTGGTCAAAGGAGTATTCAATGTTTTGGTAGTGTGACTCTTGGTGTAAATTTGGTTAGCGATTAATATCGAACTATTAGAATATTAATATTCACATGTCACTTAGCAAGCAGTGTGATATTTTGACTAAATTTATCGCTTACTTGGTTTCGATAAAATCCAATTTTACTTCATTAAACGTTACCCCATTGTGACCAATTCTCTTCGTCAAAACTATTTCACTTTGGAATTATAGAATTTGGTAATGGTCAAAATTCCAATTTCGTCCACATTTAACTCCATAGTCCAAACACAAAGTTCTTGGTTCAATAATAATAATTATTATTAACCAAACTACTCTGACTAAAGATTTTGACTTTGAGTTGACATTAGTTGACTATGATACTAATCCCAAGTAACTGAGGAGCGAATCCTTTCTCGAATGGTGTTTCACTTCCAATACTTCCACTCGACCCAACTATAGTAACTCGATGGATGTCATTCCATGATTTGAATATAATCAAAGCGGAGCTTTTATGTTGAAGGTCAAGAGTGTTCTCAAGTTGAAAGAACTGTGTAAATTAGTCACGTCAATATTTTTTGTTCGACCTTTGTTATATTAACTAGCAGGAAACTATTGAGTGAATCATTCTATAGTTATCCAATAACTATTAGTATGTAACCTCTTGGTGCCTCCAGTAGTCATGAATAATACATTGCCCAACATTTAGAGAGTGTTATATTCTCTAGTCTTAAAGGTGTATCGAAATCCTGTCTCGATGCATCTTGACTAGGAATATATAAAATAATGTGTTTATTATATTGTGATACAAGACTCATGATTATAACTATTTGTAATTACTATCACAAATACACCATTTACAGATTTTCTATTAAATATATTCTAATTAAATGTTTAATTATTTATAACATATTATAAAAAAAATATAACAGAAAGAAAAAAAGCTTTATTACGAATGAGAATTGATTACAGAGTTAATTAATTGACAATAAATTACAGAATTGGCCTAGGGCATACCTTTAACTCTATTAATCTCCTATTTATAATTGGAGTCAATTATGAAATCTCATTTCCATCCCTTTAATCAACTTCTTGAGAGCCAACTGAATCAGACCTTTAGTGAATGAATCTACTATATTGTCCTTCGTATCTACTCTTTGTATCATGGCCTTTTTCTTCTCAAAAAATTCTTTAATGAGGTGGAACTTCGAAAGAATATGCCATGAAATTTTGTGTACTCTAGGTTCCTTTGCGATCTGAATTATCTCATTGTTATCACGAAACAATGTTATAGGATTCTCCTATCAGGAATCACTCCAAGCTCAATCAAAAACTTACATATCTAGACTTCCTCTTTAGCTGCTGTGTTGAAGGCGATATACTCGGCCTACATTGTCGAACCAGCTACTATCTCTTGTTTGAAACTTTTCAACTAATAACTCCACCGTTAAGTGTAAAGACATAACCAGATGTTGACTTATTATCATTATATCACTTTGAAAGTTAGAGTCTGTATACCCTTCACAAGAAGGTCTCAATTCTTGTATATGAGGAATAAATCCTTAGTATTTCTTAAATAGTCCAATATACATTTTACAACCGTCCAATGTTTTTTTTCCAGGATTAGCCTGGTATTGGCTTACAAATCCTAATGCTTATGCCACATCCGGTCTAGTACATAACATAGCATACATTATGGATCATATGGTTGAAGCATAGGGGATCATCTTCATACGATGTTTCTCTTTATCAGTATGAGGAGCATCCTTCTTAGAAAGGATAATTCTAGACTGCATTAGAATGTTTCCACTTGTGGAATTTTCCATATCGAACATTTCTAGTATGGTATCTATGTACAAGGATTGGGACTATCCCAACAACCTCTTAGATCTATCTATATAAATCTTTATACCTAGTATATAGGCTACTTCTCCCAAATCCTTCAAGGATAAGTTATTTGAAATCCAAGCTTTCACTAAATGCTATAATGAAATGTCATTTCCAATCAATAATACATTGTCGATATATATCACTAAGAATATGATTGCATTGCCCTGCTCCTTTTTGTATATGCATGCTTCCTTTGTGTTCTGATAGAAACCGAATTGTTTGATTTTCTTATCAAAATACTTGTTCCAACTTCTTAAAACTTGTTTAAGTATATAAATGAACTTTAACAACTTGCAAGCCTTGCCCTCACTCGCACTGACCATAAAATCCTTAGGCTGCAACATATGGACGGTTTCATCTAAATCGCCATTTAGAAATGTCATCTTTACATCTATTTGCCAAATTTTGTAGTCATAGAATGCAACAACAGCTAGCATATTTCGAATGGACCTAAGCACGGCTACAGACAAAAAGTCTCATCATAATCAACACCTTGAATTTAACGAAATTCTTTCACAACTAGATTGGCCTTATAAGTCTTTACTTCTCCATCTTCATTTAGCTTTTTACTGAAAATTATTTTGCAGCCGATGGGTTTCCCTTTGGTTACGTCGGACAAAGTCCATACTTTGTTTTCGCATATGGAATCCATCTCGAATATCATTGCTCCAAGCCAGAGTGCGGAGTCTTTTCTCTACAATGCTTGTTGGAAAGATAGAGGAGTGTCATTATCAAAGACATGATCCTCCTTCTAGCAATCCATGTAAAAACCATTGTATCTCTCTGTTGCACGAGATTCATTACTAGACCTTCTAATAGGTTGCGTATTTTTGTATACAGGTGAACTCGGTTCCTCAACTGGTTCGACCCCAGTGTTAAATTCTTGGATCTCATCCAAGTCTAAATTTCCTTCGATAGAAATTTATTTTCTAATAGGATAGCATGTGGAGAAACAATAACCTTTTGTTCCTATATACTATAGAAAGTGTATCCTATTGAGATTTTGGATATCCCATAAATTTACACAATATCGATCTTGCGACTAGTTTGTTTAGACTAACCGTCTTGAAGTACATCGAAAAAAACCACTTCATCAAATATTTGAGTTGGCCTTTCTTAATATACCACATCTCACATGGGTTTTTAGGCATATATTTAGTGGGCAGTAAGTTCAACATATGCACTATAGTACCTAGTGTGTATCCCTAATAGGAAAGAGGTAACTCAGCCTTACTCATCTGGAACAAACCATACCTAACTGGGTTTTGTTACTTTGTTCTGACGCACCATTGTGATGTGGGGTATAGGGTGGAGTAATCTTAGAGATAAGCCCGTTATCATTTAAGTATTGTTGGAATTCCTATCGAAAATACTCATCTCTACAATATGATCGAAGAATCTTAATCATACGGCCCGTTCAGTTTTCTACTACATTTTTATACTCAACAAATTTATCATAAACGTTAAATTTTTTCTTCATAAGATATATATATATATATATCCTAGTCTCGAGAAATCATCAGTGAACGTAATAATGTACGTTAGCCTTTCCAACCTTCGAAAATCGACACTAATACATCCTCGGTATTCATGCGCCATAGAACTAATTGTCGGAAGGACACATAGTAGGGTAAAAAGAAAATAAAGATAGAACAGAATCTTACACGAATGGAATAACATATATTGTTTCAACATATAATCTTTACAGGGAAAATTTATCAGACTTTGACTTAACATTGACATGGATAGTTATAAATATCTGTCCTTACAAATGCGAAATACAACAGTACTTGAGTGAGGTGGAAATGGATAACAATCCTCAAAAGAATCTTCCAACTCCATGCTCTGAGCTCTTCTAAAAATGCTCTAAAAAAGTAGACTATTAGGCTGCTAGAAAAATAAGGCATCCAGATTTAAGGGAAAGAAAATAAACTCCGGGTCAGTCGTGGGGCTGGTGTAAGAAACTTAAAATACGAGTTTTTGAAAACAAAGGGTATCTCATAAGACAACGACACACATAAACACGGAATAGGTTTTTACCTTACGATAACCAAAACATTTCTACATGAAATCAGTGATATTATCTCTAATGACATTCTTTTGAAAGCACTTTTCAAATAAACATATTCAAATAGACGATATTGTTACAACAGTTAAATTTGATGGAATAATAGAATTATAACTAAAGCCGAAGGCACTTATTGGAGATTTGGATTTCCAACACATAGCGAGGTAAAGGACTATCTCCCGTATAATGCATCTCTAGAGGGATGCATCGAGGCTAGCCACAAATAGTCCTCTATGAATTAAGACCGGCCTACCAAAGACCAAAAGATGGTATAGATAGCACCGAATATGATATTACCCTAGCCATTCCCGACTATCTGAGAGATCTCATACCATATACCACTTTTTTTTACGCGACGTCATAGCGAGCGCAAAATAAATCTAGAAAGGTAATATCATACCCTAATGGTTGCAAACCACATAGCCTTAAGGCAACCATTATTTCATAATTCCTTAGGTGTGAGGCTAGAGTTGACTTTTACCTTTCTTAGAACATTTTCACTTAAAATGCCACATTGCCATTTCCAACAACACACTATTATTTCAACAAAATTACAACCTCTAAGCTCGTATGTGTCAGAGAAGGGTGTTAAGTATAAGAGGAGTTACCTCCTACACCAACAGATGTACGTTTATAGAGATTAATGAACTGTGAGCATAGAAATGCAATGTCAGACATCTATCCATACAAGTTGTCAAGGAATAGGCCAAACCGAAGGCACTCTCCTACCATATCATGTCGGGTATTACCCTTAGGATTTGTTACGAGTAGTCCTTGCATACGAAGATCCCAGAACGAAGGCACCACTGCTATTTATTTATCTCGGGAGCTACTCTGAAATTATCAACAAGCAGTCCTTCCATTATGAAGATCCCCGCCTTCAACTTCATTGTCTTTAGCATGTCTTCACTTTTGAACTCGTAAGTTGGTTCAAAGTGGTTCTCGGATAAGAATCTCCCAGATCTAACTCCAATTCCTTCGAACCCATCATCGATAAAAAGATGTTAAGTAATTTGGTGCTTATCGTTTGGTTAATTACTTTCTCTATATCAAAAATATCTTCTAAAGATTTATATATCTTTAAAACATTTCTTTCTGGTATATAAGGAATCATTTAACCTCTCTTAAACTTTGGAAATACCAAATCCATTGCATAATTCATATTGGAAAACATTATTGAGTTAAAATGGGTCGAATGAAATTATAATAATTCTACTCAACATGAAGTTTCGTATTCAACCTTTACCATCCGTCAAATAACGGTGAAATCATCTTTTAAATTCACCCGGATAGTATGGGTTCCCTCCTTGGAATTTGATACCAAGCGCAAAAGGATTATTTCTATACAATCTAAGTTGTTTAAATTTGGAAAAATTAAATCTTTCATACTTGCCTCATTTTCAACATTTCGACCTTATCTATTCCTCGTCCAAGAAAGAGGCTAGATGAGCTAGGGAACTAGTTGCTCCTGAAAATCTCCTCAGTTTAAGCACCTCCCATCCAGATCTCATGAAAAGAAAAATCAGTCTACTCATTGGCTTTTAGGGCCAAGATTTAATCACTCGATTATAACAGCTTTTCTTTAAATCATTTATTTAAGAAAAATTATAGAACCTCTAAATCATTTTCAAAATACGTAACTATTTATTCGAAAACATATATAAAAGATTTGGAGAAGAATACTTGAGTTTAAAGCCATATTTCAAAAGTTATTATAAGTGCTGCAAAAAGTGCTGCGAATCGTGCTTTTAAGACTTATTTGATCAAAACAACTTTTTTACCGTTTAGAAATCCTTTTTATAACTCAAATCTTTTTTAGATAAATGTAACATATTTATAGAATTTATTCCATATTTTTGAAAAAAATAAATCAAAGTACCACTTTTAAAGAATTTGTCGTTTTAGTTTCCGAACTTCCAAAGCGTGACTATTTTGAAAGCCTGATTTTCTCATATTTTAAAATCTACTTAAAAAATCTCGATCATTTTCTTTTGTTTGAAAACAACGATAAATTCTTATTCCATAGAATTTCGACTCTGAATCCATCGTGTAAATGGATTTACCTTTCTACGGCGTGAAATCGCGAACTGCCTTTACGCGACGTGTCTATTTTTGATTCAACTTTTATAACTTGTCCAAACTTCACCAAATCGGGTTTTAGTGTTTATAAAAAAAATTAAACCATTTTAAATCGTTTCAAGGTGGTTTAATGACTACATATCATTTTCATAACTTGATTTGAAAGGTGCTTTCCTTGTGTAATATCGACATGTATTTAACGTGACTTGTTTACATAATTAAACGGTATATTAGAACAACTTACACTTTATGATCAAAGCATAGTAAACATCTATAGCAATCACATCACATTATCATTATACATAGAGAGAGTTTCTCACCTTCATTGGTTTCTAACTTTACAAAAATTCGTTATAGCTTCACTACGATCGAATCAAAGCCTACAAAATCAAGCTTTAGACCTTTGAATAGGCTTGGCCTATGCTTACAAGTGTAGATGGGCTCGACCTTGGTGGTAGGAGGTGGTGGCCATGGGTTTTGAGTGAAGGGAAGGAGTGATTTGCCTTGGTTTTGAAGTGGACTACTAATGTATATATACTTATATAAATTTAATTTATTTTTGCAATATTTTTCTTCATAATTTCATTAAGGTTGGAAGGAATTGAAAAGCTTAAGAATGAGGAAGAAGAGGAAGTAGAATAGTGTTTAAAATTATGAAGAGAATGATGGGTATTTATAGAAAAAATTTTGAAAATAAATATCCAAATGTGTAAGAACATAAATGCCCTTGCCCACACCCCCTCCATTACCTGAAGGCGCATGGCAGTGCTACCCCCTTGTGCCTCCATATGTATGAGTTGATGTGTGTGAGAGTTTGACTTTGGTTTGCTTAAGGATGAAGTTTATATAAAAATATCTTAGATCTTTTGTATTATATATAAGTGTATATGTATATTTGTATGTATATATGTGTTCATGTATATGTTAAGGTGTGCATGTGTATGTTATGTATGTGCACAATACATAAACAAGGTTGCAACAACTTTGAATGACTTTCGTTCGTTACACTTGTTATCCCGCCTTTTGGCAAGGCCGTGACACCAAAAACTTGACTAGAAACCAATGATAGTTCGTCCTAGAGATCGTTAATACATAGGTCTACTATGGATGTCGGTAAATTTTGCCCGAGTCCATATCGAGCTACAATTAATATGACATGACAAGCAAAGCTAAGAAAGCCAATGCTCCAAATTTCAAGTCAATTGGAGTTCATATGCTCAAGATATTGATTGATCACGGTTGAGAAATCCAAACTTGCATCGATCATAACTCGAGATCTGTAAGTCCAAATGCCACCAAATTTTCACAGGAGCTTACGTGCGACCTAAGGAATGTTCATGCCAAATTTCAGCTCGATTGGGTCGAATCTTGATTGATACGAAAATCGTTTGTATCGATCACGGACCGAAAAACTCCAACTTGCATCGATCATAACTCGAGATCTACAAGTCCAAATGCTATGAAATTATCATAGGAGCTTACGTATAATATAAAGAACGTTCCTGTCGAATTTCGTCTCGATCAGAGCAAATCTTGATTGATAAAAAATTTGTTCGTATCAATCACGATCCGAAAAACTCAAACTTGCATCGATCATAACTCGAGATCCATAAGTCTAAATGCTATGAAATTTTCACATGAGGTTACGTACGACATAAAGAACATTCCTGCCAAATTTCGTCTCGATTGGAGCAAAAATCTTGATCGGTATGAAATTCATTCGTATCGATCACGGATCGAGCCGAAACTTCATGGGATCGATCGCGTGGGCCCACCCACGTGCCAGAAGAAGTCTCCCAAGATTTGAGTGAAATATCAGCTCCTACGCCTATGAATAGGGCCTCAGGGCCTACAGAAGAAGGATCTTTTGGCTCTCCTACGTCCAGACTATGCCGAATCCATTTTTGTACTCCATAGCTGCAGTTGTATACGAATTTCAACATTATAATCCGCTGTAATATACTATAATCAGTTGTAATCGGCAAGTGAATATCAATAAAATCATCAACTTCATAGTGGATGTAGGCCATACGTCGAACCACTCTAAAACTCTGTGTTTCTGTGCATTTTCTTATATGTTTATTGGTGTGTTTGTTAGATCTGCTTCATTTTACATTTATTCTCTTCATTTTATCTCTTCAAACACATCCGATGAGTGTTGTGCCCAATTTTGGGACAAACAACATCGTTTAAAATCGGAAAGTTGATTCCCGGACACATTTTCACTTATAAATTAATTTACATGTAAATGTAAGAAAAATTAAAAAATAATTTCTTATATTTTTTAACTAATTAAAATGATCCACTAAATATTAAACAGTTGTTTGCAAAAAATGCTGTTATATCGATAAAGCGATATCAATTTTCCTTATAATTTCAAATCAAATATACGTATTTATAAAATTATTATAAATGATTTATTATCACTTCATAACTACTTAAAATGAATTATTATCACTTCATAACTACTTAGAATGAATTATTATCTTTTAAAAACAATTATTAGAATAATTATAATACTTATTAAATCATTAAATCTTCATTTAAATTCATAAATCAATTATTAAATACGATGTCATTATTAATGATGTCACAAATACCTTTTATTTCCAAAAAATAAAATTAATAATTTTATTTCATATTCTAGTTTAAGTAAATAAATAAGCGTATGTATCAAGCTCCGCTCACGACTTTTGATAATTATAGAGCTATTTATTGATAAAAAGATTTTTCGACCATTTTACAGATATTTTTCCCGAAGTATATATTTTCGTAAATACTTATTAAAAATAAAATTACCATATTATTTATTATTCAAGACAACATAATCTACGTTAAAAAGCTTATATTGGAATATTCAAAACATAGACATAATTTATCAAGATGATAAATTTTCGAGTCGTTACAAAGTAAGAACTATTATGTTTGGTGACTACAAGCATCGGGTCACATAAATCACCATGTACTAACCCTAAGAGTTTATCAAATTTTTCATTGCTCCTACTGAAAGGGTGCTTGGTCATTTTACCTTTAAGAGACGACTCACACTTGTCAAATGATTCAAAATCAAGTAATATGGGAAAACCTTCGGTTTATGGTTTGTGTAGTCGTTTTTCAGTAATATGATATAGCCTACAATGCCAAGGATTACTATCATTTATATTGTTAGAAGGATTATTCACTAAACACACAAAATTAGTACTGATTACATAAATGTCATTTTCAATAATACCATCACATACTTTATTTTGCATTCAAAATAATGTTCATAACATTGTTTGCACAGTGAAATATTCGTCCAATCTCAGACAATCTAGGATCAAATATAATGCCACAAATATAGTGTTTTACAAAATAGCACTTATTTAATATCAAAAATAATCCACTAGGCAAACATAAATGATAATCTCCTATAGCCGTTGCATCTACGATGGATCCATCAGCAACTTGGAGACTCATCTCTCCTTTTTTTATACGGTTCCAATTCCTAAGCCCTAGTAACGAATTACATGTATGAGTTCTAGATCCATTATCTAGGACCTAGGACATTTTATTGAATACAAAACAATTTTGAATCGTAAATGTACCAGATGGAGCTATAGAGCCATTCTGCCTTTTTCTCTAACAATCTTTAAGTAATCAGGGCATTTCCTTTTCAAGTGACATATATTGTGGCAGTGGTGACATTCACCCTTGTCATCGGTCTTCTTTCTTTTCTTGTTTTTCCTACCTTCTCTTTTCCGCTTCTTTGAACCTTTTGAAGATGATGTGCTACCATTAACAGCAAGTACAACCCCTTGATTCTTAGATGCAGACTCGGCTGACCTCAACATATTAAGGAGCTCCATAAGATTCACATTTAATCGGTTCATGTCATAATTCAGTATGAACGATTCATACTGAGGAGTAAGAGAACCAAGGATCAAATAAACTTGCAATCCATTGCTTATCTGTACATCCAATTGCAAAAGCCTATCGCTATAGTCCTTCATCATCAGTATGTAACAAACCAATTTTCATCCTTTGGTCATTTTGGCATTGAACAGCTTCTACGTAAGCTTGTACCTTGCGGAATGTGACTGTTCATCGAATGGGCCTTGAGACTATCAAATATCTCATGGGAAGACATGTTTTCATGTTGCCTCTGCAATGATTTGTCTAATGTAGACAGTATGAAAACTTGTGCGAACTCCAGGTATGAAAACCACTTTTCAATAGCAAGTCTTAGTTTGAGGTCCACATCATCTGTGGGTTGTTCTTTTGGTTCACATGTAATAGATGACCATAGAAGCTCTTAAGTTAACGTGATCTTAATTGCACTTAGCTGATCAATGTAGTTAAATGCTTGTCATTATCAGAAACTGGTTTTGGACTTGACATTTTCTGCAAGTTTAAATTGGTAGATCATTAGCACAATACCATATTAGTAAGGTTCAACTTTATGTTTCAATTTACTAATAAGCTTCTACTAGCCTTTTACGTTTCACCAAATCGTAAGTCGAATCATAAAAATCTTTTAAATCCACTAGTAGTTGTTAGGACTCGTCCATTTGATAGAGTTAGGGGTATGTTCTAGGGGCAATTATGTGATTTGTCACATATATCTAACTCGATAACCAATCTTGTTCAAAATAAAAGGTATTTTCTTTCTATTATATATACGATATGATGTATTATATATTAATTAATTAATTTAATTAAAAGTATATTTAACAGAAAATCCATAAATGGTATGTTTTATGATAATAGTTACAAAGTATTGTAACTATGAGTATTTCATCACAATGAAAATAAAATATCATTTTAAATATTTCTAGTCAATATGTATCGAGACTGGTTATCGATATATCCGTTGAGACTTGAGTATGTAACGCTCTCCAAATGTTGGGCAGTGTATTACTTACGGTTGTTGGGGGTACCAAGGGGTTACATACTGATAGTTATTGGATAACTATGGAATGACACACTTGACAGTTTCTATTGGTTAATATAACCAAGGCCAAATAGAGAATATCGACGTGACTAATTTATATAGTTCTCTAGACTTGAGAATATTGTTAAGGTGGCACGTGAACATTCATATTTGAAGTTTTAACAATAATCGCTCACTGAATTTACACTTTTGAGTCACATAACCGAAATGATGGATATTCCAAATCAACCATAAGATTTAGTTAATTTTTAATTATTGAAAATTAATTAAATAATTAAATATTTAAAAATATTAATTATGAATTTTTATTTAATTTATTGGATGTCATTAGTATTTAGTAAAGTACATATATAAAAGTTGTAAACACGTGTATCGATATACGATATCGGTGGAATGTTTAAATTCGATTTAAATAAGAGAAATACTAAAATGGGTTTTACACAAATTAAACTAACTAATATTTTTGAAAATATTAACTGATGAAAAATATTTCTTATTTGACTTGTTTGATGTAATAACCTAAATTTTTAGAGTGCTTTGAATATTTAAATTTTGGATGTTTTAATATTAAATTTGATTTTTTTATCAATGAGCTGGAAAATTCAATTTTCGTAGACGGGTTTTTAGGACTTGGGATTATTTCCATTTGGTCCAGATGGTTCGAGTGAGCCAGAACGAGTATAAGCACCGATTTATTTTGACTGTTTGGTTTCGAGTAAGAAGGTCGAGTTCGATTAGTAATATCATGTGATCAAACAAGTTAACTTTTGTATATGTTGGAATTAGGTTTTGGAAATAGAACCATTGAGTTTGGAATAGGGGTATTTGGCTATGAACGCCAGTGAGCACACCTTGATTGGAGTTCATGATTTTTCGTGCATGAATAGTGTTGGTTATAATTCCTATATACCCCAAACCCATTCTTTTACCTAAACCCTAAATCATAACCATAACTGCCTAAAAATCCAATGGTCCACAGTCGTCGGAGCCTCTAGAGTCCGAACTAGTCGTTGGGGTCTGAAGGGGAAAGGTGGGGGAGGGGATGGAAAGTTCATCGACACTGGTCGATCATTGAATGTGGAGCATGGCGATTTCGATTTGGGTGCAATGGCGAAGTAGTTTTCAGCCTCTTTCTCGGTGGAGACGGCTAATTGGGGGACGACTCTGGTGGCTGATGGTAGCTCGGGGATGGGGCAACCTAGGGCCGAAGTATGGCGATGACTGGTGATCCCTGGCAGCAACGTCGAGTAACGAAGAAGGGAAGCCTTAGTTTCGTGCAGAAGATGATTAGGGCTGGGATAATTAGGGTAATTATGATTAATGATTTAAGGAAATTAATTATATTATTTGATTCCAAATATTATAATTGAATAACTTGTTCATACAAGGTCTAAATTGAACGCGATCAGTCGCGTTGGATTCATAATGATGACGTCTACATTTTGGAAATGGATTGGTGGAGATTGGAGCTTGTAGAATTTCAAGGTGGAGCTAGAACGCTTTGGTGATAACTGGAATTTCGGTGAGTTAAACTCGCCTCTTTGGATAAATTAGTATATTATATAATAGATAAAATTTTACTGTTTGTATTTGGTTGAAATTATTGGTTAATTGGTTAAAATACCCACGAAAAGCAACTAGTATTTTAAATTGGAGTACAGAAAAATTTGTTGAGGAATTCGGATTTTTCAAAATTTTGATTATTAATATCCAATTATATTCCTGTTTTTTTATTTCAGTTATAACCCTATTATATGGATTGTTAATTGCTGAATCTAGATTGTTTGGCACTATTAGTTATGAGATTGTTATATGTTCAAAACTTAACCCTTGTAGTGATAAAAATCAATAACAACATTGGTGAAGTGCTTTGGTGGCTTTTGACCTCAATTTAGTATTTGAAATACTGTTAATTGCCATTTGGCTTGAAATTGATTTTTGATTCGGAGGATGATTCTAAATCTAACCTCTGGATTTTTTGGACTTTGTTTTAATTAAGCAGATTTTGAGCTTCTCTATTTTATCCAACCTTTCTATTTGTTTTTTCTAAACTATTTATAAAAAATTTAAAGTTGTTTAACTATTGTTTAATAGTGTTTTAAAAATTTCTTATTTATATTTAATTTTTTTAAGTTATTTATCAATATTTTAATATTGTAAAAGGTTATTTATTAAATAACTAATATTGTTTGAAGATAATTAATAATTATTATTTATTAAAAATGTTTTGGGATTTATAATGGTTATTTATTAATAACTTTTTGGAATTAATAATAATTATTTATTTATAATGTTTTAAGGTTATTTATTTCTATTTTAATGTTTTTTAAAATTATTTATTTATATAATCAATATTGTTTAAAGTAGTTTAATTATTAATTATTATATAATAATGTTTTTAATTAAACAATTATTATTTACTTATATTATTTGCTGCTAATAATTATTATTATATAATAATGTTTTGAAATTAATAATAATTATTTATTAATAATGTTTTGAAATTAATAATAATTACTTATTAATAATGTTTTGAAATTAATAATAATTATTTATTAATAATGTTTTGGAGTTATAAATTATTATATTAATAATGTGTTTGGAGTAAATTAATTATTTCATTTATGATGTTCTAAAGGAAAATTAATTATGTTATTAGTGTTGCTGGAAAATTAATTTATTATGTATTTATGATATTTAAAGTTGACTAATTTATCAAATTAATTGTATTTATAAATAATAAATTGATTTGCAAAAAGGGATTTTTCATTTAGTAAAAGAGTTTATAGATGAAAATGGAGTTTTGGATTTATAAAGGATTCTTATAAAGGCTTTATAAAGGATTTTTATAAAGGGATTTTAGAAAGATTTTTATAAAGGATTTTTTTAAAGGAATTTTATAAAAGAATTGAGTTTTACAAATGGATTTAGAGATTTATAAAAAAACCATTTATAAAAATAATTTTATAAATGAATTTTTCTTAGCAAAGCTAGTCGGCTTTATAGTGGGCCGTGCCATTGTATATAAATAAAGAACATGTGATCTGTACATGCACAGAGTAGCTGATTAAAGTGGAGAGCCACTGATACACTATGGAACAGGAGATAGACAAAAAGGCCTATACTACTACAAAAAAGCTTGCGTAACCCCTGGAAGGGAAGAAAGGATAGGCGCTACCATCATTTGACACTGGACCAATAACATCAGCATACGCAGCGAAAAGCAGAGCCGGGTCAAAAACAAAACCAACAGAAGCAGGAGAGTATATAAACTTCCTATCTCACATAACATCATAGAACTTAATCTTGTTCACCTCACCAATCTCACCCTCCCTTATGAGGGCAAGGCCCTCACCATCAATATGGTAGATAAGACTTCTCATATCCTCAACAAAGTCACTGATATAAGCATAAAAGGTATTTCTCTCAGGCAAGAATCTCATGTCCAAAGGTAGGTGTAGCCAAGCAAACTCATGAGCGTCCCAAACAATAGACGGACCATCAGACAAAGGGTCAGAAAAAACATCCACAACCAGATCAGTAGAAGGGGGAGGAATATCAAGAGGAGCGACCTGAATGATGTCATCGGAAGGAATGGATCGAATAACTAGGGCAACTTTCGAAACCCACTTTTTAACAGGGGCTCTAGGAAGCGGGGTCCATGAAGACAGAGGATCTGTAGATGACCACACGAACAGGAATCGATGGAATGCCCAAAAGACTGACAACACGTACATATATCCAGCTTCCAATTGTATCGAACAAGAATCTCGGCTTCATGACCATCAAGAAGTTGAACACGAAGGGAAGAGGGTAAGGGTTTGGTAGGAGTCATCTCCATCAAGGCTTTGGCGTAAACGAGTCTCTTTCTTCCATCGTGTTCGCATCATAACAAATCATCTTGCCAACCACGCAGGCCAGCTAGTCAAGACCGAGCATAGGCTGTAGCACTGAAGGAATATCCGAAAGTAGGCCCATACTGGTATAGATAAAACCTGCTCAATTTCCTTGCCAACAGAAGGATTCCATGAAGTGATAATGAACGGCTTCCCAGTAATTAGAATCGGATCAGATTCAAGGATACGTTGCCTCTCATGAAAACAATAAAATTTGAAATAATACAAAGCATTATCGAAATTGACACTAAGCCCACCTTGGGGTTTTCCATACTTGATTGCATCTTGCTTTAAATAACTGATAGTCCGGATTGGAATCCAACCATGTACTCCATCCAATAGTCAATGTCAGCTTGAACCACTTTAGAAAGTGGAAACATAACTCCTTCACGATTAACATTATCAAACACTCTCAGGGAATGAACACCTGCGCAGCTGGGCAGTTTTGAGAATAGAGAAGACCAGGTAGTCGGAAACTTAGGAGAAGAAGCTAGAGAAAAACATGCTGACCTACCATTTTCAGCAGGAGCAACACAGACATTTTCACAAACAATGTTAGTACATTCCCCAATTTTTATATTGTCAAAACCAGATGCAGTAACTTCTGCCGCAACAACATTGGAGTCAACAAAGAGAGGCTCAACATTCTCACAACACAATAATAGATCATCATTATCATTCAAACCAAGAGAAGGGGCAGTAGATTCAGTCCATTATTTAGGCTCGCTATAAATTGCCGCAACAAGAAATGGCGACAGAGGAGAGGACAGTGTGGGAATGCATATACCAGAGATTGGAAGACCTGACAATGACTTGGGCAGAGAGCACGGAAGGGCCGAAACCTATTGTTGAAAGCCAAGAGTGGCTGCCGAACGATAGGATGATGGAAAGCTTGTGACTGATCAAATGGCAGAGGTGCGGTGGCTTCTTGCGACAAGGCATCGCAGAGAAAAGAAAACCACAATCAGGAAGCTGTTGAGAAAGAAAATCGTCAGGAACCGCAATTCGAAGTCGCCATTTTTGTAGTTTAATAATCGCAATTCAAAAGTTGTACAAAAAGTGTTTATAATAAATTGTTATAAAAGGAATTTTATAAATTGGGAAGAGATCTTGAAAATTTAGGAGGGAGTTTTATAAATGATTTTAGTGTTTATAAAAAATTTGTATATAGACTAGAAGATTTGTAAAGCGGTTTTATAAATAGGTTTAGGGATTTATAAAAGAGACTTTTGTTGGTGTGGACATTTGTTCCATGCCTAACACAAAAGGAATAATGTTTGGGTTCGTCTTTATCTCTATTTTAAATAACATTTGTTTTTGATATGTTTAATATGATTTTGAAATATGAAATCTTCTGTAATATTTTGCGAATATACTTATACTGTTGACATAAGTATATGAATATTTTTCCAAGTATTAAAAGAGGTATAAAGGGCTGTGATTATATCTTTGTAAAAGTATTTTGATATGATTTTAATTAATGAAAGGAATTATCAAAAGAGGTTAGTGGTTGCTTATCTGCTTAAGCAACGTTGGTTTTCCTATGGAAATAAATTCCTGATTTGATTGTTGTTTTTATTTGATAGTTAAATAACCGACTATCAAACCTTAGCCAGTTTCAAAACTATTGTTGTTGGTTTGAAGAGACCGAGATTGGATATATTATCCAGAAACCACTTTGGACTGGCATAAGTGTTCGATTTGGAGATATCTCAAAGATGATTGAAGATGGAGTTCTTTGAAGTGCAAGGGCTACTTACTACTAATCTTGAGGGTGATTCCAAAATGGATGTAGTGAAAGTAGTGCCTTCAGTTTTGTTCAGACCCAGAGCAAACTTGTATGAATAAATGCTGGTAATGCATTGTTTGATGGAGGGTAGTGTTAGCATTCCAAGTGGAATTTGCTAAGAAAAAAGGTAAAGCGTTGCCTCAATCCTCACAACCCAAGAATGACTAAAACTGAGAATGTAGCAGCGCTATGTAGGTCACTTCCTTTAGGGTGTTCATTAACTTTCTTGATCATTATATTATGGATTTGGTTGTGTATGAGATCTCTCGATTAAGGTTGAAAAATAGCCTGGGGGATGACATATTCGGTACTATCCAAGTTTAGGGGTATGCCGGTTCTGTGTTGGCCAGGGTGGATCAAGCTCAGGGTCATACACCGGTACATTTTATGTAGAGATATACTGTATGATAGGTTATCCCTTACCTTGTCGTTGTTGGAATCCATTCTCCAATAAGCGCCATGCGGACTTACTTGTATACTTATTATGCTAGAATTTAATCAATGTAACAATTTCGGCTATATTCAATATTTATTTTAAACCCTAGACAATATGATAATATCAGAAGATTTCCTATGAAAAGTTTTGGTTGTCGTGAGGTAAAAACCCGTCCGTGTTTATGTGCGACGTGGTCTTACAAGGTATCTTTATTTTGAAAAGTTTTAATAATATTAAAATTCATTTGAGGTGTGTTTCTCACGCTGGTTTACCAGACTGGTCCAGATGTTATTTTTTAATAATGCTTGGGTAAGACCGAGCATATTTCAGATCTAGTTTGGATGCCTTGTAGGTTCAAGAGACGAGCTGGATGTCCAAGATGTATCTCTCATATATTCTTTATTTCCGCTGTAATTTCTTTTTTGTATTTATCAGCAATTGTTAGGACATGCTATGGCAACTGTCCAGGCCGATGATTGTTTAGTTGTCTTTGATGTTTTCATATATATTAAAGTTCTTTTCTTTTGTAAAGATCATTGTTATATTATATATACTCGTCATGTTTGTGAGATTATTTTCTGTCTTTTCTTTCCATTTCTCCAACAATCTATCTTTCCAATACTTGGATGCTCGACACATGAATATCGTGGATGTATTAGTGTTGACTTAAAGGGTTGAAAGGCGGGTCATTACATTTGATTCCCATTGGTATTTAATAATATGCATATATAAAATGATATAAACACACACGTCGGTGTATGATATCGATGGGAAATTAAAATTAGATTGGAATGGAAATAATACCAACTGGATTTTGGAAATCTTTGGGACCTACATCCCTATATGATAGGTGGCTATGATGTAGAGATGGGAAGGAATTTTTTTAAATTAAAATGAAGAGGAAATCTTAATTAACGGAGAGAAATGGACCATATATTGATTACACCTTTATTTCCTCTTTAATCAGATTTCTGTCCATTATTTTTTCTTCCTCTACAGAGAAACTTCAAGGCCAAAATTTTTAATGGTGGGTAAGATTTCAAAACTCCAAAATTTAATCAAGCAATATTAAATAAAAATTTGGTAGTTGTATTTTGATTGTTGCGAATCTAGAGAGTGATCAATCGGATCTAGGAATTATTCTATCATTCAAGGCGTTTCTACAGGCTTCATCCTAAGGTAGTTATATATATATAATTTTATATTCATACATCTTCTAGTTTGTTTATATCCCCTTAATTCTCTACCTCTCCCCTCTGTTCATATATGTGAATTTGAATTTTGATTTGAATATCTCAAATCCCTAGCTTGAATCAATTATATATTCTTATCATGTTAAAAAATAGAACCATTGCTTTGTTTACTGCTATTTGGTTTCAAATAATAATATTTCATTTTCTCAGTTCTGTATGGTTGTTTATTTAGTCTATTTAACCTAGATCTAGACCTTCTTAATTTTATTTTCCCTGTTTTATATGCTTATTCATCCAGTTTGTTTAATCTAGATCTAGATCTTCTTATCATGAATCTATATATGCCTTGGTCGTAAGACTTCGTTATTGTTATAAAAAATCAAAACAAATTAAACTTTGGAATTTTCTTATTAATAATTCAGTTTTCATATCAAAGATTTAGATTTGAATGTTTACACCTGAATTGCTATGTAAATAAAAGTTGGTAACAATTGCGTTAATTAATCTCTGTCGTCAAATTAATATGATGATTTAATTATCATGTTTTAAATCATTCTAAAATAAACTCTGCCGATTAAAAGAAAAAGGGAAACATTAAATTAGTGATCTATTCCATGTTTTACAATTGCATATAATTTAGTATTAAATTTTTGCTTGAAAGGAAGCATTCTTTTTCGCAAACCCCTTCTATATTATTTATCTTGTTCGAAATTTATTTTGGTTGTATGTGTACTTAAGTTTATATAATTATGTAATATTTATTATGTGTGTGTATTATATTTAACCTAAGGTTTCAAAAGGGTTTTTGTCAAAGATATAATAGTAAAATTTCAAACTACTTTAACTAATCTTAATATTCTTTGATTCACCGCATGTAATATAAATAAATGAAATCTATTCATTTGAACTACTATGTAAAACATTTACTATGTACGTACACATATACACACGTTTATATATGTGTGTGTGTATTAGGAATACCTTTTAAGTTTAGGACGATAAAGGCATATATAGAGTGGGGATGTGTCTGTTGCGATGTAAATCCCAACACCTAAATAGCATTTACATTAACTTTGTTTAGTTTTCATATCTTTCACTTAGACTATGCACATTAGTGCACGTGATGTGCTCACTATTATGCGCAATTAACTGAAATTAAATTAAACTAATTTTAAACAGTTGTAATAATATGAAGAAATTTTAAATAAAAGTTTAGAAATTTTTAAATAAATTAAGACTATATAGGCCTAATAAAGATCTAAAATGGATTTTTTTTAAAGTTCACATATTTCTTTCGTTGCCGGACGGCCCGATTCCTTCAATGGTATCAAAGCACAATAGCCTATTCAATCAAAATTAATCATGTTAGAGCTAACTAATTAAGCATGCCCACTTGGTAAGGTGTTTGGAAACGTATTTTCAAGGATTAGAATTGGATAATCAAGTACCATGCCCTATCCGATTACTAGCCTGGCCTAAAAGGTGAAGTGAGCTCAAATGTTGCTCGTAATAGGAAAGGCCTAATTTGAATTAGGCCTAAAGCTAGTTTTCAAAGTACTTTTAAAAATTAAGACAAGATTTTAAATTCAAAAGTTAAATTTAAAATAAGAATATGTATATTATAAAAAGTTATAATATAACATAAATTTTCAAAATATTTGAAAAGGTAATGAAAATTTCAAAATGTTTGAAAATATTTATATATTATTTTCGAAATTTAAAATATATAAATAAGATTAATAAAAATAAATTAAATAAGTTAATTAATTAATTCTTATATGCATGTATTATACATTGATATATGTTATGTTATTTTAAAGTATTTAAGACAACATAATTACACATGTATGTATATAATATAAAATTTTGAAATTAATATAATCCAACTAAAATTGTTTAATTAAATTAATCAATTAAAAGTTAGTTAGTTAAATAAATAAATTAAAGGTTAATTAGTTAAATAAAAATACACACATATAAGATATATATGTTATACTTTGAAGGTTATAACTTATATGTATGTATGATATGTTGGTATTGCTATAGAGGTTATAGTAATACATATATACATACATTAGTATATGCTATAAAGGTTATAATAGACATGTCCAATATAAAAGTTGTATTGGAATACTAATATAAAATTAATTAAAGAGTTAATTAATTAAAATTAATTAATATAATATTGTACATAAGACTATTATATAAGTAATATGAAATATTAAAATTATATATTAATAAAACTTAAAAGATATAAATGTATAAACTATGAGTGGAATATTATAGACTTAAAAGATAAATACATACATAAATATATGTAAACCATGATTTATGATGTGTTCGACATTCGGATCACGAGGGTATTTCATATGAAATACATTATTCCATAAGTCGATATCACTTAATATAAATATATAAAGATTATGAATCTTCAAATAATGTTGTCCTCTATCATATATATATATATATATATATATATATATATATTAGTAAATTATTTGCATACTCCTTGGTTGTTGAGCAGACTCAAGCTAGGGATGTTATGTATAGTATTATTAATATATTAAATAGAAGGGTTGAGATAACTATATTATTAGTTTAGCGAACTTAAGATACATATACTATACTAGGCCATCATGATATGGTAGGTACAAGTGAATAATCTCTTTGAAATTGTTGAGAAAACTCAAGGTCGAAATGAGATTAGGACAAAGAATCATGAGTTAGGAGTTGTATGTGATACAATCGATAAAGAGTTATCCATCATTTGTTGGGTTATGATTTATTGAGCAAACTCAAGGTCAGAATCCCAAGATACACGAGTCTTAACATCCACTAGTGAAGTCGAAAGACTTCTATATTTCATCTTAGGAATTGAAGAAACATAAATGACTAGTAGGGGTCATGTTAGAGAATGAAATGATAATATTTAACCTTTCTACTACTGTAAGAACATATGCTAAATAATACTATGATAATCTACAATGATAAACTTGTGCATTAGTATGATTCATAAAATGTTTACCAATTAAAATGTACAAAAAAAATGAATTGGAGATTGAAAAATAAAAATATGATATATACACTTACTATTAATTATTTCTTGCACATTAATGTTTTCTTCACTTTTGCAAGTGCCTAATTTTACAACTATGAAATACATTCGCAATTCGATCGCTCGTGTGTTTATTTGGTCGAGACCGTGTATATCATTATATGAGTTCTGAACTCAAAAGCAATAGGAGACGGTGAATATTTGATTCATATACCATCACATAGAAGTGTTATGTGGTGAATGGTCACATTTTGTAATGTACGATACTTCGATGAACTTAGTTCAGCAAACAATTAAACCGTACTATGAGATCGGGTATTCAATTTGATCGATTACAATAAAGATCGCATTGAGTTAAACATAACAGTAGCCCAAAACTACAAGATAGATCTAGGAACTCGATCATTGAAATGTCAGTTTGATCAGTTTACGTAAAGTGCAATATATTTGATAACCTTAAATGTTAAGGATGATCGAGCGTGCTTTAGTAAAGAGTTGTTATGATGTTGTAGTAAGGGTATTCTTTTGAATGGTTCGACCATTTAGAAAGAAAAGAAAATGTACAAGAGTATATGTGATTTAACATACAGTTGGGATAAAGAGAGTGAATAGTCATTTTTGCTTCATAAAAAACATCGAAAATGAAAATTGTAATGATAATAACTGATACTTAACAATGGAATAGTAAATATGATTTCTATTCTAAAATATAATTTTATATAAAAATTGTTTTCGATGAGATTTACTTCTTTGAGTTCAAAATATTCAATCAAAGAACTCTCCACTGTAAATTAGTTGTGGTATATGAAATAAATAATCCATATTAAGTGAATAATAGACCCCCGAATTCATTATGTTATTACATTAATAGCGGAAATAGTAGGAGCATGCCATATAACACTTATTGATTGCATCAAGTTTTGAAAATTATTTTTGTGAAACATACCAAACATTATTTTTGAAATAATGACTATTTTTTATATTGAAAGAAAAACAGGCATAGTTATATTTCAGTGTGAATATTATGAATATTCATAATTAAACAAAACACCGTGGTATTTTCCTTATAACAAAAGTGATGCACTGGAGAATATAAAAATATCTAAAATTATTTGGGAATATAGACTAAGCCTTGTTTTTTAGGAATAATTTTTATTATATGATTATGAATCATATTATACTGGTTAATTTGATCTCAAACAAGTAAAGGCTATGCACCCATTTAGTGGAAGCATCATAAGAGTCTTCATATTAATACATATAGACGTATGCAATCGTAAGTCTGTTAATAACAAATTGGTTTAACGCACTTCATTATATTCAACGATTAGTTGTCACAAACATGGACATGTGTATTTGAAATGCATGTATAAGTCTATGGTAAGCATATGAGAATATAAAACGAAAGTAAATAATATAACAAGTAATAGAAATGATTCGATTTGATCAAACCGGTGAGTATATTGGAAATAGTTCTATATGTACCTATTTGAATAAAGATTCAGTCTTAAAGCTCGGTCCTCCCTATAATACATAATGATATATTGATATGGCGTAATCGAACTTTGTTGTACAAAGCATGATTAACGATGAGTGAAAGAGTTAAATTCTTTCTAGAATGTGTGTACTTAAGAGTAGTTTAAAAGGTTAAAATTAATATCATCCAAAGTAGTTTATAAAACCATACAAGATAAGGGTTTATAAGAAACGATATGTATTAGCAATGTTTAATATGGAACATTACTTATTAAAATGTTTAATATAGAACATTTAAGAAGGATTTTTATGTATTGGCAATATGAATTATCATGCATGTTATGTTGTCTACGATATCATGATTTTTTTGTGTATTTGATACATAAAGGAAATATCAAATCCAAATTGATATCACTAAATGTTTGTTTGAGGTTTTCTCGTGTACTTATGAAATACTATATATCTGTTTACAAAAAAAACAAATTTCTTATGAAGGAGTGTTCAGACTCAAATTTTCACAAGTGATATTGCATATAACTTGTATAATAAATTAAACCTAAAAATATCTAAGTTGGAAATATTCCAAATGGAAGACCATGGTTGATTTAATGAAAAAGCCTAAGTACACCACCTTAAATAGTACAGCAATAAAAGCAACTTATATAAATATAAATTCACAAATTTATAATGGAGTCAAGGTGATTCCAAATGTTGAGAATCCTATAACATTGTTATATGATAATAATGTCACAATATGGTTAATGATAGAACTTAGAGCTCACTAGAATTCGAGAGACATACTTCGAATTATTCCACATGATAAAGGTATCTTATCAGCATCGGAGAGAGTTGACTGACAGAGTAGAAAATTGAAACAAAATAGCATACTCGTTTACTGAGGGACTAACCCAATTGGTTTTGAGAAAACCGATTGGATAAGTTGGAATGAGATTCCATAATTGACCCTAAGTGCAAGTAGGAGACTGATAGAGTTAGGGGTATGCCCTATGGGAAATTATGTAATTTGTGATATATATCTAACTCGATAACCAATCTTATTTGAAATAAAAGGTTTTTCTTTCTATTATATACTTAATATAATGTGTTATTATTAATTAATTTAAATTAAAGTATATTTAACAGAAAATCTATAAATGGTTTGTTTTGTAATAATAGTTACAAAATGTTGTAACCGTGATTAATTCATCGCAATCAAAATAAATATACCATTTTAAACATTCCTAGTCTAGATGCATCGAGAGTGGATATCGATGCATCCGTTGAGACTATAGTACGTAACGCTCTCCAAATTTGGGTAGTGCATTACCCACGAGTGTTGTGGCCACCAAGGGGCTACGTACTGATAGTTATTGGATGACTATAGAATGACTCACTCGATAGTTTTCCATTGGTCAATATAACTAAGGTCAAACTTAAAATATCGATGTGACTAATTTACATAGTTCTCTCGACTAGAGAATACTGTTGTGATGGCCCGGAAATTTTGAGCAATATCAATTTAATAATCTGTATTTAAAATTAAATTGATTTGATAATTGTCTTTTATAATTGTAATATAAATTAGCAAATTAATTCTTTTAAAAAAAAAATTTGAATTGATAAATTTTACCTTTTAAATGCTAATAAAATATTTTCTATTTATAATTGTATATATCGTACATAGAAAAGCTTTGGTTGAAATTTAATAAATAACATGTTTTCAAACTCTAAATGTATTTGGCAATTTGGAAATCTTGATTAGTTTAAAATAAAAACTTTCCAAAGCTATTTAAATAAATAATCATATTGTTTTAAAATGTTTGAGATAAATGTTTAATTGTTTAAAATATCTTTTAGACTAAATTTGAATTTAAATAAAATTAACAAAAAGATTTGTTTTATCTTCTTTTTAAATATTGCTTAATAAATATGATACATTAATATATTTAAAGTAAGATAAGTAATTTATTAATAATGAGATAATTTCCTTTATAAATTTATTTAAAATTAGCAAAATTGATATTTTTAAATAATAATTATAATGTATTTTTTTATAAATATAAATAGATTTTAATGAAAATAGAATTTGTTATTTTCAAATTTAGCATGTTGTTATATATATATATATATATATAATTGACTTTGATTTGGATTTTCAAATTTAATTTGAATTTGAATTTGATTTAATTTTGAAATGCAACAGGATGGGTATTCTAAAATATTTGGATTTAAATTATATGTATAAGTTTTTATTTATATATAATTGATTTTATTTATATTTTCTTTAAGAAAAAGTATATATAAATTTAGATAAGAAATAATAAATTAAGTAAAAAGTTTTTATTAACACTTAGTAATAAATAAATATAACAAATCACAAGTGTAAATCTCTAGAGGCCTAATGTAACATGTGTTAAGTAAATATTAATTCAAGATGACAAATGTTACTATATTAGACATGTGTCAATTTTAATTTTTGATCTTTTTTTCCTTTCGTTTTATATAAATCATTTCATGCTTATATAAACACATTGCTTCTCAACCTCATCTCTTTTTCGTAACTTAAGAAATCTTCAGCCTATATTCAAACCAAAATAACTCAAAACAAATCTGAAATTCAATCATCTTCCTCAAATCAGATCCTACAAACATCCTCCTCAAACCAAATGTAAATCAAAGGCTGCATTTTTCTTAAAAAGCTTGAATTCAATTTTAAATCTGTGATCATCTTCAACCAGAAATCAAAACCTGTAAATCCTCAAAACACTTATATAAACAAGCCTGCAAAATACTCCAAAACAATCAATGATCAGCCTTTCCTCAAACCAAAACTTGTTTCAAATCATCGACCTGTAAATTCATTTTCAAAGATCAAAAGGCAAGTTCAAGCCAAAGCCTGTTTTTGTTTCAACCCTGTATAATTTAAAGATCAAGAGCCTGTTTCTTTTGCAAATCTGAGATGAATCACTGCATGCAACTGCAGTTTTTAAAATCTGATCTATTTCCAGCAATTTAAGTTTAAAGCTTTCAGAAGCTAAGGCATTCATGTATTCATAAAGATTCAAAGGCTATTTCAAAGCAAAAAGGGTTTGTTTCAAATTAACAGGTGAGTAACAAACTATTTTAAAAAGTTAAGTAGAAATCAGGTTGCATGTTAATCTCTGAAATTAGTATGTTCTGAAATTAGTATGTTTGTGTGAATTTTTATAAGAATATTTTCTGTATGAATGTACGATGTGTGTATGCCTGTTGTCTCTGTGATGTTCCTGTTCTTTGTTTTCAAGCTCTGATTTTAATCAAAATTCACTATCTCCTTATCTGATCTCTGTTAGGACTTAGATTCTTAACAAAACTTATTTGTATCATCATGAAGTA
This sequence comes from Allium cepa, assembly GCA_030765085.1. NCBI lineage: Eukaryota > Viridiplantae > Streptophyta > Magnoliopsida > Asparagales > Amaryllidaceae > Allium > Allium cepa. The sequence goes on along the minus strand of CM060943.1, from coordinate 713,747,854 downwards.
AGTTTTAAAATTTTATTTATGTTAAAATAAATTTGAAATTTATCTGGAAACCTGGTTGAACAGGAAAGTTTAAAGTTATGTTATAATTCAAACATTCTAAATCATTGATTCGGTAACAAAATCTGAATCCCTAAACTAAATAATGATTTTTAGGAATGAAATTACAATTTTTAGTTTTGGATTAAGGGAGCAATTTGAGTTTTATCAGAAATGGTGTTTCTGGTGACTTCGGGTGATCTATTTGGTCGGGGTGGATGCGATCATCACCGGAGATAGTAGAATGATCAGAGAGGTGGGAAAAATTGTAAGATGGATGAGTAAGCTATTGAGGTGGTGGTGGGTGGTCGAATTTGTTTTGAACCCTAGTTTTGATAAGGTTGGGAAATTGGTTAGCCACGGCGTCTATGGTGGACCGAGCTCCACCAAATTCTGGGAGATGGAAGTTTGGGCGACGGCAAAGTTGTAGCCGGAAGCTACGGTGCTCTGGTGAACGACGATGCATGTTCGAGGTTGATTCAGGTGAGCTCTGTAGTTCCAGATTTAGGCCAAGTGCTCGATTTCGATGTCAAATCGTAATGGAAGTATGGATGATCGGAATCTAGGGTGAAGTTGATCGTCGACTTGAGTATGTCATTAGGAATGGCCATAGATGATCAGAGTGCATCTTTGTACATGTGGAAGCTGGGTATTGAAGAAGATGATCGCTCGGGTTTTCTCGAGTGATTTGCGTAAGTTACTCGAAGTGTTGTGGGAATTTGCTCGAAGTATTTGAAGGGATAGCTTGGGTAGTTGGTTTGTTACAGGTTTTAAGCCTGTCGGGTTTAAATTTTAAAATGAGTTTTAAAATTTAAAGCAAGATTTAAACAAGTTTTAAATCAGTTTTAATTATGGATTCAAATCTAAATTTGTATCCTAGTTTTGTAATAAAATAAAGTTTATAACATTTAAATGTTTTAATAACTTTAAAATGTTTAAAGCGTATCTAAAATGATTTGAATTTAAAAGGAATTTAGTTTAAAACTCTTATAAATTTCTTTTGTAAGATAAGTATTTCTTTGACATGTGACTTAAACGGTTTTAAATTATTTTTAAATTTTGTTAATGTTAAATTTGTATTTTTTTTAAATCATAATTTGAATTGAAATTTAAAAGTAAATTTAAAAAGTAAAATGCTTTCAAATGTTTTGTTAATGACAAAATTTGTCATAAAGAAGAAAAATGTTTTTATCTTAAAGTGAATTAAGATTTAATGATTTGGAATAATTAAATTATTAAGGTAATTAAAGAATAATTTAATTTAATTAATTAATGATTTGGATTAATTAATTTAGTAGTTAAGAATTTAAATTAATTAATTAAGGTTAAAGTTAATTAATTAAGGTTAATTAATGTGAAATTAAGATCATTAATTAGATAAGTTAAGATTTATAATAAATGATTAGAAATTAATTAATCAAGTAATTAAAGATTAATTAAGTTACAGTTAATCACTTAATTAATTAAATAATTAGAGATTAATTAATTTGTTATTAAAGATTAATTAAATTGTAATTAATAATGATTAATCTAAGTTTAATTACTTAAGGAAAGTAATTGAAGAATTAATAATAGTTAATGAAGATCATTAACTTGAGATTATTAAATAATTAATTTATGTGATTAATTTTAATAATTAATTAGACTAATTAATTAAAGATAATCATTTGTGGAATTGGTTAAGTATAATTACTCAATAAAAGTAATTAAGGAATTAATTACTCATTGTAATTAATTGAGTTTAATGTGATAAGTTTAAGTTAATGAATTAAGTTTAATTAATTTAAGATAATCGTTGGATGATTTGTTAGCATAATTACTTCATGCAATAAATGAAGAATAATTACTTAGTGAAGTAATCAAGATGAGTAATTACTGGATGTAATTAATTGAATAATGGAAGAGATTTGGGATTAATTACTTTGTGTAATTAATGTGAAGGATAATTACTTAGTGAAAGTAGTTAATAATTAATTTCTTAGTGTAATTAATTTAAGAATTGATTAATAAAGTTATTTCAATATAATTAAGTGATGTAATTAATTAAGGATAATTAACTACTAAATGAGATTAATCAAAGGTGATTAATAAATATAGTTAATTAAAGATTAATTATTAAATGTAATTAATTATGGAGTAATTAATTTATTTAATGAAGTAATTAAGGGTAGTTAATTACTAGATGAGATTAATCAAGAGTGATTAATAAATGTGGTTTAATTGAAGATTAATTACTTAATGTAATTAATTTAAATAGAGTAATTAATAATTAAAGAAGTAATTAAAGATCATTAATTAATATAATTAATGATATAATTAAGGGTTGATTAATTAAGGAATAATTAATCAATGAAGTGATTAAAGAGTAATCAATTAATTAATTAAGGGTTAATGTAGTTAATTATGTTAATTAATTAATGAAGTAATTAAATGTTAATTACTGTATTTGGTTAAGAATAATTAATTTATGAATTAATTAAAGAATAATTACTTGAATGTAATTAAAGGATAATTAATCAAGGATGATAATTAAGGTGTATAATTAGAGGATAATTAATTAATTAATTTATAGTTAATTGATGGTTATGTAAGCAAAATTTATAATGAAGAAGTAGTCAATTTAATTTACTTTAAATTAATTAGGGGTGAAGTAATTAATTTAATTCATTTTAAATTAATTATAGTGTGATTAATTAATCCTTGCTTATGTATAGATGGATGATACTGATTGCCTTAAACGGTTTGAGATCTCATATATGAGATAAGTGATGTTGTGTGATATGGATGCTTTGGTTGAAGTATGATGATAAAATGAATTATCTATTTATGTTGATAATATGGATTATCTACTTGTGTGATGATGTGAATTATCTATCTATGTGAATATATATAATAGAATTGAATTGTTTTAACTTTAAAACAACTTGGACCTAAAAGATGGCGTTTTGGATTTCGATGAGACCGGGATCGGGTTTCCAGATTTGGATATCCAAAAACCACATCGATCCAAATTAACGATAGGTCGTGAATCTCAAGTGAAAATGAAGATTCAAAGTGCAAGGGTTATCGTCGTTAACTCTGAGGGTGATTCCAAAATGAGTGTAACGAGATAATGCCTTCGGTTTCGTTCGAACCCGGAACGAACTTGTATGGATTGAATGCTTTCAGAACATCGTCAGGTGGACGATGAGCATTCCAAGAGATGTGTTCTCTAAAGGTAATCGTAGCCTCAAGCCTCATCAACCGGGAATGGCTAAAATAGGGGAGGTGCAGCAAGGTTAAGTGGGTAGCACCCAAGTAGGACAAGATTTCCCCCTGTCTAGAAGTCCCTTTTTATTCGGCTGTGTGGGCAGTTGGAATCTGCGCCAACTTGTTCGGGACTATCCAGTAAAGGATGGTTCCGGCCTTGTGTTGCAGGGGATTTAGTGTAGATCCTCGGTACGGTGATCTAGGCCCCGTATTGTGACGGGCGGTAACCCAGTAGCCCTTCCATTGATGGAAACACATTCTTCCTACGTGCCCTTATGGTTTTGATTGTATTACCCACTTTAGGGCTAGTAGCTGAAATTTAATGAATGTAACAATTTTGGCTATTTTCTATTTACTTGAAAACCCTAGACCCTATTATAATATCACTGGATTTCCTATCAAATGTTTTGGTTAGCGTAAGGTAAAAACTTACCCATGTTTATGTGTGGGGAGTCTTATGTGATACCTTTTCTTTTCAAAGGTTTTTCAAAGTTAAGAAACTTTAACCTATTCCTCACCATAGACCCATATCTGACCCGGAGTTTATCTTCTGTTTTCTTAAACTCTTGGGTACTCAAATTTTTTCAAGTAGCCAAGGGATTCAGGTTAGCCTTGACGAATTCTGGGGGAGCAATGGAGCAGGAGGCTTCAGCATTTGTAGATATATATAGTGTTCCGCTGTGCGTTCTCTAAGCATTTTGTTTGGGTTGTATATTGTGTTGTAGTAACTAGACAGGTGTTTATAACTGTCTAGTATGTTTTGTATAAGCTGTGTAACTCTGATAGATGTTGTATAATATGAAATATTAATGTGATTAATATAATTTATTCGTTCCGCTGTTGAGATTTTGATATTGTTTCTTTCTTTCTTCTCTATCTTTTCTCTTTTCTATCCCTTTCTTTCTTCGAGATGATACGACTTTCTGTAGAGAGAAAGTCGGGTCGTCACAGTTGGTATCAGAGCGCTAGGTTGAGTGAATACCTAGGCCAAGAGTGATTTCTTCCTTGAGAGTGCGTACTTGTAATTTTGATATATATATATATATATATATATATATATATATATTTCTACCTATTTGTTGGGTTACCTGTTTGGGTTTTCCAGTATAAGTTATAAAGGTAGATAGGGTAGTGGTGTGTGTAACATGACTACCATTAGATGGAGTTTGAGTGTTCGAGGTTGGAAGTGTATCAGTCGAGACTGTAGACCTAATACCATCTCGAGTAAGCTTTGTGGTGGTGTAAGGATTTCACCGATCTCTGAAGGTAACATGTTAAGGTTTGGAGTCCATCTTTGAAGTGCAAGTTGGATGAGTAGAGTTTGGATCTATCGGTAGGCAGAAGAGAGTGGTGGTATCTTGGCAACCTCAAGAAATAGTAGCTACATGATGAGATGCAGTGACTATATATGTTTCTAAAGATGTTTCTTTGGAAAAAGTTTAAGGAAGTGTGTCTGCATCGGTGATGTGGCTGAGTTCAGCAGGGTGTTTCTGTATGGCTTTGAGGCCTGAGTTTCTCGAAGAGCTTTGGATTAGGAGGTCTTTGGCATCTATGGTAGCAGTGCAGTTCAGAGTGTTCTATGTGCCGGCAGGAAGGTCTTCTGGCTAAGCAGTTTTCTTGAGGTGGAGTTCAGAAGCAGCAGAGTGGATCCATTTCTTCGATGGATTGGCTAGATAAGCATAAGCTGTTCTGATTGGTAAAGAGAAGAACGGTTTCTTTGGATTTAGGCTGGGTTGATCGCAAAAGTGACTTACGATAGTTGAGTTTTCTCTTGGGTAATCTTTTGCTTGGGATCGAGGCATCTCTAGGAATTCCAGGAGTGATACTGATGATTCAGCTAGAAGATGGATGGTTCCTAGAGAGGTTTTGGTGAAGCAGCTCAAGATTTTTCATGGAACTTCTGAGTATTGTTTTATGGATCTGTTGAACCATATTTTCTGGGATGTGTGATCTAGTCTGTGATCGTGATCATCATCAGCATTTTCATCTTCTCTAGATCATAGTTGTGCAGCGGAAGCGAGGTAGCAGCTGTTCTAGAGTGGAAGTTTTCAGGATCTGAGACAGGTTTGGAAAGTGCTCCTGTTTGGTCTTTTTCGGATTGAAGAAGTTAGTTCTCTACTGATGATAGTAGAGTTGGTGTTAATTATTTGGTTGATCTTGATAGGATCATTATGTTGGGTTGTTTTTGGTCTAGTTTGTTTCTAGAAGCATTAGCAAAGGTTGATCTGATCAATAAGGATGAATGCATCCCAGAATCGTCAGTGGAATTTTGTGGATAAGAGATGAAGGAATTTGGATATCGAAGTCGGGGATTTGATAAATTTTCTCTGATCGAAGGAGCTATAAGAGTTGGTAAGACTGTGAAGCTAGCTCCAAGGATTTGGATCTCTTCTGTGTTCTGTTTTGGATTAGTGCTTTGGTCTACTGGGATTGAATTGCCAGTATTGGAAGACTGGAATTCAATGTATTTCACATATCTCTGAAGGAGTACGTGTCTGATCTATCTCTGGTTATGGAACCAGCGGTTTAGGAAGATTTGGTAGTTGAGCAGGACTTGAGTATGGTCTGATATCCTATTAAGTTTTGTAGATCTAGATGGGTAGAAGCTCTGTAGCTTAGTAGTATAGGTTGTTGGATTCTATAGAGCAAGTATTCCAGTATTTATAGCTGGAAAACTCTAGAAAGTTCTATCCCGAATTTTGTCTGGATAGTTAGATTTGTTTGATTGAGTAAATTGGTTGTTATGATTGTTAGCATATGATTGATAATATATGCTTGTGATTTAAATTAAAATCTTTGATGGATTATTAAATTACCTTTGCTTTTAAATTTCGGGGATGAAATTCTTTTAAGGGGGGAGGAATGTGATGACCCGGAATTTTGAGCAATATTAATTTAATAATCTGTATTTAAAATTAAATTGATTTGATAATTGTCTTATATAATTGTAATATAAATTGGCAAATTAATTCTTTTAAAAAACAAATAAATATTTGAATTGATAAATTTTACCTTTTAAAAGCTAATAAAATATTTTCTATTTATAATTGTATATATTGTAAATAGAAAAGCTTTGGTTGAAATTTAATAAATAAAATCATGTTTTCAAACTCTAAATATATTGGCAATTTGGAAATCTTGATTAGTTTAAAATAAAAACTTTCCAAAGCTATTTAAATAAATAATCATATTGTTTTAAAATATTTAAGATAAATGTTTAATTGTTTAAAATATCTTTTAGCCAAAGTTTGAATTTAAATAAAATTAACAAAAAGATTTGTTTTATCTTCTTTTTAAATATTGCTTAATAAATATGATACATTAATTCATTTAAAGTAAGATAAGTAATTTATTAATAATGAGATAATTTCCTTTATAAATTTATTTAAAATTAGCAAAATTGATATTTTTAAATAATAATTATAGTGTATTGTTTTTATAAATATAAGTAGATTTTAATGAAAATAGAATTTGTTATTTTCATATTTAGTATGTTGTTATAAATATATATATATATATATATATATATATATATATATATATATATAATTGACTTTGATTTGGATTTTCAAATTTAATTTGAATTTGAATTTGGATTTAATTTTGAAATTCAAAACGATAGATATTCTAAAATATTTGGATTTAAATTATATGTATAAGTTTTTATTTATATATAATTGATTTTATTTATATTTGCTTTAAGAAAAAGTATATATAAATTTAGGTAAGAAATAATAAATTAAGTAAAAAGTTTTTATTAACACTTAATAAATAAATAAATAAATATAATAAATTACAAGCGTAAATCTCTAAAGGCCTAATGTAACATGTGTTAAGTAAATATTAATTCAAGATGACAAATGTTAGTATATTAGACATGTGTCATTTTTAATTTCGATCTTTTTTTTTAAATAAATCATTTCACGCTTATATAAACACATTGCTTCTCAACCTCGTATCTTTTCTATTCTTTTTCATAACTTAAGAAATCTTCAGCCTATATTCAAACCAAAATAATTCAAAACAAATCTGAAATTCAATCATCTTCCTCAAATCAGAACCTGCAAACATCCTCCTCAAACCAAATGTAAATCAAAAGCTGATTTTTTCTTAGAACGCCTGAATTCAATTTTAAATCTGTGATCATCTTCAACCAGAAATCAAAACCTGCAAATCCTCAAAACATTTATATAAACAAGCCTGCAAATTACTCCAAAACAATCAGTGATCAACCTTTCCTCAAACCAGAACTTGTTTCAAATCATCGACCTGTAAATTCATTTTCAAAGATCAAAAAGCAAGTTCAAGCCAAAGCCTGTTTTTGTTCAACCCTGTAAACTCATTTCAAAAGCAAGAACAAAGGCCTGCATTTCTTAAAGCCTATGATTCAATTTAAAGATCAAGAGCCTGTTTCTTTTGCAAACCTTAGATGAATCGGCCTGCATGCAACTGCAGTTTTTAAAATCAGAACCATTTCCAGCAATTCAAGTTTAAAGCTTTCAGAAGCTAAGGCATTCATGTTTTCATAAAGATTCAAAGGCCATTTCAAAGCAAAAAGGGTCTGTTTCAAATTAACAGGTGAGTAACAAACCATTTTAAAAATTTAAGAAGAAATCTGGTTGCATGTTAGTCTCTGAAATGAGTATGTTTGTGTGAATTTTTATAAGAATATTTTCTGTATGAATGTACGATGTGTGTATGCCTGTTATCTCTATGATGTTCCTGTTCTTTGTTTTCAAGCTCTGATTTAATTCAAAATTCATTATCTCCTAATCTGATCTCTGTTAGGACTTAGATTCTTAACAAAACTTGATTTGTTTCATCATGAAGTAAGTTTTAAAATTTTATTTATGTTAAAATAAATTTGAAATTTATCTCGAAACCTGGTTGAACAGGAAAGTTTAAAATTATGTTAAAATTCAAACATTCTAAATCATTGATTCAGTAACATAATCTGAATCCCAAAACTAAATAATGATTTTTAGGAATGAAATTACAATTTTTAGTTTTGGATTAAGGGAGCAATTTGAGTTTATCAAAAATGGTATTTCTGGTGACTTCTGGTGATCTATTTGGTCGGGGTGGATGCGATCATCACTGGAGATAGTAGAATGGTCAGAGAGCTGGGCAAAATTGTCAGATAGGTGAGTAAGCTATTGAGGTGGTGGTGGGTGGTTGAATTTGTTTTGAACCCTAGTTTTGATGAGGTTGGAAATTGGTTAGCCACGGTGTCTCTGGTGGACCGAGCTCCACCAGATTCTGGGAGATGGAAGTATGGGCGACGACGAAGTTGTAGCCGGAAGCTACGGTGCTCTGGTGAACGACGATGCGTGTTTGAGGTTGATTCAGGAGAGCTATGTAGTTCCAAATTAGGCCAAGTGCTCGATTTCGATGTCAAATCGTAATGGAAGTATGGATGATCGGAATCTAGGGTGAAGTTGATCGTCGACTTGAGTATGTCATCAGGAATGGCCATAGATGATCAGAGCCACTGTGCGTAGCACGGTGCATCTTTGTACCTGTGGAAGCTGGGTATTGAAGAAGATGATCACTCGGGTTTTCTCGAGTGATTCGCGTGAGTTACTCGAAGTGTTGTGGGAATTTGCTCGAAGTATTTGAAGGGATGGCTCGGGTAGTTAGTTTGTTATAGGTTTTAAACCTGTCAGGTTTAAAATTTAAAATGAGTTTTAAAATTTAAAGCAAGATTTAAACAAGTTTTAAATCAGTTTTAATTACGGATTCAAATCTAAATTTGTATCCTAGTTTTGTAATAAAATAAAGTTTATAACATTTAAATGTTTTAACAACTTTAAAATATTTAAAGTGTATCTAAAATGATTTGAATTTAAAATGAATTTGGTTTAAAACTCTTTTAAATTTCTTTTGTAAGATAAGTATTTCTTTAACATGTGACTTAAAAGGTTTTTGAATTGTTTTTAAATTGTGTTAAAGTTAAATTTGTATTTATTTTAAATCTTAATTTGAAATGAAATTTAAAAGTAAATTTAAAAGTAAAATGCTTTCAAATGTTTTGTTAATGACAAAATTTGTCATAAAGAAGAAAAATGTTTTTTCTCTTAAAGTGAATTAAGATTTAATGATTTGGAATAATTAAATTATTAAGGTAATTAAAGAATAATTAATTAATTTAATTAATTAATGATTTGGATTAACTAATTTAGTAATTAAGAATTTAACTTAATTAATTAACGTTTAAGTTAATTAATTAAGGTTAATTAATGTGAAATTAAGATCATTAATTAGATAAGTTAAGATTTTCAATAAATGATTAGAAATTAATTAATCAAGTAATTAAAGATTAATTAAGTTATAGTTAATCACTTAATTAATTAAATAATTAAAGATTAATTAATTTGTTATTAAAGATTAATTAAATTGTAATTAATAATGAGTAATCTAAGTTTAATTACTTAAGTAATTAAAGAATTAATAATAGTTAATGAAGATCATTAACTTGAGATTATTAAATAATTAATTTATGTGATTAATTTTAATAATTAATTAGACTAATTAATTAAAGATAATCATTTGTGGAATTGGTTAAGTATAATTACTCAATAAGAGTAATTAAGGAATTAATTACTCATTGTAATTAATTGAGTTTAATGTGATAAGTTTAAGTTAATGAATTAAGTTTAATTAATTTAAGATAATCCCTGGATGATTTGTTAGCATAATTACTTAATGCAATAAATGAAGAATAATTACTTAGTGAAGTAATCAAGATGGGTAATTACTGGATGTAATTAATTGAATAATGGAAGAGGTTTGGGATTAATTACTTTGTGTAATTAATATGAAGGATAATTACTTAGTGAAAGTAGTTAATAATTAATTTCTTAGTGTAATTAATTTAAGAATTGATTAATAAAGTTATTTGAATATAATTAAGTGATGTAATTAATTAAGGATAATTAATGACTAAATGAGATTAATCAAAGGTGATTAATAAATATAGTTAATTAAAGATTAATTATTAAATGTAATTAATTATGGAGTAATTTATTTATTTAATGAAGTAATTAAGGGTAGTTAATTACTAGATGAGATTATCAAGAGTGATTAATAAATGTGGTTTACTTGAAGATTAATTACTTAATGTAATTAATTTAAATAGTAATTAATAATTAAAGAAGTAATTAAGGATCATTAATTAATATAATTAATGATATAATTAAGGGTTGATTAATTAAGGAATAATTAATCAATGAAGTGATTAAATAGTAATTAATTAACTAATTAATTAATTAAGGATTAATGTAATTAATTATGGTTAATTAATTAATGAAGTAATTAAAGGTTAATTACTGTATTTGGTTAAGAATAATGAATTTGTGAAATTAATTAAAGAATAATTACTTGAATGTAATTAAAGGATAATTAATCAAGGATGATTAATTAAAGTGGATAATTAGAGGATAATTAATTAATTTATAATTATATTATGGTTATGTAAGCAAGATTTATAATGAAGAAGTAAATAATTTAATTTACTTTAAATTATTTAGAGGTGAAGTAATTAATTTAATTCATTTTAAATTAATTATAGTGTGATTAATTAATCCTTGTTTATGTATAGATGGATGATATTGATTACCTTGAATGATTTGAGATCTCAAATATGAGATAAGTGATGCTGTGTGATATGGATGCTTTGGTTGAAGTATGATAAAAATATGAATTATCTATTTGTGATGATAATATGGATTATCTACTTGTGTGATGATGTGAATTATCTATCGGTGTGAATATAGATAATAGAATTGAATTATTTTAACTTTAAAACAACTTGGACCTAAAAGATGGCGTTTTGGATTTCGATGAGACCGGGATCGGGTTTCCAGATTTGGATATTTGAAAACCACATTGATCCAAATTAACGATAGATCGTGAATCTCAAGTGAAGATGAAGAATCAGAGTGCAAGGGTTATCGTCGTTAACTCTAAGGGTGATTCCAAAATGAGTATAACGAGATAATGCCTTCAGTTTCATTCAAACCTGAAACAAACTTGTATGGATTGAATGCTTTCAGAACATCGTTAGGTGGACGATGAGCATACTAAGAGATGTTTTCTCTAAAGGTAATCATAGCCTCAAGCCTCATCAACCGGAATGGATAAAACAGGGGTTAAGTGGGTAGCACCCAAGTAGGACAAGATTTTCCCCTGCGTAGAAGTCCCTTTTTATTCAGCCGCGTGGGCAGTTGGAACGCACGCCAACTGCGGGGTTGTCTTGTTCGGGACTATCCAGTAAGGGATGGTTCCGGCCTTGTGTTGCAGGGGATTTAGGGTGGATTCTCGGTACGGTGATCTAGGCCCCGTACTGTGACGGGCGGTACCCTAGTAGCCCCGCCATTGATGGAAACTCATTCTTCCTACGTGCCCTTACGGTTTTGATTGTATTACCCATTTTGTGGCTAGTAGCTGGAATTTAATGAATGTAACAATTTCGGCTATTTCCTATTTACTTGAAAACCCTAGATCCTATTATAATATCACTGGATTTCCTATCAAATATTTTGGTTAGCATAAGGTAAAAACTTACCCATGTTTATGTATGGGGAGTCTTACGTGATACCTTTTCTTTTCAAAGGTTTTTCAAAGTTAAGCAACTTTAACCTGTTGCTCACACCAGACCCATGTCTGACCCGGAGTTTATCTTTTGTTTTCTTTAACTCTTAGGTACTCAAATTTTTACGAGTAGCCAAGGGATTCAGGTTAGCCTTGATGAATTCTGGAGGAGCAATGGAGCAGGAGGCTTTAGCGTTTGTAGATATATATATAGTGTTCCGCTGTGTGTTCTCTGAGCATTTTGTTTGGGTTGTATATTGTGTTGTAATAACTGGACAGCTGTTTATAACTGTCTAGTATGTGTTGTATAAGCTGTGTAACTCTGATAGATGTTGTATACTATGAAATATTTATGTGATTAATATAATTTATTTGTTCCGCTATTGAGATTTTGATGTTATTTCTTTCTTTCTTCTCTATCTTTTATCTTTTTTATCCCTTTCTTTCTTCAAGATGATACGACTTTCTGTGGAGAGAAAGTCGAATCGTCAGATTGTTGATCTACAATGTGGAAGTTTCACCTTGATTACAGTTAAATCGTGGCATGACGTCCATCGAACGACTATATTTGGGTTGAGTGGAGGCATTAGAAGTGAAATACATTTCAAGAGAGGATTCATCTCTTCAGTTATATGAGGTTAGTATCACGGTCAACCGATGTCAACTTAAAATCAAAGTTTCTGGCCAAAGCAATTAGGTTAATAATAATTGTTATTACCGAACCAAGGACTTTGTGTTTGGACTATAAAGTTGAGTTTGGACAATATTGGAATTTTAACCGTTACCAAGTTCTATAAGTCCAAAGTGATATAGTTTTTACGAAGTGAATTGGTGTAAATAATTGTCATCAATGGGTAATGCATATAATAAGTAAAATTGATTTTTTCCAAAGGATGAGTAAGCGATGCATTCTACCAAAATGTTACGTGATTAGCTAAGGTGACGTGTAAACGTTAATATTTGACTTGTTCAATATTAATCGCTGACTGAATTTACGCCATTGATTCATACAACCGAAATGATGGATATTCCGAATCAACCATACGATTTAGCTAATTTTTAATTATTGAAAATTAATTAAATTAATTAATATTTAAAAATATTAATTATGAATTTTTATTTAATTTATTTGATGCCATTAGTATTTAGTAAAGTGCGTATATAAAAGTTATAAACTTGCGTATCGATATATGATATCCGCGGTATGTTTAAATTCGATATAAACAAGATAAATACTAAAATGGATTTTAAATAAATTAAACTAATTAATATTTGTGAAATATTAATCAATGAGAAATATTTCTTATTTGATTTTTTTGATTCCATTAGTATTTAGTAATGTGCAAATATAATTGGTTATAAAAACACACATTGGTATACAATATCGATTAGAAATTTAAATTAGATTTAGATAGAAGTAATAGTAATTAGATTTTGGAAATCTTTTGGACCCACATCCCTATATGATAGGAGGCTATGGTACAGATGAAGGGAGGATTTTTTTTAATATTTGAAATGAGGGGAAATCTTAATTAAAGGAGAGAAATAAACCATATATCAATTACATATTTCTATCCTCCTTTAATCGGATTTTTGTCCATCATTTTTTTCTTCCTCTCCAGAAAAACTTCTTGGCAAAAAACATTAATAGTGGAAAAGAATAAAAAACTCCAAAATTTAATCGAGCGATATTAAATAAAGATTCGGTGGTTGTATCTTGATTGATGCAGGTCTAGAAAATGATCAATCAGAACTAAGAATTGTTCTATCATTCAAGTTGTTTCTACAGGCTTTATCCTAAGGTAATTATATGTATATATAATTCTATATCTACACGTCTTCAAATTTCTTAATATCCCCTTAATTCACTATCTCTCCCTTTTGTTCATATATGTGAATTTAAATTTTGATTTGAATACTCAATTCTCCTACTTGAATCAATCGTATATTCCTATCATGTTAAAACGTAGACCCTTTGCTTTGTTCATTGTTATTTTGTTATGAATAATAATACTGTTTTGTATGATTGTTTATTCAGTTTATTTAATCTAGATCGGGACCTTCTTAAATTTATTTTCTCTATTTTATTTGCTTATTCATCTAGTTTTTTGATCTAGATCTATATCTTCTTATCATGAATCTATACATGCCTAGGTCATCTGACTTCGTTGTTAAAAACAAAATTGAACTTTGGAGTTTTCTTGTTAATAAATCAATTTTCATATCAAAGATTTAGATTTGAATGTTTACACCTGAATTGCTATGTAAATAATGATAGAGGTAGGGGTATGCCTTAGGATAAATTTTGTAATTTATAGTAAATTAATTAACCTTTTAATCAATTCTCATTCGTAATAAAGGATTTTTTCTTTCTGTTATATACTTATTATAATATGTTATAATAATTAATTGTTTCATTCAGATATATTTGAAAGAAAAACCCTAAATGATGTGTTTGTGGTAATTATTACAAATGGTTGTAATCATGAATATTGTATCATAATATTTTAAAACACATCATTTTAGATTATTCCTAGTCAAGGCGCATCGAGACTGTAAATTGATGTATCCGTTGAGACTAGTATACATAATGCTCCCCAAATGTTGGGCAGTGGATTACTCATGATTGTTAGGGGCCCTTAGACGTTACGTGCTGATAGTTATTGGATGACTATAGAACAACTCGCTCAATAGTTTTCTATTTGTTAATATAACTAAGGTCAAGAAGAAAATATTAACGTGATTGATTTACATAGTTCTATCAACTTGAGAATATTAGCGATCTTCAATATGAAAGATCCACTTTGATTATAGTTAAATCATAGTATGACGTCCATCGATTAACTATAGTTGGGTCGAGTGGAAGTATTGGAAGTGAAGCACTATTGAAGAGAGGATTCATCTCCTCGGTTATATGATGTTAGTATCACCGTCATCTCAAGTCAATCCAAAGTCAAAATATCTAGCCAGAGTAGTACGGTTAGTAATAATTGTTATTATTGAACCAAGGGCTTTGTGTTTGGACTATAGAGTTGAATATGGATGATTTTGAAATTTTGACAATTACTAGATTTTATAAATCCAAAATAATATTGTTTTGATGAAGAGAATTGGTGTGAATAAAAGTCACAACCAAGTAACGCTTAATACATATTGGATGTTACCAAAACTAAGTTAGCGATAAATTTGACTAAAATGTCATACCGCCTGCTAAGTGACATGTGAATATTAACATTCGAACAGTTCGATGTTATTTACTGACCAAATTTACACGTGACGAGTCACACAACCAGAATGATGAACTCTCTATAGACCAAAAGATATAATTAGTTTATAATTGTTATAAAATAATTAATATCTATGAATTATTAATTATAAAATTTTGAATATAATTTGAGGAAAAAATATTATTAAATATATTTATAATAGTAACAAATATATCGATTGATAAGGGATATCGACAAGCAATTAAATTAGATTAAATTAATAATATTTATTTAGGCTTAAATGGGATATTATCCCATGACGATATGTTGATAATTTCAGCTGTAATGAGGGCAGTAGGGGATGGCTAAAAATAGGTTATAGGGGTTAAAAATGGATGGGTTAGACTTAGTGAGAAATGCTATGAGATATAAGCCATAACTTTCTCTCTTTCATCCACTATTTAAAGACCTCTAACCCTACTTGTTTAATATATTTTTCCAGCCGCTATCCCCTTCCATTGCTGGTCGATTTCATCCCCTAGGAGCTCAAAAAAAAATCTAACTCAAATCAATTCAAAGACAATTACTATTTGATAGCCAAAGGTCCAGGATTCAAAGATTAGCAGTCTGCCGAATCGAAAAGCTTTCAAAGGAGAAAGAGTTCATCATTACTAGGTATGCTTCAAAATAGTAGTCTTAGTTTTTTTACTGTATTATACGGTTTATAATTTTTGAATAATATTTTAATATTCATATATATTATTATCATATTATTAGTTAGGTGGTGATTCTTATATGTTAATGTTGTCACATACTAGATTGGTTATATTTATGTATTCATTTAAAAAATTCTTTTTTACATATTGATCACATATGCACAACCTAATATTTGATTTATAATAATAATTATTTTATTAATTAATATTAATATATGCATATTAATATATACATATTAATATGTTATTTAATTATAATTATATGGTTTGTATTTAATTATATCATCATTTCATGTTAATAATTGAACATATATTTTATACATGTGCATATACATTAATTATAATTTTTGGTAGTTGTAATTTTTTCGAATAATTATTTAATATTATATAAATCAATATGTGATCAAAATAATTATATAAAATAAAATACATTTCCAAAATTAACTTTTAAATTATATAAAATTATTTTATCATGAAATAGACTCTCCACCAAAAAATGAGAATTTTAAAATAATTTTATATATTTTAAAAATTATTATAACATACGGTCGAAAATAATTAGTTAACAAAAAAAATATACCAAGAAAAATTATGTAAAAAAATTTCAAACCACAAATATCATGATAGATTTTCTAAAAATTTAAAATTTGAATAATATGTCTCGAAAATATTTTTATTAATATTTTATATTTTTTGACTAATTAATCGAATTATATATTTTTTAAATGTAAGCATTAACCCGCTTTTTGGCAAGGCAGTATACAGGCGGATTTAACCCAACAGACTTCACAATTATCAAGGCCGATGAATGCAGAGCAATGGTTATAGGGTCCGAAAGTAAAGTACAAATGGTTATACGAAGCCAGAGTTGGATATAATTGTAGGTAAACGATGAAGGTTGCTTGAAATATGAATATTGATATGTTGGAACACCACGGATCAGCATGGCATGGTAAGGCTCAAAGGGTCGGCATGAGTAAAGGTGCATGGATCGGCATGATCAGTTAGATGAGGGATTGACATACTTCGGCCTATGAAGGAGGGGTCGGCATAAGATGGATCAACATGCTATGTTATAAAGGGATCGACAGGCTTTAGTTGAATGGCACTGATAGGTATACTTCAGTGGAAGGAATCAACGCTATAGGCTAGAAGGGATCGACACACTTCAATTTTCAAATAAGGGATCGGTATGGATGGATAGACAAGGGGTAGGCATGGTTGCAGTAAGAAAGGGATCGACGTAGATGAAAGCAGATGGATCAGTATGGATGGATGGACAAGGGGTCGGCATAGCCTATGAAAGATGGATCAGTGTAGCATATGAAGGAAAGAATTGGCATAGCATATAGATGGATGGATCGGCATACGTGAGTCCACTAAGGAAGGATAGGCATACGTCAATAACCAAGTGTATTCTTACATTCAACAATCAATAAGTCGAGCTTTGTTGATCCAAATGACATGAAACTTGGAGATTAAACAAATTTTAGTATGTAGAATCAACATAGGGACCGCTGCCCAAAAATCAACTAATGAAGGGATCGGTACCGATCCCACTTCATTGGGATTTGGGCCTAGCGACCCCTATGGTGAGCCCATATGGATAAAAAGGTCCATTAGCTGAAGTTTCAAAGAGGTTGGTAGTCGTATTCTCCTATAAATGCAGCAGGCATGGCTTCATAAAAAGGATCTTCTTTCTGCTTCTCTCCATCTTCTACCTGGGCTATACTCTATCGGCATTATTCTTGACTTTTACAGACCTATAACTGTAATCAGGAATATAAACTAATAAAAGGAAAATCTTTGGAGTGGACGTAAGCCGGAGTTAGCCGAACCACTATAAATCTGTGTCTCTATTTACTTTCTTTCTAATTGCTTTAATTTTGTTCTTCATTTATTTCTCTTCATATTTATGTGACTAGATTGAATATTGATGCTTTCACATAACTAGGTGTTAGTGGTAAATTTTGACGCCAACAATAATAAGATACTGTTGTGTTGTGCATATGATCTAAAAGTGTTTAAAACTAATTTTTTTATATTTAATTCTATTAATATATACAAATATATAAATATATATATATATATTTAGATATTATAAATATGCTTTTATATATATATATAATTATTTTGTCTTTGTAATATATATATATATATATATATATATTAGCTCATAATTAAAAAAGACTTCATATTATATATAAATTATTTTAATATTTATTACAATACTATATATAGTAAATATTTTACTTATATATAAGCTATATACCTGTGTCAATGTAGATTGATAATATGAATATAGATAACAAATTTACGTACATACATATATTTGGACAACATACAATACATATAAGATGAGCTAACATGTATGTTGCGATGTAAATTCCAATATCTATATACGGGCATGTTATACCTTGCATGGGTTATTGTGTTACACATGCACAGACATATGTATATGTTACTTATGTTTACTTATATATGCTTAGAATATAAAATAAATAAAATTGTATATAATTTATAAATTTAAATAAAATAAGATATTTTATTTAAATAAAATTTAGACTTGTTCTAAACATATTTGATTCATAGGCCCAATATAGATCCAATAAAGGAATTTTTTAAAATCCACCAAAAGCTTCCGTGCGGGCTGGTTCAGTTCCAACAATGATATCAAAGCCCAATAGCCTATGCGGTCTAAATTAGTTGTATTATGATTAAATATTAAGCCCACGGCCCAAAGGTTGTCCCTAATAGAAAAGACGCAAATTTAAATTGGGTCTTGGAATAATTTTCAAATTTTCTTTGAAAATTAAATACAAAGATTTTAAATTTAAAAATTAAATTTAAAATGAAATGGGCATATTTCTTTAATAAAAGTTCTAACACCTTTGGTGTCACACTTTTTTGGTATGAGCGTGAACCACCAAAAAATGCTCCTATCTAATATTAATTGAAAATTAGATCTGGCTACTTTTATAAATTCAAAATTCTTATCCACAAATGTTACCAAATATTAATATCAGTTAATTATGGGATCTAACAAATAAACCTTTACAAATATCACTAAATCACAGTGTCGCTTAAATATAGGATTTAATAAATAAACTTAATTTACAAATTCAAAACTTTTCTCTACGAATGTTACCAAATATCAACACCACTTAAAAATAAGATATAACAAAACAACTTCTTTTACAAAATTAATAGAAACAAAACTTCTAGCTAACAACAAATCAGATGTTGCAACTAAGTAATAAAAATTTAAAATAATGTAAAAATATAGCTTACCATTTTTGAAAATTATTTCTCTTGAATATGCTAAACATGTTCAATTTATAGAAAAACAATTCATGCGCAAAACACGTACCATCATCATGCGCGAAGCACGTTCTATAGCGCTCGTTAATAAAGTTATAATATAACTAAGTATTTCAAAATGTTTGAAAATAATTTAAATAATTTCAAAAAAATTATATACTTATTAATATGATTAATAAATTAATTAAATAAGTTAATTAATGGAAACTATATACTTGTGTTATATATTATAATACATGTTATGATACTTTAAAATGTTTAGGATATCATAAGTATACATCTATAAATAATGATTTTTTAAATTAAAAAATTAAAATAGTTTAATTAAAAGTTAATTAATTAAATAATATATTAAATATATTAATATAAAATTAATTATATTATGAATGCATACAAGATTTAAATATAAATGAATATTAAATATAAATATAAATGTTATTATATTATGAAGTATATACTATGAATCTTAAATATAA
Source organism: Allium cepa (assembly GCA_030765085.1). Taxonomy (NCBI): domain Eukaryota; kingdom Viridiplantae; phylum Streptophyta; class Magnoliopsida; order Asparagales; family Amaryllidaceae; genus Allium; species Allium cepa. Next base: position 713,728,258 of record CM060943.1, on the reverse strand, counting down.
ATGTTATATTAATATAAAATCAATTAAAATGTTAGTTAATTAAAATTAATTAATTCAACAAGATTTAATTAAAATAATGTTATACGTAAGACTATTATCTAAGTAATGTGAAATATAAAAGTTACATAATAAATAAAAGTTATATAATATGAATGTATACATTAAAGGTGGAACGTTAAGAAACCGTAATTAGACTTAAGGAATAAGTACATACGTAATTGTATGTATACCATGATTTTCAATGTGTTTGACACTTAAATCACGAGGGTAATTCATAAGAATTACATTATTCCATAAGTCGATATCACTCAATATAATATATTGAAGATTATGAATCTTCAATATAATGTTGTGCTCTACTATATATATATATATATATATATATATATATATATATATATATTACTTGCATACTCCTTGGTTATTGAGCATACTCAAGCTAGGGATGTTAAATGTAGTATAATTAATATATTGAATAGACGGGGTAAGATTATGCATTTGTTGAGCAAACTCAAGGCACGTATACTGTACTTAGGCCGTCGCGATATGGTAGGTACACGTGAATAATTTCATTTTGATTTTTTGAGAAAACTCACGGTTAAAGTGGAATTAGGGCCTGGTACTAAAGGGTTAAGAGTTGTATATGTTTCAATCGATAAGGAGTTATCCATCGCCCGTGGAGCTATGACATGTTGAGTAAACTCAAAGCCAGAATTTCAAGACAGATGAGTCCTAACACTTACTAGTAAAGTCGAAAGACTTTTATGTTTTGAATTAGGGTTTGGCAAAACATAAAAGACTAGTGGGAGCTTATTAGTGAAATGAAACATAAAATTTAACCTTACTAATATTATATGAACATCAACTATGAATTGTCCAAATAATATACCACTTAAACTTGTAGAAAATGACAACTCCAAAACAATTTTCTGAAAAAGATGAACTCAGTGGACTATCTATACCGAATGGATAAGTGCAATTAAAATTGCATTGACTTACGAGCACCTTCGGACTGTTACTACATGCGAACCCAAAGAACAATCTGTCGTTGATGTGGACCCCGAACTAAGACTTACTTATTAAAAATAGGTGTCGGACCTAGAGATCGCCAAAGTTTTTTTGCTATCAACATTAGACAAACTATTGCAGAGGCAGCGTAAAAATATGTCTGTCAATAAGATATCGACAGTCTCAAGGCCTTGTTTGGTGAATAGTCACATTCCGTAAGGTACGAACTTACAAAGAAGCTATTTAATACCAAAATGACCAAAGGACAAAAATTAGACGATTTTGTGCTTATGATGAAGGGCTATATTGATAGGCTTTCATTGTTGTACGTACAAATGAGCAAGGAACTACAAGTATCCTTGGTTCTCTTACTTCTCAGTATGAACCATTCATACTGAATTATAATAGGAACCAATTAAATGTGAATCTCGTGGAGATCCTTAATAAGTTGATGCCGACCGAGTCTGCATCTAAGGATCAAGGTGTTGTACTTGCTGTAAAGGGTAGTGCATCATCTTCGAAGAGTTCGAAGTAGCCAAAAAAGATATGGTAAGTATGACGCCTCAGCTCTAGTGATCGAAATATCAGAGAGATTTTACCATTCGATGGCATGGATCAATAGGCACGGAAGGATCGACCACTTGTATACACTACTTTAGATCAACACGTAGATGTTTCAATACCCGAATACATTTGAAATAATACATATATCATCTCAACGCAAGACAATGTACATGAGTTATAGGCTTGAATAATACAGTATTAGAGATAGATGAAAGTTTCCAACTAACGAAATCAGGGTGAATAAAAATGATGGATTTTATATCATATCTGAAAATATAATATAACATCCCATATGTATACATCTCACAACGTGAATACATCAATCGATCAATATAATGGAACCTCAATGCAGACAAAACAAATAATCGCCATCGTCATCTTCTCCAACTCCATATCGTAATCCAGATAGCACATACAGTTATAATATTGACTTATAAAACAACCTCAGACTGACTCAAGATTGTTAAACAAATAACAAACCCCAAATCAGGCTAGAAATCTAGCTGTGAGTAAAATAGTGCTTAATAAACACATTTAAGTGTGTTTCAGGTATAAACATAAACATATCAATCAAACGCGATGATGTCACTCATACCAAACAAATCCCGTCCATATTTCATCGAAATGATTTTAACATATCTGTTATTATTCTAATCATCGTAACTCACACCCACAACTCTTATCAACTAGGATATCACAATCTATTTACATTATATGAGTTGCTATCAGTTTAAATTTAAGTATAATGTTTTCAGATCTCCGGATTCCGATTTTATTGTTTACCATAGTACGATCTTTTTCACGCACATATCTAAAAATTAACATTTGTACATATTCATTGTTTACCGTAGTACGGTCCATTTCAACCGCACATCTAAACAATATTTATATATTTTACAGAGTCGATAAATATAAAAGAGAGTTATATCTTAACTCTCTTCTTTAAGTTCCCAGTAGGATTACTCGTTGGTAACCCCTTTTATATTCATCCTCTACATAGAATAACTACCTCGACAAGCCGATGTGATCCTTTTCACCTGCTGCTTACGAATAGTTGTGAGTGCACTTCACACGATCACTTAGCTGCACTGTTCTTCTAGGTTCTAAAGATGCATGCATTTTATGCGTTGTAGTTACCTGCCCAATTTCATCTTGATATGCTACCTCCTGTGGCACTATGTCTCTAATATCTTACAGTTTATTATATTGTTTGTGCAATAGATCGTTAGACTGCGTGAAGAGGGAGAAAGTGTCACAATTCGGGTTGCGATCCTCGATTCAGTCCGCTATGATGGATTCTAGCAGTTTAGTAGTCAATACCTCATATCTTTTTCATCAAATATGGAATTTTATCTATCAACAACATTTTTCTACCCAAGACATCATTATTCCTGAAATGATGTTATGTCCCAAATAGATATTGTGTGTAATTTAATTTAATCATCAAGCGATATTGTATTCAAACATTTCAATTCAAACACGACAATTCAACCATTTAAATCAATAATATTGGGATATAATAAACTTGCTCATATACATTATGGATGAATATATTATAATTCTATACTTATGTTTCTAAAATCAAACAAGTATTTAAAATCAACCATTTTTAATCACCTCATCCAATTCATCAACTCAAGTCCAAAACAAGTAAGTTTTCGGTCGTCAATCTTACCATGAGTATTCTAACATAGCACGGGTTAAATATCAACATCGAATATCGAAATACTTCAAATATTTTATTCACTCGACTTTAAAAATCGGTATCTCATATTTAATAAAATAATACTCATGCTTCTTAAAATATATACATTGGTATCTACTTGGTTTATCTTCTTTTTAAAATCATGCTATATCCTTTTAAAATTCAACCAAGTATTATTAGTATTCAAATCAAAATAAAATGCCTTTATTAGTATACAGAAAGAATTTCTAATTCATTTATCAAATATCCTGAATAATTCCTAAAATTTTCTTTCATAGAAAAGCTTATATATTTATAAGCCATTCATTATTTACGATTTAAATTAAAAATCTAATTCAAAATATTTTGAAAATTATTTAACTTCATCTTGTCAAGCTTTTTTAGTTTCAAATCTCAAATAAAATTTCCATATTATATAGATAGGTTTTAAATTCCAACATACTTTGAATCCTATTATTTTCAATGTGATAATAATTCAATTCAAATCCCATTATTCGCAAAATAGTTCAAAATTTCTTTTGCATGAAACCTTTGTAGTAATGAATCTATCAAAATTCCTTTCAAAGAATTTAAACATAAAAACCTCCTTCCTCGTGATTTAATGTCAAATCAAATAAATTTGAATAGAATTCAAGTTTTACATTACTAAAATAGTCTTTGAACTTATTTTGTAATTTTACACAAGTCCAAAGTAATTAAATTTGAATAGGAATATAATGTTTTTATTCTTGGGATAACATTCTTCAAAATACTATACAAGAAGCTTCAAAATATTTCAAAAATAAACTTCGGTATTTCTTAACCCCCAAACTCATTCACACACATTCATTCTTTAATTGCATCCAAAAATCAAAAATATATAAATAGATTCAATGCATACAACTCATTATCAATCATTGCTCAAATAATTAACCATTTAGCATTCAAATGCATGAATCCAACCATATATAATCCAATTTAAATAATAATATGACATAAAACATCTAATTCAAACTATATTCATTAATATTCTTTTATAATACGTAATAGATAAATTAAACCCAATCAAAATAGGGTTTATATCACTTCAAACCATATGTCATTTCAATTATTTTTGGATAGGATTTAATCCTTTATTTCATTTTAATTCCAAATATATTTTCAAATAATTCAAACTAAAATTTGTTCATAACAAAATAATTTGACTTTATTAAACAATCATTTCTCTCAAAAAAAATTCTTTCCAAAAGAATTTATATAATAATTTTCTTCCTACTTATGATTTAAATTCAAATCATTCAATTAACTTCAAAAAAATAAAGTTCTATATTTTTAAAACATTCTTTCTAAATCTTCGCATGTATAGTCATGCTTCTATATCATTACTTCTATAATTAAACGATCTATTAAATCAAACACTTATTGACCATAATTCTACTATATTTGGCTACCAAGCCATCATCGAATCGATGCAAACAATCAGGAAATGAAAAGCACCGATAGGTTACCATCGAATTAAACTCAAGAAAAAGAGAAGTATACTAACAACGGCAATGCTTTTTAAAAGAACAAATCAAAATCTTAATGTTTTCTCCCTTCTAGCTTACCACAGCTTGAGATTGGCTTGCTCTAAAACTTTTCCGGCCCTGCTATACCAAGCGCGTGTATCCAAGCACTGCCATTGCTCTCCAATCATGCAGCCAACTTCTAATGTGTTCGTGCTTATACAAATGCTCCATCTCGTTATTATTGCACCTCACTCCCGAATGTGCCACTAAATTGTCGTTTACGAAATGCCTTTTCACCTCCTTCAGTCGCGTCGCTAAGGGAATGCGGTTCTTCCTATCGTGATCGTGCGTGCGGCTCTGATCGATAAATTGTTTCTTTTCATTAGAGCAATTAGGGCAGAAAAGAGGAAAAAGGTGCGGGCTTTAATATTTTATCAAGGTAGTTCAGAAATGGAGAGGGTTTGGAGATGAATGGATAAGGATTGAATTATTGGATAATGGGCTTTAGGATATTTTAGGCCCTAAACAAAAATTATAAAATTGATTTCCAATTTAATTTGCAAAACTATTACCCAATTTAAATTCAAATCAAAGCATTATAGTACTTGTGAAATTTATCCAAGTCATTACAAAAGTTTTGCAATTTTATTCTTTTCTAAAATAGTTTTTCACTTATTAAAACATCGCTTTTCAGCTTTATACAGTTTTAAAAATAATAATTGTTTCTCATAATAATTCGTAAATTCATAAATTTCGTTTATTTCATCAATTTAAATTTTTATTGACTTTGGATTTAAAAACACAATTCAAATCATATTTGAATTTTAAATCAATATTGTTATTTTACTCTCAAATAATTCAAAAATATAAATTCCTAAAAATATATTTTAATGTATTTGATTTGTTTTAACTTCGAACAAGGATGTTGCGGTAAGAAAATGAAAAGTAAGAAGACCGATGAAAAGGGTGAATTGCACCTCTACCACAAGAAAGATCACTGGAAAAGGAACTATCTCGGCTGCTTGAAGATTGTTAGGGAAAAGAAGCAGAACGATTATGGGACTTCATCAAGTACATTTATAATACATAATTGTTTTGTAATCATTAAAAGTCATGGGTTTTAGATATTGGATATGGTACTCATATATGTAATTTGTTACTACGGCTTAAGAACTGGGATCGCATGACAAAAGGAAAGATGATGCTCTAAGTTGCTGATGGATCTATGGTGGATGCAATAGCAGTAGGAGACTTTCGTTTTTTCTTCCTAATGGATTAGAATTAGCATTAAATGATTGCTTTTTAAAAAAGCACTTTATTTGTGGGATTATTTATGTTTCTAGATTGTCTGAGATTGGATATATATTTCTTTATGCAAATAATGTTATGAACATTAGTTTGGATGAAAATAAAGTCTGTGAACATGTTCTTGAAAATAGCATTTGTGTGATTAATACTAATTATGTGTGTTTTGTGAATAATGTTTCTAACAATATAAATGATGGTAGCTTTGGCATTGTAGGCTAGTTCATATTAGTGAGAAATGACTACACAAATTAAAAACCGTAGGTTTTCTACCATCAATTGATTCTAAACCATTTGACACGTGTAAGTCATGTCTCAAAGGTAAAATGACCAAGCATCCCTTCTTTAATATCCCAGGATTTTGGACAATATAAATTTAATAATCTGTGTTTAAATTTATACTGAATTGATAATTTTTGTTAATAAATTTGGTTTGATTTAATAATCTTCTTTATTTAAATATTTAATTGGTGAATTTATTTTTAATAAACTAATAAAAAAAATTTCTATTTAATAATGTATATGTATTTATATATATTTTAAATAGACAAGTTATTTTTAATTAAATTAGTATAGCATAATTTTAATATTTTGAAAATAGGAAATTATGATTTATTTTTAATTTAAGCTTTTCAAAAATATTTAATAAAATACTATATGATTTTAAATATGTAAAATAAATGTTTTATTGGTTTAAAAATTCATTTTTACTTAAGTTAGTACATTAAAATATGTTACAAAAATGTTTGTGTTATTCTTTTTAAAAATGTTGATTGATAATTTTGATTTGTAAATTTAATATGAAATTTAAAATACAATTTTAATTATGAAACATGTATTCATTTAAGTGGTAACCTCTTTTATAAATTTATTTTAATTATTTAAAAGTATCCTTTTCAAATGAATTATTTGTATGTTGTTTTATTTATAATAACACTTTGCTTTTTCTTTAGAAATTAATTTTATACATAACTACATATTAAAGAAACTAATTAATTAAGTTTAATTTTTCTTAACACTTAATTAAATAACAAAAACATTTAAAAGACATATGTAAGCATAATTAACATGTGTATGTAATTTAGAACATGAATTTACATGTGTTGATAGCTTAGGACAAGTGTCAAATTTTATCTTTTATTTGTTTTTAATAAATTTAGTTTTTACAACATTGCATTCTTTTGTTCCTGATTTTTCTCAGTTTCATTTCTTAATTATAGAAACTTTTCAACTAAAACTTTTCCTCTAAATATTCTTCAAAATCATTACCTTGCATTGCATTCAACTCCTCTTTTTCAAAATACAAATCTGCATCTCAAATTTTAATTAAGAAAACTGCATGTTCTTGTAAACTATAGCATGCATTCATTTTTTCAAAAATCTGGAAATTTGTCACTGCAACTTCAAATTGTTCTACAACCATGTGCAACCTCATCAAGTCTGCATACCTGCATTTAAATCTGGAAGCATCAAAATGGAAGCAAGTTTACCTTCATAGCAATCTGTTCCTCAAACACTTTGCCACCTGCATTTTTCTCTAGAAACATGCAAGTTATAAAACAACAGCATCCAACATTCAAGTTTAAAATTTTCTGCAAGGATTTCAAAATTGTGTTCTGCATGATTCAATCTGGGTTCTGCATTTAGTACAGGTGAGTAACTTTCTTTTAAAAATTTAAGGTTAAAATATATTGCATCTAACTTAACTGCTATATAAATGTATTTGGTGTTTGCTATTAGGCTTTCTGGTTCTGTTTTTTCTTGACAAGTAATTATTTAAATTCTTATATCTTTAAATTATCTCTGTTAAACTATAGGATTTAAAGAAGATTTGTATGTGGGATTACAGAGTTTAGACTTTAGGATTTTATTAAAGTAAAATTTAAATAAAAACTTACTGTAAAATAAGTAACAGAGTAATTAAAATTTATAAGTGAAGATATAAAACATTGAAAATCAATGTTTCAGAAATTCAACTCAAAACATCTTACAAAATTAAGATTTTTAAAAATAATATTACCATTTATAATGAAAGAAGCAAATTGCAGTTTTGAAAATTACTGTATTTTACAACTTGGCTAAGCACAGTTGAAGCTTGCAATTATTTTGGATGAATTTGATTCTGGAGATAGTTTAGCTACCAAATATTATAAGAAAAATATTGAATTTGATTAAAATTCAATCCTGCTGTTGCAATTTGGGTTTCCATGTTTAGAACCCTAGTTTTACTGAGTATAAGAAAATTTAGTGATGCGGTCTCATCAATTGATCGAGTTCAACTAGGTTTGGCGTGTTGGTAGCAGATGTATTGATGAAGTCTTCAGCGGAGTTTCAAAGAGTAATAGTGGCCGGAGTTGGGAGGTCTTGTCATTGACAGGTCAGGCAATGGGAAGGGGTTGTTTCCAGTTTTTTTGGTTTTAAAACTTGAATTCAAATTCAAGTTGAATTCAGGGGATCTAGGGGTTTAAAGTTGAAGTGTAGTCACTGATCGATGGGGGATGGCCACTGACGATGGTCAGAGGTGGCCGGAGTTGGATTATGGATGCACAGGGGTGTGTGCATGGTTGTGTTGTTTTGGGTTTGCAGAGCTTATTTTCCCGTGATGGTCTTGGGAATTTTGAAGAGTGACTCGAAGCATTATTGCTTCTGACTCGAAGTAAGTTTAGAGAGGTTCAGTGTTTATAATGTTTCATGTTTTAGAATTTGATTTGAAACCAGTTTTCCAGGTTCTATAAAAATTGAAGTGAAGTAGAAATGCAAACTTAAAATTGAAAACTAGCTTGTAACCTGAATTTAGATATAAATTCAAATAATTTGAATCTTGGTCTTTGTAATTATTGAGTTTTTAAAATTTAGTTTGGGTTTTAAACAAAACAGAAACTGTTTTCTGTTTTTAGATTTAAAAGTAAAATTTAAAATTGTAAGATGAAGTTCAAATTGAAATATTTAAACCTGAAACTTAAATATGAAATCAATAATTTAAATCCTGGATTTTGAAACTCTTTTGAATTCAAAATTTAAGATGTTAAACTAAACAGAAAACTGTTTTCTGTTTTTTGAATTTAAAAGTAAATTTTAAAATGTAACTAAAAATTTAAAATAAAGTTTAAATCAGGAAACTGAAATATGAAATTCAGGTAGAAGAATCTAAGTTTGAATTTAATTTAAATTTTGGAATTTAAATTTAGATTTTAAACTTTTACAGTATTAAGGAACCTTGGTTTTGAATTTGAACTATGAGTTTTAAATTATGAAATAAAATTTAAATTAAGTTTAAGCTCAGTTTTTAAAATCTGGAATTTGATTTTTATGTCAGTTCTAAAATAAAATAAGTTTTTAAATTTAATTTGTTTGATATAAAATTGTTTCATAATCTTTTAAACTTTTAGTTTATAAAAAGTATGTTTTTGAACATGTGAGATAAAAAGGATTTTTAAAATTGGTTTAAAAACCTTGTTTAAATGAATTGTTTCATTTTAAAATCTTAAAATTTAAAATGAAATTTAAAGTGAAGTTTGAAATAAATATTGTTTAAAATACTTTATATAAAAAGAAATGTTTCATAAATTAAGATTAGAACTTAAGAAAATTGGTTTCATTTAAATTATTAAATTAATTTAAATGGAATATTAATTATTAATGTGAATGATTAATTAAGTAATTTATAATTTTTAAGTTAATTAATTAGATTTGAGATTAATTAATTAAGGTTAATTAATCTATAATTAAGGATGATTAATTAAATTTTAATTAACGATTAAGATTTATTTAATTAAGTGATTAATGATTAATTTAGATTTTAATTAAAACTTAATTAATTAATAATTAGAGGTTAATTAAATTGTAATTAAATATTAATTAGTTGATAATTAATAATGATTAATTATAAGTTAATTCTTAATTTAGAAATTAAGAAATGTTAATGAAGATCATTAACTTAAGGTTATTTAACAATTAACTAATGTGATTAATTTTTAATAATTAAGTAGATTAATTAATTAATAATAATCAATTATTTAGGTTTAATTACTTAATGAAAGTAGTTAATGAATTAATTACTCAGTGTAATTAATTTAATTAATGTGATTAGTTTAGATTAATTAAGTTAAATTAATTTAAACATTGGAGGATTGATTGATAATTACTTTATGTAATTTATGGGTTTATAATTACTTAAGGAAGTAATTAATTAAATAATTACTGAATGTAATTAAAAATATTTATTAAAGAAGTAATTTAAATTTAAATTTCTTTGAAATTAATCAAGGATTAATTGAGATAATCAATTACGAGTAATTAATTTATGGGATGAGTAATTAAGGTAGTTAATTACTGAATGGTTATTAATCATGGGTGATTAATATATATATATATATATATATATATATATATATATATATATATGTTGTTTAAATTGAAGATTAATTACTTATGTAATTAATTTATATTAGAGATTGATTAAATATAGTTAGAAATCATTAATTAATTAATTAATGATGTAATTTGGAATTGATTTAAGGTACAATTAATAATGAATAAATGATTAATTAATTGAGCAATTACAAGTTAATTATTTGCAAAGGGTTTAAGTAATTAACTTGTGTAATTAACTTATATGCTAATTACTTATTGTAATTAGAGATGGTTAATTAGTAATGATTAAGTGAAATAAATATTGAGATGATGATTTATAAATTGATTTGTAATCAGTTAATGGTTGAAGTAAGCAGAATTTTAATGATGAAGTAATTAATTTAATTCATTTTAAATTAATTAGAGTTTAGGTATTTAATTTAATTCATTTTAAATTAATTATAGAAGGTGTGATCATTAGATCATTGCTTACGTTGATGAATGGTATTGGTTGCCTGGTATGGTTTGTAATCTCAGTTATGAGATGAGTAGTGTATGTGATATGGATGCATTGGTTGCTTTTGGATGATAATATGGATTATCTTATTTTGATATGAATTATCTGTTGATAATGATAAGGTTGATTATCTATTGTGTTGTGAATTATCTATCTGTGTGTATAGAGATAATAAATTGAATTGTTTTAAACTTAAAACAACTTGGCCTTAAAAGACACGCTTTGGATTTCGATGAGACCGGGATCGGGTTTCCATATTTAGGATCCGAAAACCACATCGATCCAAATTAAACGTTAGGTCGTTATCCCAAGTGGAGCTAGTGAAGACTCGAGGTGTAAGGGCTATACGTCAGTATAACTCTGTGGGTGATTCCGTAATGAGTTGACGGAATAGTACTTATAGTTTCGAGATGGTGATTCAGAGTGCAAGGGTTATTGTCGTTAACTCTGAGGGTGATTTCAATATGAGTGTAACGAGATAATGCCTTCGGTTTCATTCGAACCCGGAACGAACTTTTATGGATTGAATGCTTTCAGAACATCGTCAGGTGGACGATGAGCATTCTAAGTGATATGTCCTATAAAGGTAATCGTAGCCTCAAGCCTCATCAACCGGGAATGGCTAAAACAGGGGAGGTGCAGCAAAGCTTCGTGGGTAACCCCCACTTGAGAGCATGATTTATCCCTGTCTAGAGGTCCCTTTATTTTCGGCTTAGTGGTGCGGTTCCTGATCACAACTGCGGGGTTGTCTTGTTTGGAAGTATTCAGTAAGGAACGGGTCCGGCTTTGTATTGCAGGGGATTGGGAGTAATCCTCGGTACGGTGATCTAGGCCACGTACTGTGAGGGGCGGTACCCCGGTAGCCCAGCCATTGATGGAATCCAAAATCCAATAAGTGCCAACGGTTTTGATTGTATTACCCACTTTTGTGGCTAGTAGCTGGAATTTAATGAATGTAACAATTTCGGCTATTTCTTATTTACTTGAAAATCCTAGACACTATTATAATATCATCGGATTTCCTATCAAATGTTTTGGTTAGCATAAGGTAAAAACTTTTCCATGTTTATGTGTGGGAAGTCTTACGTGATACCTTTTCTTTTCAAAGGTTTTTCAAAGTTAAGAAACTTTAACCTGTTACTCACACCAGACCCATGTCTGATCCAGAGTTATTTCTGTTTTTCTTTAACTCTTGGGTACTCAAATTTTAAGGAGTAGCCAAGGGAATTCAGGTTAGAATTCAGGTTAGCTTTGACGAATTGTGGAGGAGCATATGGAGCAGGAGGCTTCTGCGTATAGTTATATAGTTTTCCGTTGTGTTGGTATCTCTAAGTGTTTGTCTGTAATGTATTGAGTTGTAATAACTAAACAGGTGTTTATAACTGTCTAATATGTGTTGTATTGTCTGTATACTCTGATTTTGGTGTATACTATGTAATACTTATATTATTAATATAATTTATTTGTTTCCGCTGTTGAGATTCTTGTGTTGTTTCTTCTTTCTCTTCTTTCTTTTCTCTTTTCTATCCCTTTCTTTCTTAAAGATGATGCGACTTTTTATGGAGAAAAAGTCGGGTCGTCTCACCTTCAGTGGAAGCAATGAAAGAGTTTATGAACTCTTAAGGCTAGTACATAGTGATGTATGTGACTAGACGCCTATAATTACCAAAGAAAATATTTCTTGCTTTATTACCGTCATTGATGATATTTGGAGACTAGAATATGCGTATCTTATGAAGTACAAATCCGACATCTATGAAAAATTTGTTGAGTATAAAAATATAGTAGAAAATCAAACATGTCATAAGATAAAGATCCTTCAACCAGATTGAGGAGGAAAGTTGTTAGGTAGGGTTCCAACAATACTTAAAAGATAATTAGATTATCTCTTAGGTTACTCCGTAATATATTCCTCAGCACAACGGTGTGTTGGAGCAAACAAGTAGAGCCCTGCTAGATATGGTTCATTCCATGATGAGTAAGGATGAGTTACCTCTGTACTATTGGGATATGCGTTAGAAACCGCGGCGCATACGTTGAATTTGTTACCCATTAAATCTATACCTAAAATACCGTATGAGATGTGGTAAACCCCATCTCAAATATTTTAAGGTATAGGGTTGTCCGACATATGTTAAGAACGTTGGTTCGAATAAATAGAGGCAAGATCGGTTCTGTGTAAATTTATAGGATATCCTAGAAACTCAATAGGATATATATTCTACAATACCAAGGAATGAAAGGCTATTATTTCTCCGCACATTGTTTTTTAGAAAAGGAAACTCTTTCTAAAGAAATTAAAAGGGACGTTGTAGACTTAGATGAGATCCAAGAAATTGACATGGAAGCCGAACCGGTGGAAGAACCAAGTTTATCTACATACGAAAACATGCAACCTATTAGAAAGTCTAGTAGCGAATCTCACGCCCTAGAGGGATGCTATGGTTTTCTCATGGATGACGGAATGGAGGACCGTGTCTTAGATAACGACACTCCATTGTCTTTCCAACAAGTGCTGGAGAGTAAAGACTCTGCACTATTGCTTGAAGCAATGAAATAAGAGGTGGATTCCATATACGAAAACAAAATTTGGACTTTGCCAGACATATTTGAAGGGATAAAACCCATCGGCTTCAAATGGATTTTTAAGAAAACACTATATGTAGATGGGGAAGTAGAGACTTATAAGGAAAGACTAAGGATTTCGTCAAATTTAAGGCATTGATTGCGATAATTTTTTTTTACTTGTAGCCATGCCTAAGCCCAATCGGAATATGCTAGCTATCGTCGTGTTCTTTGACTACAAAATATGACAAATGAATGTAAAGATGACTTTTCTAAATGGTGATTTAGAAGAAATCGTTTATATGTTGCATCCTGAGGATTTTATGGTCAGTGGGAGTGAGGGTAAGGCTTGGAAATTTTTATAGTCTGTTAATGGAATTAAACCAGCTTCAAGGAGTTGGAACAAGTGCTTTTGATAAAGTAATCAAATAGTTTGGTTTTATAAAAACACAAAGGAAACATGCATATACAGAAAGGAATAAGGCAACGCTATCGTATTCATAGTGCTTTACGTTGATGATCTATTATTGATTGGCAATGACACTTCGTTGTTGCAATAAGTGAAAGCTTGGTTTTCCAAGAACTTCTTCATAGAGGATTTGGGAGAAGCCGCCTATATAGTTGGTATAAAGATCTATAGAGATAGATCTAAAGGGTGTTGGGATCGTCCCAATCCCTGTACATAGAAACCATACTGAAAAAGTTCGTTATGGAGAATTCTAAGTGTAGAAATGTTCCAACGCAATCTAAAATCATACTCTCTAAAAAGGATGCTCCTCACACCGATGAGGAGAAAGAGCGTATGAAGAGGATCCCCTATGCTTCAGCCATAGGATCCATAAAGTATGATATGCTATGTACTAGACCGAATGTGGCATACGCATTAGGTTGCATATGTTGATATCTGTCTGATCTCTGAGGAAAACATTGAACAACCTTAAAAGGTATACTTAAGTATTTGAGAAATACTAAGGAGTTGTTCCTTGTGTACGGGAATGAAAACCTCTGTATGAAGGGGTATATGAATTCGAGCTTTCAAAGTGATATAGATGATAGTAAGTCAGTATCTCGCTATGTTTTATGCTTGATGATGGAGCCGTTAGTTGGAAAAGGTCCAAGCAAGAAATAGTTGTTGATTCCACGATGGAGGCTGAATACATCGCTCTTAATAAAGCAGTAAAAGAGGCAGTTTGGATGCAAAAGTTTTTGAGTGAGCTCATAGTGATTACTGATACCGAGAATCCTATAGCATTTATCTGCTATGACAATGCAGTGATACAGATCACGATGGATCCTAGAGCACACAAAAAGTCATGACATATTATTTCGTAGTTCCACCTAATTAAAGAGTTCACTGAGAAGAAAGAAATCATGATACAAAGGGTAGATGCCAAAGACAACATAGTTGATCCATTGACTAAAGGCCTGGCTTGGTCAGCTCTCGAGAAGCTTATTGAAGAGATGGGATTGTGATTCCACAATTAGCCTCAAGTGAAAGTGGGAGATTGATGGAGTTGGGGGTATGATCTAGTGGCATTCTGTAATTTATTGTAAATTAGTTTACTTTGTAATCAATTCTCATTCATAATAAATGTTTTTTTTTCTGTTATATTTTTGTTATAATATGTTATAAATAATTAAATGTTTAATTAAAATATATTTAATAGAAAATCTCTAAATGATGTATTTTTGATAGTAATTACAAGTGGTTGTAATCATGAGTATTGTATCATGATATTACAAAACATATCATTTTAAATATTCCTAGTCAAGATGCATCGAGACTAGAATTGATGTATCCGTTAAGACTAGAGTACGTAATGCTCTCCAAATGTTGGGTGGTGGATTAATCATGACTACTGTGGGGCACATAGAGATTAAATACTAATAATTATTAGATAATTATGGAACGACCAACTTAATAGTTTTCTATTGGTTAGTATAACTAAGGTCAAATAGAAAATATCGACGTGGTTGATTTGCATAATTCTCTTGACTTAAGAACACTATCAATTTCAATATGAAAGCTCCACATTGATTATAGTCAAATCACGGAACAATATCCATCGAGTGATTATAGTTGGGTCGAATGGAATTTTTGGAAGTGAAGCACTATTCATGAGAGGAATCGTCTCCTTAGTTATATGAAGCTAGTATCATGGTTAACTCAAGTCAACCCAAAGTCAAAATCTCCGGCCATAGTAGTATGATTAATATTAATTGTTATTATTGAACCAAGGACTTTGTGTCTGGACTATTGAGTTGAATATGGACTAATAGATTAGAATTAGTATTAAATATTGATAGTTCGATATTAATCGCTGACCACATTTACACCTGACGAGTCACAGAATCGGAATGATGAATTCTCTTTAGATCAAATGATGTAATTAGTTTATAATTGTTATAAACTAATCTAATTAATCTATGAAATGTTAATTATAAAACTTGAATATGTCTTGAAGAATAAATCTTATTAAATATATTCATAATAGTTATATATGTATCGATCGATATGCGATATCGATAAGCAAGTAAATTAGATTTAATTACTAATATTTATTTGAGATTAAATGGGATATTTTCCCATTATGATAGGTTGATAATTTTGGCTGTTATGAGGGCTATAGGAGATGGCTAAAAATAGGTTAGAGAGGTTAAAAATAGATGGCTTAGATTTAGTGAGAAGTGGTATGAGATGTAATCCATAACTTTCCCTCTTTCATCCACTATTTAAAGACCTCTAACCCAAATTGTTTAATATATTTTCCTACCACTATCCCCTTCCATTGTTGGTCGATTTTATTCCCTAAAAGCTCAGGCAAATCCAACACAAATCAATTCAAAAGATAATTACCATTTGATAGTCAAAGGTCTGCGATTCAAAGATTAGCAATCTCCCGAATCGAAAAGCTTTCAAAGGAGAGAGACTTCATCATTACTATGTGTGCTTCAAGATATTAGTCTTAGGTATACTTTCACCATATTATATGGTTTATAATTTTTGAATAATATTTTAATATTCATGTATAATATTATTATATTGTTAGTTAGGCGACGAGTTTTATATGTACTGATGTTGTCACATACTAGATTGGTTATATGTATGTACTCATTTAAAAAACAATTTTTTTTACATGTTAATCAGATAGGCATAGCCAAATATTTTATTTATAATAATTATTTTTATTAATTAATGTATACATGTTAATAGGTCATCTAATTATAATTGTATGGTTTGTATTTAATTATATCATCATTTCATGCTAATTTAAACGTATATTTTATACATGTATATTTACATTAATTATAATTTTAGAGAGTAATAAATTATTTTTTAAATAATTATAACTATTATTTAATATTATTTAAATTTATACGTTATCTAAATAATAAGGTAAAATAAAAGATTTGAAAATTAACTTTTAAATTCTAATAATTATTTTATCATGAAGTAAACTCTCTGCCATAAAATGAGAATTTTAAAATAATTTTTTTTCATTTTTAAAAATTATTATATATAAGGTTGAAAATAATTAATCAACAAAAATAAACTTTTACCAAGAAAATTATGGAAAAAATTTCCAAACCTCAAAATGTTAGGCTAGATTTTCTAAAAATGTAAAATTTAAATAATATGTCTCGAAAATAATTTTATTAATATTTTATTATTTTCTACTAATTAATTAATTTAAATATATTAATTTTTATAATTAAATATTGTTGTACAGTGCATACGATCTAGAAGTGTTTAAAAATTAAAAATAAAGTTTTTATTTGATTCTATTAATACATACATACATACATACATACATAAATATATATATTATAAATATGCTTATATATGTATATATAATTGTTTTGTCTTTGATTCGTATTGTAATATTTCTTTTATAGCAATAAAGGAAACCATATTCAAAAAAAACGAAAATAAAAATATTTTGTCTTTGTAATACATATATACATATACATATTAGTTCATAATTAAAAACTTTTATATTATATATGTAAATTATTTTAATATTTATTACAACAATACATATATATATAATTTATATTTTACTTATATATATAAAAGCTGTATATATATGTGTGTGTGTGTGTGTAGATTTATAGTATTGATATAAATAACAAATTTACATACATACATATATTTAGACAACATATAATACATATCGGATGAGCTAACATGTTTGTTGTGATGTAAATTCCAACATCTATATGCGGACACGCTATACCTTGCGTGGATTTTCATGTTACATATGCACGCACATAGTAAATGTACATGATACATATGTGTACTTATATATGCCTAGAATATAAATTTAATAAAATTGTATATAATTTATAAATTTAAATAAAATAGGAGATTTTATTTATACGATTTAGAAATGTTCTAAATAAATTAGACTTCATAGGCCCAATATATATTCAATAAGGGAACTTTTTTTTGAAATTCACCCATAACTTCCATTGTAGGTTGTCTCAGTTCCAACTTCCGTCAAATAAAACTCAGTAATAATTGCATTAATTAATCATTGTCATCATCTTAATATGATGATTTAATTGTCATGTATTAAATCATTCTAAAAAAATTATGTAAAACATTTACTTTGTATGTGTGTGTGTGTGTGTGTGTGTGTGTGTATTTATACATGTAAATATATTTATGTGTGTGTATTAAAAAAACCTTTTGTGTTTAGGACGACAAAGACACATATGGAGGGGGAATGTAACCATTGTAGTGTAAATACCAACACCTAAATAATGTTCACATTAACTTTGTACACTTTTCTTATGTTTCACTTACATTATATACATGGTTGCACGTGATGTGCTTATCATTATACGCAATTAATTAAAATTAAACTAAACAAATTTTAAACAGTTGTAGTAACATGAAGAAATTTTAAAAGAAAAGTTTAAAAAAGTTCACGTAGGCCCATAAAGATCTAAAATGGAAAAAAATTCGAAATTCACTCATTTCTTCCCCTACGAATCTTCTCTATCTTGGAATTCTGACCTTAAGTTTGGTCAACAACTCATAATTCCATGAACAATGGATAAATCCATATCAGTTATATCATATACAACTCCTAACCCTTGGTACCTTGTCCTAACTTCACTTCGACTTTGAGTTTGCTCAACAAATCAAAACGAAATTCTTCACTTATACCTACCATATCACGACAGCCTAAGTATAGTATATGTAACTTAAGTTTGCTCAACAAATGCACATAGTTCTACCCTGTCTATTCAATATATTAATAATACTACACATAACATCCCTAGCTTGATTTTTCTCAATAATGAGTAGTATGCAAGTAATTATATATATATATATATATATATATATATATATATATATATATGGCAAAGGACAACTTTATATGGAGGATTCATTCTTTATTATATTATATGGAGTGATATCGACTTATGGAATAATATATTTCTTGTGAAATACCATCGTGATTCAAGTGTCTAACACATCAGAAATCATGGTATACGATGTACTTATTCCTTCCATTTAGAGTTTCTTAATGTTCCACCTTTAATTTGTACATTCATATTATATAAGTTTTGTTATTATATAACTTTCTTATTTCATATCACTTATATAATAGCCTTATGTATATTAATTAAATCTTATTAAATTAATTTTAATTAATTAACATTTTGATTAATTTTATACTATATTAATATAATATTTACATTAAATATTTATTATATACTATAACCTTTATAGTATAATACATATATCATATAAATATGTATATTATTTAATTAATTAGCCTTTTAATTAATTTAATTAATTAAACTATGTTAATCTCAAAATTCATTTATATACATCAATGCATACTTATGTTATTTTAACATTTTAAAACAACATAACATGTACCATAATATATAATACATGTATATATTTATTAATTTATCGACTTATTTAATTAATATACTTTATTAACCTCATCAATAAATTTTATTAATTTCGAAATTAACTTATATTAATTTTAGCACATTTTGAAAATATTTCATTATATTATAACATTTATAATATATATATATATGTATGTATGTATGTATGTATGTGTATAATTTTAAATTTAACTGTTAAATTTAAATATGACATTTTTAATTTCCAAACAATTTTGAAAATTAGCTCAAGGCCCAATTCAAATTGGGCCTTTTCAATTAGGTTCGGCAAACTCTAGCGTACGTCTACTTAATGATTTATCGCTTGCTTCTGACTTAGAGGCAGAATTTCTTAAGGGTCGGTACAACTTTCGACACTTAGATTTTCAGAATTACAAGAACAAAGCTTCGAATAGAGCTAAAAAGATCCTAACAATGAGCCTTACTTCTCTATTTATAGAGGCGGGGAGCCTAAAATATCGTCCAAAATATCTACAGGTCATTACTCAAGTTTTAGACCAGTTCTCCTTAGAAGCAAGATGCCACATCATCAGGAAGTAGGGTCGGCACCGATCCATAGTAGGGGTCGGTACTGATCCCTAAGATAGCCAGTATGGTTGTTTTCAACTCTTTGACTCATCTTGAGGTTAGCTTCATGATTTCATGGTTGTTCGCATCAATGATAGCTTGTTTCGGAGTCCAAATGATGGAGATGTAGAAGAGCAAAATTGCAGTTTTAAGAGTTCGTGGAGATCAATAGAGAATCACATTGAACCAGTAAACAAACATTGGAAATGGGCTCCTTAGGGGAGTCCTTAGGGGTCGGTACTGATCCTTGGTTAGAGATCGGTATTGACCCCACACTTTGGCTCCTTGTGTCCTTGTGATTTTATGAGGGTTTGGTACTTGTATGGTGATCTTGTTTGTACCTTGGTTTTGGTTTTGGTTTTTGTGGTCATCTCTCCAGGTCTTGCCTTGATAATTTCAAAGTTTAACTGTTGGGTTTGTCTGTATACTGCCTGGTCAAAAGCAAGATAACACTTGCCCCTCAAAGAACGCCTTGCGAATAAAAGGTGTGCTTTGTTCAAGAACAAATGTATTGTCAATATTCGGTAGTTGAGCCCTCTAGGTACTTCAATCTTGGCGAACTATTTGGTTCCTTTACATTTTCTTGTTAATTACGAGTCATTGCAGATAGCCTAAGACTCTAGCCTCTGCCTAGGTGTTGTCTATACATTATCACAATTCTGATTTCGTTCGAAGTCATTACATTACATTACATGGCAAACCATCCCATACTCATTCGTGATTTACATCATTATCTCTCTGATTTCATTTAGAGTTATTACATATCAAAATCACCCCATGTTCATCTAGGATTTACCAATTCTGTTTCAAATATAAGGCGTGTGAATTCTTTTATCAAACCAATATCTATTAAAAGGTTTGATCTCGCTAGATCGCTTCATATTTAGTTTAATGCATGATCTCTTTGGATCGTTCAACGTTTAAGTCAAGGGGATAATCTTTCTGGATTATTAGTTAAATTCATGGTCGTTCAAGGCCGATAATTTAGTCAATGACCTTTTGGGATCGTTTAATTGAATTTGATGGCTCTGTGAGGCTGATATTTAAATTCGCGGTCTCTCCTGATCATAAGTAGAATTCATGGCTATTCAAGACTGATGTTTAAATCCACAATCACTCCGAATTGTTAGTTAAATTCGTAACTGTTCAAAGTCGTTAGCTAAGTCTGCTATCCTTCTAGATCATTAATTGAGATGGTCGTTCGAGATCAGTGGTCGTTTAAGGCTAATGGCCTTTAAAGGTCGATAACTATATCCATAGTCATTTGAGGTAGATGACCATTTGAGGTGGATGATCGCTCGAGGTTGATAATCAAATCCAAGATGTCTCCATATCTGCTCGTTCTTTGGCGAGGTGACTCAATGGCGAGTAGGCCCATCCAAATGCTCTCCAGCAAAGTGACCTGCTTTCTGCACTATGGTCCCGACTTTTCGATCAGGACTTAACGCGATCAAAACCCACGGTCTCTTTGGACCCTTGCTGTGCTCAATTCGCTTGCTCTCCAACAAGGGGACACAATGACAAGCAAGCCCATCCACTCATGCCCTGGTGAGGTGATTTACTTCTTGCACTCTAGTCCCGTCTTTCCAGACGGGACTTAAAGCGATTCATATCGTACAAGTCCATCCGCTCACATTCCAATGAGGGGACTTGCACCTTGCACTTCAGTCCCATCTTTTAGGATATAAAGGAATCAATTTCAACCATCACGTCCAATTGGGTTTCAAGTATCAAAGATTTATCTATTGGACCAAATTCAAGTACTAAGAAACAAAAAATCAAACATTACGACAGATTCCTCTCTAAGCTTATAATCTAGCATCCAGCTTAGAGCGTGCCTAGGGATCGATTGAAATCCCATACACGAGTAACTATATAGACTGCATTATTGTGTGGTTTATTGAAAAAGGGAAATAGAATACGAGAACCAAACCTGATCCCCTACCATCCTAATCAAGAGATGACTACACTTAACCTTGGTCCAAGGTCATTTCGATTCGCAGCGATCAATGGCTGCTCTTATTCCACCATCGTAGCTCGAGTTCTCAAATACTGCTATATCAGTTATCCCTGACCTGTCCCTCAATCAGATCTCATAGATGTCTTCAATCATTTATGTTATGCCTACCATCCAACTCATGGAATAGGAAATATTTTCCAGACGTCCTTTCACAATCCGTCGGTTCTCTCCTTGTGAGTTTCAATAGAAGATCTTTCCTCTGGTATCCAAATCAATCTACCATAGGCTTTCATTTAAGTCAGTGTAAGAAGAGAATTTTGGTTCCCTCCTTTGCCGCTTTGATCCAACAAAGCTATCATCCACCTTTCTCTTTTCTATGCCTTTGTTAGATCCTTCTCCGGACGGTCCTCCTCCATCCACGGCATTAGTCTTTTCCTTTTCGGCCTCAGCGTCTTCCTAACGTAGAAACCGTTCATCCTGATAATAGATTTCTACGAGATCCCTTGGAGGATTCCATTCTAGTGCAATGTTGATATCATTTTTCATGGCTATTCCTGAATCTGCCACCATCAAAACCATCAAAGGGTCTGGCTTGTCAACTGCAGTTGTCGCCGCATTAAACCTTATTAAAAAACTTCCAAAGGTCTCTCCTGCCCTCTACTTCATGTTAGCTAGCATCATTACATACTTGTGTCATGAGATATGGACCAAAAACTGCTTTACAATCATATTCACTAACTCAACCCATGTGCTAATGTAACCGCTTTCCAGCTATTTAAACTATTATGGAGCCAAATCTGGCAGATATAGAGGGAAACACCATCCCATAACTTCTTTAGATGCCCCCACCACCTCCATGTGCTAGATTTATCTCATCAAATGAATTGTTGGGTCTGACTTTCCATCATATATCTTCAATGTTGGTAGTTTAAATTCTGGTGGATTCCTAGCATATCAGATGTTCGAAGTAAATAGACTTTTACTCATATCTTCCATGCTCTGATTAGGCAATCTGCCCCTCATAACTCGTCTTACCATCTCAGCAAGTCTATCATTGTCAACCAAAGGAACTCCTAAGCCGGTATTCCCAGCCTGCCCCCAACTCTACGAGGGAATTCTAGTACATACACCTTTGGTCGTGCTTCTATATTCTGATTCATGCTCAAACGCTCTGCATCAATTCCTGAAAGTGTGTCGTTCCTGACTTAGCCACTATGACCCATGCCCTCTTGCCTTTAGGGATCGATACTGACTCCTACTTGGGGGTCGGTACCAACCCATAATGTTGGTTGAGTATTGTTGCAGGTCGTTCCACTCCACTTCCAGGTAGTTGTGCTTCGGTTTCTGGTCTCTGATTCTAGGTTGCTGCAACTCCAGCTGTTCCTACTTGTCCCATCCTTCTAAAGAAGTTCTCCATCATTTCTACCTAACGTGCCATTATCATCCTTACATATAGCCATTCATCACAGTTTCCATCTCATCCCAGTTATGTTGATTTATAGGGATGAGATCCCCAGGATGCCTCCTGGCTGCCCTGGTTGATTTCCAGCAGTAACAGTCCTCCTAGTTGATTGTCTAGCCATTTAGAATCCTTTTCAAATCCTTGATCAGCGAGTTCAAGTGTGTCTGTTAGTGAAAGCACCAAAATGTTTGAACCAAAAATGGCATGAACGTCCAATAGAGAATAGAAGAGAATAAAAAGTAACAAAAAGCAAGTAAAATGAGTAAATAAGCATATAGAGTTTTATAGTGGTTTGGAAAACTCTGGCCTACGTCCACTTAATGGTTTTATTGCTTAATTCTGACTTGGAGGCAGAAGTTCTTAGGGGTCAGTATAACTTCGACGTTTGGATTTTCAGAATTGTATGAATATAGCTTAGAATTGAGCTAGAGCCAAAAAGATCATGAAAAATAAGCACTACTTCTCTATTTATAGTGGTAGGGAGCCTAAATTCTCATCCAAAATATCTCTAGGCCATTACTCAAGATTTAGATCAATTCTCCTTAGAAGTAGGATGTCACATCATCAGGAAGTAGGGGTTGATACAGATCCATGGGTAGGGGTCGGTACCGGTCCCTAAGATAGCCAATATGGTTGTCTTCAACTCTTCGTTTCGACTCTTGTTGAGGTTAGCTTCATGATTCCATGGTTGTTTGCATCAATAATAGTTTTTTTCAGAGTCCAAATGATGGAGTTGTAGAAGAACAAAGTTATATTTTTAAGAGTTCGTGGAGATCGATACAGAATCGCATTAAACTAGTTGAACAACATTGGAAATGAGGTCTTGGCATTGGGTAGAGGTCATAGGAGGAAGATGGGGCCCCCTAAGGGGGTCCCTAGGGGTCGGTACTGATCCTAGTTAGGGGTCGTTACCGACCCCACACATGAGCTCCTTGTGCCCTTTTGATTTCGTGGGAGTTTGGCATTTGTATAGTTATCTTGTTTGTACCTTGGTTTTGGGTTTTGTGATCATCTCTCTGGGTGTCTTGTCTTGATAAGTTCGAAGTTTGATTCATCGAATTTGTCCGTATAATGCCTGGCCAAAAGGCAGGATAACATGTATGAATGTATGTAATTGAAATTATTTAAAATTATATCAAAATTTTATTAACTTATTTTATTGTAAATTTGGAGTCAAAATCAGTTTTTTTTAAATAAACATATAATACATGTATACATATATCTTATAAATAATTTAATAGTATATATGTATATATTAGTACACTTAATGAAATATATATATATATATATACACACATACACGTAAAGTATGTAAAATAAATATATGCCTATTATAATGCTCACGACAAAAGTATGATTTTATTTAAATTTTAAATATTGATATATATTAATTTAATAAAATTGATATATAATATTTTTTGAAAGAAAAATTCAAATTTAAATATTCTAGAAAATTTCAAAGATATTTTGTATTTTAATATTTTATAATTAAAATAGATTTTAAATCAATTATTAATTTTGGCTATGATTTAAATATTTAAATTATATATAGAAATTAATTTTTTTATTTTCTAAAAGTGTTATTAGTTGTAAATTTAATTTTATAAAATTTAAAACATATTTTATATAATATAAATATTATTTATTTATAGAATTAAATATATAATATAAATATTATTTATCTATAGAATTAAATAATTTTAACAATTTTTAAATATATATATATATATATATATATAATTATGTCTAAAGGCCATTAAGTATAAAATTATTTGTATAAAATTTTAAAACTTTATTTTTTGTACTATAAGAATTAATATTTGAAATATGAAGCTAGTATAATTAAATAATATATGTTGATTAATTTAAATTAAAAAAATCAAATTTTTTTGAGCCATGATTAGAATAGGTATATACATAAAAAATAGTGAAAATAAGGGACACATCCCAAAAATCAAAGTTAATACACAAGACATCGTCCTCATAAAAAAGATATAAATTACATCCCTATTTTCAGATACTACAATTTTCTTCCCTACAAAACCTCTTTTCTCCATTGCACCAATGTTGATTCTTCATATATGGATATTTCTCACATCCTTTTTGCACCCCATTAATTATCAATTTTTAAAACGCAATAACTTCTTGTAGAAACGACGGATTAACAAACTGTTTTCACCATTAAATCATAAATTTTATTATCTTTCTAACGTGTGGCATTGTGCATGTGTAAAAACAACGGTAGAACATTTCTGCAATTATACCATATAATTGCAGATATGTCTGCAATCATATGTAATAGTTGCAGACATTTCTTCAACTTTGTGCAATAATTGCAGACATGTCTGCAATTGTACCATATAATCGCAGAAATGTCTGTAATTATACCATATAATTGCGGAACAATAGTTGCAACTGTTTGCAATAACCATAGAATGGTCTGTAATTATACCATATAATTGCAGAAATGACTACAATTATATGTAATAATTGCAACTGTACGCAATAATTGCAGACTTGTCTGTAATTATACCATACAATTGCAGAAATGCTTGCAGTTATATGCAATAGTTGCAGACAATTCTGCAACTATATGCAAAATGCAATAATTGCTGACAAGTCTGCAATCATACCATATTATTGCAGAAATATCTGCAATTATATGCAATAGTTGCAGATTTGAAGAAAAATCGAAGATGTTTAAAATTTGTAGAATTGTCTGCAAATATATGAAATAATTGCATCTTTACTGCAAATATGATTTTTTAGTATCAACAATGGATCTTATTTTATAGACCTTAATTTTTTTTATTTTTTGGTGAAAACGGTAGACTAATCCGATGTTTCTATAGAAAGTTATACGCGTTTGAAATGTTAAAAACGTAAAAGGTATTGGGTCTTTGTGTGTATGTGAATTTGAAAATAGGGACCCGAAAGTTTTTAAAAAAACAGAGGGATGTTTTGTGTATTTTCAAACCTTAACAGGGATGTATGCCAAACGCACCTTAAAAATATCTTTTATATATACAAGTACATAAACAAAAACCATTCTGAATTGACAATATAACGATGCGATAGAGTCATCACTTAACTAATAAATAATATATGACATGTGAATTATCTTAATATTATTATATAACTGTAAATCAGAGAATTGCCTTATCTCTAAAGCCTATTAATACGCCTTGAAATGATGAGATCAACTCCTTGAACTAGTTTCCAATCAAGCATGGTGCTAACTTTTGAACCGATGACCACCAACTATTGAATAGACTGTTTTATTTGATTTGAGATTTAGAAATGGAGGAGGAGAGGGAGATGTAGTATAATTTTGGTCAGAAATAAATGATAATAGCGGCTTTAAAAAATAGTGAATGAGTGAGGGTAATGATGCTTATACAAAGGAGAGAATGGAGAGATAAGTTAGGATCTAGATCCTCTTTTCTCTCTTCTCCATAAACCTAGCCCCTTATTGACATCAGATGGTCGCACCCCATCAAGCTCAATCATGGCTAAACACACCAGCTCCCCTATGGGCTTTAAACCCTTTTGAAGCCCAAACAAATTATATTGCACTTAAATTTAATTTAAGCACGTACCGATATCGTATATTGATTAAATATTTATAACTATTATAAACATATTTAATAATATTTGTTCATCAAATAAAAAAATTATAATTACTATTTATGAAATTTTAATTAATTTATAACAATTACAAATAGAGAAATCATTAGGTCAAAAAGTATTCAATGTTTCAGTTGTGTGATCTGAAAGATGTAAATTTGGTCAGCGATTAATATCGAACTATTCGAATATTAACATTCATACGTCACTTAGCAGGTGGTGTGACATTTTGACCAAATTTATTGCTTACCTAGTTTTGGTAAACTTCAATTTTACTTTGTTAAACGTTACCTGATTGTGATTATTATTTACACCAATTCTCTTCGCTAAAACTATATCACTTTGGACTTATGGAATTTAATAATGGTCAAAATTCCAATATCGTCCACATTCAACTCTATAATCAAAGCCCTTGGTTCAATAATAAAATTATTATTAACCTTACTATCCTAACTAGAGATTTGACTTTGATTTTGACCGTGATACTAACATCATATAACTGAGGAGACAAATCCTTTCTTGAACAATGGCGCTTCCAATACTTCCACTGACATAACTATAGTCACTCGATGGACCTCATGCCATGACTCGACTATAATAAAAGCGGAGCTTCCATATTGAATATCAACGTTATTCTCAAGTCGAGAAAATTGTGTAATTTAGTCATATCGATATTTTTCGTTTAAACTTAGTTATATTAACCAATAGAAAACTATCGAGCGATTCATTGCATAGTTATCCAATAATCATTAGTACGTAACCCCTTGGTGGCATAGCAATAATAATTAATACACTGCCTGATATTTGGAGAGCGTTACATACTCTAGTCTAAACGGATGCATCGATAGCAGGTCTCGATGCATCTTGACTAGGAGTATATAAAATAATGTGTTTATTATATTGTGGTGCAATACACATGATTATAATTATTTGTAATTACTATCATAAACATGCCATTTATGGGTTTTCTATTAAATACATTTTAATTGAATATTTAATTACTTATAACTGTTAATACCCCAATTATTGATTTTGATGATGGCAACAACCATATAAAATATAAATACTAATGTTTTGCCAAGTTATATAATATATAGTGCAGAATATTACACAGTTGTAGAAATGAAGACTATACGGTATAAAGACTAAAGATAAAGGTATAAAGACTCAAGATAAAGAAATGAAGACTCATGAGTTCAAAGATAAAGAAATGAAGATATTAAGGTTATAATTTAGTATATAGAGTCATTAGTATATATTGTTAAAATCCTTCATAGCAATTTCTGATCACTATCTCCAATTTCTAATCTTTTATATTTTAAACCAAAATAAATTATTTCAATTACAAAATATATTACAAAAGTTTTTTTATGTTCAAAAATATTCTAAAACTATATTCGAATTATTTTACAAAAGTATAGAATATTCAAATCATTTTAAAGAAGACAATTTTCATTTTTCACTAGCATATATTGACATACATATCTAGGATATGTCGACATACATGCCACCAAATGGTTTTTAAAATTTAGAATGGAAGTGTCTATTCGACACAACCCTTCACGAATGGATACATCTGTTTGTTCAATATATATAAGGGAGTGTAAAATGAAATTTTTAACAACTAATTACTTACTTTTTTCCTACTCCTTACTTTCTTGAAAATTCTCTTGAAAATATATTCTATTCTCTTCAAAATTATTCAAACTTCATTGTATTGGTTCAATACTGCTTTCTTACTGTTTTGTAAACATCTCTCTCAATTCAAAGATCAAAGTGTTATCCAAAAGGCTATTGGATCCACTATATCCAAAGTACAAGAATTTATCTCTAGAAAAACTATCAACTCTATTTGTGTTTGCTTGGGTGTGCTTGTAGCCCGTTCAAATCAAGTGGTTTACCCCAGACTTGGAATACGGGAGGGTGTGTCTCGTAGCCTTAAAATTGAGATTGTATTTGGGTTTGCCTTCTACCTAGTTTAAAGATTGGCATTTGAAAATAAATATATACAAGCAATTAGAGGGGGGGAAATGTAGGAGAAATCCAAACAAGTATAAAATCTCTAGTGTCATCTCCCTAACTCTAACTTTAATTTAATGCTTTTATTTAAATCTGTAATTGCATATGTGACTAATTTTTAGTATAATTCTATGTTGTTAATTTGTGATTTAATATTAATCTTGAAAGAAAATAAAATAGATTTACGTAAGTTAGAAAACACTATCCACCACCTCCTAGTGTTAAATTAGCCTTAAGATCCATAATTCTGCAACCCACAATAACACATTATAACAAACATATAATAGAAAGAAAAACACCTTTATTACAAATGAGAATGAATTATAAAGTTAATTAATTTATGATAAATTATAAAATTGCACATTGGATATACCACTAACTCTATCAAAGTTGGGTATGAATTATGGTGATACTAACCTTCTATAATGAAGAAGATGAATTTTTTATTGAGTGGTGTTTCACTCCATATAGTTCAACGTATACCCAACTATGATCATAAAATGATCATGATGTCATGTGATTGACCATAAACAAAGTATAGTCTAGTTACTTAAGCTCAACAAAACTCTTAAGTCTAAAGATTATTGCACGTCGTTACCATGAGATCTTCTATTTTGACTTAGTTGTACTGACCTATACTTGACTCTGTTAAGTCTTTCTTTTATTGTTCCAAGCAACTATAAGTATGTAACCATTTGGTTTTCCCAATGGTCATGGGTAATTCACTATCCATCGTATGAAGAGCATTAAGTACACTGGTCTCAACTGATATATTAATATCATTTTCTCGATGCATCTTAACTATGAACAATTAAGATGTTTTTGTGTGTGTGTGTATTGATTTAGTACTCATGGTTACGAACACATCTTAATTGCAATCGATAAAATACTTCTCTTAAGGAATTTCTACTTATATATGTTTAATGTAATTATTTATAATATATAAAAACAAATATAAAACAAAATAAAACAAAAATCAAATTTTATTTCAGCATAATTATTTATATAGTTAAGTTTACATAACTATTTACATAATTTCCTCTTAGGGACATCCTTAACTCTATCACATTAGACATTTAAGTGATATCCTTGCACATTAGTCGATCACTCATCGGGTTAACCATCTTCATACTAAGCCACTTACTTGATATGGAACTATTGGTATTTCTCAAATCTCTATGCATCCTAGTTGGTTTTCCACTTTATTACAGATCATATCTATGGTAGAACTCACTCGTATTCGTAGCCCATCATCTTAAAGAGTTTCATCCCGACACATTCTCTATTCAGTGCTTACCATGTGCATGTGGTCATGTGCTAACTTTACTAGATCTTGATGCTTCCACTATTTATTGGCACAGATGACTTTAAGTCACAACCAAATCTCTTTTATCAAAACGTTTTTTCAATTCCCTTATATCATCCTTGAAATTCCTGTAATTCATCAATCTTCCCGAATTAACCACCTAATCTTAATATGATCCATGATCTAAGCAACCCCGCTATAATTTAAAAAAGAACAGAAATTCATAAAATCATACAAACATCTTATCTTTAGTTGCAAAGAATGTAACAACATAATTCATTACAATAAACATATAATCAAAAAGGATACAAAAGTATTCAATTCATCGACGGTTGAGTGGTTTGAGTGATAAACTGACTTCACCCTTAAACCGCATTGTAAGCCACCTCTTTTGATCTGACTGTCTATGAACTATTTCTCGAATTCATCTTCCTTTTTAGTTGCTCCTTAGCTCCTACCAGTTCTCACACTTTTTTCATTTGTTTTATTTCCTGATTTGGTTAGCTCGTGAATAGGAATTTTTATGTGTTAACTCAAAAGAGAGAGGGTTGAGCCATATAGCTTCTATTACTCTGTATCTTGATCTGAATTTTCATTCTTTCCACCTAAATTTCATTTTCCTCTCAACCAAACAAGGGTTTGAGATTCCCTGATGTTCGGCCTACTTCATGCCTCCTTAGCCCCATCCATTTTAGGAATTATGCTTTATTATTATCAACCTGTAGCTTGCTTCACCGTCCAATATAAAAAAACATTATTTTCAAGCTTATCATAAGAGACAGCTACCATCATTTATCCACCTTACAATGTTCTTTTCGATTTGCCACATGCTTGTTATAATAGTTGAAAACAATGCATGCTCATTAACAAAATCAGTGGACTAGTGTGACTTTCTCTGTAAAATGAGACCAAAGTGATGTTACTGGTAGTATAGGGGTATCTTCGCACAAACGTCAAATAATGAAGTGGAAATTGTTTATGGATGTCAAAGATATTTGTTAGTTTATTGTGTTTCCTATAATATTATTGTGCACCAATTTCATTTAAAGAATTAATGAAAAAGGCATTTGAATTTTTGATGGAATTCCGATTGCTATTAATAATTATACTGGTCTCAAAGGTTGCCTTAGTATATATAGACCCCTTCTATACTTGGACTGATGATATTCTAAGATTAAAATGTTCTTCAACCCATTTTGTATTTAAGAGATCGTTTTTGAAATGTTTTTTAATTCCAAAGGTTCACAAAAGGAAAGAGGAAAAGAAAATGCAAAAGGGTTTCCGTCATTAGATTTGAGGAAAACCATTGAATACTAGTATTAACGCTTCCGCCTAAAGATATGCTCACTTCAGAGTTGTAAAATTTAAATTCTTTTTCTATTTTATTTTTGATTTAGGATTCTAGGTTGATTGTATTCTAACTACAAAAATATTACGATCTTGTTAATATTTTTCATTTGGTATCAGAGCAATCGTAAATTCATATAAGATGTAATTTTTTTACGAAATTGATTTTAGTGGTTCGTATAAAAGCTATACAAATTTAACTAAATTATGTATTAATACTTTCTTTTAATTTTGGGTGAATGATCTAAAAGGAAATTTTTTTCCCTCTATTATGTATGGGCATGGATGTTAATCAATGTATTTTCCATAGAGATGTAATGTCGAAGACCTTTAACCAAGATGCATTATGTCCTGAATCACATGGTCACTCTCCTTTTGATATGTTAAATCTAATACAACTAAGTTTATGTGAAATATTGGTCCAAACTAGATCGTGACCAAGAGTTTTAATATGTCTATATATGTTGTGTTTTGTATCTATTATTGTTGTCTATGGTTTATTATATTTTTTTAAATAATAAACCATATAACATTTTTTCAACAATTAATTGTTGTCAATTTCTGTCAACTCTGAATTGTAACCACCACTTTATTAAAATGAATTTTGTAATTTAAAGTCACAATTATGTTTTACATTTAATAAATTATGAACGGTAATTTTACCAACTTTAATTACCATTATGATTTATTAAGTGAATTTATTTGTTTTGATGGTTTAGTTTGTTTCTGTCCAATGGTGATACAAACTGATTTTCATGAAATTACGTTTTTACATTTAATAAATTATGAACGATAATTTTACCAATTTTAATCGCCATTATGATTTATTAAGTGAATTTATTTATTTTAATGGTATAGTTAGTTTCTATCCAACGGTGGTATTTTTATTTTCATGCAATTACGTTTTTACGTTTAAAAAATTATGAATGGTAATTTTACCAACTTTAATTTCTATTGTGATTTATTTAGTGAACTTATTTATTTTAATGATTCGGTTTGTTTCTACCCAACTGTGATACAAATTAATTTTCATAAAATTTCATTTCTACATTTAATAGATTATGAATGGTAATTTTACCAACTTTAATTGCCATTATGATTGATTAAGTGAATTTATTTATTTTAACAATTCAATTTGTTTCTTCCGAACGGTAATATGAATTGAATTTTATGCAAACACCTGTTATGATAGGACTGAAATATAATTTGGTATTTTATTATTTATTTCAGTATAATTACTGTTATCCCTCTATAAATAGTTCATTTAATTTTGTTATGCTATTTGTCGATTTATAGCTGATAATAATAAGCATTTCATTTTTTATGAATCTAATGCAGCATTGAATAACGTTTATGCTCAAATCTCTGTACCAATGAACGGAACTAATTTTTCAGCTTGGAAAGGGAAGATTGAGATTTATCTTGGTGTTCAGGATATTCACCAGACATTACAAATGGACAGACCTACTATTATAGCGACAAGTACCGATGATGAAAAGGCTAATTTGCAAAACGGGAGCAGTCAAACAGCATGTCTCCTATGATTAAAAAAAGGACTATTACAGCTGCTATTAGAGGAGTTATTCCTAAGAAGGATGATGCAAGTAATATTTTCACTGCAAATAGTATTTGGCTTCTGTTGAAGAGCGGTTTAAAATATTTCGAAGGCTTATGCAAGTACTCTCATAATGAAAATGCCTGTTACCAAGTATAATGGGACAAGCAGTGTACATGAACATATCACGATGATGAATGATATGGCTAAAAAATTAAACGGCATGGATATGGAAATTTCTGAAGGTTTTTTAGTTCATATCATTATGAGTTCTCTTTCTGCAAAATTTAGTCCTTTCAAGATCAATTATAATATGAAGAAAGAAATGTGGAAAATGATCCAATTAGTTGCTATGTATGTTAAAGAAGAAGAAAGGATTAAGGCTGAGAAACCTAACTATGCATACATTGCTGTTCAAAGTCCAAAACTAAATAAATATGGACAAAAATAATGGTAAAAATAAAGTAATTAAGGCTACTGGAATTAACAAGACTAGTATATCTGGTAAAAAATCCATGCATGCTCCTGAGTGTCATCATTATAAGAAGCGTGGACACATGAGAAAGGACTGTGTATGTAATGACCCACCTATTTAAATAGTTTAAATCGACAATAAACCACACATGTCAACTCATACCATTTAAAAGGGAGGATTGTTAAAGGTGTAAATAAGAAAATAATAGAAAAGAAGGAAAAACAAAACACAGAATCTTACAGCATAATGACAAAATATAATAATCAAATAAACAGTTCATGAAGCTGTTTTACAAAGAACATTTGATCACACCTTTACAATACAAATCAGAGTTATACATACAGCAGGAATAAATAAATAATGTAGCAGAACAACATGATGCAGTGAAATAATAATAATAAATAGTGGACTAATCTCCGTCTTTATCCTCCAAATAAAATGGTCTTCAATACACTGAAAAGCTTAAACTGATCCATACATAAAGAAAAGACAAAACACTCAAGTCAGAACTTTAAGATCTTATGTAAGTTAAATAAATTGTAAATAAATATGAGTGTGACGGCTTTAGAGATGTTTATGGGATTTTACATCTCCTCTCCAATGCATAACATGCGTGCAATAACTTAAGAGATCTACGGGATTCCATCTCCTAAGGATCCATTAAACTTTCTACATACATAGTACAATACATTATTATAATATGTCTACCATAAAGTAAAGTATTAAAATAGCATTAAGGCATTACCTATATCCCCCTTAACACATTTTTATATAAATACCATAGTCTATACAGATATTATAAGCTCCACCAAACCGGTGCGATACTCAAGGAGCACTCCATAGGTACGATTCAAACAAAACTCATAGTCGACGAGATCAGGATAAATATGACAAGGCACGCAAGGCAATGCCTAGGGTAGGATACTACTATTTTGCACTTTCGGACTGGTGATAACGCATAGCAGCTAATACCACCTACCTCGAAACACGCTCCCATAATCAATCAAAGGGTGGACACCAAATCAATCACAAAGTAATAAATGTGGCATTGAAGAAATGTGCCCGATAGGGGAAGCGACCCCACTTGGCCGGTATAGCTCCTGTTTTAGTCATTTTAATTATGACCCGAAAGTCAAGGCTATCCATCATCGTTCTCTTACTTCATTCCAGTAGCGTTCGCCAAAACATCCTACTTCATTCTGGATTCTCCACCACATGAACAATTGTTAAAGTGGTTTTCTGTATTAGCAGAGAGTATGATAATATATGATCCCGGTCTCTTCAACATCCAAACATTTATTTCACACCGGTCGGTTCTTTTACATTTTCAAACCGATTCATAATTGATATCAAAATATCATATTCATTTCTAAATCATATCACTTTCGAAACCATATTCACTTTCAAAATCATTATTCATTTTAAATCATATTCTTTTCAAAATCATTACCACAAAATAGGTTAAGCCATCATATCCAAATATTCGCATTTAAATCGATTAAATCTAAATTATAACAGTTCCAACTTTAAACGGTTTGAATATTGAAGGTAAGGAATGGTTATACATTAAGATAGTTTATATTTTAAAAATAGGTCGTAGATTAAAATTGTCTATATGTTAGTATAGTTTATATATTAAAATAGGTTATATATTAAAATACATAAT
The DNA here is from genome assembly GCA_030765085.1 of Allium cepa. NCBI lineage: Eukaryota > Viridiplantae > Streptophyta > Magnoliopsida > Asparagales > Amaryllidaceae > Allium > Allium cepa. The sequence continues at coordinate 713,692,836 of CM060943.1, read as the reverse complement.
GTATTAAATAGTTTGCATGTTAAAAGAGGCTGTATATTAAAGGAGTTTATATCGAGATTACTTTCAAAGTAGAATTGTTTCTTCCAATTTCACAAATCAATATAACTCAACGTTAGTTCCAAAATTTAAATTTAAATCAATCTTAGTTCATGATTTCAATTAAAAAGGCTAAAGGTTTCAGTTCAAATTCTCATTAAAAACCATTTCAATTTATATCGATTTCAAATCCATGTTTGAACTACAAATTTAAACCACTTCAAATTCAATAGGTTTCAAAGTTCAAATATTCAAACGTTTACAAATACTCAATTTTGATAAATTTCAACTATATTTCAAAATTCAGCTTTAAGATTCCAATTCAAATTCTTTAAACAATTCATTTAAACTAATTTCAATTTCAACATTTTAAAGCTTGGATTTTGAAAATAATTCAGCTCATATAAATCTAATTTTATTTCAAAATATCATTTAAATGGATTCAAAATTTAAGGATTTAAAATTATTTAATTTAATCAGTCCAGTGTCCATATATAATTCTCTATCCTATAGTCAAGTGACATGGATATATATCATTTCAACCCGCAATAAATTTAAATTTATGGGTATATATCATTTCAACCCGCAATCCCAAATCATAATTTTTCAAATCCATAAAATCGCTCAGGTTTATCATTTCAACCCTTAATGATTTTTCCCTACTCTAAAAGATCATTCGGTAATGTATCATTCCAACTCGTAATGATTTCCTAACAATAACTAAGGGAACTTGTTGCGTGATAACAACATATAAAATAAAAATAACATCAAATCGTCTTAAATGTCAACAATAAAACATCCATCACAACCACCATTCAAATCAACCAATAAATCACAACAATTAGCTAGTTACCACTATCAGGTATTTAACTAACAATTTAAATTCAACATAAATTCAAATGGCAAATAAATTCAAATTAAATTTAAATGACAATTTAAATATACCAAATAGCAAACAATGAACTTCTAATCACATCATAAATTTAATCTAACTAACATAAGATGGTTTAGTATTTGTGAGTGGGTTAAATCACTCATCTTTAATTTTTAGTTGATTTAAATCCAAATAAAGCCCAAAATTCTAATGGTATCATAATATAGCCAAACCAATTCGTTCGAAATTTCGATATGGTCGCAAAGGAGAAAACCGCATGTGAATTCGAGCTTGTATGTGAAAGATATTAGCATTAGAACGATCGAAAAATTAAATATAAAATATACAATGGCAATTTCGTAATTAGGCAATCACCTGCTAACTCTACGAATACGTTCGAGCCAAACCCATCAATCGCCAGTCTCCTCGCCTATGCCTCCGTGCCTACGACCATTCCTTCCACTACCAATTTGACCGCCAGCCTCTGCTCCATGCTCCACGCCACCCCCGAACCCCCTAGCTCCACCGATCGCCGCCAATAACCCCAGTCGCCGTTGCCCATCAAAACCCTAATCATAATATTTACGTCGATCCAACCATCATCTCTCCAAATGAACCACTCCGATGAACTCCCCATGACAATCTCTACACAACTGTACCCTCGAATCGTTGCATGTCGTCGTTGATCAACCACCAAAATCAATGGCCGAGAATGTTATGGTCATTTCTGGACAAATCGAAACTCGATTGCAATAACGAACAGCAGATCTAGATTGTGCTCATCGAGAGCTTTCCAACGATGTATAATTTGCTAGGGTTTGGAGACTTTGAGTTTCATTTGATTTTGATTTGAAATTGAATTTTAGGAATTAGGGTTTCTGCCATTGGGAAGAAAGGAAGGAGTGGACAGAGATAAGCAGTACGTACAGAAATTTGAAATGAGAAACAACAAGGGTTTATAACAGCCTATATATAGGCAATGGTAGATAAGAAAGAATGAACATATCGAATTGGTTCGAAACGATAACACGATCCGAAAAGCCCGTTCCGTTTTCGAAACAAAAGTTGGTCATCCAATATATTGAAATAGAAGTTTCGATGTTTTTTAAACTCAATGGAACTAGTTTCAAACCCTAATTCCATTGTATACAAAAGTTAGCTTTTAAAATCAGATTATTTTAATCGAATTCACTAAATTGATTTCTACGTGTTTCGAGCCCGCACGATCCAACGACAAGTCCGATCGCTACGAAACTTGAAATCCTAAAATAATTTATTGTTATGGATCTAATAAAACTGGTTTCATCAAAATCCGAGGCAGTGGCCAAAATGGCTACTTTCACGTTGATTAAATAAATTATAATTAAATTAATTTGATCATTTTTCAAATCAAATTTAATAGCGAACAATTTTCATCATTTGTGATTACACAAAAATTAATAATCTATTTAAAATAAATTTCCTATGTTAAATCCACTGTTTAAATGTTGCACTAATATAGCGTTCAATTTGTGATTATAATAAAATTCCAGTTAATTATATTATATATTCCAATAAATTCTTTTACTTTGATTTACACACTTTTTATCTGATCTTCCAATACCTTATGGAAAAAAATTAACATTAGTTCCATTTCATTACATTCACATTTTACAGTTATCATCCTAACTCATATTTACAGCAATATTTGATTTACATTAAATTTTTATTGATTTCCAAATTATTTCAACATATAAAAAAATGAGATGATCAATAAACAATTGTTACTTTTAAGTACTTTAATTGTAACGTACGCGGATTTTCGTTGCCGAAAAACCGAATAGTTATGGGTTTTAAAAAGAATTTAGGGAAAAGAAAAAGAGAGAAAAAGAAGAAGGTAGAGGGAAAGAAGGAAGAAGAAGAAAATAGATAATAGAGGGAAGAGAAAACATAAGATAGAAAATTTAGATAGGGAAAAGAAGATAGAAAATTTTTAACATAGAAGAAATAGAAGAGAAAGAGAACAGAAAGAAAATAGAGAAAATAGGACGGAACAGAAAACAAGAACAACATCAGAATCTCACAATTCGCAGCGGAACAACATATAATAATAAATGAATAATCTTTAAACAAAGAACTATATCAGTTATTACATTACATTTCATTACATCATATCATCAGAGTGTACAACAACAACAACAAACAGTGCAGCGGAAAAAGAAATACTATATAAGTAATATGCCATGCCATCCAGCTTGCCTCCAGCAATTCCAGAATATCCTGATAAACCTTAACTCTTGACTGCCCGTGTGGAAATTGGTGGGCACCCAGAGTTTAGGAAGGAAAACAATAAACTCCAAGTCAGTCATGTGACTGGTGTGAGAACTCAAAACAGTTTATTTATCTTTAAAATCAAAATAGAGGAATATTTTTAAAGTTAATTCGCAATGCTTTTAAAAATGAGACTACCATAAGACCTCCTGCCACACACACAATGCAAACGCAGACTTGGAGAAGATTTCTCCTTATGATAGTCAAAGATGCTTGATACGCATTTAAAAAGAACATTTGATATTATTACTAGTGCATAGTGTAGAAAATTCATTTCGAAAGTAGAATATAAATCTTAGCCAGCATAGGTACCATTATATTATGCCTACTAATAGCTACCATATTAGATGGCAGGTTCTACAACTAAAACCGTACAAGTTTCGTATTGTTTCTTTGGATTTCCAACAAATGGTCAGGCCAAGGAACTTCCCATTGCCACATGAGAATGCCTCTGGAAAGACATCCCCGAGAACCAAACCGGAACTCTGCCAACACAAGGCCGGGTTACCCCTAACTGGGTAACTACTGACACGAGCACGCCATTCCCCGATCGTAAACGACCTTTCTCACGGGATCCCGAAAACCAACAACCACAAAGTAATAAATTCGTAGTGACCACATAGGTTAAATATCTGGGCTCCATACCATGATACCACCTCTATCCAGAAGGAAATGTACATACCCTAAAGGGTGCTACCCCTCATAACCTTGCCGCATCTTTCCTGTTTTGACCATTTCCGGGGTGTGAGGTTCGACGAAGTCACGTCCACAAAAACATACTTTATACAAAAGCCATGCTTTGGGTCAACAAATGATCAACACAATGATCACCAAGATAGACGATCAAATAAACGATCCTATCACAATAATCAACACAATGATCATTTCAGCAACACTCAGCATGTCACATTACCAAATTGGGAATATATCGCTGATAACTTCAACTATATAACCTCTGAGCACGTACGTCTCAGAGAAGGGTGTTAAGCTAAAAGAATAAATTCTTCGCCACCAACAGAAATATATTTGAAAGAAATCGGCTTTATATCTCAACTTGTAATGTCAGACACACAATCCATACAAGTTTGTTCCGGGATCGAACAAAACCGAAGGCACTTACAAAGAAGTCCTTGCAATCTGGATATTCACAATCCTGATCGGATTCACCATCACATATAGAGAACTCTATACCGTAGCTACTCGGTGCAGAGTAAATCGACAGGTCATCCTATCGCTCTCGCAAATACCGGGTCTTCAACACCGATCTTCAATGCAATTCACAACGACGTATCACATATTCGGAATGGGTTATACGACCCCATGGTCCTTTCCCGGTTAACCCGAATAGTGAGCGCTTATTCAAAAATAAGTGTAGCATTCACCTTTAAACAAATCACATCAAATACCCATTCAAAGGGAAATATTGATAGTCGGTTATTGAACTATCACTGGATATGCACACATCACCAGTTTCCAAATAATTTTCCAAATTATTTATTTTCCAAAATATCTTTACAAGATATATATTTCAACACTTCAAAAATAAATCAATATTTACTTTTAAACAAGTTTCCCCTTTCATTTATAAATTCCTTAGTGAATTTATATCTCAAAATATCCATGCATATCATTTCAATTATCCATTTCAATTTATCTTCAAAAAGATAAATTTTAATTATTCACTTCATATTGGAAAACATTTCCATACTTATTTATTCATAAGTAATTCACAAATTTTATTTATTTTCAACACTTGGAAAATATTCAATATACTTCAATCAAAAATAAGTATATATTTCATTCTTTTAAGGAAATCATTCTCTTAAACATATTTATTTGGGCCAAAACGAATGTTACGTAAAACATTGTTACGACAACCCAAAATCACTAGTATAGGGATTCGAAATTAAAATAGATATATAAATCCCAATACTATGCAAAACATTTCCTTTCGGAAATCATTTACTATAACAACAGTGTTATAGTCCACTATTTCCTTTTCATTTCTCGAAAACGTCTATTTCAACAATAAATGTTGAAATCTATGGTTTCGAATCTCAATATATTTTAAAACATCGTTAGATCGTTTTAATGCTATCTAAAACATCATATTCTAAATAATTTCTTTAACATATTATTCACTATTCAAAACGTGAATATAACTCCATTAATAGGTTTCAACAGGTTACTTATCAAAATAAGTCATTTGCGAATTTATAAAACAACGTTTATAAATTCCATTTCTATTTATTTATAAAAACTTCCTTTTTATAAATTCTTTTATTAACCTATTTCAGTTTATAACTCAATTATAAACTAAAAGTTCATATTATAAGTTAAATACTTATAAAACGATTATTTTACAAAATCGTTCTTTTTAACTTCCCAAATTATAAATCTTATAACTTATAAGATTCATTCATTTATCCAAAATCATTCTTTCAATAACTTCACAAATTTATAAATCTTACTATTTATAAATTTTATTTATAACTTCACAGTTTATAATTTTATAAATTTCATTCACTTATGCAATCCATTTGCGCTTCATTCAACCACTTATAAAAACTCGTTTTATAATGTCAACATTTCAATTTATAAATATCCATTTATAAATCTCTAAATATAATTCAATTTATATTATTCTTTTAAAACGTCTTTAAATTCCTTTAAAAACTTCTCCCTTTTGATTCATAAATTAATTAAATTTTATAAATCCTGTATTTCAACTTTTCATAATAAATTCAAAAATTCCGATTTAACTATTTTATAAAATCATTAGCATCATATTCTCAAAAATCAGTTTTTTACTATATTTCTTAAAAATCATAGTTTTTATAACTTTAAAAATTATAACGTTTATTTTTTTAAAATGAATCAATTCCAAACATATAGTATATTTCAAAAAAAACACTTTATAAATCATTTTAAAATCCCAAAATCTGGGTCCAATGATGCTACACACCAAATAGTCAATCACGACTACAACAATATCATATATCGATATGATAATCAATCAAATATCAAAATATCTGAAATTAAATAAATACTGTTGAGGAATCCAGTTGGATCCCTCCAACCTGTTTTCCTGCATCCAAAAACATTAGCACAATACCAATTTCGCTCCAGTACGAAATTATCGCGGTATATGTTCTTATTAAATATTATCCGCTTAATAACGGCGTAATAGGGTCTCATCCGCTAAACAAATAAATGCGGGAAATCAATAACTCCAATATATACATATGCCAATATATATATATTGCTATTATATATAATACCAATTTCACTGTTTATGAAATATTCGCGGTATATGTTTTTATTAAATAACATCCGCTTACTAACGGCGTATAATGTCTATTTTAACAATCAATAGATATCAATCAACATTCAAACATGCATTCAAATATTTTAAATCTAACTATTTAAAATAAAATCGAAACTAATTCGATTGAGTGAGAAGTTCTCACCTTGATTTAAATTCCGTTTCAGCTTTTATTTCGAATAAAATTAAACGGACGTTTAATTTTACCCAAAATTCTCACTAACTCCAAATGACTCCAAACCAACTCCATCGCGTAGTGTTCGTCCATACGATTCCAACGCAACTGAGTTTGCATTTTTTCGACCTCGTATGAAAAAGTTATGATATTATGAAGTTTGTACACAATTTTATATAAACAATTCAACATAACTTATAATTTTTAAACCCACATCACATATGGACCGTTAGATTTTTGCCTCCATCAGATCCTAGCCGTGCGCATGATCTCCCTCATCTTCCCTCTCCACGCAACAAGCTCCAGTAAATCACGTTTGAGGCCGAACCCAATATAGCAAATTAGGGTTAAATTTCTCAACATCAATACTCGATTAAAACTCGATCAGGACGTTGCAACTCGAAGCTCTCCACCACAACCACACTCGTCCCAAACACCAGCAAACTCGGCCACCCCCACTGCATGGAATTGCATGCGCAACCTGTAGGGAACGGCCCCCCATAGCTCCCTCTCCGTTGCACCATTTCTGATCATCACCGTATGGAATCGAAGCTCTCGTCGTGCTCTTCGACTTCCGTGTTGAACACTTCGCGTAATTCCTTACAGATTGAGAGAGATTGATGAAGAAGTGAGAGTGATTTCTGGCCGTGCATAGATGTGGAGGCGGCTAGGTTATAAAATTAGGGTTTAGTTATTTTTTTATAAAATTATGAAGGTTGTGGGTATATTTATAGAGAACCGATCGACACTATTCATCCGGAAATTCCGAACTCCGATTTACGCGCCGAAACTGACGTACCTAGGGTTTATCCCGCGTTCCGGACACAATGGAATAGGTTTCGGAAGCTAATTCAGAAGTATGTGCGAGTTATGGCTATAAACGCTCAATTTAAATTAAACCGATTTAAGCGATTTTCTAGGCGTTTTAATTTGTACAGGACAAACGGTAAATCCAATTGACTTGAAATTTGAAACCTTACAATAATATCACATTACGGATCCGATGAAACTGGTTTCGTCGAAATCCGAGACTTTTTGAAAAATGGCTATTTTAGCTCGCCAAATTTAAATTAAAAATAAATCGATGCGTTTCGAGCTGCCACGATCAAACGATAGCTCCGATTGACACGAAATTTGAAATCCGGTAATAACTAACTATTACGGATCCAATGGAACTGGTTTCTTTCAATTCTGAGACTGTTCAAAAATTGACTATTTTCACTAGTCGATTTTAATATTAAAATATTCAATTTTCACAAATTAACTTTTAATTCGATTTTAAAAGTTCTAAAATATCATTCTAACTTCCATATGATAAAATAAAATTTTACAAATCATTTTCAATCATATTTAACTCCATTTTCAATTATTTCCATAATTTAACGTATTAAATTATCGATTTAATAATCCAATTAAATCCAATAATTCAAATAAAAATTTATTTGACTTATAAATTCACTTATTAATATTTAAAATTAATTAAATATTCAAATTTTAATTAATAAAAATTCTGGGTCGTTACAATCTTCCCCACTTAAAAGAATTTCGTCCTCGAAATTATAAGTAAGAAAAGTTATAGAATTTATTTACTTTCCAAAATCCATAATTAAACTTCTTACAATAACTTTACTAAGTTTTCAAATCATACTTAGTTATCCTTTCAAAAATAACTACTATTGTTTAACTTTCAATTCCAAATCAAAATTAAAGTTTTCAAAAATTTTCCAAATTTTCTCAAATTTTTTCTAACGCCTTAAATTTCCGGAAAAATTCGCCATAGTCTCCTTTGCGCGGCTCGATCCGAAAAAGAATGACAGTATATATATCACAAATATACATCTCATCAAGTAATGAGGCATCCCGAAGGGAAAAAAGTGTAAAAGTACGATATTTAATCCGAGATATGTACCTTATATTTTTATTAGCAAGCATATACGGCTAATATAGCGCAAAAGCGAGCTCCAAATTCGAAGCAAACGCGATCCGCACCTACTAATCACTCAACAAACAACATGAGAATCATGCATGTAGATAATAGTATCAATATATAACATATAGCAACATAATAACTATATATGTCAACATAGCAAATGCAACATATTCAAACATCAACCAACTAGCATTCAACAAATTCATAATCGATATATATTCATTTATATTCTCATTAATATTCAATGAATTGGTTTTCAATTTAATCACATTTGATTCATTACATTGGGTTTACTAACATTCATTTTCAATTAGTTTATATTCACTAATTTATATTCAAGTTGGTTCACTTCCAAATCAAATTCAATTCTATTCAAATTTACTTACTTCTAATTTGAATTCAATTACATAGCTTTAAATTTCATTAATCAATTTCATTACCACTTAATGAATTCATATACAATCAATCAACTAGCAACCACATAACAATCAATGTATATTAATTACAACCAAATCTTTTGCTTTCAATTGGTTTAATTAATTGATTTTTTTATTCAATTATTCAACTTTCTAATAACATTAGATTTTAATGAATTAACACTTATATTCATTATTTCATATCAACTTAATTCACATTTAATTGATTAATATTCAATCCATTCATTCAATTCAATTACAAAAGTTGAATTTCATTTATATAACTCAAGTTCATATTTATCACTTCTTACATATATAAGTTTATTTCACAATTGTAAATTACTTTAATTATAATTTAGTTCTTATAATCCTTTTGCTTATACAATTATTCTTTTATTTAGATTATTCAAACAACTAAACAATCAATTTATATACACTTAAATAATTCTGAAAAATTATTCCTTCATATATAAAATATACTCAAGGTAAAATTATTTCATTTACCCAATTTTAAAACCATATTGTGTCGAATTGTTCTATTCAAGTGTTTAGAAACCCCTTCGGCATAGTTGTCGAGACCACGCTGACGAAAGTTCATATACCACTCAATAAACCAATCATCACAATATAAAACAATTTTATATATTCACTAACAAATACGCTCTCATAGCTATTATTACTCTCAAATTCATTCTAGAGTACTACTGACTCCATCTCTAATGAATAACACCCAACAGAACCATGGTTGTCGCTTAACCATAAGCTCTGATACCAAATGTAACGTACGCGGATTTTCATTGCCGAAAAACCGAATAGTTATGGGTTTTAAAAAGAATTTAGGGAAAAGAAAAAGAGAGAAAAAGAAGAAGGTAGAGGGAAAGAAGGAAGAAGAAGAAAATAGATAATAGAGGGAAGAGAAAACATAAGATAGAAAATTTAGATAGGGAAAAGAAGATAGAAAATTTTTAACATAGAAGAAATAGAAGAGAAAGAGAACAGAAAGAAAATAGAGAAAATAGGACGGAACAGAAAACAAGAACAACATCAGAATCTCACAATTCGCAGCGGAACAACATATAATAATAAATGAATAATCTTTAAACAAAGAACTATATCAGTTATTACATTACATTTCATTACATCATATCATCAGAGTGTACAACAACAACAACAAACAGTGCAGCGGAAAAAGAAATACTATATAAGTAATATGCCATGCCATCCAGCTTGCCTCCAGCAATTCCAGAATATCCTGATAAACCTTAACTCTTGACTGCCCGTGTGGAAATTGGTGGGCACCCAGAGTTTAGGAAGGAAAACAATAAACTCCAAGTCAGTCATGTGACTGGTGTGAGAACTCAAAACAGTTTATTTATCTTTAAAATCAAAATAGAGGAATATTTTTAAAGTTAATTCGCAATGCTTTTAAAAATGAGACTACCATAAGACCTCCTGCCACACACACAATGCAAACGCAGACTTGGAGAAGATTTCTCCTTATGATAGTCAAAGATGCTTGATACGCATTTAAAAAGAACATTTGATATTATTACTAGTGCATAGTGTAGAAAATTCATTTCGAAAGTAGAATATAAATCTTAGCCAGCATAGGTACCATTATATTATGCCTACTAATAGCTACCATATTAGATGGCAGGTTCTACAACTAAAACCGTACAAGTTTCGTATTGTTTCTTTGGATTTCCAACAAATGGTCAGGCCAAGGAACTTCCCATTGCCACATGAGAATGCCTCTGGAAAGACATCCCCGAGAACCAAACCGGAACTCTGCCAACACAAGGCCGGGTTACCCCTAACTGGGTAACTACTGACACGAGCACGCCATTCCCCGATCGTAAACGACCTTTCTCACGGGATCCCGAAAACCAACAACCACAAAGTAATAAATTCGTAGTGACCACATAGGTTAAATATCTGGGCTCCATACCATGATACCACCTCTATCCAGAAGGAAATGTACATACCCTAAAGGGTGCTACCCCTCATAACCTTGCCGCATCTTTCCTGTTTTGACCATTTCCGGGGTGTGAGGTTCGACGAAGTCACGTCCACAAAAACATACTTTATACAAAAGCCATGCTTTGGGTCAACAAATGATCAACACAATGATCACCAAGATAGACGATCAAATAAACGATCCTATCACAATAATCAACACAATGATCATTTCAGCAACACTCAGCATGTCACATTACCAAATTGGGAATATATCGCTGATAACTTCAACTATATAACCTCTGAGCACGTACGTCTCAGAGAAGGGTGTTAAGCTAAAAGAATAAATTCTTCGCCACCAATAGAAATATATTTGAAAGAAATCGGCTTTATATCTCAACTTGTAATGTCAGACACACAATCCATACAAGTTTGTTCCGGGATCGAACAAAACCGAAGGCACTTACAAAGAAGTCCTTGCAATCCGGATATTCACAATCCTGATCGGATTCACCATCACATATAGAGAACTCTATACCGTAGCTACTCGGTGCAGAGTAAATCGACAGGTCATCCTATCGCTCTCGCAAATACCGGGTCTTCAACACCGATCTTCAATGCAATTCACAACGACGTATCACATATTCGGAATGGGTTATACGACCCCATGGTCCTTTCCCGGTTAACCCGAATAGTGAGCGCTTATTCAAAAATAAGTGTAGCATTCACCTTCAAACAAATCACATCAAATACCCATTCAAAGGGAAATATTGATAGTCGGTTATTGAACTATCACTGGATATGCACACATCACCAGTTTCCAAATAATTTTCCAAATTATTTATTTTCCAAAATATCTTTACAAGATATATATTTCAACACTTCAAAAATAAATCAATATTTACTTTTAAACAAGTTTCCCCTTTCATTTATAAATTCCTTAGTGAATTTATATCTCAAAATATCCATGCATATCATTTCAATTATCCATTTCAATTTATCTTCAAAAAGATACATTTTAATTATTCACTTCATATTGGAAAACATTTCCATACTTATTTATTCATAAGTAATTCACAAATTTTATTTATTTTCAACACTTGGAAAATATTCAATATACTTCAATCAAAAATAAGTATATATTTCATTCTTTTAAGGAAATCATTCTCTTAAACATATTTATTTGGGCCAAAACGAATGTTACGTAAAACATTGTTACGACAACCCAAAATCACTAGTATAGGGATTCGAAATTAAAATAGATATATAAATCCCAATACTATGCAAAACATTTCCTTTCGGAAATCATTTACTATAACAACAGTGTTATAGTCCACTATTTCCTTTTCATTTCTCGAAAACGTCTATTTCAACAATAAATGTTGAAATCTATGGTTTCGAATCTCAATATATTTTAAAACATCGTTAGATCGTTTTAATGCTATCTAAAACATCATATTCTAAATAATTTCTTTAACATATTATTCACTATTCAAAACGTGAATATAACTCCATTAATAGGTTTCAACAGGTTACTTATCAAAATAAGTCATTTGCGAATTTATAAAACAACGTTTATAAATTCCATTTCTATTTATTTATAAAAAATTCCTTTTTATAAATTCTTTTATTAACCTATTTCAGTTTATAACTCAATTATAAACTAAAAGTTCATATTATAAGTTAAATACTTATAAAACGATTATTTTACAAAATCGTTCTTTTTAACTTCCCAAATTATAAATCTTATAACTTATAAGATTCATTCATTTATCCAAAATCATTCTTTCAATAACTTCACAAATTTATAAATCTTACTATTTATAAATTTTATTTATAACTTCACAGTTTATAATTTTATAAATTTCATTCACTTATGCAATCCATTTGCACTTCATTCAACCACTTATAAAAACTCGTTTTATAATGTCAACATTTCAATTTATAAATATCCATTTATAAATCTCTAAATATAATTCAATTTATATTATTCTTTTAAAACGTCTTTAAATTCCTTTAAAAACTTCTCCCTTTTGATTCATAAATTAATTAAATTTTATAAATCCTGTATTTCAACTTTTCATAATAAATTCAAAAATTCCGATTTAACTATTTTATAAAATCATTAGCATCATATTCTCAAAAATCAGTTTTTTACTATATTTATTAAAAATCATAATTTTTATAACTTTAAAAATTATAACGTTTATTTTTTTAAAGTGAATCAATTCCAAACATATAGTATATTTCAAAAAAAACACTTTATAAATCATTTTAAAATCCCAAAATCTGGGTCCAATGATGCTACACACCAAATAGTCAATCACGACTACAACAATATCATATATCGATATGATAATCAATCAAATATCAAAATATCTGAAATTAAATAAATACTGTTGAGGAATCCAGTTGGATCCCTCCAACCTGTTTTCCTGCATCCAAAAACATTAGCACAATACCAATTTCGCTCCAGTACGAAATTATCGCGGTATACGTTCTTATTAAATATTATCCGCTTAATAACGGCGTAATAGGGTCTCATCCGCTAAACAAATAAATGCGGGAAATCAATAACTCCAATATATACATATGCCAATATATATATATTGCTATTATATATAATACCAATTTCACTGTTTATGAAATATTCGCGGTATATGTTTTTATTAAATAACATCCGCTTACTAACGGCGTATAATGTCTATTTTAACAATCAATAGATATCAATCAACATTCAAACATGCATTCAAATATTTTAAATCTAACTATTTAAAATAAAATCGAAACTAATTCGATTGAGTGAGAAGTTCTCACCTTGATTTAAATTCCGTTTCAGCTTTTATTTCGAATAAAATTAAACGGACGTTT